>CM040978.1:23153131-23179428 GCA_022985145.1 Pangasius djambal
TCCCAAAGAAAGTATCATTTACGTCCAAAAAAAAAAAAAAAAAGAAGTCAAAAGTTTACTTTGAAATTAACAGGAACGTTATTTAAATGGTATTTTATGCTGTACTTTTGGATGTGGAATTTATTCTCAATTTATACTCTACCCCACTGACCAGAGACTGTTTTTTTTTTTTTTTTTAACTCAATGATTTGTACATATTTTCCATGACTGTGGAAGTGGCACCAACACACACACACACACTCTGGCCATGGCTCACTAAAGTAAGTTCAGAGCAGTTAGCGGGATATTTCTCTACGAATCTTTTATTTAATTAAGCATGCAAATGGTCAAACAAATCCTTTCTTTGAGCAATAGCTGCAAAGCGATAGCATTGAGCAAGACTCAATGAAAAGGAATAAAACCTCTGTATTTTGATTATTTTGAACAGCCTATACAGTCGAATGTGCAGAATGTGCAGAATGCACCCAAGGGCTCTATGTGTATGTGACCATTCATATCTCTGTCATTTCGTGTGTATTTAGTTAGGGTTGTGCACTTAGCGTGTGTACGTGACAAACTGCAGACCACAGTTCCTATAATTCCTTGTCTGTCACAGGATCAGGCACGAAGTCAGCAGGTGCGTTCGACTTCACACAGCCCTGGCTTGGTACAACGCACGCCTGTTAGATTTTTTTTTCTTTTGTTCTTGAATTGTCAACAGCAACACTCCATGACGACGTACGCCTTGACAATCTCACGTGAGCGAGGCAGAAGCAGTTTTCCGAGCTAGGTGCCTCAGTTGCTCTCCAGCATCTGGACGAGCTCAGCTCCTCATATCTCACGTCATGTTTATCCAAATAAAACGAATAAAAAATAAATCAGGTGTATTGAAGATTAAAAAAATAATAGGAATCTCTTCATATAGACACACACCCTGGTAAAAACATCATGAAACATCACGTTAAAACGTAAAAAGTTTTCCAGGTTCACGTTATGTGCCAAGCGTATGCCTCGCTGGTTACAATATATTCAACCTTTTTTATGGTGATTATTTTTTTTTCTATTTCACTTATTTCTTAATTAACCCAAATGCAGATTTGATATTTATTATTCATCCATTTTTATGAGCCGGTTGTGGTAAGAACTAATACATGTGCAATATCTGGCTCATGCTTGCAGCCTGTGGCAGCATGCAACGCTTAAAAAAAAATAAATAAATAAAAATAAAAAGGTCTGATTGACTGATTGACTTTTCATCTCCTTCCCCGACAGTCAAGGCGAGGGGCAGCTGAACTCAAACACACCCTGTACATCTTATTTATGGGTGAGTTCAATCAGTAATATGGAGATGTGGGTATTTGTTTGATCTTGTGACTAGTGATCATGTGACAAAGTCAGCTGAGAATCATGGGAATTGCAGTTTGCAGCTTCAGGACTTGCAGCCATGGGAGTGATGGTGCTGTTATGAGTTTTTAGCCCTTTACCCTGTAAGTAATTTTTTCAAACAGTGCAAATGTGGAATATAATTATTTCATATACCATTTTAATAGCACACACCATTCTACATGCCCTGTGCTTATTCTCCATAATCATATTGTTTCTTATTTCTGTGCATGCAGTCCAGTGCAAGACCTCTGGCCACATTCATGGTTCAGTAAAATCCGGTTTTCTACTGTTAGAGTCAGTTTAATGACCTGAATGCTGTGGCTCAAAGGAACGATGTTATCTACCTGGCACAGTTTTGCATAGCTGAATTGATAAAAAAAAAAGCTATAATTTTATTAAGCAATAGTCCTTCCATTTCTTCCTTTGAAATGGGAGTGTGTGGTATTGCGTATTTGCATATTTCACATATTATCCACCAGCAAACAGGTTAAATTTACAAAATGATTTTATTTGCAGTGGGTCCTTCCAGAAGGTGGAAGGATCTACAGGAAATGATCAATATTTCCCTCAAATCTTCACAGAGCTACACCTGGACACCCACATGACATACACACCACCAGCAGCAGCAGCATGCCCTCAGGTGCAGGAAACACGGTCCTGTATTCTTCCATGCACTTCTGCATTGACTTTCATCCAGTTTTGAATCACAGAGCTGAATCTCATTAAACTGTGCCAGGAGTTCCCAGCACAAATGTGAGAATATGCAGCATATCATCTTACGTGGACTGAATCTCCTCTGGCAACAGTGTTGGAAATCAATTGCACATTTGGATGGCAAGTAGAGCTCTCCGTAGAGCTCTCCGATATCCAGATCGATACATGAAACAGATAATAATTTGGCCATGTTTAGCCACCTTATCCGGGAAGCTGTCCTTATCGTTTTTCATGTAGGCTTGCTGTGGTATATGGGCTCTGTAGAAGGGCTGGGAATAATAATGCAATGGTGCTGCATGGTAACGCACGTGCCACCATTTATCCCATGCTCCCTCTGTAGGCTAAAGAAAGAAGTGCAACAAAACTGGCAAGGATCTGTATGAATAAAACTGATAGGCGTACTCATTCGGGGCTAGGTCGAAACAGTTTATTCGCGAGGATTTGAAAAGCCACCTTGATCCGAGATGAGACTCCCTTTCCACATCCAGTTAAATACAGTAGACAAACTGCTTTATAAACTATCTGCATGCAGAGATTTGATTATTATTTGACCGTACAGAGAAAGCCTGATGTGGCAGGTTCTGAAGCCATGGCAAACGCCATTTCACCACGTAGCTGCTTTCCAAAATGAAATCACACTGAAATCTACGGTTTAATCGCAGCAAGAAAGAGCAAAAGAGAGAACAGTGAGCAGCTTATGCAATCCCACACCGGATTAAATAATAAGCAAGCCGCTTTATTTTTCAGAGAAGATAAAAGAGCTTTAAACACCCACTCCTCTTTCGATTGAAATGTCAATCTGTTCCTTGTCTGTCTCAGCCAGAACTGAGTAAAGAAGATTAATATACATGTGTGATTCTACAGAGTGCTCGGTTTAACCCCTCCTATGGTGCTGCAATGCCTGTGGCCCCCTAATGAATGAAGGAAAAACCAAGGGGATAGGAGAGGAGAGAAGAGAAACATGCACACATTGCTTATTCTCTCCTTCCTGGTAATGCCTGGGCTTTTGGCCAAGCCTCACAACAAGGATGTTTTACTCTGAGAGCTCAAGGATCTGTGAGGCAGCTTTGCATTGCCCGTGCTCAAGTGCCCCTCATCTATATAGCCTCCAAAATAAAAACATGATGGAAAATTTTTTTTTTTTTTAGAAAGCCAAGCCAGACGCTCTCCTTGTGTTGAGAGCAATCCTCAAAGCAAGGAGAATTACTCCTCAGAGGCGAGTTCTCGATTTAGACTGAGGATGCCTTAGTGGTTGAAACCAAATCCATCTTAATAAGACGCTGGCAAAGAAGAAAATGCCCCTAGACCGTTGATACGCCAGTCATGAAAACTGATTAGACAAGCCTTGGTGTTCGCAACATAAACGCATCTTGTCACACCACGCTAGAAATTACGATTAGCAGATCATGCCTAATTAAACTCTGTATGAACTGTGGCTGGCTGACCCACAAGTGCTCCAAGGGGGCACAAAGAGTGAAGGAGAACACCTTTGCAATCTTGTGAAGGTGGTGGATTGGAAATGCACATACACATCCCTGCCACTAACATCTCAGCAGCTGAAAACAAATGAATCACCACAATCTGATTTTATATAACAGTGATGGATTTTTTTTTTTTTTTTTTTTAGCAATGCACCTGAACAGCTATCCCCTCACTATATGTTACAGGAGCAAACAGCAGTGAAGAGCAGACAAGGCGACACAGCAGCAAGCAAAAACGTAAACATGACGCAAACTTTAATTAGCACCGGAAGATACTATTTATATAGAGCTGAACCGCACACAATGCATGTGCCGGGTATAAACCATACCAAGGGCACTGAATCCTTTACAGAGCTACATTCATATTTAAATCTGACACCTTCGCCTAATCAGGTGCACTCATTAGGATGCACTGACTCGTTTAATCAGATGTGTTCAGGGTTGAGACCCAAGATCTAGGTCAGCGGTCACCAACTCTGCTTCAGGAGATCCTCCTTCCTGGTGATAAGTGGACAGATGGCCTGAGATAGCCAAGATCTCCAGCCTTGACTTCCTAATTCTGCACACTAAGATCTTTCAGATATACTAATTAGCTGAATCAGATATACGAGAATGGGAATTTGGGAGGGTGTTGAGATCTAGGGCAGGAATGCCTAACCCCAATACTGGAGATTTATCACCCTGTAGAGTTCATTTGCAGATGTATCCTGACTAATATAATGTGAAATGGAACAAATAATTTTTCGCTGGAAGACATACCCAGCCAAGGATTTAGATCCATAATTTACACCAATCTAAAGGCTACCAGCGATCATGAGGCAGGTTCCTAGAGAGTTCGGACCCTACTCCATTTTACCTGATCCAGCTAATCATGAAGACTGATTATCTGGAGCAGGTGAGTTGGATTGTGGTAGTAAACTCTGGAAGAAGGTTGTTGATCACTGATCTAGAGCGTCCATGTTTAGAAGAAGCATGCATACCCAAACTGCACTCCTGTCTCTGGTCTGCGCCTTTTCCTTCAGCTTGGAATGGCAGGTGGAGATCTTGTCCCACTCCTGGATCAAGTAGGCGAGTTTACCGGGATGAATGCTGTCTTCTTCAGCAGCTCGTCATCAGCATCATCTGCGGGCTGAGAAAAAGGTCAGCTGAAGAAAAGGTAATCCGGTCATGATCGCACATGCTCTGCTCCTCGGATTGCGCAATAACGAGACGCGGTCCTTAAAACCGTTAAAGCTCACGTGCAGTTCCACAGGACGCTTTAACGAGGCGCTGTTCACTTGAAATCTAGAAAGTTTTCCTTAGAAGTGCAGGTGAGAGCGCCAAGATCGCAAAAAAAAAAAAAAAACATCCGCACAAGAGCAGGCGGAAGAAATAATAAATCCACAGGGAGCGTGACTCTCCTCAGCGCGCGTCCATTACCCACCTTTCAGAGAGCTGCCGCCTGCTGAGGAAAAGCCCTGACCTCCTCATTTCTCAGTCTGTGTCACATCGGAGAGAGAGGAAGAGGCTCAGTGCTTCCTGCGCGTCAATCCCTCAGACTGCCCACAGTCCAGCCGCGCTCGAGCTCCACAAGCGCGCGCAGCTCCGCGAGCAAAGCGGGAAAGCGGCTCTTTCTTTTCAAAGCGCTCCGTGCGAGCCAGAGATGATGCCCCGCCCACTGCGCTGTGATTGGTCGAGCAGCATGATGGGCGGGGAAATACACAGAGAGAGAGAGAGAGAGAGAGAGCGCAGAGCACAGAGTTTAGCGCTGAAGGCAAAGCTGCCTAATGAAAGTGAGAAACAGTCTTCTCCCAAACGCTTTAGTCAAATTTTGTAGGCTGCAGATTTGCTTGTGACTCCTGGCAGATCTGAATTCATGCTGAAAATGTCTCCCATTTTATTTTTATGGAGCCAAAGGTCATGTAGGGGCCGTAGCCAGCGTCTAATGTTTAGTGAGGTTGGAAAATCTAGCTTAGCATGACCAGCTACCAGTGGCCAAAACACAGCTGGTAGACCATGGTTATTTTCCAGCTTCCTTACTGTCTGACTAAATTGCTCAATAAATGTTTGCGGTTTTGTAATCACTTTACTTAAAAATAATTTAGTAGCAGTAACTGTTTCCTTTCTACCAGCTGGTAACCAGTTTGGGCTGTGTTTATGTAGAGGTAGCTGGTGGGTCTCCAAAAAAAGCTGGATTTTTCCTCAGAGGTCCACACTGCATAAAATAAATGTGACCCCCTTCATAGTTAATATATAACAATGCTGAAAGTGGACACCAATGATTAATTTCTCATCACTGTTATACTTCCATTCTTCCATAAACTGATCTGACAACAGTTTTTGATTTATGGGTAATTTTGCTTTGTTCTGAACAGACAATATTTTTACATTCGTGCTCCAGCGTTCCACGCCTCCTCTTTAGTTGGAAATCAGTTAGAACTAAGTAAAAGAATGGTTACTAATGTTCTTTATAGGAATCTTAGGGTATAAACGAAACCAAACACTGCATTTAACCAAAAACCTGCATTTAGTTTTAGACTGTTTCATTTTATTCTGTTAAATATCGAATTTTCTTTCTTATTTTCTCTTTCTATGCGCATGTGTGTGGCCTCTTTTTCCCCTCTTTCTTCTCTTTCCCGATTACTGAAAAAGCCTACATTAAAATGCCACGTGCCAGGTACAACATCTAAACTTCCTGCCATCAGCTAACATTACCACAGCTAGCAAGCCGATTTGGTTAGCAACATTATCAGTAGGTTGCCTTTTATATACTATGATTATTCTCAAAAACAATTTTTTTTATAATTTTGAATACACTCAAACATTTATATCAAAGCTATGTCAGATGTGTGCTGTTTCATGAGAGCTAAAATAGTAGGTGATGGTTGGCCATGTTTCCAACGCTTGATAGTAGTCAACTCAGTGAAAGTAGCTAAGGTATGTTCAAAAAGTTGATTAAAGTCACAAATTAATTTTCATATTGACTCATCATGATAATTTGCATATAGCCATGTAGACAAGCAATGGTGATCAGCGTTTGGTCATTAGAACAAATGGTGATCAGTGATTGTTGGTGAACAATGGTGATCAGTTATTGGAAGTTGGCAAACAATGATAATCAGTAACGGGTTGGTAAACAATGGATATCCGTGATTAGTTATTGGGAAATAGTAGTGATCAGTGACTGGTAGTTGAGAACATGGGTTTGTGCAAGCACAAATCAGTCAGACTTCACTAGAGTCATTAGATTTGTCACTAAAGGGGCCTAAACTCAACTCAACCAGCAAAAAGTCGTGAGGTTTGCAACACTGATTTTTGTCCCCCTCAGCTGCTCTCAGTTGTACAGTACATTGTCTTGTTTACACTACTCAGATTTTTCACACTTACTGCTATGGTATAATGTATTTTTGTGTTGTGTGTGTTTATTACATGTAAGCAGTTTAACTGAGCTTCACCCTAAGAATTTCAATGTACGGACATACTTTGCATATGATAAATAAACTTGACTTGACCCAAGAGCTTTTCCAGTTTTTTTCTTCTAATGAGAAGCAGTTCACGTATCACGACTATCTGTCGTGTATGTGCAATTCCCATGGACAAGAGTTTTGACACATTTCCCTATACTGAGAAAATAACAAACAACTGTTTTATTCTAATTTCTTATAATGGAAGAATAAGGGCTGATATTGGGTCAGTAAATTCAAAATTTTTCAGGAACGCCTTCATGAAACTGTAAAATTTGTCTTTTCAGACGTTTGATTACTTTTTAAGAAGGAACAATTTACAGTTACCTCTCTATGTAAATACAAGTTTACCTAATTTTATGCTTTATAGTGCATGGATACAAAATTTTATTGTCAAAGGGTAAGTAACAGCAACTGATTTTACTATTCCACTTTCCAAAGGCTGATGGAAAAAAGACACGAGAACAGATTTGAAGAAATTCTCTGCTTGTCTCATCTTTAAGCCTTCACTGTTTGTAATGGTTGAAGTTTTGATCTTGCATCATATACTCATCTACCGTTTCAACTTCTGAAATTCAACAACTGCCCTTAGGCTTTCATTAAAAAGTAAGTTGCAAGTAATTGGGTGTTCTTTTCTTTTCTCAGTCCAAGGAATGTGTTGAAACTGTTGTCCCTTGCAATCATACAGATGCTACAGATGTGGTGGATAGAGGTTCATGTGCAAAAGCTTTGGAGTATTCCATTAAACAGTGCGTCTGTGTCATATTCAAAGGCTTTTCTTGGGTAGATATGAGCAATCGGAGAGAATATAAGCGCTGCATTTGCCGTTTGTCTCTTAAAACAAACAACTTAATATTTTAGCCTCATTATATCTTCCGTCTCTCGAAGCTTCACTTTTGTAAGTTAGGCTTCAGTGAGACATTTTAAAACTGGTTAAAGCAGAGTGCCGTTTCCTGGGAATACGAGATGTTTAATGGTGAGATTTTTATAGCCTACTATTTTTAATGAATTAATTCTTTTTGTCTTTTTTTTAGTTTAAAGATAACCTGCAGGGTTTGCCATGGACTTTTTTTTTTTTTAAACTTTGGGTTACTCTGACTACTTTTTGAAATGCTTTTATTATTCAGAATGCGGATTTTCCATCAGCTGCTTAGAGTATTCGCAGTCAATTGAAATGGAAAAATGGCATATTATTTCGCTCATCTGTTACTGCATGAGCGTTATTGCACTTTCAGCAACTGAAGCTTAATGGTTCACACCAAAGTAATCAGAGGCAGATGCACAAATCCAAAGGAAGTTTATAATGTACTAATATATGAAATGTATAATGTTCCCTGATAGCGTACATTTTCAGTTCAAATATGGTTCACATTCTTGCTTTTTTTTTTTTTTTTTTAAAGAAACTGAGCTGAGCTGAAAATCTGAAAATCTGAGCTAGGACTGAACCGATCACAGACAAGTTTTATTGCGTCATAACATGTAAGAGCCTATCAGGTTCCAATATACCAGTTCAGGCCATGCGAATTACAGGAGAAAGCTGAACTTACCAAAATTACATATCAAAGTGTTATGACAGAACTATGTCGCTCTTATTTACTAAGATCATACGCTTCCTGAAAATCTTTATTGCATTTCCTCATTTCAGGGAAAATATTTTTAATGATTTCCTGAGGAGATGAGATGACGTTTAATTAAGGGTTAATCCTTTAACTTCATGCATTTGCAAGCAGACAATACAACCACAAGCCAATGGGTACGTCTAGATATAATTATTATTAATTATAGAAGAAAACGAGGTCTTAAAATGACATTTTTGCTGACAATTTGTTTGAAAATGACCCAAGTGTTAAATTTGGTTCACAGCATGTCTATAGGTATGTATATGTATGTTCACCGTCACTAAACTAAAAGCAATAAAATAACACAACTAGCAAATGATCATTCATCTACTGAATATTTAATATAGTATAAATGGATTTAGGTAGTATAATATCTTATAATACTCTAGCATCGAAACATTTTACAAACATAAATATGGTACATAAACTAATCACTTGAAAACACTTCATTTGTAAATAAATTGTAAAAAAAAAAAAAAAAAAAACACTATGATAGAGCACAAAATGTTTGTAAATGAATTAATAAAGTTAATATAGTTACAACGTCACTATTTAAATAAATGAAACTATGTAAATATTCAGTACACTGTATTGCAAAAGAGCTTTTGTTTTCAAATGTATAAATAGCAACCAGGTATAAACAGGAGCAAGAAACAGAGCTTAAAAGTATACCAGGAAACATGCAAGCATTTGCAAATACTACACTACAAACAAAAAGAGAGATATACACACTGGGATAACAACAGCGTAAGACGACACAACCTACACACACACATAACCAGTTCTCAGGAGGTGTACTGAAAAAGCCAGTAAGTAAACAGGAAGTGTTCATATCATGTTCATGACATGTTCATGAAAAAAAAAAAAAAAAACACACACACACACACACATCGTGACACAACATAGAAACAACTGCATAAATTCACGCTGTAATCAGCCGAAGCTCTATCAGTCTCATGTTACCATATGTTATACTACTATCATTATTATTGTAAATGCTGAACGACAAGTTTAATTTTCAGACATTATAGTAATAATGCAGTGCGTTTCATAATAGTAATCCTCTATGGCAGGGTGTCCAGTCTTATCAGCAAAGGACCAGTGTGACTGCACGATTTTGTTCCGTCCAAGCCAGAGCCACACCTGATAGTCAACTGAAGGCCAATAGCAACTAAATTAGGCCATTTTTCCGATCTAATTTGATTAAAATGGCCAATTGTGGTGGGAAACAGCCCAATCTGGCCACGCTTAGTTCTAGTTGACTGTGGTAATATGAGCTAAACAATGCTGAATGAGCTCTCCCCTTGTTCTAATTGGAGCAGTTACGGCATATCATTCATCTTCTCTCCCTGGACATAATATTAAAAACATGGCAGCACTCTGTCTATGCCAGAGGCATTGTAATTTTACAGGCTGTATAAACCCCACTGGTCTCATGCATTTCTTTATTTCTGTGAACATAGCGTACGTACCACGAGCACCATTCGGCCCAAATAGTGTGATGCAAATGTTAGAATGTGTCAAAAGAAACGATACAGCCATAAACACCACTCGTAATATTCAGCAATAAAGTTAAAGTTGCCTTTGATTTAGCAGTGAGATGAGATTTCAGAATACTGGTCATTTTTTCTATATTACAGGGAAAGATAGGAAGGTCATGCAATATTGTATTTCTTCATCTTATTGATAAAAATATGAAGCCAAAGTTGCAAGAACATATTTCAATATACCAAAAAAAAAAAAAAAAATCGTGACATTTGGCTGTACATTTATGAGAAGGTTTGCTTGGTTTCACATGTTCTACTTATATTCATGTACATTTCTCCCCGGTTCTCTGGTTTCCTCCCCATATCCAAAAACAGGCAGGTAGTGCATGTTGTGTTCGCATGGTGCCCTGCAATGAACTGGCATCTCATCTGGGCATTATTCTAGGCAGAAGTTTTTCACCTTGCACCCAATGTTCCTGGGATAGGCTCCAGATCCACCATGACCATGACCTGGATAAAGCGGTTACTGAAAGCGAGTGATTGAGTGAGTGAGAGAAAATATTTGGATTCATTTATATTTAGCAGCTGAACAGAAATCCTTAATATTTCTCAAGGGACTTGAAATCCTGTAATTGTGCACTGGTTTATCCCCTTATGTGTTGATTAACAGTGAAGCGGTCAATGCATATGTGAGTATACTGTTTTCTGAGAGCTGTGAAAATATTTACTAGCAAAAGTATACTCTACGTTTACTCCTATGCCTTCAATAATGCAAGGGATTCAGGTCATGTTCACAAACTGGGCATGAAAAAGACCAGGCAACATTTTTTCCAGTTTTCAGCGATCCAGTTTCAGTAAGCCTGTGCCCACTGCAGCCTCAGATTCCTGTACACGGCTGACAGGAGTGGTGAGCGATGTGGTCTTCTGCTGTTGTCTGACTCAAGTTTCAATGCATTGGGCCTTCACAGATATTTTTTGGATTAGTTGTAAAGACTGGTTAGTTGAGTTACCATTGATTTCTTGTCAGCTCAAACCAGTCTGGTCATTCTCCTCTAACCTCTTTCATTAACGAGGCAGTTTTTGAAATAGTTTTTGAAACATTTAGGCCAGCGCATCTGCATCTGACCAGTGCCCCCCCCCCCCCCCCCCCCCCCCCCCCCCCCCCCCCCCCCCCCCCCCCTCATATTCTGTTGTTTGATGTGAATATTACCTGAAATGCTTGCATGATTTTATGCATTTGCATGCATGGCTGCTGCCATATGATTGGTTGCCTGGATAAATGCATGAAAGTGTTCCTAATAAAGTGAACAGCGAGTGTAATAAGGAGCACCTGCATTAACATTAAACCTCTTTTATTTCTTTCTTTTAGATTCATTTTATTTTCAATCTATTTCATTTTATGTCTCTCTTACCTAGCAAAAAATGTAATCAAGCTAGTTTGGCTTCAGATATAATAACCGAAACACGCCAGCATGCTGAGTTCTCCTCTCCTTCATGTTTTCAGCCCCAAAGTCACGGCTGTGAAGCAAAGGCAATTAAGGTGTATAAATATGTAAATATGTGCAGGACATCTCAGCAGAAGCCAGGTAATGACATTTTCCCAGCCCTCGTTTGGCAAATTCCCAAGTCGGCCCCCAAATTAGAAACCTTAATGACAACCAATAAGCTACAGATGGTCAAAGTCCGGACGTCGCCACTCTCTGGGTCTCCTTCTGCTGCTCCCTTTCTCACTATTACATGCCAGAGATACATCACCTCACCAGCTGCACGAGGCTCCGGGGACTCATTGTGGTCTAAAGTAGAAGGTCAAGGTGTGGTGATGTTTGCGAGTGAGATCATGGCACCCAGTGTGTTTTAGGACAGCGGCAAGCGAGATGGTCCAGGTGATTCATCTTGGGGAGATAGGTACAGGTGGCAAATGCACCCCATGGCTATTTATCTTCTAAAGCTGCCATGGAAGGTGCAATCTCTGCAGACTGAGCTGGCAGCTGTCCCCAGTACTCTACTTCTTCTTTTATTTCCCTCTCGCATATATTTAGGTGTGTCGAGCACGGTTTCATTTCAATGACAGACAGAGAACTCATGTTCTTACAGGAGAGGTCCTTTTGAAAAATAAATAAATAAATAAATAAATAAATGTAAGTCATAATCCAGAACAGTGCAAGAATTAAAAAAAAAAAAAAAGAAAAATCATCATGCAACAAGATTACCTCATACAAAATGAATGTGATATGAATATGTTAACAGAGCAATAGGAAGTAAACCTATAAAGATATACCTTTTAAAGGTATCTAAAGCTAAAGCTTATGAAGCTGTATCAATAATACAAATATAGTTTGTGTTCTCACATGCATCGGGTTGTGCACATAATGTTTGTGCCAAATTTTGTGGAAGCTGTCGTCCCGTTTTCATCACATTACAAATGGCAAAATGTCTTTTATTAGGTTGTGTCAGAATCTTGCAGTGCAAATATATCAACTGTTGGCCTCACAAGCTTTGCATCATCGTTGAAGGAGCCCATGTTATTATTTCTGATGGGCTTTTAGAAGCTCCTTTGCAATTATAAATGTGCACATGCTGGAACCTTTCTTCTTGGCCATAATAGCAACATGTAATGAGGTAGGATTATTTTTGTACACCCTTAAATCTACCAAGGATCTCTGAAGGATTCCTCAGTTTGTCCATTTGGGGAAGCGTAAAAGGTTGTATGTAGAACCTACAACAGAGGCTTTCCTTTCAGAGACAGTTTTGTAAGAAGCTAAAAACACTTAACTATATATAGAAAAAGTGAACAGGGGGATATGCGAATATCTCATATTTATATCCTGCTCTTTTCTAGTTTTTGACTGTGGTGCAGGATTTTTCATTAACAAATGGTCTACGTGTTCTCAATGACGAATTTTAATGAATGAATGTTCTCTTTTGGGGTGTTTTTAACTGTCAGCAGACGGCTGGTAGGCTGGTTCATGCTAGCTGTTTTTCTCCGCTTAACAGGGATTTAACACCTTTCATGTAAAAACAGAAAAAGTGTGTGTGTGTGTGTGTTTGGGGGGGGGGGGGGGTTTACAGTCATTAAAGCAATTTTGTGAGCTGTTACAATCTGATAAGTCATATCGTAAGTCAAAGTAAAAGAGATATTCAAGATGTTTTTATTCCAAATACAACGTCTCTGAATAAAAGGGCCAACACTAAGATATTTTTGTTTATTATGCAATGACGTCTCATTGAATTAGTTTATAGTTAGATGTAAAATAGGGGAACGTCCGTGAAACACGTGATAGAAGCTTGTCACGTTACTGAGAATCCACAAAGTCCTCCGTCCTGAACATGTCTCGGAAAATGTACAAGTAAAAGCCGCTGACACTGGAGACTCCTTCCAAAAATGCTAAATATCTCCTCACAGAAATACTTCCCCACGTCAAGGATAGCATGTTTTTAATCCGCTTGTGGATGTGGAGCATCCTGCATACAAGTCTCTGTATAAATTAGTACTACAGAAAAAAATAACATTAACATAAACCTGTTAATCTGCCTTGCATCTGGGACTATTGTCAGAGCTGCTGTTATAGAAAATTAAATCAACACCTTCTGGCCAATCAGAATTTAGCATTCAATAGCACTGTGGTATAATGACACATTACTGATGATTCATATAATTTAAGAGTAATTCTGTTTGGTGTAGTTAAGGTTTAATTAAGGCACGTTAGGTGTCTTGTAGATGTATAATTCCGTAAAAAAGAAAAATAAGGAGAATAAACACAGTATACGAGAACAAAGTAATCAAATGGTTCAGAAATATCTGTGAGCATGCAGTATGTTGGAGACAGTATATCATATGGTTAGCAGTATGTGAGGATTTACTGGGTGTTCTGCTAGAGGATTGCCACTGGAGAAGTCAATTTATCATCTTTCTCACCGGTGCTAAAAGAAAAATTGCATATTTTTGTTTGTTTCATAAACACTATCCATAAAGCAAAATGATCATCCTGAGAGAAGCTGTTTTCGTGATTACGAGCTGAGCACCGTTCAGGTCTTTATTATTTGGAAGTGCAAGTGCAATGTAAACAATATGAGTGTTCATCTCAGGGCTGAGTGGTGGTGAATCATTCGGTGACTGCAGAGGCTGATTGAAAATGAAGGTTTTTTTTTAAATTAATTCTTGGGAGATTTTTTTTTTTTTTTTTGCTTTTTTTTTTATTAACTATTAAAATAAACGTAGTTTTCCATACATCCTGCTCAAATACAGCACACATAGCTTTTCCCCGTTGTTAGGTCTGCTCGGACATGATCTTTTTTTTTTTTTGTAGTCCACTATGCTGACTCTTTAGGCCAGCTTATTTGCTTGCTTAGTAGCACGACCATTTTCATTGTTACGTCCCTGGTTTGGAAATTGCATCTTTTGTAAAACAAAACAAAACAAACAAAATCTGTTTAATAGATTAAAAGGGTTCTAATCTATTAAAAGGGTTTTGTTTTGTGCCTATTCCCAATTTCACATTTGTCTATCCACAGAACAGAAGGTAATTATATATTTAAGACAATGTTTACAGAACAGGGGCAGCATGGTGACTGTGTTGCCCCCTTACAGCTCCGTGCTCCCCAGTTTGATCCTGAGCTCGGATTACTCTCTGTGTGGCGTCGTTTTCCCCGTGTCCATGTGGGTTTCCTCCGGATTCTCAGATTTCATCCCACTTCCCCAAAACCCTGCTGGTAGGTGGATTGACTGTGATAAATTTCCCCTAGGTGCGAATAAGTGTGTGAACGTGTGTGAATGGTGCCCTGTGATGGACCGGCGTTCCATCCAGGATGTATTCCGTAGTCACGTTCTCTGTTTCCGGGATACGCTCTGGATCCACGGTGACCGTGACCAGGATAAAGCAGTTACTGGAGATGACGGAATGAGTTTACACTACAACTAAATTAACAAAAACAGCAAATAAATAATATGCAAATATGATAATTTTGTACAATTAAAGTCTACACTCGTTGTTTAAATGTATTTGTTTATGAAATCAAAATGGATTAAATTAGTCAAAATAACACAGGGATTTCCAACATTTTATGAAAAATAGTGACGTGAAATGAGCTCAGGTGCATCCTCAAATTCAAATTCAAGTTTTATTGGTTACACACACAACCATGCACAGTACAATGTGCAATGAAATGCTTTTCTTCGACTGTCCGTGACATAAAAAATCCTGGATCCATCAGTCATCCTTGACATATGTCTACAACCTGATTATCACGTTCACCTTTGGTGTGTTCGGTTGATTGCACATGATTTGGAAATACACATCTCTGTCTATAGACAGAGTTCACAATGTATGTCAGGGCCAAAATAACAAACCATGAGATTGAAGGGACTGTCTGTAGACCCCAGAGACAGGATTGTGTAAGGTCACAGGTCTGGTGAAGAGAACTGGAAAACTCATCTCAAAAAGTTCAGATCCACTGAGTAACTTTCGAGAGCTGGCCATCCGGCCAAACTGAATCCAATGATGAGGAATGCATTTAGTCAGGAAGGTTGAGGAAGAACGTAAGCCGTCACACTATGTGGAGATAGGAGGACCTGTCCCAACACTCCACCTTTATGGTAGAATGGCCAAGATGGAAGCCACGCTGCAGTAAAATGCACATGAGTGCTTGCTTGGAGTTTGCGAAAAGGCAAATGGTCCTCAGACTGCAAAAAAAACAACAAAAAAAACATATTCTATGGTCCGATGAAACTAAGAATGAACTGGCCTGAATGCCAGGCGTTTCATCTGGAGGAAAACAGGCACTTGGCCAACTGTATCCCTACAGTGAAGCACAGTGAGGATGTACTTCAGCCGCAGATACTGTGAAGCTTGTCAGGATGAACAGATCAAAGTACAGAGAGAACCTTGAGGGAAAACTGCTCATAACCCCTCGGGACTTTAGATGTTCACATCCAAGAGAAAAGGGGCAGAGTTTTACATTCCGAAACATCGATGACCCACAACCAGCAAAAACAACACACGAGCGGCTCTGAGACAAGTTTGTAAATGAGAGAGAGACCCGAAAATAGCTGTAGGCTCTCCCTCTTAAAAGGTTCTGCAGAAAGGAAATAGGATAAGATCCACAAATTGTAGCATATCAATCATATCCATATCAATTAAAAAAATGTGCTTTTGGTTTTCTCAACGATTTGCATATCCGATAAATATGCATACTCCTTATAACAGAATAAATGCAAACTGTATGCATTTATTTCTCCACTAAGCACTGCAGCTAAAACCAACCAAATTCTTACTGTATGTTTTTATCAGTAGAATTGAATGCTCAGTGGTCACTGCATATACTGTATGTACCAATAGGTGATGTTTTTACAGGCCAAAATATTCTTTTAATAAGAGTTTCTTCACTAAAAGTGGTCCGCCACATCTACTTTTAATAAACGTGATATATCCTGGCAGAATGAAAGGGTTTTATTTAGCTAACAGGCTCACGCCAACTTTGTCCGTAAAAAACTATTTCGACCTAAAAAGCCGACCCTTTACAGTCTTATTTATTTAGTCTGAAGAGTTATTGGATCGTACGATGATTCTGAAATCTTCTTTTCAGAGCCCCGGCTAAGTGTGAAGTGCCAGAGGGGGAATGTGAAAGTACAGCGCACCCGTGCAGCTTGGGAGAGGAGATCTAAATTGAGTATGACAAATAAAAGCCTAACCATCTACTTTATTTGTTTTTAATCTCCTCTTCTCAGAAAGCTGTTGATACCCTAACACTGATAGGGTTGACTATTCTGTATGTAAATCTTAAAGTGTAGTTAAATCCAGTAGATACCCCAATGTCATTCTGTTTGAGATGGATGTGCTGTACACACATTCGTGCTTAAATAACTTCAATGCATCGTATGAAAAAAAACTGGAGCGCCTGATTTAAAATAATCCTCACTTACTAAAATATTCTTACCGCACCAAAGAATAAAACTCATAAGTTATTCAGCTGAGACATGGCAGTCAGTCTTGTACCTATTTGCCTCGCTGTTATATGCTTATAAAGGTACAAGACCACTTGCCATGTCCACTTAAATTCTTCTGGGCATGCTGAGAAGACACTCATGTTCCCGAGTTAAAACTGGGCTAGCTTCAGGCTTTAGCGTTGTTTATGTGCAGACGGTATAAACCACAGAGGCACAGATGAGGGCTACATGCAGAGGAATTCAGAAAGGCAGGGTGGCTGCATATTTTATTTTGATAATACGCCCAAATGAGTGGGAAGTCTAATAGACATTTTATTTCCCTAATAACATGTTTAGCAAAGCACCTGGCAGAAGCACAGTTGAGCAGTACAGAGGTGACTTCCATCATGTGTAGTCATGCTCATTCATGCTCAAATAGCAGCTGTGCCACTTGCCCAAGGCTCCCCATAGAACTAATTTGGTTGCATTTTCAATTTTTAATTTCATGGGATGTGTCCTATTTTGATAAACCACCCAGTTGGTGTTTTGTAGCATGGCTGCATGTTTAGCAGGGTCGCTTGATGATGCCTCATAGCCTTACTTTGTAAGTCAGCTAGCAGCCTAGTTTTCTAGTGCTACTTCTCCCGTCTCATGTGCATGCATCCTTTTAAGGTTTCCAGTAAGCATTTCTAGCCTTTTAATGTTTTCGCCTTCACCTGGGTTTGATACCTGTGTTTGTGGTGTGGACCTTCAGTTCAATTGCTTTCCTGTTGCACTCAATGCTGTAATTAGCTGATCAGTAGAATCAGGAATGTTAGAGCAGGGAATACATTAAGCTAGATTTCATAAAGGACCGCATGCCTTGGCTAAATAAAGAAAACAAAAATCAAGATTGTTTTTTAATATTTTTTAATAGATACATTTATTCATGTGGCAGAGAGCAGTATGTCGAAGTGTGAAAAATGACACATGTAGTGTAAAAGAAAATACACACGATAACTACGAATCAAACTGAGCTCATGAAAAATTCATACAAATACAAGCAAGTGAAGGCGATGTGGTTGGATGACATTTCTTACAATGGAGTCCAGAAAAAAAAAAAGCGCTAATGCTATCCATAGCTGTAACCTTAACCTTCATACAAATTGAGTCAGGGAAATAATTATGAATTTGTAAGTGAGGCCAATGCTGCAGTACATTAACAATCAGAAACAACATTAACATTCAATTCAACACCATGTTACAAGTTTATACACACTGAAAAAAACCCCTACACATTTATTAAAATGTGTTAAGACAAGTGTGTGCTTATCAGTTTTGCCAATACTTTGCCAAATCTTTAAGGGTTTTGATAAAAAAAAAAAAAAAACTCTTTGCTTATTATAATATAATTATGATGACAGTAATATAGTTTCTGTTATCTCTATTTCATTAACTTTTGCCAAGTTCGTTTTCACTCCACTTATTGTTGTACTTTTCTAAAATGAAAATACACTAAAAGCAATTTCATCACCTATCTGAAATGACCACAACATTGCCTCGGGACAAAAGGGTGCTGCTCACTGTGACCAGTAATATCTTTAAAAGTGCTGTTAAGAATGCAGCTGTAGTTTAAAAGTGGGAGATAGATGCTCCTTTCTCCATCCCTGACTGCCCTCACAGTTCAATTACAGTGCAGGTCAAATCTGGAATGAGTAGCATGCCCTTTCATCCCAAAAAGTGCTTCACAGTTTGTTAAAGCCTTGCTGCAGCGTTGGAAGCGGATCAAGGCTGCACAGTGAGATCATTGTCTTGCACCTGCTCTTCGAGCCTTGCACCTGCTGTTTGCCTTGAAAAGCTACTTTCTCCTTTTTCTATTTCTCCAAGTGGGGAGATAAACACCTCGAGCTGCGACTTTTCAGCTCAGATCTGTCATTTTTTCCCCCAACACAGATCCCACTGGCTTGCTTTTACAGAGTAATATATGTGCATAACGTTTAGAAATTGCTCCAGCCTGCTTTTTTCTCACAGTGATAAAACCAGTGCATGATGCATGAAAATGGAATACAAATTGCTGACAAGATATTGGACAGAGGACATGTGGCTAAAGGCTGCACGTACCATCATACAGTTTTTTATATTCATTCATCTTCAGTAAGCGCTTCATCCTGATCAGGAAGCCCGCAAAGAGGGAATATACCGTGCATGGGACGCCAGTTCATCGATCATAGGGTACCATGCGCGCGCGCGCACACACACACACACATTGGGGCAATTTAGAGGTGACAACCCATCTACCTGTACTTAAAAATCATTTTAAATAAATGCACTTTTTACAAGGCTGCACGCTGTAACTGATGCATAATTGTTCAAGTGAAATACACAGCTGTAAGTGGTGCAATCAGGCTTATTTTGCTCAGGCACATCCTCCGCGTCCTCACTGCAACGACAGCAAAGCGTTCGAATGGCTGCGCGTGGAGAGGCTGAGTAACCGAGTGAGGCTGATGCTGCCCCAGTGCTTCAGCGCCTCTCCTCGCTACGCACAGCTTCACCACCACCTACACCACCACCACCACCACGCCAGCGACACTTCTCACTCATCCAGAGCCGTGCTGGGTATTTAATCGCCGTTTGGCTGCTTCTCGGAAGAGCGGAAGCCTGCGCTCTTTCTCCTTCTCCTTCTCCCGCCTGTGACAGCCTCGCGCGCGGTAAGCCGCAGTAAAATGGCTCCGCGCTCGCGTCCTCTCGCCGCCATCCTCTTGCTCGCGTTCTGCTCGGCGTCTCGCGGTCTGACCGGCGACGACGACCCGTCTCAGGACGCCGAGTGCAAGACGAAAAGCGTGACCGTGTCGGCGCTGCCGTTTCTCCGGGAGAATGACCTGAGCATCATGCACAGCCCGTCGGCCTCCGAGCCCAAGCTGCTCTTCTCCGTGCGCAACGACTTCCCCGGCGACATCGCGGTGGTGGACGACCTGGAAAACACAGAGCTGCCCTTCTTCGTGCTCGGTAACGTTTCATCTTTTTTTTTTTTTTTTTACTGATAAATTCTTCCTCTCTGCTGTCTGACATGAGACAGCTGACGGTAATGAAATATTCACCGCAGGCCTTTGTTTTGCGAGTCACGTTGTAGCTAAATAACAGTAGCATGTTTCCCTCAGGCCTGGCTGATACACGCTTCCATAGCTAAGCTAATATTAACATAGCGTTGCTGTTCATACATGAAGCGTGTTCATTTAATACCCAGCTTTCAGATAGACCTGGTTTCACTCTTCGGCTGTTCTTTTTTTTGTTTTATATTTATTTTGTTGCAGAAGACGCCTCCCTTATTTATTAGCACCGAGCGTGCTAGTTGCTGTTATTTACTTTGCACGAACAAGAAACAAACAAACAAACAAACAAGGGCGCGCGCACGTCCCTTTAACACGAACTTTCTCATTTTCACACCTTCTGAGCAGTCCTTACTGATAGGAGTGCATTCTCTCCTTATCTGATTTTCAACATACTACAGGGTGTCCCATATGCCTAACCTAATAGGAGGAAAAACAAACAAACAGACAACAAAAGCTCTTATTTACAGAACTTGCTCAATATATGCATCATTTTTCTCAGTACACAAATTTAGACGTGATATCCAGTGCATAAACACACGGTTAATGATGGCAGGTGCTAATGTATAGATTTTTGTATTTTTATAGATCATGATGAATCTGAGTAAGGAAGTTACCTGCCTAATATTATCTGCATACTGGTGTGCCTTTGAATCATATAGAGTTATTTGGATTCGTTCTTCCTTGCTCAGATACACCATGGTCTGTAAATATATATATAACCCTATAATATAGGCTAACCCTAACCCTATATACATATATATACATTAACCCACTGATGCTGGACTTATGGGACAACCTGCATATCATCATTCAGCTGTCTTTGACCTGCTAAGTAGCCATCAAGCTACTAATAGTGTCTTATTGCTCAACAGCAGTAAGTGCCCAAATGCCTTGATTTAGAAACCATACCACTTATTACACCGAGTGCCTCTGAAAAATCAGCCGGAGCCTTGCCCTTATCCACTCGGAAGGCATTTAGCAGCACATATGGGGAGACAGTTGCTGTTGACTATAATTGAAATGCAGAAGCAAGTGGACTTGGGTGGCACGTGGATTGAGGAGAGAGTTGGCCACTGTCCATGGTGCTGATATTTCACTCCTGTATTTCTGTCTGACTTTTTCATGGCGCTGTGAAGTCCCTCACAAGAGAGATGGCTCGGTGTGCATGGAGCTGCTTGGCGATAATTTAGTCATGTGTTTCTGACCCGTTTGTCCCCTTCACAACACCAGGATCCCCGGTTCGACCTGTCGTGGAATTAGGCTTTGAAAGGAGTCTTCCTCAAATAGACATGACTCAGAATCCACCTGCTCAAGCACAATAATTTTTTTTAATTAAGCTTAATATCACAGGATCAGGAGACCAGCCTTAGTTAGAAGGTACTCCCCAAGAGTGCATCTCACCGTGGCTGAGGTTACAAAAGCTTTTATAGCATCAGACTTACACATTCATTTGCATAAAAAAAACGAAGACAAAAACGAGATCTGATTAGCACGGATGGCCTTGGATGTAGCTCCTATCTCCTATGGCACATGCAACGTCTTCGAGAACCTCCTGTGCTTACTGCCTTACAGTCACGTACATTCTCGATGTCAGGTCAAACAAAGAAAAGTAAGTTAAACCCAGATCATCAAATTGCATTCATAACTCTCATATTTAACTGCCTGAAACACCTAGTTTCTGCCAAAATCTGTTAGTCCTCCCCAGCCTTGTATTCCCAGGATAGGCTCCATATCCACTGAGACCCTGTTCAGGATAAAGAGGTTGCTGAAAATGCATGAATGAATTTCTGATCTGTTACTTTCTTTGGAGTCTTCATATCAGAATCTATTTGTCAAGCAAATCTTATGAGTAATCTGGCTTGGCACTGAGAGACTTACTCACATTTGAATAATATGAAAGTTAGGCAAATAAATAGTGCAAGTATTAGTCCATAGTAAGTACATAGTAAATAGGTAATCACAGTATGTGTTTGTAATATGAAGATTGTAGTAAACTGAATGTCTAAGAGAGTAATTACATTAGGTTCTTCTTGCTTTATTGTAGCAGTAGAAGTATAATGTTTCAGCATGGGCTTTTATTTCACTAGCAGGTATGCACTGATCCAGTTTTCTTTTATTAGCCAATTTTTCTGTCTGGTAGAATACATTCTCTTAATAATTGTGTCAGCTCTGCAAAACATCAGAAATGTGACGGTGAGATGCTTTCACACAAGTTGTGTCATTCAACGTCACACAGATTTACAGCATAAAATATGCCAGGGATTGGTTTGGAAAATGTCAAATGTGATCTGATACTACTCCAGCGTATCAGGCTGGTATCACTCTGATAGCAATACTCAGTATCAGACTTACATCCCTTTTTAACTATCTATCACTATCTGACCCCTGATAGAGAGGGCAAGAAAAGCACTAGCAGGATGTGAGAGCTCACTGAAAATATTGTCTGCTCTCAGATGTGGGAGTGTTAACTACACATGTTGCTGAGATTTTACCCTGCACGGCTTGTCGTTCATACACTCTTACAAAGAAGAATTATCTGTGGAGAATGTACAGTTATATACACCGATCAGCCATATCATTAACTAATAAAACCTGGCCAATATTGTGTTGGTCCCCCATGTGCTGCTAAAACAGCTGTGACTCATCGAGGCATGGACTCCACAAGACCTCTGAAGGTGTGCTGTGGTATCTGGCACCAAGACGTTAGCAGCAGATCCTTTAAGTCGCGTAAGTTGCGATGTGGGGCCTCCATGGATCGGGCTTGTTTGTCCAGCACGTCTCACAGATGCTCGATCTGATTGAGATCTTGGGAATTTGTAGGCCAAGTCAACACTTTGAACTCTTTGTCATGTTCCTCAAACCATTCTTGAACAATTTTTGCAGTGTGGCAGGGCGCGTTATCCTGCTGAAAGAGGCCACTGCCATTAGGGAATACCGTTGCCATCAAGGGGTGTACTTGGTCTGCAACAATGTGTAGGTAGGTGGTACATCTCAAAGTAACATCCACATGACTTCCAGGACCCAAGGTTTCCCAGCAGAACAATTCCCAGAGCATCACACTGCCTCCGCCAGGTTGCCTTCTTCCCATAGTGCATCCTGGTGTCATTTCTTCCCCAGGTAAGTGACGCGCACACACACTCGGCCGTGGTCTAGTTCTGATGTTCATATGCCAATTGTAGGTGCAGTAGGTTTCAGCAGTGGACAGGGGTCAGCATGGGCACTCAGACCAGTCTGTGTCTATGCATCCCCGTAAACAGCAAGCTCTGATGCACTGTGTGCACTCTGTGTCACCTTTCTATCAGAGCCAGCATTAACTTTTTCAGCAGTTTGTACTACAGTAGCTCTTTTGTTGGATCGGACCAGACTGGACTAGCTTCCCTTCGCTTCCCGCTTCAACAAGCCTTGGGAGCCCATGACCCTGTCACCAGTTCACCAGGTGCTTTCTTGGACCACTTTTGGTAGGTACTAACCACTGCATACCAGGAACACCCCACAAGACCTACTGTTTTGGAGATGCGCCGACCCTGTCATCTAGCCATCACAATTTGACCCTTGTCAAAGTAACTTAGTTCCTTACGCTTGCCCATTTTTCCTGCTTCCATCACAACTTCGAGAACTGACTGTTCACTTGCTGCCTAATATATCCCATCCCTTGACAGGTGCCACTGTAATGAGATAATGTTATTCACCTCACCTGTCAGTGGTTTTAATGTCATGGCTGATCCGTGTATGCATAACTCAGGGTTTGTAGAAGTTTGGATTGTGCTTGCTAGCACTACTCTCCTTGTGAGAAAGGTGGTGACAGATGTGTTGGGGCTGGCGGTTTTGCTTGGCAGTGCCATGGCTGTGACAAGGTTGTCATTTTGAGTCGCACCAGGTAGAGCTGCCTGAAAAGGTCTGAAACAGGAAATAATGAATGGTGGCAACTTAGACTTGCTCTTGTTGAAAAGGGGAGAAACAGACACATACACACAAGAGTCTGGGGACAGTAATGTGTGTTTCTTATGTCATCGCTGCTGTGGGATGTTGTTGTAAGGTTGCTGTGGTGAGCTTGTCTTGGAGAAATTCACTGGCACTGTGTTATGACTATATCCAGATTTCTTTTTTTGTAACTTTTGTGGCTGGCTTGAAATGGTGAATATTTGGCAAATGGACATTTTTTTCAATACATCAAAAACATTATTTCAAACTTCGCTAGGCTAAATAAAGTTAAAGGGGGGGCGGTCTGAGGGCATTAAAGTAGCCTACGGATCAGTTTTTAATTTAGTTAACTTTTGTTTGGTATTGCTGATGTCAAGATCTTGAAAACAGGTCTTTTAAAACATGGTTGCACCTTCATTAGTCTTTAATAACTGCTTTATCTTGGTCAGGGTCGTGGTGAATCTGAAACCCAGCAACCCTGGGTGTGAGGTGAGTATACACCCTGGATGGGACTCCAGTCCACTGTAGGGCAACATGCACACACATTCACACCTAGGGGCAATTTAGTGCAGCTAATCCACCCCCTGCCATGTTTTTGGGAGGTGGGTGGAAACTGGAGAACCCAGAGGAAACCCGCATGGAGATGGGGAGAACGCACACAGAAACTCCTCACAGACCGTATCCCGAGCTCAGGATTGAACCGGGGACCCTGGAGCTGCGAGGTGGCAATGCCACCCAATGCACCACCGTCATTTCTTTATGCTGCAGTGTTACGAGATTTAATTTCGATGCTGTTTGAACATAGTTGTAAGCAGATACTGTGAAAATCATATAAAAAAATCATATAACCAAACAAATACACTGAGCTGATGTTACATATGAGCCTGATGTCACATATAATACATCTGCAATTCACTTGCAGAAATGAAAGAACCACTATACCACCAAATTTTTAATGAAAAACTACACAAGGGACCAGCATGCAGTCTGACGCACAGTCGCTGATATTGGAATACATGAAGAGATTCCAGACATTTATAACTAGATACCCAGCATCTCAAAAGAATAATCGATACATATCTACTACTGTTGGGATGTGACTGCATTTTTCATTTTCTAAAATTCTCAGTATGTTTTTGTTTAAATAATTAAATAGTGTCAAATGCAAATGCATGCCATTTTTGAAAAATAGTATGGGATACTATTCCTGGGATACAGGAAGTTCCTGTTCCTAATGAAGCTTTGCATTATTTGAGAGTGTCTACGATAGAATGGCATTTCTTACCGAAGGTCTGCTGTGGTGACTTCTGAGGGTATTTTTAATGTGTTGGTCTTTTGGTCTCTTGGGATGTTTCTATAGGTTTGGGAAAACCTAGCGGGTGTGACTGAATTCTGGGAAAAAAAAAAAAAAGCCAAAAAAACAATGCATTAATGTTGAACAGAAGGTAAAGATTATTGGTAGATTTATTTTATAATTCATAAACATGATAGTTTACATTCTATAAGTGTCTGTTCAGAGTTTAAAAAATCTAAATAAATAACCTTATGAGTCTATCCTATTTATTATAATTATTATGATATCTTTAAAGTTCTTTTACTTATTTATTTTTTTTAAATGAAACATAGTCAACCAATCCTTTGTCTGTTCAATAATCAGCACAATTTCAAATCATCATTCTTGTTTGTATAGATGTTGTTGAAATAATAGACTAGAAGCAGGGAAATTTTGAATTTTCAAATTGGGGGCTGGTGCTGTCCCTTATTTTTCAACATGGAAAGTGGCAACCCTAGCTCCAACCTGTGTCATGGCTAAAGATATGATGCCACTAAGTAAGAAAGAAGGGCTCTTCCACATAGATTTGTATAATGTTTTGTATACTGTGTGGATATACTGTATGTTATGTTCCGATCATACATATTTAAATACACTGCCCTCCAAAAGTTTGGAAACGCCTGAACAAAATAGGGTTTTTGGGCAATATCAGCATAAATCCTCTTTAGTTAGTGACCATTTTGCATTGATAATAAGGGACAACACTAGGCATCCGAGCAGTCAGTTTACTCAAACATTGACTTGATATATTACTCCAAGCCTCCTGGAGGATTGCCCAAAGATGATTCACACTGGTTGGACACTTCTTACGGACATCACGGTCCAGTTCCTCCCATAGCAGCTCAATGGGGTTAAGGTCAGGTGATTGGGCAGGCCACTCCATGATAGACAAGACACCGGCTCGGATGCCTAGAGTATGTAGA
>CM040978.1:23183695-23223957 GCA_022985145.1 Pangasius djambal
CACTTATTTCACATCTAATTCACCTTTCCTGTAATTTATCTTTAGATTTTGACCTTTTCAGGTGGTTACCCTGCTAAATAATGTCAGTGGCCTAGAAGTGAGTCAAAATAACTTCCACATCTGCCTCATTTTGTGTTTCCAGCCCTCTATGAACTTTTATGGACTTCGTGGCCATCACGAAATGAACTGTTTCAAGAACATGCTTTGCACTTTATGGTAGTCTCTGTAAATTCTTTAGTCTACAGAGACTACGGAGACTTTCCACGTATTAAAAAACAAACAAACTAGTGTTACAGTTCAATTTTATCAAAACTGCGTAGTGGTGGAGGCTGGCTTGATAAAATTACATTGGAGGCATACAGAGTATTTGTGTGAAAGTTTGATATGTTGAGATAGACTGTATGCTTATGACAGTATATTAATATTCATCGTATATAAAGTGCTGCAGATAAGTTGCAGGCGAGCAGTTTTTGTATGTGAGAATGGGTTGACTTTATCATTGTTCAGGTGAAAATGCCAAAAACCATCACGGCAAATGTTCCTAATTTCCTTAAGAGTTTCCTTTTGGGAAGAGAGATGTCATTCTGCGGTTGATGAAAGGGTGACTCTGTGAGGATAAGTGTGGCAGCCCGTCTAAGAAAAGCGCACAGCCCGTGTTCAGATCTGTATGCATGTTCACATGGGTCTGTCGAGGGCCTACACAGGAGAAGCAAACATCGTGCACTTGTGCAAATGTTCTGCGAAGACAGCTTGTGCTGCATTAAGAGCCGGTGGCAGTAATGTATGGCTCCCCATGAACCATTACCTGCTGAGAATTCCTCAGGCATCGAGAAGAAAACAGTGAGATTGATTGCTGCTGTCACAATCAAGGAAAGAGAAAATGGCAAAATACAATGGCAGGAATTTAGCTCTTTTGTGGGACTGAAATTGTAAGTTAGCTGATAGGATTGTGCTACTTTGTATTACTGTTCACAAGAGTGAGTAAAATTTCACATTCGGCCACCAATCTTTCTGCAATGATTTTTGCCCTTTGTTCTTTGTCACCTTGTATGATGTAAAAGGATTAGAACCATCCACTAAATATTTCAGAAATTGTATGTAATTTCATGTCAGCAAGTACCTTACTTTGTCATGTTTTTTTTTTTTTTTTTTTAAAGCGCAAACTGATCCAGGCAGTCACTCCATTTATTGGTTGAATGAAACTGTCGAAGGTGGCAAAGGTTGTGCTGCACGGATGTTCTTCAAAGCTTGTCACAATCTCTGAGCCATAATGGACTACAGATGATGGGTTACATTGTGACAAAACGTCTCCCAAAATCCAAGAGAAAAAGCAATGAATGCCATAGTCATCTGGGTTGTTTTTTTTTTTTTTGGTTTTTTTTTTTGTGATTATGTTCCTGCATTTCTTTTCAGGGATTTAATCGATTGATTTTGGTTCTTTTTGGTACCAGACTCTACCGCTGAAATAGTACACTTCACCATTTTTAGACAGACCATTTCAAAAGAGAAACACAGTGAAATAGAAGGTGCCTGATATGTATCTGTAGCTGAGTGGGAGATATGCTTGTGAGCGATGACTTTCGAGTGATACCCAGACTAGACGTGATAGGAGTGGTAGGATTTAATGCCAAATCAGGAACATACTGTTCTGTGTATCAAAGTTTTTTTTAAAAGATCATCACTCTCTCCCGATATATTCCCTATTTCTGACTCTTTTTTTTTTTGTTTTTTTTGTGCTCCTCCTGTGTGCTGCCTCTGTGGTCTCTCAAAGAGCTGCTGATGTACCTACCTGCACTCCTACCTCTCCATTTCTACCTGCTTTCCCTTTCAGCCACTTGAATGGAATTCATTTCTTTCCCTTCAACGTGCTGAGCTGCTCCTGGAAAGCCAAGCTAATGAGATGGCGTGGTACACTTGTGGCCCTGCGGGAAACTGAGATGGCATCAGAGGGCTTAATGGACAGTATTACTTTTGGGTCATTCATGGAGAACAAGGTTCATATGAGATGTACTAATAGCACAGTATGTGGTATTTTCATCTTTCTGCTTTGTTGCTGACAATAAAAACTGCTCATCTCTGGACATGCTCAAACCTCCAGTGCTCGCTGTTAGGCTGCACCAAACAAGAATTCTTTCTGTAATTAAAAAAGCTTTCGACTAATTTTGGATAATTTACTAATCTAATGATTATTTCCTATCCCATTTACAATAAGTAATTTAAATGTAAAATTACCGTAAGCAAGTGTTTCACACATTTTGCCGAATTCAGTGAACCATCACTAATGTATCAGGCTGTTTCCATATTGTCAACTGATATAGTCCCGTTCTCTTTACCAAGCTTTTGGGT
The DNA here is from genome assembly GCA_022985145.1 of Pangasius djambal. Lineage (NCBI taxonomy): Eukaryota > Metazoa > Chordata > Actinopteri > Siluriformes > Pangasiidae > Pangasius > Pangasius djambal. Next base: position 23,186,042 of record CM040978.1, read on the forward strand.
GTTTTCCTTTTAAACATTTGTGAAAATTATTGCTTCATGCTTGAACATTTTTGAGTGAAAAAGGCCATCGCTCCCTCATTGCCATCATTCAGAGTTCAGCCTGTGCTATATATGCTATTTATTCTATGGTAGTAGACATGTGTCCATGGTACGAGTGGGTGGTTAGAAATGAAGATCAGGGAACAGAAAGAAAGAAAGAAAAAAAAAAAAAGCACGGTCAGGATAATGGCTATTTAGCATTCCCTCAGTTATTTCTTTATTCCAGAAAGAACCTTTTGTTTTCTATTACTCATGTTTTCAAAAAGTTTAGTGACATCACTAAAACATATAATTAATTGATGTTAACTGTATACGTGTCTGCATTTATTCCAACATACGCTGCTAGATTTTTTTTTATTTCACATTAAATCTTTAATGCATTTACCTTAATGGGGGAAGGGGACAGGGCTTCCAGGCAAATCAGTGCAAATCATTCCAGGTTCATATGTCAGTTGGCTTAACTCTTGTTTGGTTTCCGGAGAGAAACACAGCTCTTTCTGTATATTTTAGGTGGTAACTCATACTAGTGTAATCCTGCACAAACTGCATAATGGTTGACAGCTCTGGTTATATAATAATCCGTGTAAATGTCACCGGACATCGTGGCAGTGTAAGATTGTACAGAGCCTTACCTGTTTCACTGATTATCAACTGAAAACAGACCTGCACACCGCACATGGTGAACAGAAACGAAAGAAGCAGCGCCAGCACTGCCCACCGTGGGTTTAGTAATGCATTCCATTCTACCCAGAAATACAGACTCACACTGATGATGTTTCAACTGTAAAAATCCATGTCTATGAATTTTCCTAATTGACTTAGTCAATTATGTGGACCGAATGGGCTGCGAGCACTTAAATTCTCTCTGCATCTGCCCAGGATCCATTAGAGCAGCAGGTTATAATGGTGGTGGGTGGAATAAATTTGTGAGGAATTTCTGTGGGAATAACTCTATTAGACAGTTATAAATAAAGACCTGTTTATTTTTAAGGAGCACATTTATTCATTTAATAATATGACCTTTTGTAATACATCGGTATATTGTTCTTACCTTCTTTTTAAAACGTATTTTTATAGATGTTAGGGAATTTGAGCCATACTGTATTTGCTTGCCCTAGATTTGTGCAACAGGCACTCAGTGATCCAGAATGGCTGGGGTGAGGCATGTGTAAGATCCAAGAGAGTCAAAAAGATGGCCTGTGAGAGGAAGTGTGTCACATTAGGTGAACCACTGTCCTCAAGGTCAGGCCGAAGCAGAAATTCTGAAACAGTCCTGTGATTTGTAACCTTTCTCCTGCTGTTCTTTCACATGCATTTAGGGACAACCTTTTCAGGCAAAATTAGTATTCAGATTGTTCAAAGCATTATTTGAATATTCCAACCATCGACCACAGACGCAGGCAAAAGTACATCTCAGAATTACGCAGGCAAAAATGACATGGCGAAAACCCATTAAGCCTTTATACACTGCTATTGTGTACATGCTCAGCGTGCTAGGCTTTATAAAGTATAGTGAGTTTTAAACTTGAGTTTAAAATGATTACTGAACAGTGAAAGAAAAGGCAGGAAGGCAGAAGTGGAAGTTATTTTGACTCACCTCTGTGCCAGTAAATAGTATTTAGCAGTGTAAACACCGGAAAAAGGTCAAAATCTAGAGACAAATTGCAGAAAATGTAAATTCGATGTGAATGGTGAGGCGACAAGAAAATGATGTGACATGAATATGGAAAAAAAAGTCCACGCCGTTCCCAGCTAATCATGCACGCAGCGCACATCACACAGGGAAACTGCGATTTTTAAATGGTTTTAAATGTCTCGACCGACGTGCCGGATCTAAAGTGTTACACAGCATTATAAGAAGACGCCGTGGCAAACAGCACTGATTTCCAGCTGAAGCCAGCTTTCATCGTCTGAAAAAAAAAAACACACTGGTCTTTAATCTTTAATCTTCTATCAGCTGAGACACTTTTTTACAGCTTATGGCTATATGCTGACGGACCGGCCCGTCTTCCATTTATATGGCGATATTTCTTTTGTCATTTTTGCCTTCTTTATGTTTCATATTGTTTAATTAATGGCAGTAATATAAAATGACTGGGTTTCACAAAATTATCTTGATGGTGTTCTTATTCCCAGACCTAGTGAACTAGCATGAGGATATGGTTTTGATAGATATTACGAAGCACTTCTGTAAGTCGCTCTGGATAAGGGCATCTGCTAAGTGCTGTAAATGTAAAAAAAAAAAAAAAAAAGCAATTTAAACTTGACAGTATATTCCATATATAAAAATGCAGGAAGCTATGCAAATTATATGATTTGAAGTCAATAAAGTTGAGGTTTACATTAATTGTCTTATGGGTAAATTTTTACGCACTCAGGAGTACAGTATGAATATTTTTCTGAAATTACAGGATCTTCATGATTACCAACTTTCTTGTGTAAAAAATTTTTGGGTAAAAAATTAGTGCATGGCAGAATTTTTTTAGTAGTGAATTTGCACAAAACTAACGATTAACTTTCAGACTTGCAGATAATCCATAGTGTCTTGACACAGAAGCAAAGAGCAAAAACACTCATGAATAGGAACACCTCATTTACTGTTCAACTTCAACTGTTCGCCCCTAATTTCCATAAGATTTTTTCAGCGGCAGTTCCTTTAGGAGGGGCTTAAAGAGGCTCTAAGAACATGAGAGCCTTTATTCTGTATTCTTTCACAGTTCTCTGTTCCTATATCAACGATATGATATGCAGCACTTGTAAACATTGGCAGAGATCATTCACTCGGGTGACAAGGGCAGAGGAATACTATATGCAGCTTAGTTAGCATTCTGTCTCCCATAATTACTTTCCATCTGTCCCTGATTCTTGGGTTCAGTGGGTTGCGTATGCTTAAATTTCATTTGTAACAGATGGGTTGATGTTTAAAACTGGCAATATAAAATCTAAAGAACAGTTCTTGTGTATGCAAGCAGGCCCGCTTTCTATCTCCTGTAAGTAAAATTGAACACACCGGCAGATCTTTATATGGCTGATTAACCTGTAAGCAACCTTTCCCTGAGAGGAGGTTAAATGAGTGGATTCAGCATTGAAGCCTGCGCGGCTTGGCCCAGTGGGGCCGTCTTGCCATTAACAGGGATGAGAAGACTGGCAATTTAAACAGTTCAGGAAAACAAGGGAGGTGAAACGTGTGATGTGCAGGGCTAATTGCTAGCGGAAGGCCACAGCATAAATTGATTTTGGCCTTGACATGTGGCCGTGTGTGTGTGTTTTCATGTATTAAAAAAGTTTTGGCGACTGGGATTTAATATCATTAGTAGGCAAGAGATGATACACTAAATCCACAGTACATATACCAACACAGGCTTCATGATATGATGTTTACATGAGACTATATTGACACAAAGAAATTAATACATTTGAATACATTTATTGTAAAATAACAAATCAATGCATTGTATTGTAAGAAAAGTAAATTAGGATTCATAATACAAGGTGTAATTTCCCCCTATTATTAGTGTTATTTTAATCTTTTTCAGTGTTGTGTTTTACGGCAACATTATTAATATGGTAGATTGTGCATTAAATGATTAGGCCAAATAACAATTTTGTGACATCTTCTACTGTCGTCCGACATCCACCCGAAATGCACGCGCGCATCACACTTACCTGGTTAATTGTACAGATGAGGAAAAACAATTGTGGTTCTATTCCGTAAATTTCCTTTTGGACTATTAAGTAAGCCTGGTTCAAGACAGTTAAGCTCCTACTTGCAAACTTCTTGCTCTCAAACTTTGTATAGTTTTAATGAATATTAAACGGAATCATCGCGATACATCTCAGAGAAGCAAAATTCATCTTTCCGGCATTTTGAATTGCGGTATTTGAGACAAAGTAATTCTGTCTCATGTCTTAAACACTGACAGGAGGAACATTTGAAGTGGGAATGATTATTGAATCTTACCTCACGTTCGCCTCTGACATATGCTTCCATTACCCTTACGCCCACGCTAGCGTCTTGTGCAGTGATACTATAGGAATGCAGAGAGCCAGACCTGTATATGATGTGTGTTTCATCTGCCTGTCTTACAGCCCGCAGCTAACAAAGATTTATTTCTAGAACTTGAGAAAATTTGAAAGACTTAAGAGTTTCTCCTGCATTCTTCTATCATACATATTTAACACATATGCCATCGCTCTCCAGGCAGCCGCAGGTGACTGACTCTATGAGCCTCTTTTTTTTTTTTTTAAGCAGCGTTTATCTTATCCACTGTTGTACTGGGGAAAAATCTGTCTTCAGCTCTTTAGTTTGTATCATTATAAGAGTGTATGGCTTTAATTGACAAAAACACTTCTTTTTTTTTTTAAGGGTCACAACCTATGCTGAAGAGATTGCGCTCCCCCTCTGAAGGTGTTTATTATTTGACCTGGTGCTGGGTTTGCTCCATTGCCAGATCCTGACTGTAGTGTCTAATAGTGTTCCAGGTTTACACTGAGGGGGACGTGTTCAATTATGCTGCACCATGAGAGGCCGTGTCCTGGCACTAATAGCAGTAGTGAATGTAGGACACAGTGGGGAATCCTGGCTCGTGTCCTGCTCGAGTTGTTTCCATGCCCTAAGGGATAATACTCAATGAACTATGGGCTCCAAAATGATGAGGTGGACACCTAGCCAATGAGCCTAGAGTTTACTTCTCTTATTTTTTTTCTCAATGGAACTTGAACGTTACACAGTATTTGACAGCTGCATTTTGGTTCATACCGCAGTCATTCTTTCTGCAGTGCATAATATTACGTGACTATTATTAATATTGCCCAAGTGTATTTTGTCAGATAAACAAATGATTTTTTTTTTTGTAATTCATTCTGAGAACCCATACACCATGTTTCCAGTTTGGTGGCGATAGGAACGAAGCGCAGGGTCAGAATGAGGAGTTGAGGGTTTGGTGGCCCTGAAGTGCAAAATGCATTAACGAGCTAAAAAAAAAAAGGTAACAGCGAATCCGAAAAAGCAGCAACAAAACCAAAAGCACAACAGCAAATTTGGAGCTACAAACATGATGCGTTTCTGAATTCGCTGTTGTGTTTTCGGGTTTGCCTTCAAGTTTCTGGGTTTGCTATTGCGTTTCTCATTTTGCTGCTGTGTTTTTAGTTTGCCGGTGCGTTCTTGGTTTGTTAATGTGTTTTGCACTTATGGGCCACCGTGGTGAGGGAGAGAGTGGAGGGAGCGAGCTGTATGACTTCTGTTTGTACACAGGTGCTGAAAGGCAGCTCCAACTTTTATTTATGGGCATTGTTCCCTATTAACGTAAAAAGACAATCAGAGGGAGTGTATACTTATTTGAGACAAAACTTTTGAAGCAATCTGTATTCGTCGTACCTGGATGTTCATGGATGTATGGAACACCAGTGACAGCTTTAATGAAATTCAATGTTGCTGATACACTGTTGTTTAACCATGTGTAGAGCACCATTTGTGAGGACAGCAGCTAAATAAATGTCTTAATAAACTAAATGTAGAAACAGTAACTCCATGAGAAGAAATGCAAATGAACTTCTATATTGTCAGCTCCAGGAGTCAGCTTTCAGTGAGACGGGGTGGGCTGACGTATGGAAAAGAGCTGAACGTTTCAGGGTGAAGTAACAAGCCCCAGCAGAGTCAAGCTGAAGGAGGAGAGGAGACATATGGCATCAGATCAGATAGTCTTAGTTTCTGGTATTCATAATATCTGCTCAGACTATCCATCATACTCACAATATCTGTAAGAATGTGTATCAAACAGAACGCCCTATCCTCTGACTGTCCATCAACCAACCGTCCAAAGTATATTTCAGATTTGTAGGAAAGACCAAATGTACCAGGGATCTCAGGAGATCCTGGCCCTCAAATAGTAATAATCAAACTGTTTGCTTATATAAGCAAAGTATGATATGCTTGTGAGGCTCTGAAATGCTTGAAAATATGATTTGTAAAATGCTTCACAGCTTCAGACATTGCTTCAAAACCTACGAGCACTAAATTCTGTAAAAAAAAAACAAAAAAAAAAAAAAAAAAACAAGACCAGCAGTTTATTTATGCATTTATGTTTATTTATTACAAATGGATAGGATCGACTAAGTAATTAATGGAAGTTATTAAAAGGAAATTAATAGCAGTAAATTTATTAAATTCAAGTAATATTAGTAAAATATTTGTCTTGACAGGACAAGCTTCAGATCACATTTGTTCACAAACATATTTGTGTGGCAAATGCCAAGGCGACTGCAGTAGCTTACCTAACTAATAAAAAAAATAACCTACAAAGTGATACTCAGGTTTTACGTGAACGTCATATGCATTAACTTAATATAATAATGTACGATGACATATTTTTTTGACTACTGCTCTTGTTTGTATCAGAAGACTCTAAGCTCATACCGCTTAAATGCCTGAATATTACAGCTTCGCAAAGATTCACCGTTTCCAAAAGCAGCAAAGCTAGCTCTAGATCTCTGCAGATCAGACTGTTGCTAATCTCCAATTCCACATGTTTACGAGCCTGAGCAGGCAAAGAGCCTGAGCAGGCAAAGAGCCTGAGCCAAAGCTTTACAATGACGGATTGCTCTGGAAAGCAGAAATGAAATTATTCTTCCATGACAAACAAACAAAATCATTTTCCTTCTAAATACCGAGTACATTAGTGTTTTTTTTTTTTTTTTTTTTTTTTTCAAAGCAAGACAGAAGGACACCGACACAAACACAAAGGAATCATGGTGTTCGTGTGTTTCTTTTAATGACATATAATAACCGAACAGCCAAGCTGGGTCAAAACCTGTCACCTGGATTTTTGCTGCTTGTCAGGGGCAGGGCGTGCAGCATTTGGGCTCTTTTCTGTACTTTGACCCGGAGCAGGAGAGCTACTCCGGCTGCTACTCGCAGGAGAGCGAGTGTTGCCATCTTCACCACCCTGTGAGATATTTTTGTCTGTTTTTCAGGTGGTGGATGCGACATATTCTCCGGCGCACGCTCTCTGTCCGCTGGTGGGAGGGTACTCCCGCCGCCCGCGATACAGAGCAGAGGAGAATTGTGAACGCGTGAACACGTAGAGACAGAAATGACGTGCCGTCATGTAAATAAGATAAATAACATAAGGCTATTTAGTTTGTTTAATAAACGAACAAGGTATAGACCTGTTCTATAGGAAAGGTAACCTTAAATGACTTCTGTTGTGATCTGGCGCTATATAGAAATTAAAATGAAATAAAAATTAACTTGACCTACTAGGGGGGGACGGAGGGTGTCGTTTTGGGGGGTTCCCCCTAATATAATGGCTGGGGAAACACTGGTTTCTATAGTAAAAGCTCGTACACAGGGACTTATACGGTGGACACTCCACATAAGCTAAGACTGATGATAAACAGATTGTTAAAAAAAATGTTGTTTGACAAAGTAAAATGTATAATCATTGATGTGGTGACGTTTTTTTTTTTTTTTTCAGGAGACATTTATTTGACATTTTCTGGAGGGACTCGGTCATCAGTGCTTTGTAACAGTCATGATTTTTAACTCCACTAATAATAAACATTTATCTGTTTATTTGTAGTCTTGGATTATGTGGAGCGTCTGCTTTCTCTCTCGAAGTTGAAAAGACAAAAGTTGCGGCTTGTCATTTCACCAAGAAAAACTGCAAACCACTAATCCCCCCATGCTGAAGTGTCTCCCAGGCCAGTTCCAGCTTTACCCCTGACTGTTACACAGTGCTGACACTGGGGACGCCTTCCAGAAATGCTAAATAAACATCTCCTTCCATACCCGTATTTGATCAGTTTATGTGAAGAGGCTGACCCCATGTGAGTTGTCATTACAGAAACCATAATGTTATAGAATGAGCACATTTAATATAAACCTGTGATTTGAATTACAATCTGCACTGCTGCTGGAGACGTTGATGAAAATTACACAACGCTTTCTGACCAGTCGCTGCGGTGTAATCATGGTTATCACATTTTACAGTTTTATTTCCAAGTAATGTATTTAGAAAATAGACCAAGTAGCCAAATGCTACATTATAAGCATAATAATTTGTACAAATAAAAATGTTTCACTTGGAGCTTTGCTTATAAACAGCCCACAGAATCAGAAAAGATGCTAATAGAAGGCTGCTCTGCTGTGACGTTGTGGTGCGAGCTAGCTTAGAACATGCAGCACTGTTTTTTTCTTCATTCAGTTATTCATTCTTTTTTGCCTTTGACTTGTGTGTAGAGCAGTGGGCTGTGATCCTGTCGAAACAGAGTTTTTTTTTGGACATTTCAGCATCGAGGCTCCTGAAATAATTTTACCATGAATTAAAAAGTTTCTGTAGCTTGTAAAGAGTGTCGATTTAATTGTCATTACTAATGAACCTGTTAATCTCAACATCTCTATGCTCCAGACAATAAACACACAGTAATGGGATGAAAACTTGTCTGAAAGCACAGCAACTCAGCGGCATCATTATCACATTGTCATTCCTCTCCATAACGGATGCCTCTGCCATGCTGGTCATTAGATTTAACAACAAAACACTATTTCTGGCCACCATATTGGTTGACAGATGTCATCGTGCAGCCCCTGAGGCGAAGACAGATGACCTGTCAACATAACTGGAGCTGAGAAATTGCTGTTCGGAGAAAAATAAGCTCAACGTTTACACTTCCCTCATATCCTGTATTGAAGATCTTCTCTCCTGCATGTTGTACGTGTGAAAAGGCTGAGCGTTCCTGAAAGGTGGGAGCTGGTGGATTTGAGACGCGCTCAGAAGAGGAGCTTCCTCTGATGTTATTCTTCTCTTTTCCCCAGACTTTTCACCGCTGACCTTTAATGGTCTGTTTGTATTTGTTTTCCTCTGTAGTTATTTAATTGTCTATTAAAAAAAAAATAATAATAACACAGCATTTGAGGATATGGAAGTTTGAATTTTAAAATGTTTCCTGAACATCAGTCCTCACTTGACTGAGTTATAGAAAGGCTTGATGTTTACACTTAGTATGTGTATTTAATGTATTTTTTAAAATGTATTTTTCACATTTAATGTGATGAATAGTCAGGTCCAGAATTGTTGGCACCCTTGGTAAACACGGCTGGAAAAGGTTATGAAAAATGTTTTTTGCAATTCATGAGCTTAATCTCACTGAAAATATGATTCTAACATGTAATTGAGCAAATAAAAAGCTTGTATAAAAAAAACTCTGATTTTGACAAAACCCCATGCCTTCAATTTATTTATTTGATTATTTGGATTTCCCCCCTAATTTAGTCTTAAGCCAATTTCGCTTATCATTCAACAGCTACCAACTGGGGTGGATAACACATGCTTCCTCCAAGACACAAAGCCATTTGAACTGCTGCTCATGTTGCCCCCCCAATACATGAGGCTAGGGATTGGCTAGTGTAGCTTTGATTGCCAGGTGAGAGGGTACGTCATCCCACCCAGAGCGTATAGCCAATTTTGGTCCGTCGGACTCTTGGCTGTGGGATTGTCAAGATTAAAACTCACGATCTCCAGATGACAAAGGGGAGAGAGTTTGACAGGAAATTGATGTGCCTGTGTGCTATATGGTTGAATCCAGTGGTGTGGATACAGGGTGTCTTGGGTACATTTCTGTGGTAAATGAATTATGAGGGTCATCTTTCAAGACAACTCTGAAACTTTGATGTATGCTTTTCAAACTCTTCAGTTTTCACGGTTTACTGTTTTAAAATAACATGCTAAATAACTTATTAAAATTCAGATTAACTGCAATTAAAATAAAATATTCACAAAGTCTTTGGAACTGAATTACAGTTGCTCAGTGGTGATGCATACACTCATGTCTGCTGACGTATCTGCAGAGGCATTACTTAAAAAGCTTCCTGAGAATTAAATTTGCTTTATGAGCCAAAGATCTATCGGCAGGTGGTTGCGCTTAAAAGCACCTTTTACATAACGCTCTACACCGATGTCTGCATAAAGTCGTTCTAGTTTATTCAGGAGGCTTCACGCTGCTACTTGTGTAACAATAAGCTGGAAATCTTCTGTTTATTATACCATTCCTCATAATTTGAACAGAGTACACTTGGAATTACAAAGTATCTGAGAACAAAAGAGACCCACTTACCCATTAATTGCCTTTCCAATGGATGTTTAAATCTACCTACAAAGCAGCTCGATGTGCAGTCTGAAATGACAACAGAAGCTAAATCTCAGATGGGTCAGGGGACTGAGGATTGCATATTGCCCAGCCCTACTTGTGAAGCATTCAATATACCTGGGTGCAGCCTGAGTCCATGTCAGGGCTGAAAAATGAAAGTGAAAACTGGCCCTCTGTCCCTCTTTGACTGGATTAAATAAAGTTAATTATTTACTATAAAAATATATTTTAAGGAATTCATTAAAAGTAGAGATGGTACCGATCCAGTGCCATCTCCACTGTAAAGGATTTATTTCTCTCAGTTACTTGGAAGTGAGTTCCTGCTGCAGATCTCTGTCAAAAACTGAGATATGTGGATGATTTTATCACCATCTATAGCCTAGGGGTGGGGGATATGTATCGTCTACGATAATCTTTTAATTGCTGTTTTAACGATGTGCGAGCGGACAGTATTGAGTATGTCACTCACTTTGCAAATAACAGTCAAAGAAACGCCTTGAGTGTCCACGCATTCACTGCGTGATGTAGCCTAGTAGGATAAACTACTGCGCCTGCACATTGAGAGCACATGCTTTCACTGCGTGATGCAGGCTATTAGAATGCAGTGTGCAAGTTAAGATAGTAGCCCTCTGGAGTCGACGGGGGCGCCGGCGCCACCACTTGCAGTTTTTTAATGATAACAGTGAAAAGAACTTAAAATGCTTTGTCTTTTTTTGACCGTACACATAAGAGTAATACATCGTTTGAATCTGTAAAGGGTCTATTTTTATTTGTGTGCACTCACAATATCCTTGTGCTTTTGTAAAATAAAGAAAATATACAGGGTGTGCTTTCAGCCGTCTCAGTCTCCGCTCATATCTGTTTGAAACGCGTCACTAAAATGAACCGAAACTCAGCGAATACTTGACACACAGAGATGAGAAATATATCTATGGAAAGCTCGAGCTGTCTACTTTTAAATGAAGCGAGTCAAATCGAAAACAAATATTCTCAGTTTATGTAATCCATATGAAACCAAGGAGAGGTATAGTCTTTCCGTCTCACTTCATTATCTGATAATGACCTGAGGCTGGACACGCCCACGCGCTATTCACAGGGAAAATACTTCAGTGATTCCCGTACGAGGCACACGCCTTCCCCCGGACAATGCCATAAAAAACATCATTCCACATAGTTTATTTCTTTGACTTTCCTACGCGTTTGGAAGATGGCACGCTATTCAGGCGAGGAAGCTCTTCAGATGCTTTTGGACAATGAGGAAGAATTTACCTGTTCCTCAGAAGAAGATTGCGACTCCGATGACGAACGGTTGCATTTTGCAGAGCGAATTGATCCAGCTGAGGATTTTCCTGCAAGTCGTTACGATGAGTAAGTCCTATATAATTCCTATTCTGATAATATCAGAGAGAAATCATTTTTCAGACTTTGTTTTGCCTAGTTTTGGCTAGCTTTTGGCATTTCACATACCTGACTGACAGCTCATTAGGAAGGTCTTTGTCTTCTCAGGTGTGAATCACTGCATTATGCATGATCATTCACGCCTCCTTGCATATGGACTTTCTATACAAAAAGTGTCTTAGAAAATTTAAATCAATATATTGTTTTCTCTGAATGAGTGAGCAGGATGATTTTCACATCCTTTTGAAGCAAAAAATCTAGGCTACAAGATCCAGTTCTCAAAAGTCTCGGGGACAAATGTTTTGAATGAATTATTTTTTATGTTTTAAATGTTATTTTCTCCAAAATACAAACTTGTACATATATACTGCTCACATATTATTGTAGCCCAGTTTGTGCTGATTACAGTGTAAGCAGACTTTAGCCATTTATATTTTTATAAGCAAATGAAAAATGCACAAATGTCAGGGCATGTCAAAACTTCTCCAGGGCCCCGAAACACCCTCAGACCCCAGATGGCTAGGGTAGCTGGCTGAAAGTGCATAACTGCATGAAGTTAAAATGAGTGAACAGAGCCAGGAGACAAAATACAGACACCACCAGCCTCGCAGTCTGCATCCTTAGGTTTGATTCTTAGACTTGGGTTATTCTAACTCGCATGGAGGTGGTTTGGCAATCTGCAAACTATGTCGGAAATCTGTTGCCGTTAAAGACAGCTTGACAACTAACTTGTTTCACCATCTGTGAACTAGAATACTAGAACACAGGGTACGAAGCATATGAAAAGCTTCAGGAGTCAGCTGTCCACGGCATGCCTCAACCAGCCAAGGTACCAGCACAAAAACACACTCGGCAAACTTTAGCGGAATCATTCTGCAAAAAGGTGCCTGCCTTACAATAGGAAAAGCAACAGATGGCAAGACATAACACACACTGTCACCAGTTACATTGCAGACATGGTGCCAGTTCAAGCGCCATGTTCAACCATACTGTATTGTTTTTATCCGAATGCTTAAGTAAATAAATAAGACCTCTTTTCCTTAAATATGTTGCTTCCATTAATATCATTAGTAAGCAACAATTAATATCCTATTAAGAAGAGTGATCTAGTACAATCTAAGACTTTTACAAACACATTTTCGAAGGATGCAAAATATTGTCCACTCATCGTTATCGACAAAATCCCAGAAAATATTGAGATAGCAGTTTTTGTCAACATCGCACACTCCTACTATAGCCTTTTTAGGCTAAAAGGAGACTCCCTTTATCATTATATCAGATTTTAGGACACTTGCACTGATTTACAAACACAATATGGCCAAAAGTATGTGAACACCTGACCATTACACTCATATGTGGTTCTTCCCCAAACTGTTGCCACAAAGTTTGAAGCACACAATTGTCTAGAAATTCTTTGTGCGCTGTAACGTTAGGATTTTTCTTCACTGGAACTAAGGGGGCCCAAACCTGTTCCAGCATGACGGTGCCCCTGTGCACGAAGCAAGATTATTACAACGGCAAAGGGGGGACTAGCTCTGGAATGGGATGTTCAAAACTTATGTTGGGTGTGCAGCATGGGTGTGATGGTCAGGAAAGTCCGCATACTTTTTGCCATATAGTGCATGTAGATATTGTCAGGTATTTGATGATCCAGGTTAATAAGATGTGTACCTGATATTAATAATGTAGCTTTCTGCAGTCATGATTGTTTGTTCACTGTTAACTGTGAACATGACAGCAGTGGACTTTGCTGATGTCATTTGCGCTTTATGATAATGGACAAGTTGGATACTGGCTGTAACAATCGAGCAATTTCAGACTTGCAAACAGTTCCAGTCTTCACAGGTAATTGGTCATGGCTAGTGGGCATGCTGTTTTCTTTAAGCACACAAATTATAGAATAAAAGAAGTATTTTATTCTGGCTGGCGTTTTCCACTTCACGCTCGAGTTCCTTCCCCCATGTGTAAAACCAGCCACGTTGAACTGGGTACATTTTCAATTTGCTTAATATTAAGGTGTTACAGTTCGACAAATTTAATCTAAATTTAATCTGAATTCTCATTTGCAAAGTTTTCATTCCATTAAGTTGTAGTATATTGAACAATATGGCAGGATCTCCACTATTTTTACAACTTAAAGCACATAATGGAAGTCGTAAGGATGAGAAAGGCCGACCTTTGATTTACGAGTTGCACATGCTCGACTGCTCAGTGCAGATCTCCATGTATTAGCTTCAAAAGCAGGGTGTTCCGTGTTCTAGCCACATCTCAGCTTATTAAAATGCTTAGAACTTTCAGACAAAATCCAAAAATGCATGCTTACACTTTTAACAACACTTTTTCTCTGTCGTTTCATGATTTACCTAAATCAACAAATGGCTCACACTGGTCTCTCTAGTGAGAATAATAATATCTTAAATATTGTGATTATCCTTGCTCATCATCATGCTTATTCGTGTTTAACCTTTTAGCAGTTCTGTGGGTGAAAGCTGTGAAGTCTGACACACATTTATTTCTTCCCAGCTGAAGTGTAATGTAATACAGTTGCACTCATAATATTATAATAAGTGCAATAATATAATAATATAGTACTATTTTCTTTGTTTTCTCTTGAAAGCTGTTGCTTATAACTTGGTCTTTTGAATTATTGGCTGCTTACACAGTTGTTTTATAAGCCTAAGATGAATGTAGTGTGGTTAGTTGGAGACGAGAAACGAGTTTGCCCCTCTGGAGGTTGGGGCCTATTAAAATACTAGGTTAATTGAGCCCATTTCATTTGCATTTAGAGCCAAGTGCAGATCTTTTGCCCCATTAGCATGCATTAAGAGTGGTTATTTCAAGAGGAGAGGACAGGAATGCTTCACAGTGTGGTGGTAAAGACAGGTTAGGGCAACAGCTGCTGAACACACATGCCTTATTGGGCAGAAAAGGGAATAAGAATTTAAAATTTCTTTTAAGCTGTGTGTGTGTGTGTGTGTGTGTATTTGTGTTTGTGCTGCCATTATAAGTGATTCTGATATTGTGGGGACATTTTTCTAGGTCCCATGTGGAAAAATGTAGAATTCTCATGGGTGAAAGGTGAAAAAGGAACGCAGAATTCAATTTAAGTGGTGTGCTTGAACGATTGTATATCCTTGAGCATACAGTACGCACATGCTTGAACATTCTGCCACCGTGGGAGGGTTCTCTTTTCATTCCAGCTCATCTCAAGGTTTCTTCATGTCGTCTCAGAAGGTTTTTTTCTTGCCACTGTCACCTCTCGCTTGCTCATTAAGGAACTAAATCTCTATACAGATTTCTGCAAAGCTGCTTTGTGATACTGTCTAGTTAAAAGTGGTTTAGCATGGCCCTGCGTGTGTATATGTGTGTGTATATGTGTGTGTGTGTGTATATATATATATATATATATATATATATATATATATATATATATATATATATATATATATATATACATACACACACACACAGTTAGGTCTGGAAGAATTTGGACAAAGACAGATTTTTTGTGATTTTGCCTTTATACACCACCACAATGGATTTGAAATAAAACAATATGAAAATATATAAAAATATGGCATTTACCATTTAGGAATTACAGCCATTTTAAAGTTTTTTTCTATCTCTCTGATAGGTCTCTCTTGTTTTTTCATCCTAATGATGGCCTCCTTCACTTGCATTGAGATCTCCTTGGACTTCATATTGGTAGCTCCAGTCGAACAGCTGCCAACAGCTGCCATACCTGATATCAACTCCAGACCTTTTATCTGCTTCATTTGAAGTAACGAGGGAATGGACCGCACCTGGTTAATTAACTTCTTGTCCGTCAATTGTCCAAATACCTTTGAGCCCCTGAAAATGGAGGTACTTTGCTGTAATTCCTAAATGGTAAATGCCATATTTTTGTGGAACCTCTTAAAATAAAGTTGAAAGTCTACACTTCAATCACATCTTGATTGTTTTATTTCAAATCCATTGTTGTGGTGTATAAAGGCAAAATCACAAAAACTCTGTCATTGTCCAAATACTTCCGGACCTAACTGTGTATATAGAATACAGTGACTTTGTATTCTGACCGTGGTTTTGGCTTCTGGAGTACAATCTTCTCAAACAAATATCTAAATAAAGACTCTAGCTCTTGCATCCTACTGCCTATACAAAAATCACAAAGAATGTTAATATGAACTCATCACAAAAGTAATCAGCTTAAAATAATATAAAGGAATCCATCTCACAACTTTAATGCTCTTGGAGTGTTTTAAAGGTTAGAATGAAGTACGAACTACTTTATCTTACATGCTTCACTTAATACCAATATTAAGTGAAAGTAATGACTTGGAAAAAAAAAATTTAAAGTGCCCTTCACTTACATAAGCACTGCTCCATAAGTGTTCGTGAACGGTTTGTGTGTTGGTACAGACATATCTTCAGCCAAGCCATGCCTTATACACCACTGTGCTGCATGTTTATTTGTGTTTCAGAGCATGAGGTCATATAAAATGGCTATTTTGCTATACTCCAACATACTTGTTGGTGGGAGGTTTGGGATAAAGTTATGTCTGCATTGCTAATTGCACTGCAGAACCAGCACCAATCATTATAGTCAACAGCATCTGAGGACAAGTGAAATGTTAGCAGTGCTATCTGTGAAGTCGTTTCAAAAGATAGACGGGTGTGCACATGTAGTCCAGTCAAATCCTCCACATGCTTTAAACAGACTGCTGATATCACCTTCAGGCAACAGTTCAGGAATGATGAATGCTCCTGACAAAGCTATCAAACCCCAGAGTGATAGGTATTTATTTAATATAGCACTGATAACAAGAAAATCTAGCAGAGAGAGAGGAAAAAAACAGCGCTCTACCACAAAAATAAGAAAACAGCAAGCCAAAAGTCCAGTGTGAACGCTACTTCATAATTAAGCAGCATCTACACTTTTTATCAGTCAAATAGGCCATAGTCCTGCCTTCTTTTTGTCTATTGGCTCACAAGACCGAGGCATGTGAATTCACAGGTCAAAGCTAAAGAGAAATAGCGCTTACCTCTAAGTGCATCAAGTCGCCCTGTTGTGCAGCATGAGCAGCAGTCACCTTTTCCCTTCAGTGAATTGGCTTTTCTGCCGGGCAAATTTTATTCATGTTTCAGTCTGACTTCTTTACATTAGAAATCAGAAAAGCATTTCAGGTGTCTCCATATCAAAATCATAAATGCTTTAGCTATACCTTAGATTTAGATGTTAGCAGTAACTAATGATAATGATATTGCCTCCTAATTTACACTGAATTTGAAGCTTCATTGTCTGTTTGTTTATATATATATATATATATACACACGCACAGTTAGGTCCAGAAGTATTTGGACAATGACAGAGTTTTTGTGATTTTGCCTTTATACACAACCACAGTAGATTTTGAAATAAAACAATCAAGATGTGATCGAAGTTTAGACTTTCAGCTTTATTGTAAGAGGTTCCACAAAAATACGGCATTTACCATTTAGGAATTACAGCCATTTTCAGCAAAGTACCTCCATTTTCAGGGGCTCAAAGGTATTTGGACAATTGACGGACAAGAAGTTAATTGACCAGTTGTGGTCCATTCCCTCGTTACTTCAAGACCAATGAAACAGATAAAAGGTCTGAAGCTGATATCAGGTATGGCAGCTGTTGGCAGCTGTTTAACTGGATCTACCAATATGAAGTCCAAGGAGATCTCAATGTAAGTGTAGGTGAAGTGAAGGTGATTAGGCTGAAAAACAACATAAATCTATAAGAGAGATACTTCTGGACCTAACTGTGTATATATATATATATATATATATATATATATATATATATATATATATATATATATATATATATAGTATATATGTAGTATATATGTAGTATAATGGCAGAGGTGCTAATGAAATGAGGAACTGAAGTAAACAGGAGATATTGACAGATGTCTTAGAGAACACAATTGTCCCTATTTTCTTTTGGAGGAATCTGGGTTGTCTGTCTAGGCTCAGAGTCAGACCTTTGCTTAGCTAAAAATTACCTGAAGTAGTACCTCTGTGCTCTTTCTGAAAAGGATTTAACCTCATTTACTAAATATGATTTAATGAGAGGTGGCATCAGTCTGCTATCTTGTATCAGTGTTAGGCCAATATGAGCAAAATGCTGGACTGGATATCGGACGATTAACAGAATGAATCCAATCTAACGCTGTAACAAACCTAACCTGAAATATTACAGATTTACATTTAGCACAATGTAGTGTAAAGCAACATGAAGTACGTAATGTCATAATAACAGTAGCCAAGGCTTCAGACTAGCACCGTCCCATCTGTGATTTAATATACTGTCATATCGATGGCTTTTAAGCCATATGTAATGATACAACATATTGTTCGATACAAGATTTGATATGTCTCCATTTGGACAAATACATTATAATAGGCTGCATAATAAAGTAGGCTATTCATTAAACACTGATTATATTACATAAGGTGTGCTAAACATTTAAACTTAGCAATGGCTTTGGTAAGCAGAAATCAGCTGCTGGAAGATTCCTCCAAATCCTTAAGGTCTGCTGTATGGGAGCACATGCATACACAAGTCTCTCATTTCCTGGTTAATTCAATCTGCGTTAAAGAAACGATTGTGCTGATTGGGAAGTTTATAGCTGCAGATATATGAGCCCCTGCTCTGTAGTGGAGAACGCAGGATTCAAACACACATCTAGACTAACATAGCCTAATATAAAATAACATAACGTAAAATTTAAAGCCCGTGCTTCATACGCATCTCTTTGAGAATGAAAGCTTGGCCAGAGAGCTAATCTTTAGTTAGCCATGTTTAATTTTGCTACATTCTAATGCAAAGCTTTTGTTTTGTTGTATGCTGCTAAGAGGCTGAATGGATTACACAAATGCTGTGCTATTTCAATTAAAAATCCATCTTCTTAAAGCTTAGTAGTAAAAAATGTCTATATTGAGTACTGATGCTTAACATTTCAGTATCAGTATTGGAAAAGTGGTATTGTGCCATGTCTAGATTTAATGTAAGTGATGCAGGGGGTAACCAAACCAGGGGTTGTGGCCCCACAAGGGGTCGCTTCATTTTACAAATGGGATCACCAGAGAAACTCACAATCTCCTCTTATATTTCATTTATTTTACAAATTAATGTTAGATATATCAGAGATGGATTTTGTGCAATATTATTTGAAAGTGCTTCTGTGAGTCACATTCATACTAGCAACATTTTAAATTATATTTAGTATTGTATGTTATTTTAGTCTTTTCACTATACTGACACGCAGCACTAGCAGAGTTCAGCAATAAAAATGGACAAACTTCCCCATCCATCTACCTTCGCTAAACAAACTAGCGTTGCATCTCAAACTTCTGTACTGTTATGTACTATTCTGTTGAGTACTTTCTTATTACAGTTAGTGTTTGAATTTTAAAAAACTTAACGTATTGCCTTCAAACCTACCAAAATGTCTGTTTTGCCTACCAGCCTTCTGCATTTTCTAAATGAGTAAATACTTTTGAGTGTAAGGTCAGAGTTTCACGTTGGCGGTGGAAAGGCAGGGCTCCTTAGTGTCTTTAACATCACTGTACATTGCTAAACATTTTAGGATTTGACTTGGAAACTGATGTGCCTTCTCATGAATGTCACTCGTAAATCTTCCGGATGTCCATTCGATAAGACACGAGTGTGTGAACAATGCCACTCGCATTACAGCTGCTCCTGTGCAAGCACATAAAATCACATACCACACAAAACGAGGCTGGATTATTTTCTCATAACAGCACAGTGCAAGAAGTCACTTACATTACACATGCATATGTTACTAAAATAATAAAAAGTCCATATGTTACAGTAGATCTATATTATAAATCTGTTCTATATTATAAAAAAATGTAGGCTGGTCAAGGCTAGGGGTTGCAGAAAATTCATAATGTCCATTTGGGGTGATTTGCCCAAAAAGTTTGGGAACCCTTGAAGTAATGTAACGTATGAGAGTGAAATTAAAAAGTGTATGTAAGTCTTATGAGCCATCACGAATGGTCCAGGTCACAATGTTTGAAGTTGTGTATCAAAGTTGAAAACATTATATCTGCTAGTGGTAGTATTTCTCAATAAAAATATCAACACTAGCGGCCTATGTGATTTGAAGCATTTGATGTTGTAGCAACAAAATATGATTAATATGGAGGGCATGTGATCATTCTGACATCTGGTCATCCAAGGAGAAGCTGTGCAAGGCTAGTTCAAAGGCCATCATATTTGTTTACCTGCACTGAAATGTGGAAATCATATTGCAAGTCATCCTCACCAAAGCCGCACTTCAGTGTCTTCTTTTGAAAAGTGAAGTGACTTGTGGCCAAGTATGGTGAATATTGTTTTTTTTTTGCCACCAGAAAGAGGAGTCTCGCAAAAATCAGAGCTTCCCTATAGCTTCCTGTTCAGAATGACAAATCACGAGATTTGCGCAAGGAGTGCGGAATTGAATGCAATGATTTGCAATTACAAGAAAGGCCATTACAAGTATTTTTTCATGTTCCTGAGGGGCCTGGCTATAATCTCAGGAGCCGTGCATAAAATACTGGCTCATTTTCAACTAATTAAAGTTTCTCCAGTGTTGGGTGATTGTGCTCCATCACTGCCTGTTGGCGGATAGGTTTTCTTTTCTAGATGGGATGTTTGGGTTATAATTAGTGCTAAGTTGTCTGTGCGGTATTTGCATGAAGAGAATGGCTGTATTTTCCAGGCAGAAGAGTACATTTGCAGAATGAATAAATAAATAATTTATAACTGCTTGCATAATTCATCACTGACTGGTTTTGTTTATGGGTAAATCGAATCATCACATACTATTAAATCTTGCAACCTAAACATATCTGTCAGTCATTTTCAGATCCGTGGCGCACGCATTCATGTTACATAGAGGTATTTATCATAGTAATGGTTCCCTTTCAAAGCATCCGGGGCGATATCATTTAATATATTTTTGGTCTCTGTGACTCAGGGTTACAGAAAATGATTTGCATCAGTAATATAGTTGTTTGGTGCCACTGTTAGTGTGAAGAATGCCTTGCAATTATTTCCCTCGTGTTTGAAATACTGCCATATGTGCTGACTGATGACTGTGTATAATAGCTAGCGTCTGTTGACAAATACCTTTCCCACGGTAAGATTTACAGGCATTGTTGCGGTCTTTAACAGTGCAGTGATAGCTTTATACTGTAAACATAAAAATATTTACACAGCATGCAGAAATCACCGCTTCCAATCTTCGTCCCATTGTCTTCTCTGCTGTAGCTGGGATGGATAAGGTCATAAAACAATAAATTACAATGAAGGAAAGATTTCATGCAACTCATATCAATGGGTTTCAGTGGAAGGGGCTTAGAATTTGCTGCTGTTGCCTGTATATTTGTCCTGGTGTCATGGACTGCACATGGGAGGATGCACGTGCTAAACAGAAGCATTAGCATTGACGCGATGCCTGGGCGCTGTTCAAGAACAGGAACAGTTAAGGAAAGATGAGGGAAAAAAACAACAAAAAGCCCCCACAGGCAAACAACAAAAAGACCTAGTGGCCTTGGGATGAAAAGTGTTGTAGAGAGACGGGGAGATCTGAGCAAGGTTCTACAGCAAGCGATATCTTGGAAAACCTTAAAGGCATACGTAATGAATATAAAAAGGAAGTGTATATGCAGACACTACACAATCCTCCCAGGCTGCCGTCTAATCTCACATATTTTGAGTCAAAGTTTTCGCAGACTTCGGCTCCACGGGAAGGTGCTACGTTTAGCTTAATGTTGGATTGAAGGGGATTTATTTCCTGCTATAAAAGGTATGTCAGGAAGAAGGCCACAGGAGTAATGTCATTTAGTACTGTATAGTGAGCTTTCATATGCCATGAGTTATTGAACATGAGCGGAAGTCATGCAGGGTAACGAGACATGCAGTACTTCCCAGGCAGTCATGCTGTGTTGAACTCTCTTGCTTTAGATTGACTCCCAGTCCCCAAATGCTGCACTGATTTTGAGGAAGCTTTACTCCTTTTTTTTTTTTTTTTTTTTTTTTTTTTTTTTTTTTTTTTTTTTTTTTTTTTTTTTTTTTTTTTTTTTTTTTTTTTTTTTTTTTTTTTGCTTTTGACATTTTTTAAATCTTCCTTTTCTGGAAGTGATCAAAGAAAAAAGTGAATAACGTTTTTCAGGAAGAAAAAAAGCGAATACTTTTTTTTGCTGAGCCACTCCGATGTCAGCTTTTCTCTTCACTGGCTGGCTGACAGCTAGCCACCGATAGCCTACCTTCTTCTGCTTGAGCAATTCTGGATGATTACCTTCAATTTTCTCCTTAAGCCATGATTGTCTTAAAATGAGATAGCAGGGGGGTGTTCTTGCTCTGTGAAGTTTTTTCTTTTCTTGCTTATATGGCTGTTATAGTAGCTGGTTGCAGTTGCTCTCATGCTGAAGATAAAGAGCCGGTCCTGTACTTGCAGTTTGCTTTAGAGGGGATTCTATGCAATAATCATAATGCTTATTCACCACTCTTTATAGAAAGTAATCATTATGTGGTATGATAGTCATAAAGAACACCACACTGTTCCTCTATTTCAAAATACAACCCCCCTGTCAGCTGTATCGACAGGAAACAATGCGACTGTGCTGTGCTTATTTTCAGCTACATAAATCCTCCCAAAAGAATTGCTCCCACCTGCACCAAATTACCATTCCGCCACTCTTTCAGCCAAATTGTATGAAGAATCAATAGCTATGATCTGTGGGCTGAAGCAACATGGTGCAGCAGAAGAAAAGGGGATTCTGTTCTGTTTTACAGGCTGTGGTTGGCAAGCAAGTCTCCTGGGTTCACATGTCCACCACATCACCCTCCTCCAACTTGATCCCAGCTTATTAGAGTGCGCTACGGTTCTGGTTCGAAAAGGCAAAAAAAGCTTTCACTGTACCATCTGTTCTACACCACTGTTGAGCAATACCACCACAAAAGACAAGAAAGCCTTACTCTAATTACATTTCCCAGCACTTTCACTACATCATTTATTGCATTTATTTCACAAACTTGCGAAAAAATTAAACCAAAATATGGATGTTTTGTCAAAATTTTGCAGTCATATTATACTGTATAGTCAGCGTCAAAACACCTGGATTACAACATGACTTGAAATTTCTTTGGTGCATATTAACACAAAATCAAGCGTCCTTCAGCACTAGTTTCCTTAATTCACTTTTTATGTTGGGGAGCAGACCTGCCAACCTTCAAGCATTTTGTGTAGGAGCTGCACATTTTGACATCAGAGTACGCTGGTACAATTCATCATTCAAAAGTACTCTAAAAGTGCAGGCTTCTTTTTTTCTCTAATAAAATGGCAGACAAGCCAATCGAGACATGAGTCTGAAATGATTGACAATTGCGTACTAGTTTTGAACTTGTCATAAAATCACAAAAATGCCAGTCATTCAAACCAAAAGGTCAAATGCAACTGGCAACTACAAAGGCAGCCTTTTTCATGTGTGACTGAAAGACTGAAAGCCACTTATTATAGAATCATTAATTGACTTAATATGTCAGTATGTCAACATGTCATGATTATCTGTTTAGTGGGAAGTATAACATTTTTAACAAACAATAAATTAATTAATCCAAAATTTACTTTTTTTTAGGCTTGGAATGCAAATTTATGCAAACTCGTATTACTGTGTTTTAACTAGGTATTATCTAACCAGGTTACTAACCATCTAATTAAATGTCCTTCATAAATAACAATCTATAACATTGTTAAAATGGAATCTAAGCAAGAATCAAAGCTCTTGGGCACAGGTCTTTCATTAGGCTGAACATCAATATGAAATCTATAAATGAAATCGAATATTATGCCATTAAAAGAATGTCACTGTGTATACTCATTGTTTAAACTAAATGAGAGCTGATGTATTATATACAATGTAGCCTAACCCCTTTTTACAATCCGCACTGATAATCACAAATATACCAAAAATATATAACTCTGTAATCTTAGACCTCATTTTTGCAATGCAGTACTTCTGAGTACTTTTGAGAACCTGGACAATATTGTTAAGAGTAGCTTTAATATACTGGGGCTGCAACAACCTGGCTACATTTTAACATAGCTTATCCGACACTGCTCCACTATAGCGCCTGTCCTCTATCTTTACACCTGCAAATGCAGCAAATATACTATAACTTCATCATACCCCTAAATACCTACAGGCTGTTTATACAGGATATTTGTATTCCGTGCTTCTTCTGATGAAGGGATTGTCGAGAGGCAGAATACAACTGACGATCATGCCTCTGCTAAGTGATCTGATTAGCTGCTATTAAAAGCACTGATATTTACGGAGTTTAAACAAGGAAAGTTGTCTCCACTAAGCAGCTAAGCAGCGCTGAAAAGCCTCATTGTGGTATTGTAAATGGATGGCCTGCTTTCATCGACTTGCTATGTTGGCCTCCTGCTAGTATGAGCAAGCCCTTGACCTTCTTGCCTTGCTGTAGCTGTATATAAAACATTGAAGAATGACTATCGCTAGAAAGCTCAAACTATAGCACCTTATATTGCTTATTATACGCTACGGGCTATATTCAGACCTGAAGAGCTGAAATTAGAAGTACTCATTTCTGCATGCAGTTGGATTGCGTGTAGTTAGTGGGTGTGTTGAGGGTGATTTCCAAAGAGTAATTGTGTGAACTGTTAAAAGAGTAGTTAATATGGTATATGTGAACAAAAACCTTTTCTCAGGTTCTTTGAGTGGTGTTAGAATAGGAGGGGCACATGTGTTGCAAATTCATGAATATGCTGCGTTCATGGTGCCTGGTGCCTTGGAAATGGTAATTTGCAGGTTGTAATAATGTCATTTGCAGCCTCGGTATGTTCAACGTGTGAAGTGGGGGGGGGATAAAAAAAAAGAACATAGTCTCTTCTATGATAGCGTGTCTTTTGTTTGCTCTGTTAGAGCATGTAAAACTCATAAACCATGCTACTTTAACCATACTCTTACAGTTACAGGCCTGAGTGGCTGCTGGTTCTGTTGTGCTTTAGTGAACATCAAACATTCATGCAACATTTTGGACTGAAATTGCAGTGCAGCTCTAACAGCAGACAATAGCTTATCAGCAAGCTAGCAGGCTAACGTTTGTGATAACTCTAACGTTGATGATTTACCATCTCAAAACACTGATTAGTATGGTCAGTGTTATAGATTTAACCAAGTACTGTGTCTGTATATTAAACTGATTTAAAACCAATACTGCTATAAACTAATTTAAAAGCAGAGAAGGGGGAGTTTAAACTGTTCACAGTGTGCACGGCCATGTTGATTTGACATCACTCCGTAAACTGGGAAGGAACTGTTGAAGTCGAAAGGCTTTCCCAAGTTGATGAGTTTCTCAAGTTCAGGGGGCATTTTCGGTGGTTTTTACCGGTTGTAGGTGTGGAATTACAGGTTGCCTTGCCTCGAATGCAGCATTAAACTCTTGAGGGAATTTTTTTTCCAGCTATTTTGTGTCTCACAAAACTGAAAAGACCACGGTATAATTTCATTTTTTCCACTTTACCTATTAAGGCTGCTGTAATTCTGAGTTCTATAATTAATTTGTTTATATCCGAATACCTTGGTTAATTTGTGCACTTCTCTAAAGCAAATGTGCTCATGGTTTAAATGATCAACTGACCAAGCACTTATCTGTTACTGTTACAGCTCACTTAGTGCTGGTAGAGTTTTCAGCTCGAACCAATGCGCAGTATGAAATTTGATATATAATATTGTTTCTGATTGACACCATTTTCTATGAGCTCTTCTGTTTGTTTACTTTAAAAAAAAAAAAAAAAAAAAGGGCACCTCTAGAGAGGAATTGTGAATGATTTTTACAATTAATTTTTTTCATAAATCCATATTGCCGGAAAATAACATTCCATATGTCGTGTACGTTGACAGTGTTTACAACAGGAATGTCAGGATGAAATATTGTTTTTTATGAGAAAATTGTCAGACATTGGCACTTCTTAGATCATCAGCAGAGTGGACATGGCACAGGGGAATGCGACTTAAATAATAATTGTGGAGTAACTGAGACACATGTTCTTAATTCACCTCTCAGTGTGATCCTACATTTTTGCAGTATACAGTATGTACCTAGATTTCAGTAGGGTAGCAGTGTCTCTGAACACTATACCTTATATTAAAATAAAAATAATGCTTTATGTTATCCTCCTTAGGAACTAGCAATTTTGAAATCCAAACTAAACATCCTAAAATTTTAACCCTTTTTTCATAGAGCGGACTGAGACCACTGAGTGCAAAAAAAAAGTGTCTAGCATTTCCAGAATTCCACGCTTCATTACTGGGTAGCTCTAGCACATCAGCATTTTATGACAAAGCTAATTGTTTTTTTTTTTTACACTTGATATTATTGTTTGTTAGTGTTTATTTAACTATGTCGGAGGGGTCGAGTGCTGTAAAAAATAGATAAAACTCCAAATGTTAAGTGTGTAAAGAAAAGAATCTGCACATGTTCAGTGTGGGGGAAAAAAAAGAGCCTGCGTAGTTTTGAAGTTAGATTTCTACTGCTCATGTGCACACAGCACAGTGCAATAGAACTATATGAAAAGGTATCCTGGTTTTTATGCTGTGAAGGTTGGCATGAGTCTCACTGGTGCAAATTTATTCAGTCGTCCAAAAGATGTGATGGAATGTAAGTGGTGGAAAGTCTCATTCGCACCACTTTGTCAACTGGTTTCTGTACACCAGAGGTGTTAATTTTACACTCATGAGTTCTCTCTTGAACATTGTTTGACCGCCACAAGACGAATGAAGGAGGACACTCCGTTCCGGCCTCAGTTTCTCTCAGTAGATTCCTGACTGGCTGTTAGATTGCATAGTTGAAGAGAAAATGAGACTGGCCATGGAAAATAACACTGCTGGAATATTCTTTCTGGACATTCGGATTGGACATTCTGACCAGATTCTGACTATAGCCGGGTCTTTCTCCACTGAACACTTTAGCAGATGAACCTGCCAGCAATGGAATTGTCAGTTATTTCCCCCTCGAGCTGAGTGCAGAAGTGCTCAGTGTGCACTAGCAGCCGGCAGCGTGACGGTGCGCTTCCGTGTTATGTCTTTGTTTACTTCGCCACGTGTGTTTTGTTTTGGTGTACGTCCTGTCTCCATCCATGCCATGTCACTGGTCATGCCAATGTCATGCCATGTCTCCCTCATGTGTCCTCAATACTCACGCCTGTTTCCGTTTGCCCTTTAATTAGTTTGTGTACTTAAACCCCTCCCGCGCATCTTTGCTCTGCACGAAGTAATGTTCAGCGTTTTGCCGCCTGATCTTACTGAGCCGTGTTTATTTGTTAGTGATATTCCAGTCATTGACCTTGTTCCATTTCCTTGTTTGTGTATCTTGATTATCCCCGTTGTTCGTAAATTGCCTGACCCCTGCCTGTTTCCTGTTCTTGCTGTACATGACAGAAATGAGCATGGCAAAGACCAAAATGCGCATGTTCAGACACAAAACCACTAATGTTATTGTGTGTAGGAACATACATGTTCACTTAAACAAAACTACAAAATAAAACTCAGCATATAATATAGCACAGTAACAAGATCCTATAACTGCTGTCAGTACACAAGTAAAATAACGTGAAAAATTACAGATTTTTCTGTTGACCTCGTTCTTCCAGATTATGGTTTTTACATAAGCTCAGGAGATGGACAAGTGATCACATGACCACGGAGGGACCCATCTTCTTCCTTGTAGCTAATCATTCAACATACAATATTAAACACAGCTCCAAAGCCTTAACAAATTACCATTTTCTAGCTATTGCAGTTAATGGTCCTGGTGTTGGATGGGATGGTAAAGCAGGTCTGACTTTGACTGATTGCTCGCTTGTGCTTTGCTAGTCAGGGGGAAAATTGGAGACATCACTGAAATATACCTTGAAACAAGCCAGTGAAAATAAAATTTGATCTTCAGGGGATGTGAGTTCTGTTCATGCAGAATGTCCATTACCGCAGTCCTGAGATTACTGAAAGTTTAATAGATGCCAAATCACGTTATATACAAGATAAACTGATGAAGAAACATTTTGCAGAAATATTTGTAACATGTAGATTTATTTTAACATTTGTCTTTATCATTATAGTGAGGAGAAATAACTATTTGGAGACGTCTTTTATTTAATGTACTTCCAGTGCATGTATCTACTGCAATTTTACACACATAATGTCATTTGACTTTGTGCTTATAAATATGAACAAAACATTTGCATTCATAAGCATAAACAAAGATAAAGATAAATTAAAATAATAATGAAATTACAGCTTCGACAGATCTGTGGTAAAAAGTAATTAACTATTTTCAGCATTGTGAATCAATTTTGGCCCATTTCTCTTGGCAAATCATCTTCAATTCACCAAGCTTATGAGGGTCCCACTGACGGACTCGCAATTTCAAAATCCTCCGTAAATAATGTCAGGTGATTGGCTAGGCCATGCAAGCACCTTCACCTTCTTTTTAAGAAACCAGTCCTGCTTGGCCTATGTTCGTTTGGGGTTGTTGTCTTGTTAAAACTTCCGTCTTCTCCCCAGATTCAGATTCATGGCCTAATATGTCAAGGTACTGTTTGCAGAGAAGCAGACCCATATCATGATGCTCCCACCTCCATACTTCATAGTGACTATGGCATTCTTTGGATCATACATGCAGCCCTTCGGTCTATAAAAATGATGAGCTGAATTGTTGCCTAAAGAGTTCTATTTTCCTTTCGTCTTTTGTTCCAAAACAGTTTCTGTTGCTTTTGAAATAACGAGTAATAGGCTTCATACTTTGTGTATGTTGCTAGCTAACTTTAGCTGTCTATCTAGCTCACTGTGTGTTCCCTCTTGACATTTTTTTTTGTAGGAAAAGTGGTGTCTAGAGCGCCCTTTGCGCTGACGAATGGATCACATGATTTTTCAACAGACAACATTGGTTCAGCGCAGTGACCTCATCATTGTTGTTGTGTTATCAGCCTTTTTGTTGAAAGAAAATAGAGGCTGCTAATTACGTTTTACATTTCGCACACATCTATTTTTATTCGCAAAAGTGAAAGAGTGCAAGAGTGCTCGCACTGTCGAATCCTGTTTTACCAGGATGTTTTGGCCCAAACCCAGTTTGCCAATGGCAAGAGCTTCAAACATTCACAGAATCACAAAATGATTGTTTTGCAACCTCAGTCTGAGCATTTGGACTGTACTGACCACTTTTGAACCCTGTGGACTGTACACTATTTCCAAATAAAGGTGTCAGTTATGGAGTTGAATTTGTATTGTACTACCTCTCAGTGGCTTCATTATCAAGTACATCTGCACTGCATCAGATGCAGAAGTGTGGCTGGGATTTTTAAACACCCCTATGTCACCGCTAAGCTGAGGATAGTCTGCTGTTAAGATTTATCTAATGTTGAAACGGTCAGCTATATTAACCGTCAGGAAGGTGCAAGGTCAAGAATTTCTCTCTCCTTCCACAGAATCTCCTTGGGGTGGGTATCCGTGACTAGCATTATGGCACAAGCAGGCAACTGCAAAGCAGAGGACTACTTGGGTATGTGAGATGGCCACCAAGACCTTAACTTCCACTACTACTTTGCTGGTGGTCGAAACACACTGACATCTTCCTGTCCGAGCAGATCTGCTCCAAGTGAACAGAGAGATTTGGCACCCTCAAGCAGGTCATTATACCAGGTCACAGCTGTTCTGTGAATAGTGTTCACCTCATGTACCCAGCATATTGCTTGATTCCTAAGTTATTCTCTTTACTTCAGGGACTGCTACACAGTCACCATCTACTCCAAAACTGTATGTGGCATACAACACTGCACACAACAGCACCATGGATGGCATCTCTTCAGCCTTATCACTGCCTTTCTAAAAGGGGCAAAGCTTCTCTTTTTACTGAATGGCCTCCTTTATGAGCCTTTATAGGTTGCCGACTTGGAACCTCTGAAAATGGCCTTTTGCTAGCCATTACTCTGGCTAAAAGAGTTTTATAATTCTGGCAATAATCTTGTCAGAACTATCCAGGGTGGGGTCACCTTGTGGTTGAATTTGGGTTTTCTGCCCAAGGTTGTGACCCCCAACTTTGCGCATCAGATTCAGTTGACCTTGAAGACCTAAATGAAGGTGAGCCTGCAGAGCGTTCCATACTGTGGGTGGTATGTGTACTGTAGAATTGTTTACACTGGATGGCAGACGCCCAATCCTCAGACCAGTACTACTTCTGCCATGGAGGAAAGACACAGTGTGCTCACTGACCCACCGGGTGGTGGACGTTATCACCATGGTCTGGAAGGGATGGACACCCAGCCCCTACTGTGACATGACACTTTAAATTGTCAGTATTAAAAAAAATTAAATGCTTCTGCTGTAGGCCCCCAGAGCTGTACAGCTAGTAAGCAGTTAATTAGGCTTAATTAGACCAAATGTGAGCAGTTATAGCTCAGTGGTTAGTACACTGGTATACTGATAGGACCGTCATGAGTTCAAATCCCAGCACCACCAAACTTCCCGTGCTGGGTCCTTGGGCAAGGCCCTTAACCCTTAGCTGCTCGGTTGTATAAATGCAAGTCCCTCTGGATAAGGGGGTCTGCCAAATGCCAGAAATGAAAATGCTTCATTTTTAATGTTGAGCTGTATGTTTTTTTCTTGAGAATACATTTTTGTTGTATTGGAATTTCTGTTACTTTGGCATGTGGGATATGTATAGTGCTTTTGCAGGTGTGAGCCCAAGTTTTAAAAATCAGGTTGTTCAGCCCAGCACGTTCCTTCAAATCATTTTTTAGTAAATAAATGCTGGCTAATACATTGAAATAAGCTAGCTATGGTATACAAAGCCACATGAAAATATCCACAGATTACTTGGATATCTGGTCCCATCTTCATTTTCTTCCTTAATGTCTGACTGCTAGATGTTTTACAATGTTGTATTGACATTTAGAATAAGACACAAAAAGGGTCAAGTCTTTCCACCAATAGTAATTAAAATATTGCATATGGATTTTTAATCAGCTTTAATTAATTCATTTTCAGCTTTAACTAATTATTTTTCAGCAAAATAAATAATAATATATAATAATAAGAAGAAGAAAATCCAATGGACATATGACTAAATGGCAAATTCCAGCGAAAAGTGTGAATTCAGTATGGGTAGGCAAGGGCCAAATTGAGGAAAAGCAATAATTGTTTGCAGCAGTAATTATTTGGCTTTTTTAGAACATTTTCCCCATATGTTCCATCATTAATAAAAGTGTCACAGCAAAACAGGCCAGTGGGAGTGTGGGGAGGGGAAGTGCAAGCACACATGAGCGTCGTCATTTGCATTGGTTAAGCAGAGCGCTAGAGTCATTTTGAATAGTGGACTTGTCAAAGAGATTTTCCAAACCCAAGTAGGGGGCTAAAAGTTCTGAAAAAAGTGTGAGTTAGAGAAGTGTCTTCATTTTATGAATCCCACAATAATTATTATAGTAATTAATATCACTTATTACACAAAACCCAAATAGATATGGAAATTAAAAATAAACACCATGTAATATCACTAAATCCAAATTTTACAGCCACTGCCTTGTGCTTCAAAGCCTCTCTAGATAAGTATCTAACTATAGGTCTCTACCATATGTGTTATTTCAGGGTCCATAAAGATGGTTTTAGAATCCATTGCAGACTTCACATAACCCGTTTAGTCACAGTTCGGTTTCATTTTAAGACCATTTTATGCCACTGAAATAATGATAATATCATAGCGTAATAATGCAAGTACACCCTTTGAAAGAGCAATGAACTTTTAATTCTTAAGAGTATTCAGACACTGGAATGCCAAAAATCCACCAGATTTTTTAAATCAACATTCCAAAAGCAGCAGGCTCGGCGAATAAATAAAAAAACCAAACAGCACCATGTTATAATGTTTATTGCAAAGAACAAACCTGGCTGTTAACAAAGTGCATTTATTTCTAAACTAAAGTTCTTAAAATTCTAAAATCAAAAGATTTAACTTAGGCTCTCAGGCCAGGTCCACTGTTAATTTTTGTCTTCTGACGAAAATATCCTTTAAATTTAGTCAGCATTTCATGATGCCATATTTATTCATTTTAATCAATTTTTTCTGTTTTTTTCTGACTAAAATGGCATTGAATGTTAGTCAACGGCATTTTAGTTGATGAGAAAATTAAACCAAATAGTCACACATTTTATATATTAACTTAAACATGCATCAACAAAACCATGTGAAAATTGTCCTTGTGGTGAAAACCTGAAATATTATATAAAAATAATAATAATAATTCTCCTGAAATAATAGCATTACAATGAGTACACTATTGTAATACAATACTGTGAATTCTTTATGCTTTAGGTATTCATGTTTTGGTGTTTTAGCGCGTTGTTACAGAAAGAGCATATTCGCAACGTGACCATTCTACCTAGTGCGTTATTCACGTTCACTTGTGCATTCGCGTCATTTTGTGCAGAAGCGAGTTGTAATATTACGCTCATGTGTCTGATTAAGCTCATATGTGTATAGGATGCGTTTGGGTGAGTAAATTAACCCACTAGTACACCAGTGTTAATTCACTGTCCAGCTTCAGCTCACGCAGGTCATGTCTATATATTGTACAATAAGTTTTTAACGTAATTCTTGTGATAGGTCTATTCACAAATGTCTATGCCCTCTCTGACTGCAGAACCCACTTCTCCATCTTGTGTCCTAATGCTTTAAAATTATATGTCTGCACCTTTACAATATAAAACCTACAAGCCTTTTCTTTTCTTCAAGTCGAACCAAATGGCTCTCTGCAGTCTCGCCCATGTTTTGAAGTGTTTAGTAGGATCCAACTGCCTTCAGGCTTGGAGGTCTTGTGCTGTGTAGAATTTAGATTCATCACACTAAAAACGGTGAAGATTGGGGAAATTTAGAGCTCCTGTAGAGTAATGTAGTATGCCTCATGTAGCTGATCAAGGCCTTCAGCAACATATTTTAACAAATGTTTTTTTTTTTGCATCTTAATTGACATATATAAAATAAAAACAAAATTTATCAATATTAGATTACACTCACTGAGCGCTTTATTAGGAACACTATACTAATACTGGGTAGGGCCTCCCTTCAAAACAGGCTCCCAAAATAGCCTCAAGATGTTGGAAACATACGTTTGAGATTCTGCTCCATGATGAGATGATTGCATCACGCAATTCCTGCAGATTTGTCAGGTGCACTTTCATGCTGTGTATCATTTTACCACATCCTAAAGGTGTTCTACTGGATTCAGATCTGGTGACTGGGAAGGCCATTGAAGAAATGAAAACTGACTGTCATGTTCATGAAACCAGTTTGAGATGGCTTTTGCTTTGTGACGTGGTGTATTATCATGCTTGAAGTAGCCATTAGAAGATTGGTATATTGTGGCCATGAAGGGATGAATGAATAGTCAAATAGGCTGTGGTATTCAATCGATGATTGATTTGTATTAATGGGTGCACAGTGTGCCAAGAAAGCATTCCCCACACCATTACACCACCTCCACCAGCCTGGACTGTTGACACGAGTCTGGTTGATTCCATGGATTCAAGCTGTTGGCATCAAATTCTTACACTACCATCTGTGTGCCTCAGGAGAAATTGAGATTCATCAGACCAGGCTACTTTTTTCAGTCTTCAGCTGTGCAGTTTTGGTGAGTACGTGCCCACTGCAGCCTCAGCTTTCTGTTCTTGGCTGACAGAAGTGGAACCTGACTTGGTCTTCCACCTCATGGTTCGACGTGTTGTGCATTTCTGCTCACCACAGTTGTACAGAGTGGTTATCCGAGTTACTGTAGCCTCCCTGTCAGCTCGAACCAGTCTGGCCATTCTCTGCTGACCTCCCTCAATAAGGTGTTTCCGTCTGCAGAACTGATGCTCACTGGATGTTTTTTCTTTATAGCACCATTCTGAGTAAACTCTAAAAACTGTCGGGCGTGAAACTCCCAGGAGATCAGCTGTTGTAAAAATACTTAAACTAGCATGTCTGGCATCAACAGTCATGCCACGGACAAAATCACTGACATTTTTCCCCCATACTGATGGATTTTGTGAACATTACCCGAAACAGCTGGTCTGCATCTGCATGATTTTATGCATTGCACTGCTGCCACATGGTTGGCTGATTAGAAAATTGCACGAATGTGTAGGTGTACAGGTGTTCCTAATAAAGTGTTTGGTGAGTGTATGTACAGTATTTGCACCATAGAAACATTGCTTTCACTGAAATCATCACATACAGATGTGATTACATTTATGAAATTAATACTTGTTTGAGATTAATAATGAATAATGTTGAAAGAACAAGTCTATTATCCCTTTTTGGCATCTTTTTACAGGCTACCAGTATCTTTAGGATAGATTTAAAAGTTTGTTTGATTATTTATGGGAGCATGTAATGGTTAATAATCTCAGTACAAAACTTGGAGATATCCGTAATCTTCTACCAGAAGTTATTTTTGTATTTTGCCTCTAGCTGCAGTTGACTTTACATTCTACACAACCATTCATCCATTATTAGTACCATGTAAAGTGTTTTGAGGTTTCTGTGTAGGAAACTGCAATCTATATATTATGCAGAAATAATTACTAAGAGCAGCAGTATGATTGTGTTTTCGCAGAGATTTCAGGGAGCTCGGAGGACATAGCCTTGGTGCGTTGGAGGCAACAATGGCTGGAGAATGGGACGCTGCTTTTCCACATCCACCATCAGGACGGCAATCAGAATGCTGCGGGTGCGGACACTACCGAAGACCCAGATAGTGACACCGCAGCAGAGGAGGAGCTGCGTATTCTGCACATCTCTGTGATGGTAGGCCCTGAGGAGAGAGACAAATGCACTCGAGACAAGAAAAAAATTGTGCCATTCTGATGCAGTTAATCTGATTTAGCTCTGCTTTCTACGCTGTGCACCCTATCAAGCAGAGCTGTAATAATGATGCTAATAATCCAATAACAGTAACAAACAGGCAGCATGGTGTCGCCACAGGCAGCACTGCCACCTCAAAACTCCACAGCTCCCAGTTCGATCCTGAGCTCAGGTTACTGTTTTGAGTTTCTTCACATGCACTAGCTTTGTCTGTGTGGGTTTCCTCCCAACTTCTAAAAACATGCTGGCGGGTAAATTGGCAACTCTAAATTTCCCCGATGAATGACTGATGAATAATGAACAATTACAA
The DNA here is from genome assembly GCA_022985145.1 of Pangasius djambal. Lineage (NCBI taxonomy): Eukaryota > Metazoa > Chordata > Actinopteri > Siluriformes > Pangasiidae > Pangasius > Pangasius djambal. Next base: position 23,220,895 of record CM040978.1, read on the forward strand.
ACAATGAATGAAGGAATGAGACAGGGTTAGAAGTGCAAATATTATATACCAGCTTGCAATACACAAGAAGTTGGAATAATATGACAGCATGTTTAACATAGACAGAATGCCCACCACTTCATTAGGGGTAGAATGAATAAATAGTAATGAAGAAGAAGAAGAAGAAGCAAGTGGTGCTTAATTAATTTACAATGTGAAGATTGTCAGTGATGAATTCAGAGTTATTTAAATACTTCAGTTTCAGGAAGCAAAAATATGCCGTTGATTTATATTTAATCCATTTTTCAGCATTCATGTCCTTTGGTAGAAATATTGTAAATAACATGCTTCACATAGCTGTAACTGTAAATGTTTTTCCTCAAAAAATTTCTATCAGCTCACAAACATGATGAGAAAGAAAGAAAGAACTCTTATCTATTTAATTTTCACCCATCTCTCGTACACCTTCACTCTCAGAAACAGTTTAGCAAAGCTGACTTCTCATTTTACACTCTCCTTCCCTCTGCTCAGCAAGGGCTATAGTTTCCCCACTGAGCGCAAGTGTGTGTTATTGTGAGTTGGGAGAAGGAAAGATTAGCGACAGGGCGAACAGATGGCTGACTGCATCTTGTGTCTCGGCCGGTGGGCTGGTTGCTAAGTTCTGCCCCTTCCAAAAATTGTGTACTTTTGTAGAGCCTCTCTTGGTGTCACCAGTTAAGTGCACCAATCATGCCATGGACAACGCCTATCCTCAGTCTATGGCTGTTGTTGGGCTTAACATGAAAGCAGTACGGTTGATAGTATGTCTCATGGATAAACAAGCATCCATCCTAATGCGCCCTTAATGCTGGTTCCTTTAATGAAGAGCTTTTGAAGATTGATGGACATTTTACTATGATGACTAATGCCAATCTAGAATATTTTGTTTTTTTGGGGGGGGGGGATAACTGGTGTATAGACCTCCAGTTTGCACTTAACACCGGATATCACAAACAAAAAATGGGGTTTATGTCATACATGTCGAGTACATGTCCTTTGATACTCATTGGTGCTCATACAAATACCAAAATGTGTCTTAAGTATCTTAAGAATACGTGTCATGGACCATTTTATTTAGCTCTGTTTTTGTTGGCGGCTGCCATGTGCTGCTAGCAGTGAACTCATTGTGCTGAGTTTCATGTTTAAAATGTTAGGCCATTTAAACAGTATGCTTAATAGAGAGTGAGAGGGCTGCTGATTTGAGTGTGCGGAGCAGTGTGGTCATTGAAAAGTGTGAGGTGCCATGATTCATGAACAAAATGTAGACCCTGGCAAGCGAGGGAAAGGAAATGCACCTGTCTCAGTGCTCAGTGCTTGCAGCCCTGTAGTGCTGTCACGTGTGACGGCTTCTCTGCACACCCACTTCCTCACTGCTTCACTCTGGTAAACACTTTTGTATGTATGCAATTCACGGCACCTTGCACTCGTTTTTTTATGATCACACTTGCTAATACTGCTCAGGTTGGCTGCCCTCATACTGACTAGTAAAGTTATTGTTCAAACATTATAAGATGCTTTATCAGGTTACTTTATAGTAGGAAGATGCTTTAGATGCTTCTTGATATTTTCACAGAGCACAGTTTGCAGTCTGCTTTGATTGCCATCATTAATCATGAAATACGCCCAGAGTGACATACACAAGGTTAACGTCACATCATCACAGGTGGTATTGGATGTTGGTATAGGAGCATTTTTTATGAGTACATTACAAATGAGCGCGGTATCAGGTTGATACTTTATACCAGTATCAGTAATGATGGATCCTTAACCATAACTTCTTGTATGGGTTGACGTTTTACTGTGATAACATAATTTTTTATGTTTATTCAACTTGTTACACCTAGCTCTAAGATGCAACATAAAGGAAAGGCGATACAACAGGGTAACCTAAAGCAGACATTTATTAACACAAAAAAAACAGGGATAACATAATCATAACGTCAATCTTCTTCTTCTTTCGGCTTTTCCCTTCAGGGGTCGCCACAGCGAATCATCACTCTCCACCTATCCCTATCTTCTGCATCCTCTACACTTGCACCCACTAGCTTCATATCCTCATTTATTACCTCCATATACCTCCTCTTTGGCCTTCCTCTTCGCCTCCTGCCTGGCAGCTCCATGTCCAACATTCTCCTACCAATATACTCCCCCTCCCTCCTCTGAACATGTCCAAACCATCTTAATCTGGCCTCCCTAACTTTGTCCCCCAAACGTCCAACATGAGCTGTCCCTCTGATGTACTCGTTCCTAATCCTGTCCAACCTTTTCACTCCCAAAGAGAACCTCAACATCTTCAGCTCTTCTACCTCTAGCTCTGACTCCTGTCTCTTCCTCAGTGACACTGTCTCTAAACCATACAGCATGGCCGGTCTCACCACTGTCTTGTACACCTTACCCTTGATTCTTGCTGATATTTTACTATCACACAGAACTCCCGACACCTTTCTCCACCCATTCCAACCTGCCTGCACTCGCTTCTTTACCTCTTTCCCACACTCTCCATTACTCTGGACTGTTGACCCCAAGTACTTAAACTAATGTACCTTCTTCACCTCTTCACCCTGTAATCTTACTGTTCCACTTCCCTCCCTTTCATTCACACACATGTATTCAGTTTTACTACGACTGACTTTCATTCCTCTTCTCTCCAGCGCAAACCTCCACCTCTCCAGGTTTTCCTCCACCTGCTCCCTGCTCTCACTACAGATCCGCAAACATCATTGCGTAAGGAGACTCTTGTCTGACCTCCTCTGACAACTGGTCCATCACCATAGCAAACAGGAAGGGGCTCAGAGCCGATCCCTGATGCAGTCCCACCTCCACTTTGAACTCCTCTGTCTGACCTGCAGCACACCTCACCACTGTCCTGCTCCTCTCATACATGTCCTGCACCACTCTGACATACTTCTCTGCTACTCCTGACTTCCTCATACAGTACCACAGCTCTTCTCTTGGCACCCTGTCATACGCTTTCTCCAAGTCTACAAACACACAGTGCAACTCCCTCTGACCATCCCTATACTTCTCCATCAAAATTCTCAGAGC
>CM040978.1:23224057-23256540 GCA_022985145.1 Pangasius djambal
GTAGCTTCATTGTATGGCTCATCAACTTTAGTTGCTGCAAAGATCGGCACTAATACACTATGTCTCCATTCCTCAGGCATCTTCTCACTCTCTAAAACCCTGTTAAACAAACTAGTTAAAAATTCCACTGCTGCCTCTCCTAGACACTTCCAGACCTCCACCGGGATGTCGTCAGGACCAACTGCCTTTCCATTTTTCTATTCTCTTCAGTCCTGTCCATGTCCCACTTCTTCTTGGCTAACCTCTTCCTCTGGATACTATGCTGAACTTCCTCATTCCACCACCAAGTCTCCTTATCTTCTTTCCTCCTTCCAGATGACACATCCAGCACCTTTCTTCCTGTCACCCTGATCACTTCTGCTGTAGTTTTCCAGTCATCTGGCAGCACTACCTGACCACCCAGAGCCTGCCTCAACTTCTGTCTAAAGTCCTCACAACATTCCTTTTTCAGCTTCTACCACTTGGTTTTCTTCTCTATCTCTATCTTTGACCTCTTCTTCTTACAGACCATCAAAGTCATCCTACACACTGGCTACACTCTCTCCCACTACCACTTTACAGTTACTAATCTCTTTCAGATTGCCTCTTCTACATAGGATGCAGTCTAAATGTGTGCTCCTACCTCCACTCTTGTAAGTCACTCTATGCTCCTCCCTCTTCTGAAAATAAGTGTTAACCACAGCCATGTCCACCCTCTTAGCAAAGTCCACTACCATCTGTACTTCAAGGTTCCTTTCCTTAACTCCAAACTTGCCCATCACCTGTGTTCCCCTCACCAACATGTCCATTAAAATCTGCTCCTATCACCACTCTCTCACCCGTGGGAATACTCTCTATCACCTCATCTAATTCACTCCAGAATCTCTCTTTCTCCTCTAACTTACAACCTACCTGTGGGGCATAGCCACTAACAACATTCAACATCACCCCTTCAATCTCTAACTTCAGACTCATCACCCGGTCTGACACTCTCTTCACCTCCAGAACATTCCTCCCAAACTCCTCCTTCAAGACCACACCTACCCCATTTCTCTTACTAACCACCCCATAATAAAACAGCTTGAATCCTGCTCCTAGACTACGAGCCTTGCTACCTTTCCACCTGGTCTCCTGTACACACAGTATATCCACCTTCCTTCTCTCCATCATATCAGCCAGCTCTCTACCTTTCCCTGTCATAGTACCAACATTCAGAGTTCCTATTCTCAGTCCTACACTCTTACCTTTCCTCTTCTCTCTCTCTGTCTACGCACTCTCCTCCCTCCTCTACTTCTTCGACCAGCAGTAGCCCAATTTCCACCATTGTTAACCTGGGCCTCGACCGATCCGGTATGAAATTCAGAGTACTGACGATTCGCATGATTAAATTTTGTAATGTTTTATGCCGGATGCCCTTCCTGACGCAACCCTCTCTATTTATCCGGGCTTGGGACCGGCACAGAAGTCACTGTACTGTGACCCCCATGGCTAGATTAGAATCATAACGTCAATAATCGGTGATATTCAGTCACAGATGCAAATGTGTAAACATGACGTATTGTACCAGCAATTGTGTGAATTCACAAAGTCAGAATAAACAACAGCCAAAACTAAAGCGAGGAGATGGCAAACTGCCTAAGCAGCAGCCCTGACTGACCTGTTGAATTAGGGAGAGAGACAGGCAGGTCAGGTTAAGCTTACGAGGGAGTTAACCAGTCATTTTGATCGCTGGTATGCCGCGTCAAATGTACACACTTTTGATGAATTGCACGGAATGATCATAATCGAGCAGTTAGAAACCAGTTAGCGAAAATAAGCCTTGCTCTGCAGCTGAGGGTGCAGTGCTGGCTGATGATTTTGCTGATGATTTTGTTTTAACGCATAGAAATAGATTTGGTTATCGTCAACAGGGAAATGAAGAAAATAATTCTAAATTTCAATGCGTGCAAAGAAATGATCAAGGACCAGCTCCCCAATAGGTAGTATTTGACTCCATACGTCTTTACTGTTTTGAGGAATGACATTGGAAGAAAACACACAGACACAGCACTGGGTTGTAACAAACTACATGATCAATAAAATTATAATTTTTGTTATCATATGAACATATTATTCAATTTGTCCTATAAAGCTATCAGTTGTTATATTCTTATATGCAGTTTTACATTGTATGCAGACTGTTATTTATAACATAAGTAAATGGTTATGCTGGGCTTATATAACTCATGAGTAATCTGGCACTTAGTACTGAACTGGAGGTGGTCCACTTCAGATGAATGAATGACCTTAGCTTTTCGCTTGTTCACTTTCTCCAACATTCAGGGCCCCTCTGGGGCTCCACACTCTTTAACAAGCTCTCACCTACCTTGGTTTGCACCCATTTTTGTACCAGTATTTTCCCAGCGGTGGCTGTACTTTCCATGTGGAAGTGTCCCTCATGTACCTCTCCTCCATGTCGACTGGGCATTCTGCAACCAGCAATTTGCTTTCCTCTGCAGGGTATTACATTCACGCAGCGTTCCTGGAGCCCTCATTTTCTCGTTTGCTTGTTCCCCAGTGGTTTGTCTCTTGTCAGAGGGCTGGCTCAGCTCTTCTGTGCCCTTGCAGTGAATTGTGAATCCATGAGAAAGAAGGGTGGCCAGTTGCAAAAAAAAATGTTCTCATTACTTTTCCTTACATTTGACATGTGGCCATACTGCATAAGCAAAAAAAAAAAAAAACAACAAACAAACAAGGACATCAATAGTAGACACATGGCTAGTAAAAACAATATTTTAGATAACATTTATGGTGAAGGAACATACAAAGATTTTTCCAATGAATGCATGTTAGTGCAGTAATGTTGCATGTTGTCTCTAGAAAAAAAAAATCTGCATTAGTATATATTTCTTCAAGGCGTAGCATTTTCATTAAGGCTCCATGATTACATTTGCAGAGGATTTTCATTGTTTAGTTTCATTGTTGTGGTACAAGGGATACTTGCTCAAGTGGTGAGGTTAGGTTATACTACTGTTGTAGTATTTAATCAAATGGGCTTCCATCATTCCTCTTAAAATAATAGTGTGCACCAGTGCTGTGACATTTTATATATAGATTTCATATTCATATTTTTTATGTTTTTATGAATAATCATTAGCCACAACTAGGATCGTCATACCAGGATTCTGAATTTGCAGCCTCATAGCTTCATGGTCCCCAGTTGGATCCTGAGCTCAGGTTTCTGTGAGTTTCACATGTTCTCCCCATGTTCCTCTGGGTTCTCCGGTTTCCTCCCACCTTCCAAAAAAGTAGGTTGTCAAGTTTGATTGACAAACCCTAGGTGTGAATGTGTGTGTGTGTCCGGTGCCCTGCGATGGACTGACATCTCATCCAAGGATAGGATTCAAGGTGACACTGACCAGGATAAAGTGACTACATGAGACGAGCATTCCCATATTTAGCCTAATAATTGAAAATGAACAAATAATTTTGGGCCAGTATATTTAGACATATCATGATTACATACAAGGAATTTTCAAATAACAAAAAACAAAAAAACAAAATTAAAAAAAAAATCCTATTATGAGGCGGATTTATTTATGCAGGCAGATTTATGCACCATCTCAAAATATTAGTAAATCTCTCTAATGCCCTCTTCTGGCATTAAAACTGATCAATGAGATTTAATTAAATAAAGTTCCTTGCGTATGTATTTATTCAACTCATTTCAATTTTACTTGTATAGCGCTTTTAACAGTGTACGTTGTCACAAAGCAGCTTTACAGAAATAATTACATTCAGGATATAAATTTTAAATGTATGAATTTGTGCGAGTTTCCCCCCTCAATACGCAAAGTACTGGGTGCTCCAATCATCAAGGCTAAGAATAATCACTTACTTTGTCATTTCCTTCAGTGCTTTATACCTGTGAAGACTTTGTCGTATATTTTAGCTCAAACATGACTGTAGTATCTTTGGTATTGCTCAGAGAGGATCGCCTTTGCGATCGCCGGTCCGAAACTCTGGAACAGTCTACCTCTCCATATCAGATTAGCCCCTTCTATTTCAGTTTTCAAGTCTGCTCTGAAGACACATTTATTCTCTCTGGCCTTCAATGTTCCATGAACAGTGGTTTGATCACTGTTTTACTGCTGCATTTATTTTACTTTGTTGTCTGTTTTGTTTTTCTTGTAGTTTTACTTTTTTGTATTTTTCATAGTTTTATTCTTTGTACAGCACTTTGGTCAACCTTGGTTGTTTTATAAATGTGCTTTATAAATAAACATTGATTGATTAAGAGAGGACCTTAACAGCTAGAGGTATGCCAAGTCACATTAATATCTGTTTGTTGGAAGACATAATGAAGGATATTGTCCGGAGCTAAAAGGAGTCATGGTATCCCTGCATAAGTCTTTGCCTTCCTTCATTTTCTGGCCCAAAATAAACATATACAGCCTTAATAGGAATTTTAATTTTAATGGACATGCTCCTCCACATTCTAATTAGGCAAAGTGTGCGATGGCATGCATGTTCTTAGTAGATCACTTAGCAGTCAGACCTGCCTCTGTTTCAGCTGTGCAGTGTCCTCTAAACAATATAATAAATGCTAACATAATTATTTTTCTCAATTTCATTAATGCATCCGCTAAGATTTTCAACCTTTTCTTTGCTCTTTGCTTTGTATGTCATACAGCAATATAAGTTAATCACTATAAGTGTTATTATAAGCTGCTTGGCCCATTTCCTCCTCATGTTCCGTTTAACAGGAAACTCTTTTCCTTTTATAGATGTAAAGCCAGTTTATGTGGTCCTCCTCTCTGTAACTCGGGCAGCAATACAGTATATCTCTTGCATAAATGTTTGCAAGATGCCTTTGTGTTTGAATTACTAATATAGACTTCACAATATGATTAAGGTCTCTTCTTTTTTCTACTTTCTTGTACACCTACAGAATAGCACATCACAACAGGAGCCATTGGATTTATCGTTGCGCTCGGAAACACTTCCCTCCACTCTTCTCCAGCCAGTTATTTATGATTTCTCCCTCTTCTGGGACTTAGAGAGGATTGAGTATCAGAGGAGACATACAGTGTCGCATTAAGATATTTGATACAGAGAGCAGTAGAAGCAATAAAGAAAAAAAATCAATGCCTTTCTTATTGGCCAAGAGGCAGTAGTTGTTAAATATTCTGTTGGGTAGGTATTATCTCCACCCTGATATGGTCCTATGGCTATATGAAGGTATGCTCAATACCTGCGCCATCTTACAAATCACCAATTTCAGGTGTTTCATGCCATCGTCTTGCTGTTTTTTAGTACTATTTTAATATGTGAGGCAACTAGGTACATGATTTGGCCACTAGACTGAGCCTTAAATATTCAGAGCATTGATCTTCATAAAAACAGCATTTATAAAACAGACTTGCACACTAAAGAGATGGATTTTTAGCCCTGCTAGCAGTCTTGTGAGGAAAGTGATATATCTTTGGGTCTGTCTTTTTCCCTAGAGCACTAGAAAGCAAGATTGTGACCAATGTCTGAGTGCTGGAAATGGGGGCAAGCAATGTTAAAAGCAGGGAAAGATGAATTAGGTAGCTGTGAGGGTGACATCCTAAAAATTGTAGGCCTAACCTTCAAGCCTAGAGGTATCATGCCTGAAAGGCAGGCATTCGTAATGTTGCATAAAAGAAGATTAAAACAGTACGTATTATGTAAAATATGCATAAATTCAGTGCTCTTAAAACTAACACAGCTGCGAATAATTTTGCAAAATACACTGTATGTTTTCGGTGATGAAGGAATTGCATGAATTGATGATGAGTGAACTGCAAATTACATATATACCTAATCTACACAGGAAATGCCCAGATTTTCAAAACTGGTATATAGCCACTTAAAAAGCCTTGACATAGTTATCAAAACCTAGTTACTAGTTTTCCACACAAATGACAAAAGTATGTGCCATTTCAGAAAAAAAATAGCATTTTATATTTTTAGTCACTGTAATTTGACGTCACGCATTTACATATGCCAACACGTTGATGTCAGCCAGGTGAGTAAAGCACACAACACAGGACGTGCAATTCTCCGAATTGCTCAGATGCCTTCATAATTTTGCAGTTTTAAAAAAGTCACTTGTAAATGCCCTAGAGCCTAAAATAATCATAAGAAAAGGTAGAGTGCTTTGATCAGGAAGAGAACAGAGGAGAAGAGAGGAAGCGTGGAAGAGGTAGAAAGAGGTAGGAAAAGAGGGCGAGAGGGAGTTGAAGGACGCTGGACAGAGACAGTACTGTCTTGGGGCCAGTTCCATACAGCAAGGCCCCTAATTTTTCTAAACTCACAACATCCTCATTCCACAGGAACAAGGCCAGGAACAACTGGAATTGAGGCAATTTCGGGGTAATGTCCTATCATTCAGCCCTGGTCTTTCTAAATCATGTTGAGGACTTCTTTTCCTGGAGATGGAAAATAATGAAAGAAACTCATATAAGAGTAACACCTCTACAGACGATGGAGGAAGCCTATGGAGACATCCAGGCATTGTTTACACAGGTGCAATGCTCGAGAAAACATATTACGTGGATTAATTTCTCTAGCTAAATGTATTATTTAGCACAAGTAAGCACAAGTGTAAGAGTGTTTGGTGAAAATTTCCAGAAAATCTTTTGCAGCTACACACACAATAGAATTAACATTTGATTTTGTAGTGTGTTTTTTTTTTAACAATATATATCGTTTTAAATTAGCTTTAATTGATAAAATCCCTTACCTGACATGGACAAATATGACATTCACAACCTCTTTTTAATGGAGCTAAGAAGGAAGAAGCCATGGGAGAAATCAGTGCCCCTGATTTACTAAGCTCCTAAACTCGAGTACTAATTTGCATGTGCAATCTATAAAAAAAAAACATGGTGGGCGTGTTGCAGGTGGTTTACTAAAATAATAATAGCATGAATGGCAATGCATGCAAAGTAGCTGTAAATGTTTATGCTTGTGCCAGTTGTTCTCAATATCTGCAGCTGAGTCAGATCTTGAAGAGACTCCTGGAAATGTCAAACTGAAACTAAACCTCAAGCATAAAGGCAGCGAGACACACAGAAAACTAATTTAGTTTGTCCAAAAGTAATTGGACAAACTAACATACAGTAGTTCCTCATCCAGAATGACCTTACCGCTGCCGTGGTTACCGCTGCCGTGGTTACCGCTGCCGTGGTTGCCACCGTGATTCTTCATTTGTTACTGTACACTGCTTATTATCGTTATTATCATTCGAGGGAAAGAAATTCCTAATGTTACAGGGACTTATTTTTTGTGTTTTATTTTTAAACTATAAACTATAATAATAATAATAGTAATAATAATAATAATAATAATAACAAACTATAGTTTTATTGACAGCCTTATAAGAACTTACACAGAACGTTCACTTATGGTTATTTGTAGGTTTTAATTTTTATGACTACAAAAGTTCCTACAGCAGCTGAAGTTCTTGGAGAGTCAGGGGAAGAATGCAATATGCGAGTGGAGGTATGGAGGTAGTGTAGCGGGCTACACGTCTCCAACGTATCGCAGTGGTACTTGTATGCAGGGGACTGAGCTTGATTCTGGAATAATCTTCACTATCCTCTATTACAAAAAGGCTATATATAATTACATTGTTTAATATATTTTAATATTTATAAATATAAATTTCTGCACAGCAGCAGCATTTGGGCAGGAAAGAGCTCTTGTGAAACATACTGGGTTAATGCCTGATAACATGACAACGTGACATCTTGATCATCCTAATTAACGTCATTTGTCATGGAGTATTGCTGCTGCTTACACGTTGTTGCAGGAGTTTTCAGGTAAAATGCTGTTGACCAAAAGCCAACTTTTATTTTTTAAACTTAAGCCAATATCTCTGTGGGTTTATCGCTCAAACGAACAAATAATGTGAAAACTAAATTGAACTGTTTCGGAAATGCAGTTTTTTTATGGACCGTTAACATGGCAATGATGGATGATAAACATTTATAAGACCCTGTTGTTAAATTTTTAGAGAAATCTTAAAGGATAGTTTAAATAAACTCATCCTCTGAGCTCTGATTCAGTCTTTTTCATTATTCCCAATCGCCCTTTCACATTTCTTGCTGTGCACGGCTGTGAAAGGTGGGTGGGGTTAGAGTGAAATCGGGGAAGATCTGTGGATGTGCATTAAAATATTTATAATGGCTTTTTATGAATGTACAAATTGTATTAATTTTTATGAAAGTATATAATATTATGAATTGACTTGTTCATGACTTACATGTCAGTATTTTATTGAGAAATAATTTTGTACATTACAAATAGTACTGATATCAGTGGCTATCAGGGTTTTAAACATACTGTAAGTATATTTTGTCAGAAACCCCTCTCTGTGTCAGCATTTTTTTCCCCTAAGATCATCAAGATACCATTCACAGTACCTTACTTTTAGGTGTTCAAAGTTTCTTGTGAATAGCCTATATAAATGTTAGAAATGAAAAGTTGCGCTTAGCAAGTCAGAGCAATAAACGCCAGTTTTAAGACATTCCAACCTTAAATGGCCCATTTGACCTGACATAAGCCTACATACGTGTGAATTACGGTAGAATGCATTTGATTATAAACTTAGTCACCTTATCATGAGCAAGACAACAAAATTATTAATCATTGTATCTTAACCCATGATAAAGGTTTTTGGTCATTCAGCTCATTGGTAAATGTTCAAGAAAGTTTAGATATTCTAAAACATTTAGAAAGAAATGTTAAAAACATTTAGAAGAAAACATTTAGATATCTGGTAACAGTGCAGATATTTTAAACAGTTTGTACAACCCTGTACAGTATTTTAACCCTTATATTTAATGACACTTGAGGCATGTTTCATGACAAATTCTCAAATAGCATTATTACAAAATTCACTCGTATGACTATGTTGCTACAAATGATTAATGAATAATTAATAAATGTCTACTCAATTTATTAATAAATATGAAAAATAGAAGGCAGTACACTGGTTTAAAGGCTCTCAAAATTGTATAGCTTTATTTAATACTGTATGTAAATCTAGCACACACCAAATGGCCTACAGCCTACCGTTTCTCTTGAATTGCCTCCTACTGAATAGCTGCATAATTGTTTGATATGTACTGATACATTGATACATTGCCAACTACTAATAGTCCTACTCTTGGAGCTTGGGTCTTGCAAGTCTTTCTACCAGACATTCAGCCATGACGAAGATCTCTTTCAAGATCAGCGACAAGACTTTTCCTGCAGAAAAACCAAGAAAAAAACAAGTGTACTGAAAATGAACATGTACGGGTATGCTTCTTTTCTCGACCCAGCTGACATGTATACAGTCAAGCTGATATCGTATACAACTTTGTGCGTGTTTGTTTGTAGTGTAGCACTACAAGCTCTTAATAATGTACTGAGTGAGGATGATGATGAGCGGTCTGCCAGAAATATTCAGAGTGAGCTGCAGTGCCGACTGCAATTGCGAGTAACAACCAGCACCATCAGGAGACGCGTAAGCAACTTGGGTGGACATACGGCAAAGCCTGGTGAGCAGAAGGTTTCCGTGCAATGCAGCTTATAGATTTAATTTCCATATTTACAGTGAAGGGTGGTGTGTGCCACGTTACTAATTTGAGACAAGCTAAAGAGTACCAGTACCATTTCAGTGAAACGAAAATGAACACTGCATCGTTTTATGGTGGCAGGATGAGGAACACAAAGAAGGGAAAAATTCAAAATGGCTATAATGGCTATATTACCTATGAACTTCCACTGTAAGCATTACACTATTTTGACAGACACCTTTGGTGGAAAACAGACTCCCCCTTCCTAAACCGACAGTAGAGAGCCAGATGAAACAAAAGAAGCGCATGGTCCTGAAAAAATGGTAAGTTGCCATTTATTTGTGTATAATACAATGTATGTTGTATAATACAATGCATATAGTGTGTTAATACAATGTGCTTTCTTCCAGTATAGGCAAGTGTCGTGTCTGAATAAGTTTCAAACACTGGACACCAAGAGAGAGAACATGTGGTAGAGGACTTGAGGCCTGAGCTAGCGAGGTGGAATGCCGAGATTGAGGCCCTGAGCAAGGAGCACCGTGTCTACAAGGAGGAATATGCAGACACAAATCAGCTCTTGCAGATTTAAAAACGAAACACAACGGGCTCGTCCAGGCACATGTGGCTGTTATGAGGTGGCTAAAAGAGGTGCAAACAGCAACAGAGGCATTGAGGACTCAACTCGACTATGCCCACCCCCCAACATCAGACTTTCCGACTGAGGTCACTGCTAGCCTGGAGTGAAGATGCAGACAATAGGTAAACATCCATCTTCTGTCGTCACCGCGGGTCCAACGCCAACAACACCAGCTGGAAGTTGCCATCCCGAACTCCAGTTTTCTTGTCCCTCACCATAGCAGCTAGAGATTCTAATGATACAGACTCAGGGACAGCCGGATCGATATGGCTGTTTGATGTTCCAATGCCATTTTACCAGAGCAGCGGACAAAAGAGTGGGCATCGACCACCAACGGGGATGGTTCAAGGGGCAAATCTGCATTGCCTATGAATCTAAGGCACTTTATCTTGAAAACCGTTTCTCAGAGGTTCCCCAACATGGCCAACACTGGCCGAAAGTGCAGAGTCAACGAGTTCTTAACCTGCCTGAGGAATGCTGTTGCCCACAGGCACCTGCATTTTTAACCAAAATATGTAAATATTTTTACTTTGAAAAAAAATTTTGTTTGATTTAATGTTCCAATTTTCTTTGTATGAATAAATTTAATTCCTAAAACCCAATTAACACTTATCTTTCTTTCCTTAAGACACTTAAGGAATAAACAGAGCTTACTGTCCAAGACTCAAACTGTTATTAATACATAAGCTCAAATATATTGCCAAGCAAGAAAAGTCATGTATATTTTGTTGAGAGAAAACTTTAAGAATAAGTGACATTTTATCCTGTCATTTCTCATTTGCATGACAACCGAACACTAGCATTTTGAAAAAATTTTTCTCTTGTGTGACGGCAGCAGTAACGGGATTCTTTAATACAGAAAATATAAATTGTTTACATAAATGCCACGTGAATTTAAAACCTGATTTTTAAGTTTCTTTTTTTTAAACCATAATTTTAACATCATTTATAACATTCTAAACGTTTTTAATGTTTTGCTGTGTTCTCTGCGTTCGTCATCAGTGCTGGCAATGTTCTCTCGCGGAGACGCACACACAGCTCTCAGATCTGGTGAAATAACAGAACAAAAATGGAAACAAATTCACCTCCGAGGCTGGTACACATCCATTGATGTACAGCTCTAATTGTGGTTTAATAAAAATGATTTTTTTAAATACAAATCCTGGATACAAATCCTTTGTAGTAAGTCTGGAAACCATGTACATCACCAGATGCAGAGTTGAGACACTTTGCCAGGCCTTTACTGCAGCAGCCTTCAGTTGCTGCTTGTTTGTCGGTCTTTTGGCCTTCAGTTTTGTCTTCAGTATGTGAAAAGCATGCTCAATTGGGTTGAAGTCATACACTCTCATGGAGGTATACCACACCATCTGTCAAACATGGTGGAGGAAGTGTTATGGCATGGGAATGTATGACTGCCAATGGAACTGGGTCACTGGTGTTTATTGATGATGTGAGTTCCCATGAACAGCTACCAGTGCAAATTCAACACTTGGAATCAACTCCAGACCTTTTATGTACTTAGTTTCTCATGAAATAATGAGAAAGCAGGCCACATCTGCCCATGAAACTGCTTATCAGTCAACTGTCCAATTAATTTTAAGCCTGGGAAAATGGAAGCACTATGTAAAAATGGCTGTAATTCTTAAAATATTAATGCAGTATTTTTGTTAAACTCCTTGAATTAAAGCTGAAAGTCTACACTTCAATCACATCTTGATTGCTTCATTTCAAATCCATTGTGGTGTATTCTGGTGTACAGAGACAAAATTATGAAAATTGTGTCACTGTCCAAATACATATGGTCCTGACCGTAATTTTGTGGTTTACATTTACAGCTTTTGGCAGATGCCCGTATCCAGAGCGAATTACAAAAGTACTTTGTAGTCTCCATCAGTGCATATCCTCAGGCTTGGACAAGGATGTCATGTAGTCTTCATGATAGAAGTAATAGGTTCCACAAGGGGAAGGGATGAAGGTTGTCATGTACGTTGTGTTGGGTATGGTACTCTACTATCACACATGACTGTAACTTATGTATCAGTAATAACCCTTCCAAAAGCCATGGTGGGCCAACATTACTTTCCACCATTGATCAGCCACCTGCCTTATGAGCTTATGAGCAGCTAGAACAAGAATTTCATGAAGTGTTTGATCTCTTGACTTCTGGAAAAGATGTTGGGGAAAAACTGCTCAGCCTCAGGCAAGGTAAAGTTTGAGTGACATTATGCACTCAAGGTCTGCACTTTGACTTTCCACACAGGTCTAAATTAAAATCTGCAAGTGGACTGGCATTATAATGACCATCTCTAGCACAGTACTTTCAAGTGGCTGCTGGTATTGACAACCTTGTTCATGCAAGGCATTGTGTTGAAAAAGATGAGTGGGATTCATCAAACAGTGCCTTCACTTAAGAACCCATGAAAGATGAAGGACATTGTATGTATTGTGGAATAAAAGGTCACGTCTGAGTGAACTGTGCACAACAACAGATGAGTCAATTTTTTATTGCTCCACTTGAAACAAGAAATGCTGTGTTCTAATATCAGTGGACTGGGGTTCAAAAGATCTTTATCTTATAGCCCTCTTGGCAACTTCATGGACAAGAATTTTGCAAGCCAACTCAACATTTAATTCCTTCTAATTCCCTAGTCTCCCAGCACCTGTACAAGCTCTGCGGTTGCACTCCGGTTTCAGGCAGGATTACGGTGGGCACAATTCCATTGAATGTGAATGTGGAGAGCATGCCATTTATATCTCCAAACAACACAATGGTAACTGGGTTCCCCTGGTTGTCCCAACTAGAGGTCGATGGATAGTGGATTTTACTGATACCGACAACTAAGTTGGACAGTACCTGCCATATAAACGATTAATCAACCGATAGTTTTTAAAAATTGGGATTGCTGGGGGTAGTGTCGCTTGAGGGCCGTGGAGATGGCTTGGGGATCTCATATCGGGAGCAGTACTCTGATGGCTTGGGACTGCAATTGCTGTGGTGGCTTTGGGGGCTGCGGTTGCTGCGGTTTGCACTCAGGTCTCCATCAGTGGAGGGTGGATAGGTTCAACAAACCGGACTTCATGTGAAAACTGTAATGAATTTACTGGTTGCACAATTGCACTATTTGTCCATGTAGTACACAGTTATAGAAGGGATTTATTTATAATTGCACTATCCATTATCACCCAGATGAGGATGGGTTCCCTTTTGAGACTGGGTTCTTCCTCATATCGTCTCAGGAAGTTTTTCCTTGCCACCATCGTCTGTGGCTTGCTCATTAGGG
The DNA here is from genome assembly GCA_022985145.1 of Pangasius djambal. Classification (NCBI taxonomy): domain Eukaryota; kingdom Metazoa; phylum Chordata; class Actinopteri; order Siluriformes; family Pangasiidae; genus Pangasius; species Pangasius djambal. The sequence continues at coordinate 23,237,527 of CM040978.1, forward strand.
ATACGTTCACACATTTACAATTTCTTTTGATTTAGATCGAAATTAAATAAATATATATTAACTATTAATAAATATTAAAGTAAATAAAAGATGTACATCCAGACTGAACCAAAAAGTAACATTAGTTAATGCATTAGCTTACATGAACTAACAATATGCAACATATATTTTTGCAGCATTTATTAATATGCATACCTTTTCGTTGTCAATGTTTTAATTACACATCTGAAGTATCCCGCTCCATGCAGAGTGTAGTTTCACATCAAAACAAACACCATGAGGCATCAGTGATAGTTTTTATTTCACCTCTAGAGGCTGCTCTCGTACAGTTTAATGACAGCGGACCCCTCTCAGTCGTTCCCGCAGCGGACGCAACCGGGAAAAACTATCGGTGTGGATTTTAGCCAGTAACTGATAATTCCAGCAAGCGGTTATCAATGCCGGTTAATCGGCGAATCGGTCGACCTCTGGTCCCAATATAGCCCCACTTTTTATTGACGTTTTCATCAGACATTCATCACCCCCGAAATAGAATGAGGCAGTCTTGGCTTTTACTCAACTCAGTGACAGGTTCGCCTGTGCACCCATTCTCAAACATCCCAATCCCAAACTATCTTTGGGATGTGATCAAAAAAATCTTTGTAGAAGTGAATGCCTCAGAAACAGGAATTGAAGCTGTACTATCAAGAAGCAATGGAAAGAATGGAAACAGTGGTAAAATGCTTCCTTGTGCTAAATCCATCAGAAAGAACTTATGACGTTGGTAACAGGGAACTGTTAGCTGTGAGGTGTGGGGGGAGTGGCATCACTGGCTGGAGGGAGGAGAACACCTATTCCTCTTTATAGGAGTTAAAATTTCACAGTAACACACAGACCAGGCACAAAAACACAAAAGCTGATACACTTTCACTAACAGTTTGAATCTGCCAAACAAACTCTTGTCCAAGAAACAATTCCTACTAGCTGTTCACTTGTCCAGTGGTCATTAATGGAAGACAGCAGCCAAGCCCAAAAATGAACCCCCACTAGCAGACAAGACGTATGTACCAAACACTCATAGGATGAAAGTAGGGATAGGGTTAGTTTAATGGTTCTATACATCTGTATTTTCTCTGGTAGTTGTGATTTGGATTTGAATGCTTTCTTTGTGAACAAACTTTTCTACCATCGTCCCACAACATCCCTTCCAATCTGTTGTGGTACAATAACAGTCTGTCATTTCTTTCGGTCACGCTGTACATATGCTGCCTGAATTGATGATGGCAAAAGATCCTAATGCTGATGTTGGTGCAAGATTGCAGTATACTTCCCCTGCTGTTATTTCTCCTGCTCTCTGGACGTTTCTGATATGACATTGATATTTTAATTGTGATGCCCCACCCCTGCTGTGGTTCCTCGTGCTTATTCATCTTAGAGCACTTTATACACAGTGTTCGCCTTCTTGCTAAAGTGAATAATCTAACCTTGATGCCCCAGAGACTTAAACTTCCGCCTTGATTATAAACTGTGATTGTTACTGCTGTGATTGCTGAATGTCACCTAAACTTGTCTTATGTTCATATCAAGGCTCTTACTTACTACATGCTCATTCCTAACAATGAGTGTTGACTTCGTACAACAGTTGACGAGCAGAGCTTCCCTTCTGAGACTGGTTTCTTCTTACTGAGTATTTTGATAGTGTGTTACACTGTACACATCTGATATGTGATTGTCAAATCCGGGAGACACTTTGTGAATAAGAAGATAATGACCAAAGAAATAAGCAGATTTGCCCCATTTATTTAGTTGTTTAAGTGATACAGTAAATGCCCGAGATCCTAACTGGACTTTTTAAGGTGGAACACAAAACCCGAGCAAGGAACTGGCGAATAAGAAGCCAACTTCAGCCTAGTTGTGATTAAAGAGAGATGGAACACTCATAAAAAAGTGTGCTAAACTGTATTATTCTTTGTCAGCGGAGTGGTACAGTTAAGAGTAAATCAATTGTACCTTTAGTGTGTGTTTTTACATAGTAATGGGAATGTTGAGTAAAATGATTTAAGGTACCTAATTGGACCTTAAGGACCACTTTAATGATCTTTTAGAGTGATACTTTGAGGGTCCACTGCATGTACCTTTCTAAGTAAGAAATTAGTAAAGATAATCTTTAACTAAAAGGCACATTAAAGGTGCAAAAGATTGCAGTGACAAGGGAAAAGTACAGTTTAGCACCCCTTGTGAGAGTGAATGGTTGAAGACAAAGGCGAATATTCTGTACATGAAGTCAAGTTTCTGTCTTAAATGGCAATGTTTTTGTGGACTCTGCAATTATTTAGTTATTCAAAATATAGCCAAACTAGTATGGATACATTTTTAAATTAATACTTTCATAATTACATGAATTAAATTAATAATGTTAAGTTATATATTTTCCAAAAGTTGTATTTTTAATCATTGCAATAAACAGATCATGAGCATTTAACCCTAGTAGGCAGTTCGAGAAAAAAGCATGGGCTTGTAGAACAGAAGTAGGAACTTGTCTCATCACAGGCCCCCTGTCACTGGGATGGTTCTAGAGGTAGGAAAAGGACAAATAAACTTGTTTGGTATAGGGAGTAGACCTGCATAACGTCTTTGCCTTTGAATCTTGTTATAGTCTTAGTCTTTTTGACAGAAATATATAATAATTATGGTCATATTTTAGTTATAGTGTGGTTAGAAAATGAAAATGACAGCAATTTGAACAGTCCACCACCTGCCTCAGACTTCCCACGAATGTTATTTTTAAGTTAGAAAAACGCAAATGGAATACTTTGGAACGCCATCTTTTTTGTTTGTTACAAATGCACACTGTTTGTTCATCAGGTATGCTAGTTCTAGGTAGTGATAATCGTATTGTCAGGGTTTTCCCTCCTGCGCTGAACGCAGCACGCAGAGGCGCTCAGCGCGCATAACATCTCACATCGCTTCAGCGCACACCTCTGCTTTTTTTTTATGTATGTTTACTTTGCCATGTGTGTATTGTTTTGGTTCATGTCCCGTCTCCTCCGCTGTATTGTCATTGCTCGTTTCCCTCGTGTCTTTTTTTGCTTGCACCTGTTTTCAGTTTTACCTTTGATTAGTTTGTATATTTAAACCCCCGTGTGTCTCTGTCCTGTGTGAAGTATTGTTCAGTGTTTTGCTGCCTGTTCATACCCAGCCTTTGTTCTGTGTTTTTGCCTTCTTGTTCTCTGACTGTATTCCCGATTTCCAGTTTTTGTATTTCAGATTTTTAATTATCGTTTAGTATTTGTATTGGGAAAAGGTTGTTGATGACCTTTATTTTTGTCTTAGTTTTTGTCAACAAACTAACACTGCCTCAACATGCCTAATTAGTGTAGTGTACAGCTAAAAGAGAAGAGCTGCACACTAGTCCTAATCTAGTGCGCAAAAAACTAGTGCAAAAAACACAAATATTCTAATAGTTTATTATTCATATGAATTTTAACTTACTAATTAATAAGGGCTAAAACATAACATTTGGCAATTTTATTTATTTATTTATTTTAGCTGCATTTTATGCTAATATTAACCAGTTTTGCATACCTAGCTATTGAGTGTTACTCTGTTACAGGATAACTGAATGTTACCACTACTACTGGCTACTGAATGTTCAACAGTTTTTCTAAGTAGTCTGCTAAATGCTTTTAATTAACATAAACTGGTATGGTTTAGAATATTCTATATTCTGGTGACTAGCATTAGTAACTTTTAATATAGTGGGCTTCAATAATTTGGTACCATTACATTAGCCATAGCTCTTTCTGACATCACATCACATTTTGGACTACATATCCTCAACGAACTCCAGCATAGGGATGGGGTAAGCTATGGTTTACTTACCATGTTGCTGCAGTGTGTTCACAATTAACGATAGGAGGTTTTAGTTCCAGGTGCACAAGCATGCATACCATGCGATAGCATATCATGGAATAGCTGAGTCAGACTTGCATATGTTACATATGACTGCTTTGTCCTTCTTTTTAACAAATTGCTCCCAGACCTTACTACTGTTGAGCTTTCAGCTATAATTGTTTTTTTCTTTCACTATCATTTCACAGAGGTATGACTCTATACGTGAACTGTTGTCTTAGTCTTCAGATTAAGACATTAACTCACTCTAGTGTGGAAACCAAAATTTAAACAAAGGGTCACGTGAATGCATGTGAATAAAGTGGAGACAACACAGCATTTAATTTCAACAACACTTCCTATTCTCATATTCTACCACCACAACCATTTTAACTATTCAAACATACAAGTGACTTGTATGTTTGGATACACAGGTAGGGTTGTAGTATAGAGTGTGTCTGAATCTACCTCCTAGTGTGATCTTCACTGTTCTTTATAAGTGAACCCACTTCTGTACTTCATATATGGACAGCAAGTTCTTTGTTGTGGCAATATTCTGGATGTTCTAACTGTATTAGAAATATAGATTTCAAATGGGATTCAGCTGTTTGTCAATCATGACAGAAAATATTCTCAGCCATAAAATGGACATTGCAAGTGGAGCTGTAGAAAGTGGAGCTGCAGTGTAAAAAGTTGGAGAAAGACCATGGGACCCTGGAGAAGGAGGATCTGATAATTCTTGCATTTTTCTCTGTCTGAGCATAGGACATAATTATAATTATAACCTACGCAAAGAGAGCTTGGTGGAAATCCATTCTCCAGTGCATTCTGCTTGAATGTTAGTGCTAGTTAAAGCCTGCTAAAGAGATTAGAGTCACAATCTCTCTGATTTTGTGAGCGTCTCGCTATAAATTTTGAGTTAGCTGTAAAACTATAACCGTTCAGGTTATAAAAAAGATATTTATCATTTACAATGCATAAAATGATTTTTAGAGGCAAACTTGATATCAATATGTCACAATGCTGAGATCATAACAGACCCTTGGGTTTAGCAAGAACCAGGAATCATTTGAATCTAGCCCTGTTTGCTTACCACATTACCGTTTAAGACGGAAACACTCCAGGAAATGCATCGAGCAGACATTTGGGATGTAACCTACTGGTACTTTTCCTTTGCCCTGTGGGCTTTCCTTAGTAGCGGGCACTTAGAGTTTAAGTGGTTATAATACCTTGTTTTATGGCTAGGCTCACCCAGGAATGGAAAGGCTATTTCCTCTGGTCACATGCATTTATTTATAATAATGGTACCCAGATCAGATAAAGACGTTGCACTGTACCTCTACCAAAAACAAAAGCGCATTATCAAAATCTAATGCAAACATTTACTGGTGTTTGCTGGTACTTATTACTTAAGAATAAATCATTTGGAACTGATAGATACCAATTTGTTTTCCTGTTTAGGAAATCTGATTATTCTGTAGTAGGTGGCATGTGCAAAAAAAATTATATCATGGTGTAGCTTAAACTTCTCTTGGCATCTGTATATCACAGTGTAATGTCTTGTGCATGACTTTCACAAGGACCATAATTTTGTGGCTGTCTGAATGTCGCTATGACCGAATTCTGGCAGATAATCAAAATATATGAAAAATCAGGTTTTGGCCAAAATTGGGGTTTTCTTCCTATGACATCTTAAAAACGGTGTTTTACGTACATGCACGAGTGACCTAAGCCTGAGACCTGTATCTAGATAATTTGCTTGACACCAGCTCCAACAGCAAAAAAAAAAAAAAAACTATTTCACAATTTTACAGTTTTATATACAGAGGCATATGTAGAATTATTGGATCTTATGATCATGTAGAAATCATCATAAATCATGAAATGAAAATCAAGAAGAATAAAAGGTGAAAGTGCACCATATCTTGTGATCTGACCTCATGTGACGTTTAAAGCTGACTGAGAATGCATTGATATTAACTATTAATGTAAATTTAAAAAAAAAAAAAAATTATGTAAATAAATTGGTCCTTTAAAAGTATAAAAGTAAAAGTACAGGTTACATGCATAAAATTTGCACTGGGACTGGGGAAGGGGGTAAATAGTATGTTTGTTAGTTCTTATTTGTTACAGATAAAACAATAATTTCACTTGTATTTACTGAGTATTTGGGTGAAGTCTCCTATTTATGTTGAAATGGGGGACATACAATGGATATAAAAGTCTACACACCCCTGTTAAAATGACAGGTTTTTTTCCATCCTAAGTGTGAAAATACAACATATAAAAATTAAGTGGAAAAACAATCAAAAACATTTTTTAGGGAAAAATAAATAAAAGGAGAAAATGGAGCACCACAGTGACATTAGCATGAATAGGACGTCCCTAGAAAATTTACAAAAGAACAAGACAAAAACCTACCAGGGAGGCTGTCAAGAAACCTACGGCAACATTAAAGGAGCTGCAGGAATATCTGACAAGTACTGATTACTCTCTGCATGCGATAACAATCTCTCGTATTCTTCACATGTCTGGGCTATGGGGTAGTGGCTAGACGGGAGCCCTTTCTCACAAAAAACATCCAAGCCCCAATAAATCACCACAACACTGAGGCAAAATGTGTTATGGTCTGAAGAGACCAATTCCAAAAGGTATAATAATTCTGTAATTCCAAAGGGTATGTTAGGTGCAAAAAAAACCACATCATCAAAAGAACATCATACCCACAGTGAAGCACAATGGTGGCAGCATCATGCTTTAGGGCTGCTTTTCTTAAGCCCTGACCTGAGGCTTTTATCAAGGTGGAAGGAATCATTAATAGCTACTAAAAGCTGAAGACGAAAAAGGAATTTCACATTTCAGCATGACAGCGACCCAAAGCATACATCCAAATCAACAAAGGAATGGCCTAACCGAAAAAAGGTCAATGTGAGTGGCCTAGCCAGAGCCCAGACCTGAATCCAACTAAAAATCTGTGGGGTGACCTCAAGCGGGCTGTGCACAGGAGATGCCCTTACAATTTGATGGATCTAGAATGTTTTTGCAAGAAAGAGTGGGAAAATGTTGCCAAGTCAAGATGTGCCATGCTGATAGACAAAGACTGAGTGCTGTAATAAAATCAGAAGGTGCTTCAACAAAGTATTAGTTTAGGGGTGTGCATATTTATGCAACTAGGTTATTTCCTTAAAAAGTTTCTGATTGTTTTTCACTTTATTTGTATAATTTACACTTTCACATTAAAGATGGAAAAAGATCCGTCATGATTTATCTTTCATCTTTTACTTCACAAAACCCGCCATTTTAACAGGGGTGTGTAGACTTTTTATATCCACTGTAAATAGTGCATATCTACAAAACGTACTGTACTTGAGTCACAAAAATATCTTATGCTGTCTTATGCTTGTGTCTAAGTTAGTTCATTTCTAACCATGAAAATAGCAGCACAGCACAAACAGGAAAAAAACTGGCCAAACCAAAGTAGTCAAAAAAGAGTGCATTGTGTTTTTTTTTTTTTTTTTTAAATTAAGCCCACCATGTTTGGCCACCACGCCATCAAATGACAGTTACAGTTGAGGAGCAAATCCAAAACTGGGAATTTTGGGGGAAAAGTGCACTTGGGCATGAGGTCATGATACTTGTAATAACAATTCTTGTTTTGTCATTATGTTGTTGTGCGTCCGTGACTTTGTTAGTATGCAGTGGAATGTCATGGCTTTCCACCAAACAGATTACAGGTTGGCGTAGATCTTTGCTAATTGGATTACAGGCTGACACACTGCTAGCATCTGATGTTTTGTCTGACTTTAATAGGGCTCCTTCATAAAGCGCTGTCCTGTCTCCTCTAATTTTAAGTCTCCTGTAACTCTTGTGTATAGTGTTACCTAATTTTCTCCACCATAAAGTTGTAAGCCGCTCATTTGGCTAATGCACACTGACAGATTGGAAGGAAATTAAATTAGAGAAAACTGATTAGCTGTTGACTCTGGGGCTGTAAGCGGACACTGTGTTGGGATGCTTCTTCTCCCGTAGCATTTGTGGTATGTAATCACTAGTGCATAGGAAGGACTGTAGGGAGGCAGAGAGTTTCTCTTTTAATCTGATGAAGCTGCGTTACAGATATCTGCATAACAAGGTTCTGTCTAATATTACCAAGGTGCCAAGAGTTTCAGTGCTATAAATTCTGTATTACCTTGCCAAAGTTGCATGTACGTTTAATGTTATAAACCAGTGGTGCTCACACTTCTATGACAAGAGATCTACTTTTTCCTATTATTATTATTATGGTAAGATCCACCATGTAAAATATGCACGTACGCCCTAAATTTGAGTTTGAGAAATTATTTTGAGGGATTTGTTTTTAATAATTTTACGCAATCAGTTTTCATTCAAAGAAATCACAAAAGTAATATACAGCAGTGGGGGGCGTGGTCAAGCATCAGCAGTGAACAGAGAGGAGGCGGGTCGAACCGGCAGGTACCGTGTGATGATTCTCACCTGTGTCTTATTACCGCCAGTCTTATTTGTGTCTCTTTGTGCGTTCAGTGACTGCTGTAACCAGAGAGAGAGAGAGAGTGTGATATAGTTGGCAGAGCTTGCAAGACACGCACACATGCACACACCCACATGCTGCAAAGCGTGAACTTGAACTCGACGGAGCGAAAGCTGCGAGTGCGGGATGGACCGGTTTCGGTTGAATTGTTTTGGATTTGTCGAGCATCTGAAAGTGTGCTGAAAATCGCAGACTGAATAAACGCGAGTCCGGCGCACAGCAAACATTCTGCCTGTCTCCCGAGTCTTCCTCCACACACTCACACACTGGGGTTCTACATTGACTCATTAAGAAGATTGACCAGTGGTTGTCTTGACGTAATGAGCACACCTGCTATAAACAGTGCTTGTATTGGCAGCATCGCAGGTTCTTCCAGGAAAGATGAAGGTAGAAATGATGGTGCTTCTGTATCAGGTTCCAGAAGTAAGATTTATAACCACCATAGGGGAATTTTATTATTAGCTATAATGCAATATCCATCCAAACGAGACATCCTATCAGCCAGGCGCTTATGTACCAGTGATATATATTCCTGCAGAACATCAGTTTCATTTCTGCTTCATTTTTAAAAATTCATGTTTATTAACAAAATCATCATGAAGTACCATACCAATCGTGTATCTCACACATCTAGTTAATTTGAGCACAACACATGCAGTTTAAGCGTGGACCATGTGAATTGAAAAAAACTGGTTTCACTTTCTGATCTCTGTACATGCAGGTTCTCACTTTTCTTGTTCAGACCAGTTAATATTCAGCAGCTGACAGCAACAGAGCTTCAAACAATTATGCTGTGTGTGTTAGGAAGAGGAAGATTATGGCTCATGAATGTAACTCAAGATGAACATGCTCTTAACGTGTGAAAATTTAATTAAATCACCCAGATATCACCAGGAGGGAATAATACCTTCAAAGTAAAGTTGGCCAGAGTGAGTACATAATTAAAAAAAAAATGACACTGCGTCTTTCCGAGTAGCAAATGACTTACATGGCATGTTGCTGAGATGTAAATAGTGCACATTGTGCTGATGTCTGAGGTCACTGCATGGTTGGCAGACAGAAAAGTAAAAAAAAAAAAAAAAAAAGCAGTGTCCATTATAGAATACATTCATTAGCTTTAATGGAGAATCACTTGTCCATTTTACTGCCAGTCCTCAAGAGCACACAGTAAATGCTTAAACTTAAATTTTTTTTGAAGCTATGTTACACAAAGTTGCATAAGAAGGTTCCTTCCTTTTGTTTCTATCATGAAACCTAAGAAATATCATTTGGCTCCATTTGGCTTTCGGTTGCTAATTGGAAGACTTTTACATATCTTACGTTTTCAGGGATGGTGGGAAAAATTCTCCCCACGTTCTCTCTAGCCGATGTATAATCGGTCACGTACTTAACTTTGTATCATGCACGAACAGGAAACTGGCTTAATGACTTTGAAAACATTAAGGAATTTTAAACAAAACAAATCAAATTATGGAAGTTCCAAGACTTTTCCCATGCGCATGCAAATACAACATGAGTGACCTTCATTAAGGTGCCATTCATTATCGCCCTTGACTAGGTAAGTAGGCAAACAACTTATGCAAATTGAGTGTACTCTTGCTGTTCTAGCTCAGTGTAAAAGAGAGGCGATTAAGGGGCTTCTCTTTAGGCTCAGCTATCTGCCATTGTTTGAATTGGGGTCTTAGTAATTTCCAACATGGCGTCCCTAATTGCTGCCTTTCCCATGTCTAGAGTGGCACTGGATTTCTGTTTATGGAATTATTTGGATGTTTTATCAGCCTGTTAGCTTATCCTAAGCTTAGCATCTCTTACTTACTTTCTCGTATTTCTTATTCTTCTCACTCTTTCTGATTTCTCTCTCTCTCACTCTCCATTTTTGTTCTGTCTACCTCTCACTCTCTCTCTTTCCATCTTGTGTGTGCACGTTTGTCACTGTCTTCCCTTTTGCTTGGTTTTCTCTCTTTGGCCTTGATCTTACTCTCTGTTGTTCATCCCTTCCATCTTTCCCTTCCGCTCTTCACATGTTTCTTTCTCTCTTCTCTCTCCTCATCCTACCTACTGTACATCCTACCTACTCATTTTGAATTTTTCCATTTTTATTCTGTGTTCCCCTGTCTCCCTTTCTCTCAATCTCTCTTCTTCCTGTCTCATTGTCTCTCATCATCTCTCGCTCACTCCTCCAATTTTATCTCTCTACATTTCTCTCCTACTCTTCTTCCTATCATTTCGTATCCACTCCCACACATTACCTCTCACGCTCCTCTGCCATTTTCCCCACTTTCTTCCCCCTCTGTCCACTGTCTCTTTCTCTTCTTGTCTATTTCTCACTCTACCTCTCTCATTTGGTCTATCTCTCTGTCCCTCTCTGCAGGGTGGGATGATTGCTCTGCTGCTTTCCATCTTGTGCTTGGTGCTGATCCTGTACACACGGAAGCGCTGGTGTAAGAGGCGTCGGGTGCCTCAGCCTCAGAAGAGCGCGAGCGCCGAGGCAGCTAACGAGATTCACTACATCCCATCTGTACTGCTGGGTGGTCAGGCGCGCGAGAGCTTGAGGAACTCCCGGTGCCAGGGTGCCAACGCCAGCGGCACCCTCAGTATCCGCGAGACGCCAATTCTCGATGGCTATGAGTACGACATCGGTGAGCTGCGCCAGCACCTGCAGCGTGAGTGCATGAACGGTGGTGAGGATTTCGCCAGCCAGGTGACGCGCACACTTGATTCGCTTCACGGCTGTAATGACAAGGCCAACGTGGATCTCACCCCTGGTGCGTTCTAGGCTCAAACCACTGAGCAATGCCTTGTTTTTTTAAGATGGGTGGAGGCAGTCACTGTACTGTCACTATGTGTTGTATTTCAAGCCTCTAAGATATTCTTATACCTCATACATTATTAAAAAAATTGGGAAGAGCTAGAAAACCCTGTGCAAGAGCCGCTCCTCTTTAATTCTGGAGAAACATTCAACTGATCAGAGAGCTATGCTCAAACTTACTTATTATTTCATATGCCTAAAAAGGCCATGCAACAAATTTGTGTGGTTTTTTTTTTTTTATTGTACCAACCTGATAAGTTTAGTTTAGGTAAGTTTACCCTGACCACAAGATACCAGGTTAAGGTCATGAAATCATAATCAATGTGCAGTTTTTTTTTTCTTCTCTGAATAAAATTACACAAGTTATATTGTGTTGTAAGAAAATTTCTAACATTCTAAAGATATGGCCATGGTTTAATGGACAAGCTGACAGCTCAGTTTAAGTGCATGCAGCACTGATGTTTCTGTTACTTCATGTTCAGATATATTGACATCTTTTCACACACTTTGTGTACATTGATCTATAGCTGTTCTTTTCTCAGTTTTGTATGATTGCAAAACCTATTAATTAACTAGCCTTTTAGTCCCCTCATACCTGCTCACACAAATGCACCGATTGGGTTAACACAACGTTTTATACTGAAAATTACAGCATCTTTAGAGGTGCTAACAGGTACAGTTTAGCTGTTTTTGTCCCCTTTTATGATGATACAGAAGACAGCTGAATACTACACTTTTCTGCTTTTTCAGCTCAAAAAATAAAAAAAAAATGCATTTGGTATGGTGATAGTTATTTTCACACTGATGTGAAATTTGATGTCTCGGCCTTGTTAGATAGTTGAAAACAAGAATACAGGACTGGGGTCTCTTAAAAAATGGAAAGTCACAGGATATTGCCCTGCTGTTTTATCTCTGTTGCTTGCTGTTTGAGGAAATAGGATTCAGTAAAGGTTTTAGCTTTTTTTCCATGCTGAACAGGTAAGGGATTTATTTGTTCTCTAATGTGGTAGGACATTAGTGACTGACAGATTTATCTTTCTTTTGGTGATTGTGTTTGTATTTCTAACCAAATCGTTGAGCTAGAGAACCCGTGATAACCGGTGATGACTAGCAGTAGGAGATGTTAGAGAGGTTTTTTTTTTTCCCCATATTTATTTTTTTTAAGTCATTTATATCAGGCAAGAGTGAGTAGCTCACTGGCTCTGCTGGCCTGATCTGTGTGTTTATAACCTACTCTGAGGGTTGTTGCTACTGCGTTAACATTATTTGGTTCTTGCCAAATTGTTTGATAGTCTGGAGAACAAAATACATAAATTAGATACACTGAGAAAACAGACTGTGGTAAAAAAAAAAATCTGGCAAATAGGAAATAGCCAGGAAATATAATTTGATTCTCTACACTATATTTTAACAAGCTAGGTAGAGTCAGCGGGCTAGCTGCATCTAACAGCCCTAGAGATGTGCAGCACCTCAGGGAAAGTCACTACATTTAATCTCGGTTCTGTGCAAGAAGTGTATTAAAAGATTAGGGCAACCTTTCACCTTCGAGCAGAGCTTATATTTTAGCTAGCTAGCTAGCTAATGTTGTGTGAGTAGTTCATTTTGTAGGAGGGGTGTTCTTTATGATATTGCAAAAGGACTACGGTTACATTGAGGCAGGTTAACAACAGCGCACAGGCAATGCTGCTGGATCAGGCAGTAACAGTAAGAGCTAACCAGCTGATGGAAGCTAAAACACAACGTTTTGCTTTTTCCTCTAAGTACTCAGTGTACACTTCTGTAATGCTGAGCAGCTGTGAGTCACAAATAATTTGGATGCATCCCACACTATACTACCTACTAAATAGTGTGTCATTACACCGCATGTATTTTGGGGTTTGGGACACACAGCCTTGAATTCTTTCTAATTGTGTGGACTCGCAGCTGTGAGATTAAGTTACGCAATGGAGAAAGAGTGCAGCACAATTCACCTTATGAAATGTTCCGCAAATAGCTTGCACCAGCATTTATTCTGTCAGATATGAGGAAATTCAAAGAACTCTTGAGCGGTATAGTGGTAATTTATTGGTCAAATTTTGGACTCCAGTGGTTAAGTAGTAGTACATTTGAATTCAATTTTTATGCCTCCACCACTGAGTGTTTTTGGGTTGTCTGTTCCTCCATCCAAGATTCTTGTTAGTGTGATAAGTGCTTGACCATTTATAGGATTTATACGGAATTATCACTGTAACCAGCAGATGAGCTGATTAGATTTTGGAATTGATCCAGACAGGATCAACTTCACAGCAGACAACATTTCTAGCAAACAAATTAGTAACAAGAAGAACTAGGCTTGCGATAGAGGTATCCCATCTCGACTTGTAACTCCTTGAGCCCGCCTCCGCGTCCCACACACGTCCACGAAGCTCCTCCCCCAAAACCTGGATCACAGTGTTCAACTATGCATTAGCAAGCATTTTTATTACATCACTTTAAAGCGTGTTCAGCTGCATGAAAGTCAAGTTACAACATTGTTAACACAAAATTAGGCTTAGTGATTTGTGAGGATGCTCCCGATGTGCCCTTCCTGCCCTTTTCCTTTGTAATACGCTCTTATGAGCTCTAAGCTCTGAAATTAGCATAGTTGTGATTGCTGACATTGCTAGCTAAAAGATAGGCCATTGAGCTGCTTGAAAATTAAGTTATAACACTCTAAACACACAAAATCTGGCTCATCAAATATTTTATTTATTTTATATGAGTGCATCTGATGTCTTTCTTCATTGTGTTGGGAAAAAAAGGTATCTACTTGATTCCTTATACAAAGCTGACAATTTAAACAATTCAAAGCTTTATACAAATTGCCTTTGCAAATTACTCCATTTTGGAAAGTTTTTATTCTGGTTTCACTGCATTAGTTGTTTTATGTTTTTTTTTCCAAAGCAGTTATTTTTTTCCCAGAGAAGGGGAGGAGCACTGGTGCACTGGGGAGTGTATAAAATGACTGACAAGAGGCCTATTTAAATACAAACTTGCACGCCAGACCAAAAAAGCTGTTTTCCATATGGGTTTTCTCAGCCACACAATGCACTTATGCTGAAGCTATGGCTTAAACAATTATTTTTGATCATTTTTCTGCATATTTCCCAGGTTGTTTGTACAAGTAAGAAATAAAAGAAATGGACTATTGCACATATAATCCTTGAATATTAAGTTGCTTCTTTAATTTGCCTTTCTTAAGTTGACGAAAATCATGTTGGTAACATAAAATAATTGGGTTATTTTACTTTGACAATAGCACTATTAAATTGGGATTAGTTTAAAGTACTCATGCAAAATGGTACCTCACTTTTTTTTTTTTTTCTTAAAGTAGGCCCAATCAATTATTTTTTTTTAGAGTCTACTTAAACTGAGCTGAGCTTGGTCAGCTTATCCATATAACAGTGGTCTCTTTATTGCTCTGAAACTGTCTGGCCATCAAAACACACTGAGTGAGACAGTGGAGAACACTTGGTTTATTATTTAACAAACAGCACTGATATTAGATATACGTGTTAGCTCTACTAACAAAAGGTCACAAATGCCAGTAAATGTTGTGGCATATAAAGCTTAAGACGATGAAAGTAGTTAGATATTAAGTAAATTATGCATGATAGCCATTGTATTGCTTATGGGACCCCGCAGCACCAAAGGGCCCATTTTAAACATCATTAAAGGCAAGAAGAGTCTCTTGACTCAAGTTAGTGACACAGAGGTCGTCCAAGTTCATTGGATGCAAAGCACTGGATACATCAGCCCTGATTGAGTGTGAAATGATGCTGATATTTGCCTGGAAGTGTGTTCTGCTATGAATACTCCCAGTAGGCTGAGCTGGAGAGGAGTAATTTCATGTTGCCATGCTAATTTGAGTAGTACAAAAAGCCCTGCAGTGTCAGTTTTCTTTGTTGTAGTGCTCGCTTATTACTGGGGACATACCCATATAGCGCTTTTGCCGAATTTAAAATGATGGAAGCTCATATCTACCAAGTCATTTCAGATGAATTCAGTTTACTGTTTACTTTATTGGCAAGGCTGGTTTCTTCAGCTGTCAAAGAAAGTAAAAGGCAACAGACCAAACAAGAAACAAATCTGAAATATACATAACATGATAGAACAGCAACACAATTAGCTGTAATATACAAGTCATAATACATAATACACGTCATCCCAATATTGATCAGTGTATTTATCTGACTTCAGCCTGGGCCACACTGCATAATGTATACAATCCTAACCGATGATGAAAATATAAGCGAATAAAATGCCACACTGTCCCAACCAATTATACTGACTCTTGGAATCTGTGACCTCGAGTTTCTTATAAGCAAATATGCCTTCATATCAAGATGAACATAGCTGATTGTTCAGCAGTTCTGCTTAGCTGTCACTGGTCTTGGACCTTTCATGCATGACATCAAGATTACATTTTGACATGCAACAATTATAATTACAATTCCATAATTTCCTTCACACTACAGGATGTTGACTTATAAATATATCATTTTAAATCCAGACAGCTCCAACTGGCAGACCGATTAGGATTGGACTGGATCTTACACACTAGAGAATAATATGGGAAAATAAATGTTTAAGGCCAGTAATGGTCAGGATGAGCAAATCAGTTTTAATATAGGTCTGATTATCTTCTAGTGTGGTCTAGGCATTATTCTTAAGAGTGATACTCCTACATGATTTCTCTGGCACACTTCACAATTGTAGCAAAGAGCATGTAGCATGAGAATACCTGTCAAACACTAGCAGGAAGCGCTCATTTAAAGTTAGAAGAGCTCTTTCTTGTGAATATCAGTGTCTGCGGCTGAGTGTTATGTGCTGTCCACCTATCTGTCTCTTCTTTATTTCTTTCTCTTTTTCTGCCTGATATTGACCTTTTGCCATCAGTGGTCAATGTTTTGTGCTTTCAACCTTTCTCTCTCTCTCTCTGCCTAACATTAACCTTTTGACCTCTTTGCCATCAGGGAATGACAATACAAAACTGTCACTGATGAGCAAGTACAAGGATAACATCATAGCCACCAGTACCGTTGACAGCAATCACCAGCAAAACACCCTCCTCCCACACAAAACCTCCACCAACCAGCGCACGCGTCTGTCCTGCAACACGCGCGGTGAGTGGTCGGCCATGCCTGCAGATGTCTACATGAAAACATGCCCGCTGCAACCCACAGCTGCCATTCTCACTTCTTGGGTGTATCCCAAATGCTAATACGTGGTAAGATTGTAATGACTAAAGAACAGTAAGGTCCATAAGTATTTGGACAGTGACACAATTTTCGTACACCACCACAGTGGATTTGAAATGAAGCCATCAATATGTGATTGAAGTGTAGAGTTTCAGCTTTAATTCAAGGGCTTTAACCATTTAGGAATTAAAGCCATTTTTAGAGAGTCCCTCCATTTTCACAGACTCAAAGGTAATTGGACAATTGCCTGATAAGCAGTTTCATGGCCAGGTGTGGCCTGTTTCCTTGTTATTTCATGACAAATTAAGGAGATAAACGGTCTGGAGTTGATTCCAAGTGCATTTGGAAGCTGTTTACGAGAACTCTCAATATGCGGTCCAAAGAGGTGTCAAAACCAATGAAGGAGGGCATCATTAGGCTGAAAAAACAAAACAGACCTGTCAGAAACATCGCAGAAACATTAGGAGTGGCCAAATCAACAATTTGGTACATTCTTAAAAAGAAGGAATGCACTGGCGAGCTCAACAACATCAAAAGCCCTGGAAGACCATGGAAGACAACTAAAGTGGATGATTGCAGAATTCTTTCCTTGGTGAAGAAAAACCGCTTCACAACATCTAGCCAAGTCAAGGACACTCTTGAGGAGGTAGGCCTATCATTGTTAAAGTCTACAATCAAGAGACACCTTCATGAATGTAAATACGGAGGGTTTATCTCAAGATGCAAACCACTATTCACACTCAAGAACAGAAAGGCCAGATTAGACTTCGGTAAAAAAACATTTAAAAAAGCCTGTCCAGTTCTGGAATAAGATTCTTTGGACTGATGAAACCTAGATTAACTTGAACCAGAATGATGGGAAGAGAAAAGTATGGTGAAAGAAAGGAACAGCTCATGATCCAAAGCATACTACATCATCTGTCAAACATGGTGTTATGGCATGGGCATGTATGGCTGCCAACGGAACTGGGTCACTGGTGTTTATTGATGATGTGACTGGTGATAGAAGTAGCAGGATGAATTCTAAAGTGTATAGAGCTATACTTTCTGCTCAGATTCAGTCAAATGCTGCAAAACTGACAGGACAGTGCTTCACAGTGCAGGTGGATAATGACCCTAAACATACCATGAAAGCAACCCAAGAGCTTCTTAAGGCAAAGAAATGGAATGTTCTTAAATGGCCGAGTCTGTCACCTGACCTCAACACAATTAAGTAGGCTTCTCTCATTCACATTGTAACGGTCTTCCTAAGAACACCCTAGAGAGGCGAGCTACAAGATCATTAGAGAGAGGGCCCCACCGGCCAAACTTGCATTTAAACAAACAAATCAAACACAAAATTTGAAAGATCAGGAAAAATGTATTTACATAAACAAAACCCATCCAAAAAAAATCTAAATAGCAAACAAAAGGAAAAATACACACAAACACAATACTGGCACTGACATTTAGCAATGCAGCTGAAAGAAAAAGAAAACCTTATATGACCGTTGTCATGTAGCTCGTAGAGTAATCCCTATGAGTGATGAAGTGTCCAGTAAGTGAAGTTGTCCCACGAAACAAAAGAATCCAAAAGAATCCAAACATCCAAATGATGAAGCGAGGCCTTGATACCGCTGTCCTCCGAATACTGAACCCTCAGGTTCCAAGCACAACAGCAGCATAGAATCCACAGTGTTGATGGATTGAAGATAGTGCATGTATATAAAAAAAAAAAGTCCTTCTACAAACAAAACATATAAACTAGCATTAGCATGCCATTTATAAACCAAACAGTAACCGTAAAACATGAAAGACAAAATACAGCTTGTCCATGAGCAAACCCAATTTAACAAAGCTTAGACAAAAAAAAGCACCATTTACTTGATTGAGATTAAAACCACAATTTCTCAATCTGGACTCTGAGTATCTTGGGTGAACCATGAGAGGCAAACCATGCTTCCCCTTCACCAAGCCATACTAACAACTTCTCCCCTCTTACCTGGCGCCCCTAGAGCATGGGAGTAGTACTACATACAAAAACAACGAAAACACAAAAGGAAACATGATAACCAGACTCTGGGTGGCTACAACATCTTCAGTGCATCATTTCAAATCCACTATGGTGATATACAGAGGCAAAATTAAGAAAATTGTGTCATTGTCCAAATACCTATGGACCCGACTGTACGTCAGTTTAGAACAATACATAGAAAATGCTGCACAGAGATAGAATGTTATGTTCATAATAAGGACAGTATAAGTAGCCTGCTCAATCATTTAGTGTCTCATAAATCAACACACCTGGCTAAACCTGACATTGTTGTGTAGGAATGCTAAACAAATGACATAATGGGTAAGACACACACATTCCCTCAGCTACCTACCCAAAATTAACAAGCCTTGTTACAACATATTTCTAGTGTTTGGGATATTTCTTAAAATCTCAGCGGTTGATTTTAATAACTAGACATGTCTCCTAGTGTTTGGGAACAAGCCCTCGAAAGTGTGATGTTTTCCCTCTTATTCATAGTCATAATCCTCCTAGTGAGCTTTGGATTTTATTTTGATTCATGTTTATCTTGTGT
>CM040978.1:23269657-23303568 GCA_022985145.1 Pangasius djambal
TAGATAGATAAATATCAGGGTGGTAAAAGTTCAGGGTCAAATTTTCCAGTGAAACAGAGTGTTTCAGACAAAAATACTTCTTCAGCTGTTTAAGCAGAGTGCTTCTGAGGCTGTTGTGAAATACACACACACACACACACACAGGCACAAACTGCTAACTTTAATAGGAACACCTGAACGTGGCCTGACCTCTTTACAATCGTGGTGAGCGGAAAAGCATCTCAGATTGCACAACACATTGAGCCTTGTGGTGGATGAGCTGTAACAGCAGATGACCACATCAGGTTGAACTCCTTTCAGCCAAGAACAGAAACCTAAGGCTAAAGTGGGCACAAACTCATTAAAGCTCATTAAAGCTCTATGCAGGCCACTTGATTTCTTCCACTCCAGCCTTGGTAAACCACGTCTTCACGGACCTCACTTTGTGCACAGGGGCATTGTCATGCTGGAACATGTTTGGTCCCTTTAGTTCGAGTGAGGACTGATGTCCAGTGAGGTACAGGTTATTGAAAAAGAATATTAAGAGGATGTGCAATGTCGCATAATGCAGCAGTTATAAATGTTCAGGAAATTGCAGTGGAGTAAGTTTGGGGAAAACCCACACATGGATATGATGGTGAGGTGTCAGCATACTTTTGGCCGTATATTTTAGGTTGTTCTATGTATATTGGAGAACCAGCTATAATTCTTCTCATGCTTCTGTGTCCTTAGGGAATCCCAGATTCCTTGATGATGTTTTTTTTTTATCTCTAAGGTGGTCTATTATTAATATGTTATTAATATGTTATTTTCTCTAACAAGAAATTTCTTGAAGCATTCGATTTTATGGCACAGAAATGTGGATATATCTAAAATTTGTTCTTTTCTACTGAAAAACTAGTGCAATTAAATTAAAAATAATGTGCCTAGGCATTGCACAGTGCTGTAACTGCTCAGTGACTTCAATAACCGACAGATATTAGAATGCAACCCAGTCCGTCATTTCCTGCCTACAGACTCTAATCTACAGTTCATACAGACATTTAGACTACATCAGGTGCACACAGTACTACACAAGTTTCAATAGATGGGAGCTGAGATTAGATCATCACTCTTGCTCTGAGATAGTATATATGATAGCTGACCATGTTTGATTGACCTTATTGACATGTGACACAGACACACATGCTTCTGACCACTTCCAGGCCATGCATTCCAATGCATGTCATACTTTTGTGCTTTCATTCTTTTTATACATAAAACTCATGCCCTGATTTGTGAAGATCCCAAATAACAAGCATCAATTTGTGTGTGCAATCGGATAAATCCTGTGTGCACTTAGGAGATGTGTTGCAGTGGGTTTACAAAAGAATAATTGCAAGACTGTCATTATATGGAAAGCAGGGAGAGGAAACAATATGCAAATGAGATGTTTGCGTGCTGTAATTGTTCTCTGTGTAACTGCTGTGAGTTCTGAAAGAGTCAGAAACAGAACCTGAAGTGTAACGTGGATTAAATGCACAGAGAATTACCAAATGGCTGTTCAAAATGCAACATAATAAATAACTAAAATAGTGTAGACTAGGGCTGGGTGATTTTGTGATACACTATATGGATAAAAAGTCTGTGGACACTTGACCAAAAACCCATGTGCTTGTTGAACATCCCATTCCAGATTTAGTCCCCTTTTTGGCATTATAATAACCTATTCCAAATGCATGGCATTAATATGGAGTTAGTCCTTGCCGTTGTAATAACCTCCACTCGTCTGGAAAGGCTTTCCATTAGATATTGGAGCATGAGTGTGGGAACTTGTGCTCAATCAGCCACAAGCAACTAGTTCAGCCACTAGTGAGCTCAGCCAGGGCAGACCACAGATCACATGCAGTACATGGGGTGCCCTGTGTCACACATGTACATCCTGTCCACAGCACAAACACAGCTCAACCACATGATGAGTAAATAAGACAGCATCTCATTTTCTTGGGGATAATGTGGATTTACCTCAGATACAGTGATATAAATAAACAGTGGTGATACTGCCACCTGACTGTAAACTTTAAGTTATGATTCAACTAACTTTCCTCATTTCTTCAGTTTATTTGCAACCATTTTGTTAAAGGAGGCATCGTGTGGTTTTTGCAGTAGTTTGTGGCTTTCTAGCTCTTCCCACTTACTAATAATCAAAGACAAAATGACTAGCGAATAGGCAAAGATGAGTCATACTATCATCAGTATAAACATTGTTCCTGTTGTGTACATGTGGCTGGGGAAATATATTTTTCCCCTTATTTTTGAGCCAATTATTCATTACATAGATAGCAGGGGTTTTAGTCTATCCTACTATTTGAGAAATGTTGATTTGTAATTATAAGAAGTTTTAAAAGATGTGGAATTTGGACAAGGCCAAGCGAATATTGAGTTTTTGTTCTATTTAATTTGTGCATATTTATTCAGATTGTAGACTTCCTTAGCAAAGTGCAGACCCCTAATCAGGCATCTTTTCAAGTTAATCAAGGTCTCTGCAAGTTCAAAGTTTTTTCATTGATGATGGGTTTTGTGTGTGAATTCTGCAGCGGGTTCAGCTTTCCTGAACCCGGACGGGGATTCTGGGCCTGAAACAGATGGCGAGCCACAGCTCACCTTCTACACTGACCCCAACCGCAGCCGCCGTCGCAGCCGAGGTATGAGAAATGGTAACGCCAATCCAGCGTGGGGCTCCGGGGGTAAGGATGACAACGACACCGTTCGTCGCATGATTCGGAGCCTGCCTGCGTGTGTGAAATGTGTGTCGGGGACTTTGTTCAGTGGCTGAGCAAAGCAGTAGTTGTGACGTGTCTCAGCGTGCAACTACATTAATTGTTGTCATTAACAAACAGGCATGTGCCTTGATAGATGGACTGTGTGTATTTGTGATTCGTGAGATTCTCCATTTGGAATGTTCTTTTTCATGGAAAAGAAAAATACTGGCGACATACAGTATATATGTGTGTTTCTCGTCTCCTAACTGTCCTTCTGTTGGCACTGTCAGTCCATGAATGCCACTTTTTCTCCATGAGCACAAGGGATGCACAATAATATCATCTGCAGCTAATTGTTAAAAAAAAAATTAGCATTTGAGCAATAATTCAAACTGATTGATTTATTGTTTTCCAGAAATGCAAAACGAAACAAAAAAAAAACAAAGTTTTTCAAAGTGAGCAGAGCAATATAAAATATGCCACTTGTAACACTTGCTCAACACAGCGAATGTAATTAATTACCACCAACATTTGGACACCTGTTGCGAGTCCTGTGAATATGCTCGTTTTAACTACACAGTGGATTGACAAAAGCAAAATGCATGGCCAAAAACTTTACAGATCACACACTGGGGCCGTACTCTCTTCTGCGTTTAAAAGAATGTTTGTGGAAAATATCCAAAGAGAACATTCATTTAGACAAAAACAAAATGACAACTAAATAATAACTCTTCTACTCAAATTCTGCGAATAAATGTAATGTAACTCCTCAGTGAACAAAAAAAATAGACAAAAAAAATTTAGAACTGGAGGAAGGTGAAATTCTTTTTCCCCCCGCATCTTTGAGCAGTCAATTTGCAAAGGCGATTATACAAGGGAATTAATTAAGCTGCACTGCGTATTTGGCCGTGTGCTAGAGGCAAGGCGAGAGGACGCTGCTGTGGGTGAGCACACTGCTAGATAGGCTCGGGATCTGTAGAACTAGCATATCACTCCTGACCAGTTTATTTTAAGTAAGTGTATGCAGTCTCATAAGTGCGGCTACAGTAATTTCATTCAATGCACCACATTCTGTTAAGGTGTTACTGCATGTTAGAGACACTGTCGTAATAATTTCTGTGCCTACGTAAATTCTGTGAATCAGTGCAAGATCTAAAGGTTGCTATGTATGGCCTAGACTTTGCAGCTCATTGTGAATGATAATGTTTCGTCCCCAGCACAGTGTCTTGGATATAATAGAGATCGGCATAATGTTAGTGAGGCTGTAGAATCCTGGTAGGTAGTGAGGGGAATGAGGACACAGGCTTTGCCTGTACTGTCTTTTTATTGATCATTTTTCTTAGAGCTCTTTTCAATGCTTTGTTTAGCAAACTAAATGATGGTAAAAACAAAACATAACAAAAAGGTGTGCACACACACTGCTGTTGTGTGACTGCTTTCTGTCAAGGTCAGCTCTCTTGCAGGGTAAACAGCCACTCACTGCAACACACAGACTATAAATACTTCACCACACACAGGTGTAACCACTCGCTCATTACCGCTAGGCTCTGTGGCAACTCCTCCCATTCACAGCTGCCACTTGACCACGCCCCTGCCACGCGGTCATTTTAAACACCCCCACTACTAGTCTTATCTCGAAATCATACAAAGGAAGCTAGCTATGCAGCCAAAAATGCTTCCACAAGATCTGTAATGCTAATCCAGGTAGATCCCAATTTCTGTTTTATCAGTTTGTCTGTATCTGCATCAGCAGATATGTACATGAGAAATATTGGATATCGGTTCAAAATTGCCACACACACACACATGCATCCCTGTGCACATTGTGCGTTACTCAGAACCCTCAGCTCATCGTCTGAGTGGATGCCAATGTCTGAGCTGAGCAACTTGCATATAGACTTTAGACTTTAGATTGCTGATCACCAGTGGTCTAATTGGGCAATAAGGGAAGATAAAGCATGACGGTGAGCTGCCACTGTGAAGGCAGACAACAGCCAATCATGTTGTCCTTTGTTTGAGTCACCATCCAATTACCAACTTTTTAATTCCTGGGTGTAAATAAAGCACAGCAGTTGCAGTCATTTCAACTCTAATTGAACGTAACCTGATAACACACATGGCAGTTTGTTTTGCATTTGTTCACAGTTTGCCTTGCCATGCTTCAACCACTAATTTGCTCCCTGTGATGTGTTGATTTTGATAGACGTGTTTGCATGCACTATGTTTATACTCACGAGGTGACGAGGTGTGTCATGTCACCTTTGATGTGATACGGAGTAAACTATAATTATTACGGTCAATTTTCTTTTGAAGCACTGAAAGTCACTTTTTCCCCCCTTGTAAGTGAGACTTAGGTTTTTGGGAATATTAAAGGCACTCACTCAACTTACTAGGTATGAAATAATGAATATATATAAAATGTCAGTGCTCTCCACCTCTTAAATTCTCAATACCAAATGATGTAATCCTGGACTCTTATTTAATTCTTACCTTTTAAGGCTCGATATGGGTTTGGGTTTATTTTCTGAAGAGAATCTTGTCTTTATTTTATTAAGTGCATCAAAAATAGTTTGTGTTTAAGGGGAATTTACCCAGGGCCATTTCTTTTGAGTTTATTGTATTTATGAATGTGCATTGTATTTTATGACCAGTATAGAGAGTGTGACTATGCTGCAGCTTTGAAAACAAAGAGAGAGCAGAGAGAGTCAGGCTAAAGCCTTTTTAAATCTCACTATGGCTGTCTGCGTGATTACTCTGCTGGAACTAGGGATCAGATCAGCCAGCTGCACATCACTCTGCCCACAGCTATGCTTTTATTTATGTGGGGCTTTATTTATTTATTTATTTTCATCTCCTTCTTTTGTTGTATGCTTGTGCATTTTTTATGTGCCATTTGTTTGTGAATACTTTAGCACTCCCCATTGATTTGATTGCAGTACACCAATCCAGTATGTCTGCATATGAAAGCAAAAGTGGATAATAAAAAAGGCAAATCTGTAGCCTTCATTTTTTTTTTTTTTTTTTTTGAATTTGCCTTCCTTCCCAGTACACAGAGTGCTATCCTAAAAAAATACATAGAGCCTTATCTTTTCACCTTTTTTCGTCCGTGGCTGAGCTGTAGTTCGCAGTGCCGCTCCGCTGCCCCTTTTCATGCATCAGCGACTCAGATGTAGAGTTGTTTGTAACTACCCAGGGGTGCACTAAAAAACTGAACTTTCCTGGTTCAGAGCTTCTGGGTTTTTTTTTATTCTTTTTGTTCTGTTCTCATATTCTCTCTCTCTTCCTCTCTGTCTCTTTCTCCCGCTGCAGGCTCCCCACGCAGTCCCATCAATAAGACCACCCTAACTTTGATCAGTGTGACGAGTTGTGTGATTGGCCTGGTGTACTCCTCTCACCTGTCATGTGGCCTGAATGTGCGTGTGGTTCTTCACGTACCTGAGCACCTCATTGCTGATGGTAACTGCATCACTTCTTCCGCTTTACTGGTTTGTACTTGTTATCTCGGTGAGACTGTGTACATTATTCTCCACTTTATTTAGTACTGTACACAGAGCTTTCATTACTGTCCTGTGTATTTTAGTGTGGATAAGATTCTCCTTCTCTTAGAACCAGGATGAAGTTGTTCGATAGAGAACAATGTATATGCTTATATTTAGTACCAACACTGATGATAAAACCTTGAGTATCAGCTGATATTGATACGCATCCAGTATTTTTTTTTCTTTAAAAATTGCTAAGCTTTAAAATGATTTTTTAAAATGTGAGACACTTAAAAAATACATAGCTGAAGGCAAAACAAAATTCATGTTGCAAATATAATAGTAAAAGTATAAAGTGTAAATATAATAAAAAAATCTTTTGCTGTCCAATGCCAATATTAATCTTAAAATGTTTTCTTTTTTCTCTGATGACCTGTCTGCCGTTTTTTGCTGGTATTGGCCTGATACCAGTCGCGGGTATCAGATGGGTAGCATCTATTTATTTCCTAATGCAACTTACAGTAATATCATGTGATTCCCATATTTTCCTTGTGCAACAGTAGAATTGTATAAAATAACTCTTCATCTGGGCTTAAACAGCAGTGAGGTTCAGCTATTAGCCCATGAAATGTCCTCGACAGCAGATAACAGATATGTTGGTCATCCAAGGCAATGAATCCCATTATTTTATTTTAGTTACACTCTTCGCTTTGGCACTGTCATTTGTGATTTCCTTTTTTTTTTTAAAAATCTTTTCAAAACCTGTGGTTACACATGGCTTTGGCGTGCTAGCAGGGACTTTCCTTTCTGCTTCTGCGTTGCTATATTCTACGTATTTCTAGTGGTGTATGAAACCCGCAGTGGAGACGTCCTTGGGTGTTGTACCACCTCTTGATATTTGGCATGAACAGTGATTGCAAATTGCTTGTCAAATGTTCCTCGTTGAAACTGTGAAATGTTTCCACTGTTCTTCTGCTACTGCTCAAACTGTTTGAATGCTAGAGAGTAGAGAAAACCGAAATGATGAAAACGTCATTTTTGGATGAAAACCGAAAGTGACGTTTTTGCCAATTTTTGTGTGAAAATTGTGTGGCCGAAATTTTAGTGCATCCCTATGTATTCATTTTAAAGCATATTATTCCATTACTGTTATGACAGTACTGTGTAACTAGTGAAGGAAATTATGGATATTATTCATGAGAACTGGTTTTAATGCATCTGCCCTTTTAGACATCGCTGTCTATACAGTTTTTAGCCTGTGAAACATAGCACCTCAGAAGTACTAAAAGTGTTACAGCGTGTTATTTCGTATGTGAGTATGTGAACTGACGTGACACACACTCTGTAATGTACAAGTGGGAAATGTCATGCTGTCTATGAGCGTCTCCTCTGATGGTCCAGCAGCTATGCCGAGAAAGCATCAAAGCATATTCAGGTCAGGTCACGTAGACTTACACACAGAGTTTTGAACAACAATAAACCCTTCCAGCTCTTTTCCCCCAAGGACTCTTTGTATGGGTTTTGAACCTTGATTGTGCATGTGCGCTGAATGTGTTCGTTAATGAATTTTAATGTGACACCTGCAGTTTAAAAGTACAAGCCACAGGTTTTTTTTCTTCCATTCTCTTCTCTGCCCTTGGTCTTTTGCTGCTTTTCTCCTCCCTATTTCAAATCGGACAGCTGCACCTTCAGAGATGCACAACCTTTTAAAAAGGCAGAAGAATCTGCTGCTGTATGAATATATGAAATTATATGTTATGTTTAGGTGGCTATCTAGAGTAGATGGACGTCTGTAAGAAGAGAATGTACCATTCACCTTTTGAGTCATTAAATTCAGGCCATCTTAATAGGGCTGTAAAGGTCTTTGGAACATTGTATGGTAACACTTAAAATGTCAAGTAAAAAGATAAAAACTTTTATTTTGTGGATTTTGTGGAAGAAAAGTACGTGAGCTCCAGTTATGGCCATTGGCTTCAGTCACCTCACTGACTTCTGCAGTCATGAATGTGTATTTGCAGTCTTTGGGCAATCTGGAAAGTTATAGATTTTTGAATGCTTAAAAAATACTGATAAATTCCAGTCTTTTTACAGTCAGTATAATATTCTAAAAATGTTGATCTACACAAAAGATTGTAGATGCCTGACCATCACACCCATATGTACTTTTAAAACATTTCATTCTAGATTTAGTTCCCCTTTGTTGTTGTAATAACCTCCACTCTTCTGGGAAGCCTGTCCACTAGATTTTGGACCGTGGCTGTTGGGATTTGTTCATTCAGCCACTAGATCATTAGTGAGGTCAGGCATTGATGTCGGGTGAGGAGGCCTGGACCACACCAGTCAGCGTTCCAGTTCATCCCAAAGGTGTTCTTTGGTGTTGAGGTCAGGGCTCTGTGCAGGACACTTAAGTTTTTCCACTCCAACCTTGGCAAACCGTGTCTTCATGGACCTCAACTTTGTGCACAGGGGCATTGTCATGCTGGAACATGTTTGGGACTCTTAGTTCCAGTGAAATTGTAATGTTCCAGCAAAAAGAAAATCTTCTGGACAATTGTGTGCTTCCAACTTTGTGGCAACAGATTGGGGAAGACCCCACATATGGGTGTGATGATCAGATGTCCAGTGAGAATTAATATTAAGAGGATATGATATAGTGCAATGCCGCATAACGCAGCAGTTATAACTGTTCAAAAAATTGCAGTGGAATACACTGACATATAAACATTTGAAAAGTTATAGACCTGTTTATTAGACAGACGTGCACTACTAGGTTATTATATTTTAGATGATCATACCCAGAGCACAGTACTTGTATACTTGTATAACTACTTCACTGATAATGTATAAATGTTATTTCATTAACTGTTTGAAAATGTGACCTGCCATCCAGCATCATACAGAGTATTAATATACATTGTGCTTAAATCTATTTCAGTAAGATTTAAATATTCTATTAGAAATCTGTGAAAATGGTTTCTAACTCTGGATTTTCACATTCTGGGTATAGTGTACATCCATTAACACTAATATCATGCAGTATGATTCGGCACGTGTAGCCCAACTCTTCAGTTATTCCTTTCGATTCATGTTGTACTACAATGAAGCTAATACCAAAGCTATGCTGTTACCAAAGATATGCTGTTATGTACTCCTGGGACTCTTGATGGATTAGGAGCTTAAAAAATGATTTCGCTACTGATATGTACAATAGCATTTGTCAATTTTCACTGTACAGGGGTGTGTTTCTCTCTGCAGGTTCAAGGTTTGTCCTGTTACAGGGTAGTCAGCTGGATGCCTCCGACTGGCTCAACCCTGCTCAGGTGCTGCTCTACTATCAGCAGAATGCCAGCGGGCCATGGCTTAGTGAGCTGTGTGGTCGTCGCCTTGTAGATCCCTGCGAACACCAGTGTGATCCTGACACAGGTATACACACACACACACACACACACACACACACACACACACACCGCTTCATCTATCATGAACACCAGTGGCTTGCCTCTGAGCATAGTCATTGTCTCTTTTTAGCTTTCCAAGACATACAAAGTGCTACAAAAAAGTCAGTGTTATTGCCTCAGAAGACGTAACATACCATGGCCTGTGCTTTATTCATGTTTGATGTTTCGTTAAGGCAAAAAAAAAAGTTGCCCAGTTTATGAAGTGTGTAAAAAATAATTACATTTTTAATATTACTTTCAAGGAAAAGTGAGGCTGTTTATAGCTGCTATAATGTAAGTTTTAACAGGAACTAACTTGCTTCCTGGATATTCCACAGCATTATATGTAACTAGAGTCAGGGTTGGGGTTCTACACCCCATCCTGTTTAATTACTTAAAATGTGGGCTACAGAAAAGGAAATGTTCAGTTTCATCAATGCTTAATTTCATAATTTCCTCCAACCACATAGCTTTTAGGGGGATATCCTGTTATACCGTTTCTACTATTTCCTTTTCATTTGTTCCTTTTTTTGCATTGCATTTATTATATAGTCAATTGAACAAGCATAATTTGCCCCATTTGTTGAAAATTCAGTTTTCATAATTAGTCATAGAAACCTCTCAGCAGGTTCTGACTGTAGAAAAATGCTTAATCAGCAAAGAGCTGAGCGTGACTCACATTATTGGATCTAATCAGTGTCCTTTGGCAGCACCAGTTATGAGCTATATCCCTTAAGGAAAGGAGACAAAGGAGAGATGTGCTAATTTAGTTTAAATTGTCGTGTACAGTATTAGGGAGTGAATACTAAATTAAGAGATTTTATATCCTGCATCTCAGAAATGTAGAATTTGTATCAGTCTCAAAGGTACCACCAACATTTAACTGAAAATCAGGTCAGGAAATCATTTTGCTTTCATAAACTAAATATTTATGCTCAGAGGAACCACAGAGAGCCAAATTTGTTTGTGTTAATTGTATATTTTAATGCACAACCCCATTGCAGCTGAATGGAACTGAAATGTTTTCCTGCCTCCATTATAGGATTTTAATGAATGCTTATTTGATTTTTTTTTTCCAGTAGTCATACTTATTCTAGTTCATATGTTTGTTTATTTTAATGACCAAAACTGTTGACAAACGTTGAAGCACATCCAAACAATTGCTAATAGATTTGTTTTAGCGACACATCTCCAATAATCCTCATCCAAGTTAAACTCCATCTGAACTGTTGTACCTCTGGAAAAAAAGGAAAAAATATCCTCTCCTGTTTGCATCCCTAATTCAGAACAGCTACAGTCTCCAGCTTTGGAATGGTGAATTCGCCAAGCCTAAATGAATCACAAGTTAGACCAGTGGGAGCTCAGCCTTGGTTTTCTAGTAAATGAAATCTAACACATGAGGCCTTGGCGCTGCTTCGCTTCAGTAATTGCATTGTGCTTTCTGTATGCCACATTCTTAATGAAAGCCTTGGTAAGAGCCAGGCCACAGGATCAGAGGGTGGATATGTGTAATGGAGGAGGTGGAAGCTGTACGACAGCCTCAATCAAACCAGTGGGAGAAGATACTGATGAAAACGTGGATAGGAAGCGACAGTATCTGAGGTATCTATGCACATTAGAGAGCGAGGGAGTGTGCGACAGATGCAGACGTTTATTGAACAGGAACACAGCACGTTGTGCACACAGCTACCTGATCCGTGCACTACAGTTTCATTAATTTGATTGATTTATGGAGCTCTTTGTGGCCAGGGAGAGAAAGGGAATTTACGTGGATTTAGGACCTAAAACTTTAAATCATTAACAGGTAATAGAACACAACCAGCCTTTTCCACACAAATCCAATAGCTGTGAGAGCTTTCTGGCAAGTGCAAGTTTAAATACTGCACAGAAGTCGGTGTTATTTTATTTAAGGCTATTGCCTTAGAACTCCCACTTATTCTGATCAAAAAGCATTTTGTGGTTTGTTTTTTTTTTATGTTTAAAGTCAATATTTCATTGACCTGTGTATGTTGTGCAGTGTTGTGTCAGGCAAATAATTTGGCAATTCATTGCAAGCAACAGACACAAACATTCAGTGTCAGAGTCTAGAAAGCTTGAGCAAATAACCTCACATTTTAAAATGTTGAAATGGAGAGGCTCCATTAGATCACAGGTGCCATTTTTCTAGAAAAGCAAAATGAAGGGAAGGGATCTTCAAAGGAAAATGGCCTAGGCTTTTCTCACATTTTGTTTTTTGTCTCACTAGAAATCTCCGTACTGTATGTATTATAAAATAGGCACTGAATAGCTGACATTGTATGAGTTTATCGCAGTTTCTGTGGCAAATTTTTAATAAATTGTCAAGCAAATGATGACACAATCAAAACATTATGATTATCTGTGAGGGAGCAATGCAGTCATGTAGCTGCATGCGCACTGTTTTTCTGGCTACAGTTTTCACTGTATGTTTTACTTCCTTTAATTCCTTTTCTGACATGAACACATTCGCGAATATAAATGCAGCTAAATGAAACTGGAGACGAATGGCCTCTGTTAACAACATGTCAAAGAAACTCATTCATAGCCTTCTTCATGAGCCTCTGCACGGAGAAAATGAAACTAAATGTGAGTTATTACTTTTCAGAATTTTTTAATCACATGTAGGCACTTCACAGATCTATAAAGAATGTGTGCCGGTTTAAGCTGAAGGTGTGAGAACAGGATAAGGTTATATCTCACTCAGCAGTCAGGATGTCTCCGTGTGTAGGCTGGATTTTACCATGTCGTTGTTGGATTGCAGGCTTTAAATATTTATAGAATATATTTGCATTCTGCTTTGTAGCTTTCTTAAACTCTGTTAAGAGTTTTTCCTTAATTCATTTTCAGCATGATTTAGAACCTGTCCATTAAGACCTACAGTCTGGAGTCCAGTCAGGCACATTTGAAATGATCATCTACCCTTCAACGTTTAATCACAGAACCCAGTGTTTCCCATTAATTACCTAGACTGTGGCGGCCTGCCACAGTCTAATTTGTCCTGCCACAGTTTCATAATGAGCCGAAAATATTTTTATGCTTCTCATAATGACATAAAAGATCTCTGTTTTGCGCCGTTGCTTCGACAAAGCATCTCTCACTCCAAGTCAGTCAGACCCTCCCCCCAGTCAGTCAGACCGCTCCCCTCCCCTGCGTCTGAGACACCAAGGCATTTTGAGGACACAACATCATTTGAGATAAGCAGCATTAACCTCTCCTGTAACGCTCTCCCTCTGTATAGATACCGGGATAGATGACTAGGACTCACAGACAGATGATTCGCTACAGATCCATCAGTCATATTGCGTGTTCATAGCTCCCACCTTCCGCATGACCAATATCCCATGTAAACTTCTGCGTTCTGTCTGCGTACATAATTAATGGATAGAAACGTTTTACAGGTGAGTCATGAAGCCAATAAACGTATGATTACGACAATAAATGGTTTGGATGTGTTTTTCATGAGAGTTGGGATATTTTTATAAGAATAAACGATACTTATATGAGAAATGCTAAGCAGGTGTAGCGTTTAGCCTAATATACAACGCTACAAATAATATATTTCTGCTTCATTATATGATCAGAATCCCCATTAGATTGCAATCGGAAGTCATTACAAACACTCGTTGGCGTTTTAAAGTGAGTTTTGAGCAAAAAACAAATCTCATAAAATGTCATTTGTAGCTTGATGCTAATTATAGCTATTAATAACATTCTGAGTAATTCTGAGTCTTGAACAGTAAATTCTCCAGTGTCAGCTTTCTAAAGATACCTTGATTATGAGCGTAGTCGGAAGGACTCATGAGCAGCAACCTTTTTATTTTGCAACTGCACTTGTCATTCCGGTGTCAAACGTCAACTGTGAGAGAGACTTTTCCACAGTGAATAGAGTAAGGGCATGGCAGCATGACTGAAGTTGCCGAGATGTGTGGCAAACATGTACTTACATGATGAACTGCATATTCTTCTTAATTAAAAGAAGAGTACAAAGAGTATGCTCCAAATGCACCTTTTATTTTCATTTATTTGGCTAACTGTAGTTACCTTCATTTTCAGGTCAAATCAGACCTTCATAACAGGCTGCAAGGAGAGCACCTGGCTGCCTGCCTGAGGGTCTCCGTCAGCGGGCCGAGCCCAGAGCAGTTCAACTACAAAAGGGCGTTAGAACTGTTTTTCTCAAAGCCCAGGAAAATTAAATGTCCAAATTCAGGGTGCAAAGTTTGCCAATACGGATGTAGGGAGAGTCGATCGATACCATGTCCGTCCACCTCATCCAGTATATTTCTTAATTTTCTAAAAAATAATCCAAAGTTCAAAACAGGTAGCCACTTTTGCTTCATTTTTTTGATGGCTCAAATGTGTGCTCTAGTCGATTTCGTGTCTTGGCCATTTGTGAACCATGTTAAACTCTATCTCATTTACCATGCTCTGAGGGTGTGACTTTTTTGCCATGTCATCATCATGCATATATATATATATATATATATATACAACCAATGTCTTTATCATTTTTTGTTTTAAATTACTAATAGAGCACGAAATTGTTTACAATAGCACAAAATTCTTCATAGATCTAGCCTCTTAATTCTGCTCTCAAGTGTACCAGATTGATACATTTAACTTTAAAATGTATAGATT
This sequence comes from Pangasius djambal, assembly GCA_022985145.1. Classification (NCBI taxonomy): domain Eukaryota; kingdom Metazoa; phylum Chordata; class Actinopteri; order Siluriformes; family Pangasiidae; genus Pangasius; species Pangasius djambal. The sequence continues at coordinate 23,283,947 of CM040978.1, forward strand.
TAGATCTTTATTTTTGAAAGGTAACAATGACAAGTTTATGCAGTTTTTTAATCCAGTTTTTTTCTTGATCATCTATGTGTGTATCTGCATCATCAACTAATACAAAGATGTGTTATTTTGCATTTGATTTTAAGTCAACATGATGAGCACTAAAGGAAACCCGTAAAGGATCATCATGAGGCTGAAAATCTATGAAAACAACCTGAGATACATATCCGCTAAATTAAGTGTAAAAGTGAATTAGATTAGTATATTCAGACCTGCCAGCATCCACAAATTAGTTGTAACATTTACAGCTTTGCTACCACTTTCTACGGTCTTGTGGGAGAGAGATGAAAATTATGCTTTTCTGCTTTTTCAGCTAAAGCAGTGGTGAAACTGAACAGAGCATTTGCCTGCTGGAATAACCCGTTCACTGAAAGGGAAACGGACTTGGATCATGAAAATGCAAATCATGCTTCTTTTGATTTGCACTGACTTGATCTCGGTGAACTCAAGAACCTCAGTCTAGTGAGCCAGTAGAAAACAAGAACGTGAAACTTTGGTCTCTTTGGATGGTGCACATCCGAAAGAAAAAGAATACCTGGCAGATTAAATAGCACGGTGAAAATCTAGTGTGCGAATGGACTAACACCATCAGAACTAAAAAAAAAAAAATGCAACTCGATAGTATTCCGGGATCGGTTAGTCAACCTGGCTGGATATGAGTGGGAGAAATTGAAATCAGTGAACTGTATGCGAAAACATGCAATGTGCTTTTTTGTCTTGTGTCCCCCCATGTAATATTTTATAGTAAAGTAGGCTACACTTTTAATTTAAATAAATAAATTCTAGAATTCATTTTTTTTTAAATTGTGGACACCTGACTATCACACCCATATGTATATGTGTTCTTCTCCAAACTATTGCCACAAAGTTGTCAAGAATGTCTTTATATGCTCACTGGAACTAAGAGGCCCAAGCGTGTTCCAGCATGACAGTGCCCCTGTGCAAAAAGCGAGGTCCATGAAGACATGGTTTGCTAAGGTTGGTGTGGAAGAACCCGCGTGGCCTGCACAGAACCCTGATTTCAAACCCACTGAACACCTCTGGGATGAACTGGAACGCCGACTGCACCCCAAGGGTCCTCACTCAACATAAACAGAAATTCCCACAGCCACACTCCAAAATCTAATGGAAAGAATTCTCGGAAGAGTGGAGGTTATTATAACAGCAAAAGGGAGGCTAAATCTGAAATGGGTGATGGTCAGGCAGCCACAACTTTTTTCCATATAATGTATTTAAGGAGTATCATACTACTGACCATGCAGTTATACAAAAATAATCCATGCTGGGTGATGTAAAACAGTCATTCCCTCACCAGCATCTCCTTCTCTGTCTCTCTGTCCCTCTCTTTCTCTCTCTCTCTCAAACAACACACAATGTTCTCCTTTTACTGAGAAACTGGAAATTGTAAACTTGTTTGTTCTGAAGACTTTACGGTGCTGGGAAACTTTACAAACCACCATAACTCTTATAAAGCCCTGACGCTGGAATACTTCCATAAATGTTTCCTAGTCTCTTTTTAAATCTGCTTATTAATAGTCTTTGATTTGCCATAGAAACAACAATGTATTAAAACCAGCACGTTAATATTAATGTATTGTTCATATTACAGCTGGAACTACTGTCCTAGCCATGTAGTCATACAAAAATAATGCTCACTTCTGACCAATCAAATTTGTGATTTCAGCTGCACTGTGGTATAATATAAAGTTTTCGGGGGTTTTTTTTTTTTTGTGTACGTATGTGTACTGATGCTCAGATTTACAAAACTGTCAGTTAATCTACAGTAAATATTTTTTACTGCAGCTGTGTCACAAGTTATAAAAATTATTATCAACATAAACTGGAATGCAGATCTGACCTGTACTTGTTACTTTATATAACACCTTATTTAAACTTAAGCTTATATACTCATCTGGTTGCTCATAAATCAGCTTGCTTGTCTATGAAACATGGTTGCATGTATGGTTACAATTAGAACTAGATCAAATATTTTTGTACATGATGATCAAACCACATGCCTCTAAACATAGTGGACATTACTTGCAGCAGTAAGATGATAAATAAATGTAAATGCAAATTTTATCACAGCCAAACAATTTTCAGTAAAAGAGTTCAAATGTGCAGTTATACTTTTTCCTTTAAAAATTGCTTTAAAAAATATATCAATTTACAAATAATTCATGTTGTAAAGAGAATTGAAAATAGAGGGTAAAATGCTACTGCTTTCTTCAACTCTTTGATATTTGAAATATCACACATTTGAAATACCAGTTATTTGGTCATGCCACAGTTCAGAGTGCATCCTTATCAGTCCTGTACAAACAAATCAGAAATGACATGCTTACTCTGTGACCTAACACAACACATTAGTGTCAGCAAGAGTGACTGACACAAACTGATGGGGGGGGGGGGGGTATGCCCTGTATACATCAAATGCAACAGCAGCGCTCACAGACTGTCCACAGAACACTTCATAGCATCACAACAGTGCACACTTTTGCTGTAGCATGAAAGTGCATGCCTGGAGGATTGTAGGAAATAGTACTTTAACACTAACACAGTGATTTATCGTTAAAAAAATTGTGATAAATAATTGAATTGTCCAGAACTGATACCCTTAAAAAGAAGAAGGACAAGTATTTCCACCATTTCAGGTGCAGGGAACAATAATATTATAAGCGGTGCAGTCGGGAGCTGCTTTCTGGCAGCGGCAGTCACTTAAAGTCAACTGGATGGTTGATTTGTAGGTGATTCCCCAGTAATGTGCAGTAAACTTTAACAGTATATTTCTAATATAATCCTTTTACAAGTCAGTGGTCTAATGCCCACAAGGCTGACATTTTTCTTTTGGTCTGTTGTTCAAAGTGTTTGAACGCATCTGAGCACTGATCAGCACAGAAAAAAAAAACCTGAGCATATTTAATCACTTTCTAATTATCCTCACTATTAACAATATTCGTAAAATGTTAAATTTGATACTTTGTTGTAGGCCTATTTAATAATAAGTTTCTGCCTTTTTTTTCAGTGGTATCCATAATACTAATATAATAATATGGCAAAGCAGTTTCCCCCTGAGATTAATAAAGTTCTTTGAATCTTGAATCTTGAATACATAATACAAACTGATGTTAATTATACGGTATACTCATCTATTGTTAGCTAAGTTGAATATACAGCGATAGATTTTATTTCACATTAATTAAAACATTAAAACATTCTCCATTTACCATGACAGAAAGCATGGACGCTCCACAAGTTAAAAGCATGTAAGATGGGGAAAGGGGGCGGGGCTTCCAGATGATGTGGGTTAATACCAGAGAGTGTTTTTGTGTGACAACTTGTACTAGCGTAATCCAATGTTAAATTGCTCCTATGCAAAATGAATAAAGTTTGGAAGTTCCAGTAATACAATACAATCAGAGTCAACATCACTTGACATCATGGCACTATAAAATTGTATATGGTTGATTAGGTCATTATATCATGCTTTACAGTAAACATTGTTTTAATTTCCTTTCCTAGCACAGATAGGATAGGCAGGCTAGTCAAGGCAGAACAAGTACTGAACTACAGAATAACACACATATTAAAGTTAGTATTTTATTTTGATCCCTTCAAACAACAAAAAAAATCATAATATGAGCTGCAACAGTAATTGCGAAATTTTACAGTCAGGTTTCTCTACAAATAATCAAAGCTGAGTGTAGCTCTGATGTCTGTCTTTGAGCAGCCTGGACAAGCAATCAGACACTTTAATGAATGCAGCAAGGACTTCAGTAGAATATAGGATATTCAGAGTTTGCACTAGGTGAACATCGGAAATATTTTGTGCTAAGGATTCTATCCACAAAGCTTGTAATGAGTGCAGCATGTCTGCTTCTCCCAAACTAATCCTGACCCAGGCTGAATGGCCACGCGCATTGCTAGTGCCATGTTACACAGGTCATTTATGTGGCACAAGGCTTTGTGAGATTTAGGTGAAATCACGCTAAAACCTCCATTTCCATCTCGCCTGCTCTCCTGTGGGGCCACACTGCAATTATAGAGTGTTGCATTAGTAACTCTGTCCATATTAACTGATATATTATGTTGTGCATTTCACCTGCGGGGAGCCCAGTTTAAATATGCATTTCGTATTCATTTACAGGTGAATGCCAGTGTTTTGATGGGTATATGAAAGACCCTGTTCACAAGCATCTCTGCATTCGCAATGAATGGGGACCAAATCAGGGGTGAGTAAGCTGAATTTAACCGCATCTAATTTTACTCTGTTGCATCTTATACATGATGATCAGTAAATGATGAACAACCTCATAGAAACATTAACGTTGGCACCCCAAGTGGTGTAGCAGAAAAGCATTCATCCTAACTTGAGGAGATCATGAGTTCCTGAATCCTAAAGATGCCACAGAGGTTACAAGAGGTTAGACAGCGCTTTCCTCAGAGTGTGTTACACAGCATTAGAAGTAGTCTAAAAAGATGTGGTTGGCTGGGTTCATGTGTCTTAAAGGAAGCATGTGTTAGCCTTCACCGTCCACGTTTGGTAGTTGTTGTATGACAGGGGAGAGCTGGGAATGAGCAGGAGACCAAATTGGGGAGAATATAGGGGGAAAAAATTAACATTAAATACAGCCCCAGTTATGACTTCTAAGGTTAAGTGTGAATCATTTCATTAATTTTGTATACTATTCTGTACTCTGTCTCTCTCGTCCTTCTCTCTCTCTCTTTTGCTTCATTTTTCTGTGTGTTATATATACTGGTAATTTTGGATTTTTTTCCAAAACATATAAAAGGACATAATGAACTGCTCTGCTAAATAACCCATGGGCCATTATGTGGATAGGTAGGTATAAAAGAGATTTCGATAGTGTGCTTATTTGATATCAATTTAAATTCCCTCACTTCCAGCTCATTACGAGTCACCTTAGATAAGCTTTAAAAAAAAAAAAAAAGATAACAGTTAGGTAACAGGTCAAGGTCTTCAGAATGAGAGTCTTACAAGCCAATAAACAGATGGCATCCTGTTCCTAAGTCAGATGTGCTAGCAATACTGTAACATTACAAAGTGATCACAAAAAAAAATCAGTAAACTGAGCTAAAATGGCTAAAATTCTGAAATCATTTACAGACAAAAACAAAAAAAGGCTTCCAGAATCCTTTGAGAAGCATTTAATACATATGAAGTTAATTAGAGTGTGTTTCTTGCCAAACAGTGTTTCACATGTACTTGTCAGGATTTTGGGCTGCTGTTCTGGAGTGTTTAAGCCTCAGAGGTGTGGAAAACCTTGGCGTTTTAATTGGAAGTGAGATGGGAGTGATGATGGTTGGTGAGATGGATCTGTTAATTAGAAATCTGATTGGAACAATTGAGAAGATAGGCAGCAGGGAAGTGCATAGCTCATGATGGTGAGGGGTTTGTGTGCTGGTAGGCATGCTGAGAAGGTGTGAAAATTATTTAATTGGACCTAACACCTCAGGGAGGCAAAAAGAAATCCGATGAGGGAAAAAAAAAGCTATTTAAAAGTTTAAAAGAACCTAAATATTTCCAGTGTTGAACTTCATACGTTCATAGCCTTTTCACTGATAAAGGCTTTTACTCAAATGGCATTTGTGATAGCATTTGGCCAAATTGACTGTGTTCCCAAAAATTGTTCTATATGTCAAGTACTAAAGGAGATAATTTAATATTTACAAAACAGAGCTTTGGCATCAAGAAGCAGCCTCTGCTGATTCTGACAGCTTTCTTTGAGAGTCGTTGTCTCCTTGTCTGCTCTTCTCTGTCTCTGACCCTCCAGCTGCCACCGCTTTTATCACTTCCTAAATATCTGCATCACTCCACTCATGACTACATGCCAGGCAGGGAAAGGTGCCTCAGTATCTATTGGAAAGGCGCATTGGAGACCAAATGTCCCAAAAAGGATAGGAATATCTGACAGTTTTGACCTTGATGGGAGTTAGGTTTAGGTGTAGGCATAGCTGCATTAATAATTATGTCAGTGGGAGGGCCTCACAAGGATTGTAAGACAATCGTGTTTTTTTGTGTGTAGCAAAACATTACCTTCGCACTCAGCTTTCTGCTAATGAAATGCAATGCCCTGTAAAGGTTTGAAATACAGGAATTTCAGTGTGTGCATGAGTCAGCTCATGAGTCTGGGTCCACATTTTCACTGAACATTCTGTCAGATGATGAAGTGCCATAAAAAGAGTAGTCTGTGAGTGTGTGTGTGTATGTAAGTGGTGTGTGAGTAAGAATAGTTGAAGTCAGAAGTTTACATACACCTTAGCCAAATACATTTAAACATTTTTTCACAATTCCTGATATTTAATCATAGAAAACTTTCCCTGTCTTAGGTCAGCTAGGATCACTACTTTATTTAAAAAAAATGAGAAATTTCAGAATGATTTATTTCAGCTTTTATTTCTTTCATCACATTCCCAGTGGGTCAGAAGTTTACATACACTCGGTTAATATTTGGTAGCATTGCCTTTAAATTGTTTAACTTGGGTCAAACATTTTGGGTAGCCTTCCACAAGCTTCTCACAATAAGATACTAGAATTTTGGCCCATTCCTCCAGACAGAACTGGTGTAAATAAGTCAGGTTTGAAGGCCTCCTTGCTCGCACACGCTCGGATTGAGGTCAGGGCTTTGTGATAGCCACTCCAATATCTTGACTTTGTTGTCCTTAATCCATTTTGCCACAACTTTGGAGATATGCTTGGGGTCATAGTCCATTTGGAAGACCCATTTGCAATGAGCTTTAAGTTCGTGGCTGATGTCTTGAGATGTTGCTTCAATATATCTAGGTAAAAACTTTCCTCATGATGTCATCTATTTTGCAAAGGGCACCAATCCCTCCTGCAGCAAAGCACCCCCACAACATGATGCTACCACTTCTATTTCTTCCTTGCTGAGCAGCCTTTCAGATTATGTCGATATAGGACTTGTTTTACTGTGGATATAGATACTTATCTAGCTGTTTCATCCAGCATCTTCACAAAGTCCTTTGTTGTTGTTCTGGGATTGATTTGCACTTTTCCCGCCAAATCACGTTCATCTGTAGGAGATAGAATGCGTCTCCCTCCTGAGCGGTATGATGGCTGCGTGGTCCCATGGTGTTTATACTTGCATACTGTTGTTTGTACAGATGAACGTGGTGCCTTCAGAAGTTTGGAAATAATGCTCCAAAGGATAAACCAGACTTGTAGAGGTCCACAATTTTTTTTAATGAGGCCGATTTTTTTTTATTTTCCCATGATGTCAAGCAAAGAGACACTGAGATAGGCCTTAAAATACATCCACTGGTACACCTCCAATTGACTCCAGTTAGCCAGTTAGCCTGTCAGAAGCTAATTGCTTAAAGGCTTGACAGAATTTTCTGGAATTTTCCAAGCTGTTTAAAAGCACAGATAACTTAGTGTATGTAAACTTCTGACTCACTGGAATTGTGATATATCTGTCTTTAAACAATTGTTGGAAAAATAACCTGTGTCATGCACAAAGTAGATGTCCTAAATGACTTGCCAAAACTATACTATATATATTTTTTTTATAAAATGAAGTCTGTGAAGTGGTTAAAAAGAGTTTTAAGGATTTGAGTATATGTATACTTCTGAATTCAACTGTACTGTATGTGTGGTTGTTTGCAGGAAAAACAGTAACAGTAAAAAAGAACAAAAACAAACAAAAAACTTTCAGCATTCTGTAACGTGCATGCATAGGTTTAATGGACACGTTCAGTGCTGTTATTGAGTAGTTACAATTTTAAAGAGTTTCGATGTCAAATGTTACAGTGAAGCTAGGGATGATTTATGAGAAATGGAAAAATCACACAGCAGCCTGATTCTCTTTTGTTCCCAGTCCTTGGCCATACACCATTTTCCAGCGTGGTTTTGACTTGGTGATGGGGGAGCAGCCATCAGATCGCATCTTCAGGTAAGAACACTCACAGCCCTTCGCACAGTTGCCTGTATTCTCTTCATTGGATATTTGTGTGAACAGTGGTATTCAAGGCTACATCCTGAGGGTTTTTTAAAAAGATTATTCATTGTCACAATTTACTGTTACTTGAAGACACTTCAAATAGCTTGTCTCATTATATTAGTATAGTTTTTACAAGCAATAAAACCATTAACCATACCTTTAAACCATAACTGTAACATAATTACAACACAATTATTATTTAATTGTATGCATCACATTCTGTGAAGTTTTTACATATGTGGCAGCCTGGGGAAACCCTTCACATGGTCAGAATGCGACATTTTCTGCTATATAGTTCTGCAAATTACAGGTTTTCCCGACCTGAAGTATGTTTTCCTTCTGCATGTGTCTCAAGTAGCAGTGACGTTCTAACATTTTAAACTCTGGTACCCCCAATAGTGAATAAGGAGAAAATCACATTTCAAGATTTCAGTCCAGTTCCACTGAATGATATTCCATGTACCTCTAGGTTTCTAACCTAATCTACTTACTGTATGAAAACATTACTGCCAGGTTTTTACCAATTTTTTTTTTTAAAGTTTACAATGGGAAATGAGTTCTCACTTATCAGATTGTCCCCATCATCCACATCAGTCTCTGTCTTATCACCTGCCATATAATCATTTTTAAACTTTGTTTGCTGTCGTCTATACAGACTGTGCAAGCGCTCTTCTCTGTTTTAATGGTGATGTGACAGCACAGTTGCATTGCAAAACATTTTGACAGCTGGTATCTTAAAAACTGACTTTAGGCTTATGTCTTTGTTGCTGTGGCACATATCTATGAAAATGCTGGTCAAGGTTTTTAGACATATTTAGACTGTTTGTGTTTGTTAAACTAGTGTCACGCAATGCGAGTGGATATGGATGCAAATGCAGTAAAAGCATAATTTATTGAGAGGCAGGCAGACAAATCCAAAACATGAAACAAAACACGTAAACAGTACACAGGCAACGTCAGGTGATCACCTAACAGCTATGATCATCTGAAATACGCAAGCTAGGAAACAGAACATGGTCAAAAAAACAGTCAAAAAAATGGAACAAAGGATCAGTATGAACAGGCGGCAAAACACTGAATGATACTCCACACTGGACAAAGACACACGGGCACTTAAATATACCAACTAATCAAAGGTAAAACTCAAAACAGGTGTGAGCAGTAAGGACACGTGAGGGAAACAACCAATGACAATACAGTGGAGGAGACAGGACATGAACCAAAACAAAACACACATTTATGTAAACATAAATGAAAATGTGGAAGCGCACGCCGAAACACTGTGGGATGTTATGCACACCGAGTGCCTCTGCACACTGTGTTCGGCACGGAAGGGAAAACTGTGACAACTGGCTCTTTACACAACATGATCTTTGCATGCAGAAGGCCAAGGCAAATTATAAGGTATGTATATCTTTTGTTAAAACAGAGCTGTGGTTCCCTGGTGGACTAGTGGCTAGCATGCGGCGTACTCATCCCCATGGTCCTGGTTTGATTCCTGGTCCAGGAACCAACCCCAGCCACTTGAGGGCTGCACAAGCCAGTGCTCTGTCAGTGCTGGTCCCAAGCCCAGAAATGGGGAGGGTTGTGTCAGGAAGGGTATCTGGCGTAAATCAGTATATCAAAATATGTGGACGGGTGATCTGCTGTGGCGGCCCCGAATAGGAACAGCTGAAAGAGGGGAAGAAAAAAAAAAGAAAGTTATTTGGCAGAAAAACACACTTTGGTGATAAACAGAATTTCATCCCTTTTTTTCTCAGAGTTCAGGCACATCCAGTGGGTTTTCCCAGACCACCACACACATTTTAATGCATTTCCTAACATTTTACAAGCTAAAATGTAAATGCCAGGCTTCTTGTTTAATCTGTCAGCTTCTGTCGTGTAAAATACCCTGGAAAGGAGCGATATTAGATCAGAAGACCACCAGCCAAACTCACACTGAATGGATTACACACATTTTCCATGTTACCGTTTATTTAATTAATTTTTAGCTTTTATCATATTTTCTCAACCTTGGCCAGTGCCAAATAATTTTTTAGTAAATTTTTGGCATTCAAGTCAACTTATGTTTTATCCATAAATTATGAATACATGAAAACAAGCAGAAGGAAACTCATTATTGAAAATAAGACATTCTTGTTCAGGCATATGTAACATAACAACTATATGGCTGTAATTTAGAAATTAATCAGTATAATAGCCAAAGTATAGGGGAGGATGAGTGTGAGAGTCATGTCTTGGAATTTTTATCAAGGATAATCCAGTAACTGTGCTTAATGATTTGAGTATGGATGAAAAAAGATCTCATTCCTAACAGTACAGATATAATTAATCACTGTTATTGTGCACAAATGGCTTTTTCACACATGAATTTGGGTTTATTTATAAAAAATTGTGTTTCATTCAGTAGGGGCAAAGTTGGATTTGGTTTAGTGCTGTAGCTCACAGCACTTTATTGGAGATTGGTAATTAAGCACTTTGTTACACCTAAGGAAGTTGCCAGTCTAGATCTCACCTGAATATATGCACAAAGACTGGAAAGATGATTATTTGTTATATTTCTAAGCAAACTTAAACTTCAATATTTGATACTCTTGTATGAAATATTTATATTGAATTTTACCTAGTTCTTCAGTATAATTTATGTATGTTACTGATTTGGAACTGAAATGGTAAAAAAGCCCATGATTATTATTATTATTATTATTATTATTATTATTATTATTATTATTATTATTATTATTATTATTATTTGTAATAAAGGATTCTTTTTTTAGCATTATGATGCCTCACTTTACCCTTTTGGTAATTGTGAAGTAATCTCCCATAATACTTTGTTTTTCAAATAGCATATAGGGATAACATAAAACCTTGCATACTATTAATGGTTCCAGAGGTTGTGTAGTGCTTAATTAATTATGGAGTATTCCACAAACCAGTGTAGGTATAATAACATTTTCTTCATTCAGATGAAGACAGTGGGATAATACCAGTTTAATACATTTGCCAAATTAGAATCATGCACGGGCATCTAATGCACTATATTAAAAGGCAGGCGTTAGTCAGAGTTATATTCATCACCCACAGAAGTCAGAACAGGAAATTATAATTGGGCATAATTAAGCCTTTTCTTTATACCTGTGTTTGTTGTCATTTAATTCCTAAAATGACATTTAGTGTCATTCCTACCCTTGCCCTTTCATTATGCTAACTTGGCACTTTCTTAAATGCAAATTAAACAATTTGGATACAAAAATGCAAAGTCTGTTAAATGGTGGCTTTAATTGTTTCAGTGCCCTTTCTGTTACAGTTTATCACATGATGCTTGCTTAATGTATGTCTGATATTGAGAATTTGATTACAGAGGCTACACCTTCTCTAAAGATCAATGAAGTGACAGTGTTCACTTGAAAGCCAAGTATATTTAGTTCAGTTCAAGTGCATAACACTGATTATCTCATTACAATGGCATCTGTCAAAGCGTGGGTTATATTAGGCAGCAAGTGAACAGTTAGTTCTCGAAGGTGATGTGTTGGAAACAGGAAAAATGGGCAAGCATAAGGATCTGTGCAACTACAAGGGTCAAATTGTGATGGCTAGACGACTGGGTCAGAGCATCTCCATATCGGAAGGTCTTGGGGGTGTTCCCAGTATGCAGTCGTTAGTACCTAGCAAAGGTGGTCCAAGGAAGGACAACCGGTGATCTGATTATAGGGTCATGGGCGCTCAAGGCTCACTGATGCATACTGGGGAATGAAGGGTATCCCGTTTGGCCCGATCACACAGAAGAGCTACTGTAGCACAAATGGCCAAAAAGCTTAATGCTAGCTATGATAGAAAGGTGTCAAAGGTGTCAGCTTGCTTTCAGTAGGATAATGCACCCTGCCACACTGCAAAAATTATTCAGGAATGGTTTGAGGAACAAGGCAGAGTTCAAAGTGTTGACTTGCCCTCCAAATTCCCCAGATCTCAATCTGATCAAGCATCTGTGGGATGCGCTGGACAAACAAGTCTGATCCATGGAGGCCCCACTTCATAACGTAGGACTTAAAGGATCTGCTGCTAACATCTTGGTGCCTCCCCTCTTTGGGGTAGGCCGCCTCTTCGGCCTCTGGAGGGAGCTCTGCAGGGGAGGCCGCCTCATCTGCCTCTTTCTGGAGCTCTGGCGTAACTCCCTCTTGCCTTCCTACTGTATCCAAGCTGTAGGCGAAGTATTCTGTTACAAACGGCGAGTTGAGACAGATGCAAATACAGTTAAATGCAAATGGATGAGACTGATGCAGTTAGTATAAATATATATATATATATATATTTATATATACATATGTCCAGGACCCAAGGTTTCCCAGCAGAACATTGCCCAGATCATCATACTGCGTCTGCTGGTGCACTCTGACCCCAACTTCTTAGCAAGCTGGGATATGCAAAGAGAAGAATTTCACTGTGCTATAATGTATATGTGACAAATAAAGCCTTCTTCTTATAATATGTAATTCAGGCTACCATTGAACTATGCAATAAGTGTGATATGCTACACTCTTTCAGCTGTATAAGTTGTCACTGATCTGTCATGTTTTAAGCAGTTGTAATTATAATAGTCTGAGAAAGAAAAGATAAAAGGGTGAAATTTTTTGCATTTTGCAGTCTAATTTGGGCTAGGCTCCTTAAATGAAACTTGTGTCATTGACATTGATGTTAAATTAAATATCAAATTAGGATTAGACATACAAATGTTTTTTGAAATAGGATTTATGGGCTCTGACTGTCACCTAAGCCTAACTGCCATAATTACATGTTTGCTTCATATTTCTTTGTATTTACATTTATTTACGTATTTATTTCCTTATGTACTTACTTGCGTACGTATTTACTTATGAACTTACGTCCTTAAGTACTTGCTTACTTACTGCCAGCAAAGACCATGTATGTTTTTCTCTCTTTGGTTGGAAAGCATATATATCGTCAGGTACTACATCCAGATGGGAGCCCTAGCAGATTTAGGAAATGTAAATACAAAGCATCAAAGTTGGATCTGTGACAGAAGCCTGTTTCTCATAGTCTGACGGTGAGATGATATCCATAGAGTCACGGCTTTGGGTTACAACAGCAGTGATGAAAATCTGCTTGTCAATACTGCATAGTATTGAATCCAATGCAAAATGCAACACCCCTTATCTGGAGAGCTTGGTTACAATTACAGAATTATAAAGCTCATACCTTTCAGTTATGTCTGCATAATTAGTGTGACATTGCAATAAGTGTAACAGTAATAGACAATGATCTGTGTATAGCTTGTGTAAGAGGTTCCACTGGTTTAGTGAGTTTCCAGGTGATTGCCACAGTCTGCACATAAAAGTCTGCCAGAGTACAGGCATAGACCTGCTCACAAACACATCTGCCTTTCTTCATTGAAGATTCATGCTTTTACCAATTTCACTGGTCTCAAGGGATCCGGGTGGCACTGATTAATACGCCCGTGCTGTTGGACCATTCATGCAGCAGGTTGTCTAAACAGACGGCCAGGTCGATGAGCTGGTTCAGAGTCAGGGTATTGTCATGACAGGCTAACTTAATCTTCACTTCTTCCTGCAAACCCTGGCAAAATGGACTGATGAGTTCCTACTCATGCAACTACTAAAAGCAGCCAGGGTGCAGAAGGTGAGAGCATAGTTAGCCATAGATAGCTAGGGCGTGAGCACAGGTGGTAGAGCATGGGGGATGTGCTCCTGATGATCGAGCTGTGTTTATATCTGTTTGTTATGTGACTGACTGGAAATTGACCCCATAACCACTGTTAATTTGAACAAAATTTCTCAACCCGTTTAAACACCAATGGAAGATTTTGCACCACATTCCACCAGCATTATCAAAACACCAGTTGAAGGAATATTGTTTTGAAGTGTGGAGTTCATCCCTCCAGTACAATTCCAGACACTTGAACAGTCATGGCTGAGGTGAAGCTGTTCTGGCAGCTTGTGGTGGCCCAAGGTTAACAAAATATTATCTTCTGGTTGATGTATACAGTTGGATTTTATTTATTAGCAAAGTCAGACGAAGTATGTAACAGCTATTTAAAAAGATCAGATTTTTACTTTAAAATATTGCATCTCTCTTTCTGAATGTGATATTAATATTATCTATTAACAAGTAACCCTTTACTTTCATAATTGCCTGCGATTGCTGTGTATATTCTGAAGCTTTTGGATCCTCTCAGATGTAATATTACTCACTGATGCATTTGTTTTATATGCTGTGTGATTTCTTGTCCATACTTTGTCCATTCTTCTTAACCTATCTTTTATAACTCTGCCAGGTGTGATGCACTGCCTTGTTTAAATGAAGTTTGGACACTGAGAGGTTCATAGCAAACTCCAACTCCTTTTGTTTGGTTCTTTACAAGCTATTTTTTGTTGATTTGCCTTATGTTTTATATTGTTATCTTGTTACAGGACACACTACATTTTCTTGTTCTAACATCATTTTGGGTCCCGGCTGCACAGTATAGCATGACTATGACTACATTTTGTTTATTAACATACAGTATGCATGTGTTGCAGCTTGACTTAGCATTCAATTCCATGCTTCTGTAAGAAGTCAATACAGTAATAAAGTATTGGCAAACAATCTTACCTTTTTGTGGTGTGGAATTGAATGTTCGGTTCATCTGTGTTAAAAATGATTATGGAGTCTCATTCCAATACAGCTTCTTATTTTTTAAGCTCATATGCCAGGCAGTGAATGATTTTAATGCCCTCAAACTATACTGTTTACAATTACATTTGTAACACTCTTAATCACATTTATAATACTCTTAATCACATTCATAATACTCTTATGAAGCACTATGTGTACCTTCTACAACTTTCACAGTGTCATGAATGCTCTGTTAGTAAAAAAAAGAAGCTAACAGCATGAAAGATATGGATAAAAAAGCTTACAGTAGCACAATGTCTCAATCAGTCAGGTCATAATGATAAGTGATGGTGGTTGTTCTGTCTTCTATGCATAGACAAAGTTGCATAAAATGTTAAATATCACCTTAGGCATTTCCAAAATTCTCTAGCGTTGCTTTGTAAAATAATTATGCAATGCTTATGAATGTGTTATAAAGGCACTATGTAGGTACTCTTCCAATAAAGTGTTACCAGTTTGTTAAAATGTTTTTGTAATTAGTTCTTTGTGCATCATCTAGTGTGTTGTGGATGAGTAAATATTGGCTCTATGACTATTAATTTTCTAGGAATATTAAGGAATTTGTTATTTTTAAAAACAGTGCAATTAGTAAGTAGGCACCCTGTTGTTATTCTACCTTTTCTTGTTCTTCTTCTTCTGGCTAGAGTGTCAATGGCAGCCCATAGAACTGTAAAAGTAAAATTGGTAAAAACTTGAAATTGGTGAAATTTGGCACACTGATTGGGCATGGTTTAAGGAATATTCTGACTAAATTTGGGCCAAATGCTGCCAAATCTCTAGCACCACTGTTGGGTCAAATTTGGGCATAATTTGGAAGTACGTTTATGATCACAATTTTTTAACTGTGTGTCCAAAAGCCAGGCATTTCTGGACTCCCTGGGTTGAGACGAGTTCAGCGCACCCTATTACGTCAGTTTCCACCTAATTAGATTTTCTGCCATCTTGGATTTTGTTAAAAACTGTTTTTTTTTTTTATTTTGTTAAAAACTGTTTTTTTTTTTTTTTGCTACTCCTCCTACAAATTTTGTCACCAAATTTGGCACACGTCATCTTCAGAGCAATCCTCGCAAAAGTTATCAGAAGAATTTGGAATATTCCAAACAGTTTGTCTGTAATGGGCCAATGACTCTGACAGTGAAGCCGCCAAACAAGAAATGAGGCTGTATCTTATCAACAACTTGGAGCAGGGACCATGACCTGAGACTATGGAACAAAATTCGTGCCAGCGTCACCCTCTGGTCAAAAGTAACATTAACATGCTAAAAAATGCATGTCTCTAACTGCCAAATTTTGTTAAATCTTCACCAAATTTGGCTCACGTCATCTTGAGACCTGTCTGAAGAAAAGTTATCAAAGAATATTGATATTCAAACCATTCTCCTGTAACACTCTGACAAATGCAAGTGTATATCTCAGCAATGCATCTACGTATCATCACGAAACTTGTTAAGTATTCTCAGGACCATGCCCTGAATGTACCAAAGATGTTTCATGGCTGTGCCACCTTGTGGTCAAGTAACAACTTTTATTTTTTCCTTATAATATTTGAAGAGTCTCATTCACAGTTCTTTTTTCCTATAATTCCCTGGGGTATGCTGAAGTGAATACATACCAAGATCTGAAATTCAAGTGTACATCCTGTTGACCATCTTGGATTTTGTCAAAAACTGATTTTTGCTGCTATTCCTCCTACAAATTATGTCCAATCAACACCAAATTTGGCATACATCCTATTCAGACCAACCTGGCCAAAAAGTTGTCAAAAGAATGTTGATAGTCCTAATGATTTGCCCTTAATGTGCCGACAAATCTGACGTTGAAGCTGCCAAACAGAATTTGAAGCTGTATCTCAGAAACGACTTTACAGACTGACACAAATCTTGGTAGGCATCTTCAGGACCATGCCCTGAGGCTATACAACAGATTTTGTGACAGTGCCACTTACTGAGCCAAAGTTACAATAACATGCAGAAAATGTTTTGTCCAATTTTCACCAAATTTGGCTCAAATCGTATAGAGACCTGTCTAAACTTGCACAATGTATACAAAAAAGGCCCAGACTGATGAGAAAAAACATAAATACCTTAGATATTTTTAAAATGCAAGAAGAAAAAAAAAAAATTTTCAGGTCAGAGCAGTAGCAATCACGACCAAAAGTCAAAGTAGCAAGAGACAACCACAGGTCACAGCAGCAGTGGCAGCTGCATCAACAATGCAACCCTGCTGCCCATTTGTTCATGTAGACCTTTCCTCCTACAGTCAGATAATTCTACCACTGTCCATGGTCAAATCATAGACATCATGAGTGAAACTACAGATCACTGTTGAATCCCTTTGCCTAAAGTTATGGCTCTGCTTTCCTGTGATTGCTTAGGCAACAATTGTCTATGAATGTGCGCATGTCTATGAATGTGTGGCTCACCGAGTTTGGGTGCTTGGCCCCCAAAAATGCTGCTTGCAGCTTTAATTATTATTATTGTTGTTGTTTTGTTTTACTACACATAGAGTGAATTATAATGAGGAATTAAAGTTGGCATTGACTTAAGGCTTCATTTGCACATGAAATTAAAATGATATATTATTCATGTTTTTTTTTCATCCTTTTTGGTTTCATATCAATTTTAGCAGCATAAAGTAAATTAATTAGTAGTGATCTAAGACTGTGTTATTAACTGTCTGATTAGATGTTATTCAGAAAACAGACCTATGATCAACAGACCTAAAGGCTTTTTTTAAAGAATAAAATAAAAACTAATTAGCAACTTAGTGCTAAACTAAATAAAAATGAAAGGAATATTTTTTATCTTCACCACTAACCAAAATTCATTCTTTCTTGTATAACCTGTCAAGCTCGATATCTTGGTCAGAAAAGGTCTATTTTAGTTAGGCTCTTATTCCTGTAGATTCTAACTGACAAAAGACTCAGAAGCTGCTGACAAAATTGGTCTCCAGATGTTGCATCAATATATTGTAGACATTATTTAGCAGCAGTAACAAAGTGGCTTTTGTGCGTGAAACACATCCAAGAGTGTTATAGACAGTTTGACTCCAGCGGTTACATTTCTGAGTTTATGCTATGCAGTATAAACGTGTAATCTTTCCAGCTGCAGACTGTGGAAGGTGGGAAACACAAAACAGCACTGTGTGACTGCACTGATGCTCACAGTGTGTAGGTGGTCTGTGTACAATGTGAGAATGAAAAGGCTATGTAGGCCGTGATATGTTTATTTTACCTTTTCTAATCCTGAGCTGGCTATGAGCTTACAAAGACTTATTAAGTCTGTGCTGTAAACCAAATATATATATATATAAGATGAGTAATATATATATATATATAAGATGAGTAATATACAAGATGTATTATATATTAAAATATATAAATAAGTATAGGAAATATTTTTTAAAACTATAAAATGCTAACACTACCACCCTGACCATGATAACGCAGTTGAAAATGAGTATAAAATATTAAGCTGAATACATTTCAGGATGTAATTCGGAAAATGATCATAGTGAAAGCACAAACATTTGTTTCTGACACGATGCCTAATGCAGTATTTAACCAGAAGAGTTTCTGGCATAACTATGTGGCTGTTTATGCTGATTGCTGTCATTTTCTACAGTCACCGTTATCTTTTACTTGTGATAGTAACTGAGATTTTTGCATTATAAATCATATAAAAAGACATTTCAAATTGTGTTTTAAGCTCCTTGATATTTACCAGCACAAGTTTTCATAAAGTAGTGCAGCCCAATGTAAATATGGTGTGTGTTATCATTTAATAATTTGTAGATACACAAGAGAAGAAACTAGTCCATGCAAATTCTGAACCCATTTTGTCAGCAGTATGCCAGTTTGCCGTGGCAAGCAGTGTTGAATTACAGAAAAATGATTAATTTTTGTCACACGATCTGATGTGTATCTCCTTTGTTTCAGGTTCACATACACTCTGGGAGAAGGAATGTGGCTGCCGCTGAGCAAAAGCTTTGTCATTCCACCGGCTGAGCTGGCCATCAACCCCTCTGCCAAGTGTAAGACAGATATGACTGTCATGGAAGACGCTGTAGACGTTAGGTGGGAGACATTTCCACTTTATTAACCTAACTGAATTAGAACAGGACACTATGAGGCAAAATCTTTAACCTCTTACTCTGTCAGCTTCTTAGAAATGATATAGTGCTCTTACTGGGTTTTCCTGAGCAAGGCTTTCTTTTGCTTTTAGAACAGTGTGTTTGGAATTTTAATAATACCCAATATACACTATATGGCCAAAGGTGTGGACATCTGACCATAACACTGATATGTGCTTTTTGAGCATCCTATTCCAGATTTAATCCCTCATTGCTGTTATAATAATCCACTAGTAATAAGGCTTTTCATTAGAGTTTGGAGTGTGAGTGTGGGATTTGTGCTCATTCAGCCATAAGAGCATTAGTGACGTCAGGCACTGGCGTTGGGCGAGGAGGCCTGAGGCGCCATCGGCGTTCCAGTTCATCCTAGAGGTGTTTAGTTGGGTTGAGGTCAGAGCTCTGTGCAGGCCACTCGTTCTATCAAAACAACCCTAGGTAAACCATGTCTTCATGTTGTTTTGTTTTACTACATATAGAGTGGAGGAAGAGACAGGAGTCAGAGCTAGAGGTAGCAGAGCTGAAGATGTTGAGGTTCGCTTTGGGAGTGACGAGGTTGGACGGGATTAGTCACGAGTACATCAGAGGGACAGCTCATGTTGGACATTTGGGGGACAAAGTTAGGGAGGCCAGATTAAGATGGTTTGGACATGTTCAGAGGAGGGAGAGTGAGTATATTGGTAGGAGAATGTTGGACATGGAGCTGCCAGGCAGGAGGCGAAGAGGAAGGCCAAAGAGGAGGTATATGGAGGTAATAAATGAGGATATGAA
>CM040978.1:23303668-23346172 GCA_022985145.1 Pangasius djambal
GTGGATTATAATGAGGAATTAAAGTGGCATTGACTTAAGGCTTCATTGGCACATGAAATTAAGATGATATATAATTCATGTTTCTTTTTTCATCCTTTTTGGTTTCATATCAATTTTAACAGCATGAAGTAAATTAATTAGTAATGTGTTATTAACTATCTGACCAGATGTTATTCAGAAAACAGACCTATGATCAACAGACCTAAAGGCTTTTTTTAAAGAATAAAATAAAAACTAATTAAGCAACCCTAGGTAAACCATGCCTTCATCGACCTTTGTGTATAATTGTGTGCTTCCAACTCTGTGGCAGCAGTTTGGGAAAGGCCCACATATGGGTGTGATAGTCAAGTGTCCACAATTAGAGTGGCCAGCATGTTGTAGACCAGATGCCTAGTTAAGTCTTAGTCCTTGATGTGATGATATGTTTCATATTGCTTTTATACACACACACACACACACACACACACGGCCATACACTACAGGACATCTCACAAATGCAGACAGATTGATCTTAGAAATTTATGAGTTTTCCAATAACCTCATTGGTTATATACCCAAGACTGTATTATGTCTCTTTTCCTATCCTAGATATGGCATAAGCACACACACACACACAAACACACACACACAAGCACACACACACACAAAAATTCTAAGTACCTCTGTCCATGACTAGCATACATCATTTCACCCTGTGCATACAGTGCTAGCTCTAAATCAGAGCTAGGTGGGCTAGAATGTCCTGAAGTTTCCTCAGATTTAGAGTTGCAAATGACATTCCTCTGGATTTCAGTACATTGCTCATGCAGAGTGATTGGCGTCCCAAAGGTAAATTTGACAGACCAGGCACTCCTCAGACACTGGAATGATATGCCCTAAGACACTGAGGTGCAGTTGAGTGAAAATTGCCTCACTGTCAGGTGGTTTGAGTTCACTAGAATGTCTTGTGATAATTCACACAGTCCTCCCATGTTGTGCTGAAGCCTGGTTACACATGAATGAATAGTTTATTAAGATTTGGTCTGTGATATGCTCTGCAGTGTCTGAGAGTACTCTGCTGCACTGGTATAAATGAGAAGCCTGACTGTTTGGCTATTGGGCATCTGCATTCATTTGTTTGTGCAAATAAATGAATTATTGTTTTTTTTTAATAATTTGAAAACTGAATGCATTTACAAGTACTCGCTTAATGTACTGCCATGAAAGGCAGCCAGAGAGATGCAAGTGCAGGTTTTATTAACATAAACCAAGGAAGACAAAGCAGAAGGATAAGGCAATATTCAGAACAAGAATGGGTGGGTGTTGTGCCCCTTCACTGGGCTGGCGTCCCATCCAGGGCGTATTCCTGCCCTGCACCCAGTGTTCAGAGGATAGACTCTAGATCAGTGGTGGCCCTGAATAGGATAAAGTGGTTAATGATGATGAATGAATTGACAAAATAAAACACTGTCAATACCCTCGGGTGTGATTAGTAGGACTGTCCAATGATTCAAATGCATATTACGTTTTAGCATCAACTGAACTTTGGATGTGGAGTCTACATTACTACTTGCTGCTTATTTTAGTAAAAATTTTTAATACATTTTTAATTAATTAATTCTTACACCCAGTGAAAGGTACCAGTATTGGGTATTTTGTATTAGGCATTACTAAACTAATTTAGAAGCTTACACTGGTGTTCTGTATCATAATATGTAATAGTCTATCTTTCTAGAAATGTTTTCAATTGTCGTAAAACCCTTTTTAAGGTTTTTTTTTGGGGGGGGGGGGGGGGATCATAATATCAGTGGAACATCAAACTCATCTGTAAAGAGCTATCATTCAGCATAGTGTGAGTGAGGGCATTACATTTGCAAAACAATACAGGCCGTTCTTTCTCTCACCAGGCTCGAGTCGTAGCAGAATGCTCTTAAATCCTCAATTTATAACACATCCCACTTACTCAATGCTGCAGTGATTTAGTAAACTCTATGCATAATAGGCAATAAAAAGGTCACATTTCTGTTTTCCCATCATGATTATTGCTTTTTCAAATTTCAAAGGGTAAATTATAAATAGTTGGATGATTAGTGCTTTGAGGGGAAAAACACACATCATTTTCCATTCAGTACAGCTCAAACCATGGCTGCAGCAACAGGTTCACATGGTCAAGGTTTGGCAAGAATCTGAATGCTTTTTCACTTAGAATAAGGCATTTGCCTCTGACGGTTTAACAGAAACTACACAGTTTGATTGATTGGTTGGTTGGTTGATTAATTGTTTAATTGAGTCGTTTATTAACGATGACACTGAGGAAATGACCTAGGGACACCTCTATACATTGATTGTGATAAAAAATGACCAGGATTAATAATTATGCAGTTTATCCTCCTGCATAGCTTATCAGCTTAGCAGAAAGACACTGAAAAAAGCAGCATTCAGAAATCCAGTTGTAGATCTAAGTCAGAACTTGACTGATGTATATTTACCTCTTCAAAAAAAAAGTGAACTGTTGATGTATTTACCAAGCAAATGTGTCTGTAGGTTGGATGATCTAGAGCACATACTTGTACATATGGCAAAATTTAAAAGAAAAAGTGCTACTCTGTTTACTGTTGATGTTGCTAACAGCCATGTTGATTTGCTGTCACTTGCTAAACTCAGAGTTGAAGAGACTGTCCCTAATTTACGAGTAGGAATTCCGATTTGAGGGGGTCTTTTTTTTTCCTAGGCAGAGTTCAGAAATTACTCACAAATGCAGAAAACTCCAGATAAAGAAGCACAGGGAGTTGGCATTAGTAACAGGAAGATTTGTTCGGTATTTGAGTTACATTATGATTTATGTAACTCAAACCAAAAATAACATAACCACAATTTCATTCATTTGCCAAGTTAGCTAACAGTTTCTTTGTCTTCATATATCAGACATGATAGATTCAAGCTGTTGAATTTATTTCATGACATCACAAAATGTTTTTAATGAAATTATTGAAAAGGGCTTAAAAGTATAAGGTACTTTTTTAAAAAAACAAAAAAACAATTGAGCTATTTTTTGAGCAGCCTATGCCTTTTTTCAGTCATTTACATCAGATGTAATTCAGATATACTATTGTGACTTACTACAATTAAGTTTTCTGAGCAGTAGTTACTGACAGTGTGTACTCTGTGTTTTTGGTATTTCGCAGAGAGGAGTTGATGATTTCCTCGTCGTTTGACAGTCTGGAAGTTCTGCTGGACTCCTTTGGCCCGGTGCGAGACTGCTCGAAGGACAATGGTGGCTGCAGCCGCAACTTCCGCTGCATATCTGACCGAAAGTTGGACTCCACTGGTTGTGTGGTGCGTTACCCTGGCCCTTTCTCTACATGCATGTTTTTATATACTTGTTGGCCATTACTGTAATAGGAGTTTTACTTTCTCTTTCGAGCACTTGATCTATGTTTTCACCCAATTGTTTGTATATACAAAACCTGCTTAACACAGTGGCATGAAGAGAATATCAATATCAAAATTAATCTCAAGAAATTGCTAGTCTTCTTTATGATTACAGACCACAAATCCCTAGTTTTATGAGTTTTTTTTTTAAACTATTATTTCAAAGTTTATTCTTGTGTAGACTCATCAGCCATGAAATGAGGCAAGGATTCTGGTTTCTCTTGCCATCTGCCTGATGCTCAATGTGATTTCAGTTTCACTTTTCTCGCAGTGTGATTAGTACACTTAGTTTCTACGGCAAGATTTGTCTTGGGTTGAAAAGCACTCATGTTTAAAACTTTCTCACTCATCTCACCTGTGCGGTTATTATTTTTGTTGGTACATTCCCTCAATATATTCTAACATTATTTTATTAGTTAGTTTTATTTATCAGAATATAAACAAACTAGTAGCATAATTTAAATCACAACAACCCTGACCAGACAATTACTAAGCATGCTGTAAATGTATTGTGCAGCACAGCACATTTGTATAATGTATGTGGCCTTTCTTTTTCCTATGAGCTTCATATCTGACCGCTCGTTTGCGCCCACGTGAAAGTAAAAACCTCCTGCTCACGCCTCTCTAGTCCCAAACAGATGGCCTTTCTGGCAAGCTTTCTAAAACTCAAAAAAAAATAAAATAAAATAAAAGTGCCCCTAATATTTGTATGTGCATTTGTTTCTATTTAGAACACATTTGTTCATTTTGGCAATTGTATTTGGTTACATCCCTATCATAGTCACAGCTTCTGATTGCATTCCCAATTCTTTTTCTCTTTTTTTTTTTTTTTTTTTTTTTTTTTGCATTTGTGGTTGTGGTTGGCAGTGCAGATGTTAAATCAGAACCTTTCAACAACATTCACCATTCAACAGTGATATGATGCAATTTTCTACCCATTTTATTTTTTAAAAAAATAATCATGTACTGGCTAATGCTATTAAAATCTTTCAAAGGAGAGGCAATAAACCACTTACTTTTGTTCATGCCAGGCAGGTGATGGCTGCTAACCTGCTGCTCAAGGAAAAAAAAAAGCATTATCCCAGAAACCCTTTAGACTGAGCAAGCATTATGTAGCTCCACTTAGCATGAAGTAATGGGCCTGTGGCCTGTGTTAAGAGTCTTCAGGTTCAATGCTATGACCAACAGTGTAGCTAAGGGTTGGAATATCACTGACCACCACATTGGCCACTTTTGAGGTGGGTGTTGGCTACAGCAGCTGGGAGTGTGCAGAGTGCACATATTTGCTTGAGAGAATTTGTAGATAGACAAAATTCGGACCAACTTCAAATACAACATAAAAGACGAGCACAAACTGTGGTTCAAAGCTTGTACATTATCTGGGCACATTGTGTTTTTTTTTTTTTGTCTTTCAATTGTTGGTTATAGTATAATAGTCTCAAACTGAACATACTAAGTCTAACAGAAATATAAAACTGTAATATTATATACTGTTATTTGAGAACTTAGGAACAAAACAAGACAGTCAAAACACCACTGAATGCTGAAATGGTTTGCATGATGCAATGTGTCAAACTACGGTATTTGCACGTTGAGATGATTTGATTATCTCATCATCCCACACTGTCCCTGCCTATGACTCATATTTCACTGCTATGAGAAGCATGGCAGGTTATGCACCTCTGCATGGAGTCTGTTGGTTAAAATGTTTATATCTTTATATCAAAAAAAAAATTAATTAGTTCTGAAACTGTGGGAGATATCTAATATATGTAATTAAGTTACACCTTTGTACTATGAGATGCTTACTCCTTACTCCTATGAGATGCTGTCTGGTGTGTGCAAATTGTAGGATATATTTGTGCTTCATCTAAAACAGAGCTAATTATGTTTGCATTTTTCTATGAGTTTAGTGTTTCATGTGGCTTACAGCTGTTGTTCAGGCCTGTGTGACAGCCTAGACCTGCTGAATATTACTATTCTCTGAAATAAGTTTCATATTAATGATTAATACATTTTAGTCATGCACAAAAAAAAAAAGTTAAAAAGTACTCAAAAATGTTACTCAAGTGAAAGTACAAATAATGAGTGAAAATTTTACTCAAGTAAAAGTAAAAAATACCACATTAAAATTGTACTTGAGTATTAAAAAAGTAAAAGTAACCACAAGAATGAAAACTAAAGATTCTTGTTTAAGCATTTAACCTTTCACAGTATGAAGTGAATGAACCACATACAATGTTTTATCCTGCTTTAGAACTGTTTGTATTTAATTGTATTTAACTATCAAACTACAAGAAATGCCTAATGCTAATATGCAACATGCTACTCAAGGTTGTAAAACCTCTGGTTTGACTTCAGCAGAAGCTGATTTTCAAAATTGTTAGAGTCAAGCCTAGCTCTTCTGGGGCTGAAAAGCAATCCTGGAGTACTGAAGAGTGTCTCACAGGCAGCCGATGCAGGAAGAGGTGTATTGGTCTTAAAAGAGAGGCAGCAAATAGCGGGGGACGTGAGCAGAGACTCCCTGGTGTCTGAAACGCAGGCCAGATATCCACCCAGCTGTTTGCTGGCTTCATGTGTTGTCGGCTTCAAAGAAGCGAAGAAATCTTCATCATCAGATGAACTCTTGTGCAATTCCTTATTGTGGTCCAAGGGCTCCAAATGCCGTCTGATGTAGTGAGGAGACACACAGAAAGGTTTGGCTGAGGGGGTTCTGGGAACAAATTTTATGGGTTTTGTCATTAACTACATTTACATGCAGTCATCTACATCTAAATGTCTAAAACCATGCCAATCCCCTATTTTAGCATAAATTCTAACAGCATTTCCAAGCCACACAAAATATGAGAGTACTGTTTCAAGAAACACTGAGGTACAACTACAACCTGCTGCATGAATACTGTACATCGATATTCATTGAGATTACAGCCCAAGTATGGGTTATAATATTCATAAAAGGTGTACTTGTAATAGTAAGAACCATGTTAAGATTTTGGCTTTTAGATGCAAGTACGCAAAAAAAAAGTCCTCTCAGTCATATTGGTATGACTCAGAAATTGCCAAGATTAGAATTTTTCAAGTTTGTTGGTTGTATTAATTTACCTTTTTTATGATGATTTCATCATTTGTCCTAAAGGTCCAAAATTTAGGGGGAAGGATGGCAGCTGCGATGACCTCAGGATCTTCAAACATATGCTCGAATCGTGTTTGGATTCCTTGTTGAAGGGCATCCACAAGTGGGCCACAATACCTGAGAGAATGGTTGAGTCACTGAAATTTCAAGCTTAACTGATGGACACTTGGCAGCAGCCACCCCAGCTGTGTATTCATTTCCGCTTGCAAGATGTTCAGTACTTTTGCAACCGGACGCATTGTGTTGGCCACTCTCCATCCATTTATTCCATTTCTGCTGGATTAAACCTACAGGAGAAACTGGTATGATCAAAGAGTATACAACAACCACAAAGCAAAGTTGTTTACAACAGAGTGGAAAAACACTTACATTGGAACTTCAAGAGAGGTGCATATATTCCTAAGTGCGCCTTCTCCTGCTTCTCTGCAAATTTGGAGGATTCTGTCAACAGCCATAAAAGTTGAATTCCACCGCGTTTGGTTTGGCCTTAAAAGCTGAAGCCTGCTTTCTGCTTCAACAGCTTCAGCTTCTAGAGCCGATCGGCTGCTTTTATTCCATAAGGCTTGGCATTTGCCAAAGACAGATTTGTAGAGTTTATTGTAGTGTTCATTTGAGAGAGCTCTTTGGGCATCAACACTTGAGACTAGGTTAAGTATGTGGCAGGCACACTTTTGATGTTTTGGTAGGTGGAATTCAAAGCCATCATCTTGGTCCAGGAGTAGAGAGGCATCTTGGAATTCCACACCATCACTTCCCTCATCACAGGCTTCAGAATCAGTGTTGTCATCACTTTCACACTTGCTTGCCTCAGTCTTGATTTCATTGTTTTCTGCTCCAAAAACTCTGAAAGCCTTCAGGAAGTTGGAACCACTGTCTGTGGATGTGCAGACAACCTTGTCATGTATTTCATACTCTGAGTGGATATTATTTACAGCACTAGCCAGTACCTCCAAAGTATGAGAGCCCTTTAATCTTTTGCAGGCAAGTGCAGCAGAATGTCTTTCAAGACTTTCAGGGTTTATCCAGTGAGCAGTTACACCAATGAATGAGTTTCTACATGTAGTCCAGCAATCCACTGTGGTTGCAATCCATTCAGCTTCACTCATGGCAGAGTCACTTTCTGTTTCATGATCAGAGCAGCTTCAGCTATCTTGGAGCGTAAAGTAGGCCTTGTAATGACAGAACTGCCAGGCTGCAGTGTACTAATCAGCTCTTTAAATGATGGCAGATCAACAGTGCTGAAAGGATGAAGTCCTTGAATGATGTACCTCAATATAGCTTTGTTCACTGTGACTGGAGACACATGTTTGACTGGGAAATCTTTCTCTTCTGTGCTGTCAATTTAGAGTAGTTTTTGAGGTAATTTGAGTGCATTCTCTGTAAAACAAAACCAAAAAAAAAAACCCACAACAACAAATAAATAAACAAATATTAAAAAAACATGTCTTTATATTGGTATGCAATATCAATGTAAGTTAGTTACACTTATGCACTCTCTGTTTAAACCATTAATAAAAAACTGAGACATTTGCAGCCAATTGCACACTTTATAATGTTAAACACTTGTTGAATTTCGAGATACAATATAATTTAGTGACTATCAAACATGAATTTATATTTTTCATTGACAAAAACACAGAACTGTAAGGCTGGCATGACAGGGTGGATTGATTCGATAGTCATTTGTGATGATTTAGTTGCATTAGTTTTGCATCAAATACAATGTGATTTTCGGTAATCCAGATCTTGTTGCAGAAACATTTTTCCTCTTGGATGAGCAATTCACAGATATCTTTTCTTGCGCATGAAATCAACCACAATGAGATCGCGGGACAATAATGACGATTCAAAGCAATAAAGCTAACGTTATAGGCGCTAGAGTTGCCGAAACCCTCAACAACTGCCACAGATTGCAGACAGTTACTGTAACAAATAATTTACAGACAATTATGCATTCCTAACATTTTATTATGTAAGCCTTATATCATCAATCGCATGCATTAGCGAACATAGGCCTACTACACAGATAAGAGGCTTGCCAGTCAAGGTCAAAATGTGAAAAAAAAAAAAAAATAGCAGTAAAACAAAAACCTAACTTACCTCAATATGCTTCTTTAAGTTTGATGGTGAACTTTTGAAGGCAGATATTTCCTTGGTGAGTGGGAGACAAAGAATACATTTCATCTTGTACGAATCCTTACTAATACCACTACAAGAAAAGGATTCGCTAAGGTACGGCCATGGGTGCTCTTGATCCTGTGGCTGATTTTGGACTGTATTCGCAGCTGAATCATGTTCCTCCATTTTCTTCCGCTGATTGTTATAATTTCTATCAGGTCCAGGTCAAGGTGCTGTGCATTGTGATAATTGAGGTGACATGACGTCACTTCCAAAGCACTAAAGAACATGTCTGGCCAATTTCATTAAATGTTAAAACGAATCTCATTGGCAGAATAAATAACATTTAAATTAAACTGGGCATCAGCGCAATTCAGTTGGTTTGTTAGTAGTAAGGGAAGATAGAGGAAAGTGATCTCTATCTCTAAAGTGATTTTGAGTGTAAATAAAATTGTAAGGAGTAAAAAAGTACTTTTTTTTCTTTAAAAATGTAATTAGGTTAGAGTACAAGTATTCATTTTTAATTGTACTCAAGTAAAGTACAAATCCCCAAAAAATAATACTTAAGTACAGTAATCAAGTAAAATTACTCAAGTATTTTACACCTCTGATCATGCAGTGTATTAATATATTGATAATAATTTATTTGTAAGGTACCCACATAGGTCCTTTATAAGACATTCATCAAGATTGCTTAAATCTTTTATAAAGCAATGTTGGGGATTTTATGAAACACTTTTGTCAAAATTCTTTTGTCGTGTTTGTTACCTGTAGGAGAGAAGCGAAAACAATTGTAAATGATATCATTATTTGGATCTAAGCTTGCGAGACATACTATCATCTTATCATGGCTACTATCTGTCAACATTAGATGATAGTAATGCTCCTAGTTTTTAGGGGGTAGCTGCTATAGGCAATCCAGTGTGTGTGAGCAGGGTAGCATGTCATGTACACATTTCGTCATCACACAGAACAAAATACCAGAAGCAGATTACAAGTCAGCTGTAGCTGCTAGTCACTAGCATTATTGTTTAGTCCATTTTCTTTTTTTTTTTTTCTTCAAAGATCAGGAATACTTGCAAAAGTCTGGACTGTAAATAAGCCTAAAGAGTTATTAGCTGTAACTAAGCTCATTATAAAATTTAGGTAAATTGTGTAACCATGTATAGTATATGCGTGCATGTACTCTGTGTGGAACAGCAGCGTAGATACTTGAATTCTTGTATATGAAATTAACCCTGCTAAACGACATGTTTAATTTTCTTAATTTAAGCCTCCGTTAATATTTTGGCGAATAAAGACATTCCATGCACGGAAGGATAGCATGGACAAGGGAAGCTAAGATGCATCAAATAAAATGTTTGTTGCTCTGTTCTGAAGTCAGACACCAGGTTATTAAGTTTTGTGTGTGGACTATAAAATAGACTAAAAAACATATCACAAGGTAAAACACTATTTTTTTTTTGTCAATCTCAAAGCTATAGACATGTTTTCCAGCAGATAGTGAAATCCAGCACATATTGAAATAACTTGATAGGCATCACGATAAATGGAATCAATCTGCAATTCCCCATTCTATCGTCTGAATCATCTTTATTGCATTGATGGCTCATTGAGAAATTTGTAAAATGCATAGAGTACTTTATAACACTGTTATAAATGTACAATTTGATTACTTCTTTAATATCTTTAGTAGTTTAAAATCATCAATCTTTTATATAGGTTTGTGAGTAAGTGAGATTGTAGCAGAATTATTCTTCATAATAGTTTTAAATGCAAATGGACAGCCAGCACTTTAAGACCATTTCCATACTTGTGCAAGACATAGACACTGACAATACATTTACCAAAAGGTAAGATTACAGGTGGGTACTTCGTAGAAGATTGCTCAAGATTTAAGACTTCCTAAAAGTTCTGCCAGTAAAGAAACTAATAATTTAGAATTAGAGGATTAGATTAAAAATTATCATAATAATTGGTATTTGAGATTCATCTGTCTTTCATGTAAGGACAAAGTCATACAGACAAGGTTTTGACATAAGCCTTACACAGTGTTACTTTATAAAATATTTAAGCATTGCTTATGAATATTAGGAATGAGGCCAGTGTAGGCTTCCTTCAAATAAAAGGTTACCAATGTTTTCAATCAGTGTGCCACAGTTTGTTTTTCAAATGTATGTTTATTGACCATGCAGACATCATTACTGAATAAAAAAAAGTAACACTAGAGATATTTTGCACCCTATTCACATTTCACCTTGTGGAAAATTAAACACACTACCTTGCTGTCCCTGTTAGCCATTGTGGGTTCCATCTGTCGCTTTCATAGCCTGATGTTTTGTAATTACTTGTTGACAGAGAGTGTGTAAACGATGCCTCACACCGTCTGATCTGAAAAGCTAACTGGCTGGCTCCCAGTGAGTGCAGTTCCACACTAATCAATTAACACTCTGTCCGAGGACGGAAGCGTCATCTTTAATATTGGAGTCAGAGTGAGCAGGCACTCTATGACCCACCTCACTGATGTATGGCACTCATGGGGAGAGCTAGCAGTGCCTTCATTTAGATTAAAGTCTGATAATCGCTAAATGACGATGTGATTAATTAGCTCTTTTTTTCTCTGTCGCGATTGGTATTGCAGAGAGAGCTGTCTCGTTGCTGCCTGCATGAAAAATAAATTGGTCCCTGTTCACACCTAAATAAGATGCCCTGGTGTGCTAGCAAAGAGGATCTCTTTGATTTTCCATGTTAGCAAAGACAGATGCTGACATCACCATGCTATGTAAAACTCAGAAGATTGAGGAGCCATGGAGGAGATAGTTTTAATGATTAGTCTTATTTTTTTAATTAGTATAGGAAGCTATTAGTGTATTAAAATAGCAATGAATAGCATTCATTCATTGCGTGCAGAAGTCACATACTTTTCTGAATGCTGTAGAAAATAGCCTTTTCTAGTTTGTGATTCAGTCTGAGCCATTAGTTGTATTCACTTGGGCTGCTGTAAGGATGAGCAGCAGGGTCTTTCTTGATTTCAATAGAGTTTTTAGCTTTAAATCTTTGAGGTTAGATCTCCAGGAGCAGAACTTTGGTCAGGACTCAGTCAGTTTGGTCCAAATCCCAACTAATCTCACTAGACTATCATTAGCATGATAAGGTTAAAACTATAGTTCACAGGAGGTTAGATCTCTATGAGCTCATGTCTATTCCTCATATTGTTTCTTAAGGCAAGATTTAAACCTGGGGCATGTGGAGACAGAAGGTCATCCCATCAGTCCATCCATCAACAACAATTCCTGCTAAGCTGTTCTCAGTTCTCTGTTAAGTCTCTGAAAGGTCCTGTGAGTGCATGCTCTGTGGGAGAGAGGCTAATATACAATGCTTACATAGAGCACCACCATATTTTTATCAAAAGTGGATTTAAAGGAATTTATCAATTTCTGTTCACTCTCCTGTTCAAGGTGCCAGGGAATACTCATTCTGGATTGTAGCCCCTAAAGTGACCTGAAATATAATTTCTTCTCTCATGCTTACAAGGACATATGGACCCTTGTGCTGAGAAATTGTCTGCTACGCTGAGGGGTGGTGAAGGAAGCATGTCCACTGCTCTTGTTTTTCAAATGTATGACATGTTCTTGGCATTTTAAAATGAAGTGAAGAGATTTCAGGACAGAACAATTTGTTATGGTATCTCAGTGAGCAACCAGACATCTCTTGATACTAAATATGAACACATTTATCTTCAAAGATTAATCTTTTGTGTGGTTGCCCTTTTTTCATACAAGAACATTTGAAAGCCTCGAAGATGCTAAACTAAATAGTCCTCTCAGAGTAATTGGGTAAGCATAAAATATCTGCTATAAGTGATAAAACTAGTGTAGGCATTATATTGCATGAGGATCACAGTTTATTATAATTTTCATTACATGCTAGTTTAAGTTTGGGTAGCTGGAGAAGCTGGATGTCCACTTACAGTCCCCTCTTAAAATATTGGAATGACAAGGCTAATTCTTTTGTTTCTGCTATACATTGAAGACATTTGGGTTTGAGATCAAATGATGAATATGAGACCAGAATGAGATCAGAATTTCAGCTTTCATTTCCTGATATTTACATGTAAATGTGTTAGACAACTAAGAACATAGCACATTTTGTTTGGAAATCTATGGAATGTTATTCAAGGGCAATATTAAATGCATAAATATGACATTATTATTACATATATATATTTTTAAAAACCCGAAACATATTTGCCTAGATCCCTCGCACACATGGCCACATTCAATTATGTGCACAGTTAACTGTGTAAAGTGCGGAATATATATATATAAATAAAAGTATTGCCCTGTCCAGTCACTTGATGCATCTCTCAACAGTAGATAGGAGCAGTCTGGTCTAGTATTGCTTCATAAATAGCCTAATTATCACATTAATCATAGCAAACTTGTCAAATTGTCTTCCACCCTCATTATTTGGCTATATACTGAAGACATTTGGGTTTGAGATGAGAAGATAGATCAGAATTTCAGTATTATTATCATTATTATTATCAGTATTTACATCTAGATCTGTTAAACAACTTAGAATTTGTGAGATTAAAAGCCTTACTAGTTCATGGTTTTTTCCCCATATATTGTGAATTTATACTCAAATGCTACACTAAAATTAACATACAATAACTCATGGGGGTGTGATGATACACTCCAGTCATCATTCGATTCAATTCATGATACTGGCTTCACGATTTCTATTCCATTTGATTGTCAGAATATTTTAAACGAAAATTGAATGAAGAAATTGCTATGAACAAAGGTTTAATATTGTAAAAAAAAAAAAACGGTACTACAGGTTGACCATATCTTAAAATAAATACATTCACAAATTCTCCCAAAAATTTCAATTGAGTAAACAAACTGTCTGACCTGGGCATTTTTAAACTGGTCGACTGAAACATAATGAGCTCTGTAGAGAAATAGAGCTCCTCCATAGCGAAATAGAACTCCAAAGTTGGATAAAACGCCTGATTTATGTGGCCTTTGGTGGTGTTTGACAGCTACTGAAGAGCTCTTTTTAACCATTATAATGTGGTCATCTAACCCTATAATGTATAATGCATGTTGGCTATTGCAGTCCGGAGCTATCGAACTATCGAGCTTCACAAGTGCAGATCAGACAGACTCTCCACGAAACACACTAACAAATTTTACCTTTTCGTATATAGAAATGGATTGCTAAAGTCAAATGACTTTACATCAGGTAGGATCCAGTTCTTCTCACTTGACTCCTTCCTTTTATGTTTTCCTCAATCATAAATCTTTGTGAAAAAGCATTATCATAAAGACCCCATTTAATATAAAAAAGCATTATTATCAAACCCTTTTTATATTATCTACTCCCACAGACTTGCTTTGATTCTGTTGACCTTTCTAAATCTCTGGTCACAAAAGGAAGAAGTAAGCAGAAGGCTATGATCCAATCATTATAAATGCTTTTTGACCCCAGCTCAGTAAAGGTGTATTACATTTCAGACTTTTGGAAAAGGCTGTTATAGGATATTTGTAGAGGGGAAATGGGTTGCTCCTTGCTTCTTTGGTTAGAAACCCCTTACACATTTATGGATGCCGGTTATTGAATTATGATTAGAAAAATGATGCCTGTAAAGGACTGTAGAAGATTCTCCCCATGGGTTAGGCCATATTTTTTTCATAAATCTCATCCTGATTGAATTTATAGCCATTGAGTTGCTTCTGAGTCATGGACAGCTCTTAATATCGTCATCGTTCTGAGTGGACTGGCTTTGTAGAGGTGTTGCATGGCATGTTAGTAAAAAGGAATATATGGCCAATATACAGTATAATGGATGGATATAATGAACGGTTTTGCAAAAATTATGAACTGTTTTAGATTTTCTTTTATATTTTATAAGGTATTGGGAAATACTTTTACCAAAACAGAAGACATTTAAAATGGCTTCCAGCATTTTTTATGCCCACCCTGGGTAGTTTTGCTCTAACAAATATAATTCTTATAATTTTAAATAGTACTATTTTCTCTCAGAAACAGGCATGGCAACAATATTGGCATAATTGCTCACCAACCGCAGGAAATCTGTTCATATTTTTGACCATTTCCTGTTCCCTTGGTTATAAACAGTAAAATCTTTCATTCATTTTCATACAAAAAGGTCAAGAGCGTTCATTACAAAAGAGAAAGATGGTTGTTGACCTACACAAGTCAGGTAATAGATGTTAAAAAATAGATATGCAGTTAAAATATCATTAGGCAGAACTACAGCCTAATTGCAAAGTTAAACAGTCAAAAAAAAAAAAAATCACAGTTGTACAATTGAACTGTTCATTTCAATTAGACATTATCAAACTTGTACTAAAGACTGTTCCTGACACCTTAAACCTCATCTCATTATGATTAGGAGTGTCAATCTTGTTTGGATTGTGCAATATGCATCTTGATACGGCAGTACGTCATACAGTACGTTACGATACAAAATGATACAATTAAAGAAGTTTCTATACATAATGATTTGATACACTTCAATTAACTAGTGATCCGATATGATTAGGTTCAGCACTGATATGATTAAGTTCAGCACCAAGACGATTTGATTCAGCACTGATAACATTCAGTTCAGTACCGATATGATTTAATTCACCACTGATACGATCTGGTTTATTAACAGTGTAAGTGATATGATTCTGTTCAGCACTGATACAATGCAATTCAACACTGATATGTTTCAATTTGTTGCTGATACAGTTCGCATTCAGCAATGATATGATTCTGTTCAGCACCGGTACGATTCGATTCATCACTGATACAATTTGGTTCAGCAGTGATATGATTTGGTTCCACACTGAAATGATTTGATACAGGTCCAAGCCAGTAAGATTCAGTTCAGTTAAATTTAACATGTGTTGATGTGTCTTAGTTTTGACTCTGTAAGGAGCAGCAATTTCAAATGTTACTTCACTGTCTTAATTTTGTTTAAGAATTGGGGACGCACATTTAAGTATTAGAGACTGTTGGACCGATTATCAGATTTAATTGTTTTTTTTTCTTTACGGCCCTATTAATTAATTTTTTCTCATCCTGGGACACATCAGCTTTTCAGGGTGCATCCTTCAGTTTTAGATATATTACAGAATCATGGGTTTTTGAATGCACATTGGGCAATTTGTCCTAAACAGAAGTCCATGTGTTCTGGACACTAGAGAGAGAGAATATGAAATTTATACCTTAATGCCCCAAAGGCATACAGAGAAATTTCTCCTGTTCTCCAAGCAGGAGTGCCTAGTCAGAGTCAACCAATCAAAGTCCACTTTAAAGCCAGAGCTGACAGAAACATCATCACTGGCTGCGTAGTGCTGAGCAAAATTGCTTTGGGAGATGCATAGAATGGTGTGAAACAGAGAGAGCAGGTGTGGAGTTGCAAAAGCGGGGTAATCTCGGATGGGTATACTTTCACCTGTATGCACATGTAATTGCATGATTCAAAATGGTGGAGAGTGAGTATTTTGCAATATCCTTTGGGACTTGTGTGCTGTTTATGCCCTTCTATTTCAATACTAGTTGTGTAAGAGCTGTGTGAGTGGGCTGGACCTCATGTATGAAATGCCAACACAAATACAAATTGTGAAGGGATCCTCTTCACTTCTTAGAATAATTGATGACAAGTTGTGACATTTCTGCATTGGGCTTTATTTATTACAGCACATGGTCAAGGTTTCATTCACTTTGTTACATTTTTTGTCTTTTTTGCTTTGTCTGTGTTAGTGCCCTCCTGGTCTGAGCCCAATGAAGGATGGTACTGGTTGCTATGACCACCACATTGGCATCGACTGCTCTGATGGATTTAACGGTGGCTGTGAGCAGCTGTGTCTTCAGCAACTAGCTCCACTTGAGGAAGACCCTACCCTTTACAATATCCAGATGTTCTGCGGGTGTGCACACACACACACACACACACACACACACACACACACACACACACACACACACACACACACACACACACACACATTCCTATATACATAACTAGGCACTCTTGTACACTTATAGGCACATGCAGGATTAACCTGCATTTAGGAATGTTGACATGAATAAGTGATCTTTTTTATTTGTTTGTTTGTTTTTGGTTGAGAAAAAGTACACCTGTAACTACTGTAGACAATAGCATTAAGGTTCCCTACTTGATATTTCTTCTTCCATATTGCTGAGATATGAAAGCATTTGAACATTTACAAAAAAGTGCAAAACTTGCAGGTTTAACCTAACCTTTTATATAATGAAAGCTTTATTATCAAAAATGCTATCAGACTTTGCACAGTATCTACAGCTCTGCATTTCTATGAGCTTATGACATCCACTAGAGATTTTTACACAATAGGATCCCAAGCATGGCTCAGCCGTTATTTAAATTTTTATCTCCTGGGTATGAATGCCTTACTAGGAGGTGAACTGTGCCTAGATTATCAATGATATGGCTGATTAATTAATACCTTTTGATATCATCTCAAATCCGCATTCACTACTTGCAAGCTTTCTGATGGTGGGGTATTTGGAGAGCTGCACACATGGCATGTGATTTTGAAAACCATAAGGGCACCTGCAGATGATCAGTGTTTTGTACTTGCCTCACTACAAAGGTAGGCGCATCATACGAAAGATAAGAGCTAGCCCACTGTGCATGTTTCTATATCCAACATGCATCTAAATCTAGAACAAAAAAAAGGTTCTGGCTTTGGTCGTCCTTTGGAGAAGATGGGAGAAATGCAGAAGGCAAGTTGATGGTAAGTTGAATAATTGGCAAATAATTAGCTGCTGCTCCATTGTAACTAGAGAGTCGCATCTTTGCCACATCATGTTAAGGGCTTTTTTTTTTATTTTATCTTTTTTTTTTTTGTAACAATATTTTATTTGTCAAACATTATAATGACCATAAAGAGTATACAGTAATTGGAATTTTTCATTGCAGCCAAATAAAAATAAATAATAACAATAATAAAATGATATAAAAAGGAAAAAAAAACCTTACATCTGTATGTACAAAAATAGTATTAACCTCTTTAATTTTTTATATACTTTCACTACCTATTAAGTCTATAAAAGAGATACCATCAAGATTTTCTAAAAAGTCATAAAACACTTTCCAAGTGGTCCAAAATATATGAAGTTTATTTTTCATAAATAAGTAATCTTTTCCAAGGCAAGACATGAAGTCAACCCATTTATCCATTGAGAAACCCCAGGACTTTTTTCCAAGAGCAAGCAATTGCATGTTTAGCCTACGGCAAAGAAGGAGTTAACAACAATCTTTCATATTTGGTAATTTTAAAGTTCAAAGGAAAATGTGATGAGATGTATTGTCTGCTTAACCATTTATACTGAAGCAATCTCAAATGGGTGCTCACTGTCTGCGTTAGAGCTTTTAAACAAGCTGTTTGCCACTCTTCCTCAGTTACATCAACCTGCAGATCAGACCTCCATGCTTGAAGTCTGCCATGAAATAGTTCTTTAGATTTGGCCACAAACTGCTTATACTGTCAGGTCCAACATTCAAGACAAATGAAGCAGATAAAAGGTCTGGAGTTGATATCGGGTATCGAGTTGGCATTTGGCAGCTGTTCGACTGGAGCTACCAATATGAAGTCCAAGGAGATCTCAATGCAAGTGAAGGAGGCCATCATTAGGCTGAAAAAACAACATAAATCTATAAGAGAGATAGCAAAAACCTTAGGTGTGGCCAAATCAACAGTTGGATACATTCTTAAAAAGAAAGAAAGCACTAGTGAGCGCAACAACATCGAAAGGCCTGGAAGACAACGGAAGACAACTAAAGTGGATGATTGCAGAATCCTTTCCTTGGTGAAGAAAAACCCCTTCACAACATCAACAGAAGTCAAGAATACTCTGGAGAAGGCAGGTGTATCATTGTCAAAATCTACAATCAAGAGACGCCTTCATGAATGTAAATACAGAGGGTTTACAACAAGGTGCAAACCACTGGTAAAATTCAAGAACAGGAAAGCCAGATTAGACTTTGCCAGAAAACATCTAAAAAAAAACCTCCTATGTTCTGGAATAAGATTCTATGGACTGATGAAACCAAGATTATTACAATAACTCAAATGGGGAACACCCTGTGGAGGCTTGCAGGACCTCTCACACTGCAAATAACAGGGGCTCTATCCACTTATCCCAATTTCGTGCATCATAGTGAACAGACTTACAAATTATTTTTTTAGTGTTTGATTGAATCATTTGTGGATGATAAACGCTGGTGCGAATTGATTTAATTCCTAACAATTTGTAAAGATCATGTAGTGTTTGTGACATGAAAGACGTGCCCTGATCAGTCAAGATCTCTTTTGGGATCCCAACTTGAGATATAACACAGAAGAGTGCCTCCGCAACATGGAGAGGTACTGCTTCTGGGTATCGTGTTGCATAGTCCACTAGAACCAACACAAAGCGTTGGAGTTCGATCTAATTGCCCAACAGGATCCATGGGGGGGACCTCAATTAATGGGAGTGGGTGCAATGGCACTGTTGGGGTGGCTGGCGGATTCACCAGCCAACAGAGTGCCCCCCACTCTCGATGTACCCCTGACATGGAGCTGACGTCAACAGCCCCAGCATCGCTTTTCTATCTAATGCTACGCGCATCCCACACCGTTTTTCACTACTGCAACTTAAACATCTACAAACATTTCTCTTGCTAAAGCTCGAAACCCTGGCCAATTTGTCCCAAGGATTAGTGGATAGGTGAGGCGAGGACCACCGCCTCTATATTTTTGCCCCCGGAATTGAATAAAGAGCGGCACTAGCGGATATTCATGAAAACCCCCATGCACACACCTCACCTTCACCAGATGGGCCTTTCCCAATGCCTCACCTTGAACCTAGCATTGGTGAATTGAGGTCTGTTTACAGCCCAAATCCACCAGTGCGTGATATGTACCCCTTTGGATGTGCAAAGCGGTACACCCCGGCTCAATCGGGGGCGGCCTGCAGCGCATCGGGGACCAACGGCCCCACATCCATCACATGGCAATGGTCCTGGAAATGCCCAGGCTCCCTGCGATGCCAGCACACCAGCCCAGGCCTTAATCCGAAACCTGTGGTCCTGGATTCACCCACCTTGGGGAGAGAAGAGACAGACACAGAGGGAGGGGGTGGGAAAGCGTGGGCTCTGGGAACTGGTTTTGGGGGAATTCGCCCCTGTTTCCGTGGTGCAGGGACAGGAAAAGGGCGAGGAGGAGGGGGAGAGACACGAGACCAAGAGAGAGAAAGGGAGAAAGAAGGGGCTCGTCTGCCCCAGGATGCCACGGAGTGGTTCTCTGCCACTTATCAACCGGTCGGTGGCACTGGACCCACTCTGCCATCCCTTCCGGAAATCGGGCGATGAACTGCTCCAGCACCTCAAGGTCGATCACATGCTGACAGTGCTGTTCTGGGGTGTGGCCGACCCATCGCAAAACCGCCCTTTTCAAGTCCGGGTAGTCCAGCCTGGTGGCACAGTAGCTGTTGGGCCGCGAGTTGGGCTCTGCCAGTCAGGAATAGCAAAAGGCAGAGAGCCCACTAACCCTCAGGCCAGCCACACGCCACTGCAGAGCACACATACAGCACCAGAAATGCTTCTGGATCGTCGTGTGGTCCTATCTTGGTGAGGGCGAAGTGGGGCATGGGCCCGCAGCTGGGATACCGGCCTTCTGGACCAGGTTCTGGGGCACGTGCTGATCTGCTGCCTGGACGTCGAGCAGTTCCTTAATCTGCTGCTCCTGGTCTTGGCTCAGCTGGAAGGGCCTGATGCTGGGTCAGGCAGTGGTGAGGGCACCATGATGGCGTCTTCCTCAGGATCCCGGGTTTCTGCACCAGCATGACATTCTCCCAATTGAGGAAGGGGGGAAATAAGGAAGCAGGATGCAGGCTTGGGAACAACTCAAGAGATGTTTTATTCTACGTCTTACTTTCGCCTTTCACACCCACAAACGTGGCTCTGTGCTGGTTAGCTCTCTCTCAAGGTGCTTGCCTCTCTCCTTTTTATTCTCGAAACAGCTCACTGCAACACAGCACACTCGTTAGTAGAATTCCCCACAGGTGTGCATTCCATACCACTCACCTTCTCTGGCTCCGCTCTCCATTCACAAACCAGGCCCCCGCTTTCACAATTTATAATTTGTGTAACTTATCATTCGTCCTTTTAAAAATACTTAAATGCTTCCCATCTAATTGAGGTGGGGGTTTGATTTGTGTTTATCTCAAAATAAAAATCTATCTGTTTATCAATAAACTCCAAAAACTTTGGATTTCTCAGCCAAGTTTACGTGTAAGCACCACCTCAGGGTCCACAATAAAAATTAGGAAGGTTTAATGTAAATGAAACTGCAGCATGATCCAATATTAATATGCTATCATACATGAAATGACAGAAATATTTCCAAACTTGTGAGATGAACTGGGGACCATGGTCAGAGATGATATCCTGGGGAATCCATGCAGGTGGTAAACATGATTGACCAGGCGGTCAGCAAAATGCTCTGCCTTGTAGAAGCGGTCCACAATAGTGAGAATGCTGGTATTACCTTGGGAGGGAGGCAGTCCTGTAACAAAGTCGAGTGCGTTGTGTGACTGGGAACCAGTCTCAGCGTGGAGAGCGCCTTTCTTAAGATTCCGCTCCTCCTGCTTAGACCTCTCAGCACCGCTTGCTCATCCCAGAGTGCACTTTGTGATATGCTGGTTTGAGAAACTGAGAAATAAGCAATAAGTCTAAGGTTATGGCATTCAAACATTGTTTTAATGAAGTTGCAGCCCTTATACATAAATGCACAGTAAAAATCAAAGTTAAAAATGAGGAGGGAGGAGAAAGTGAAAGGGAGTGTGGAGAGACTGAGAGAGCTAGATGCCCTTTGGAATCTTAAGCGGCACATTGCCAGAAAGCATGAGGATGGGCTACGCAAACATAAATTAAACGTAAATAAACATAAAAGACACAGCAGGTAACTGAACACCACCTATAAATATCATAATTTTTATCTCTACTACTGTAATTGGGGCATTTATTCTGGGAACTGGGGTGGTATGTGAGAGTGAAATCGAAATGACCAAAGACTGGAGCCCAGCGTGCCTGACGTGAGTGATATAGGCTAAATTCTTATGGTTAGTCCACACAATGAATAGTTGTTCGGCCCCCTCAAACCAGTGTCTCCATTCTTCCTGGGCTAGCTTGACTGCCAACAACTCATAGTTCCCCACATCATAGTTGCATTCATCTGGGGACAGGAGGCAAGAGAAGACGGCACAGTGATGAAGTCTTTGGTCTGGAGGCGAATGTTGGGACAGAACTGCTCTAACACCGGAGTATGAGGCATCCACTTGAACATTGAATTGCTGAGAGGAATCTGGCTGGATCAACACAGGGGGTGAAGTGAATAAGTTCTTGAGCTTGACAAAAGAATTATCTGTCTCAGGGGTCCAAACAAATGCAGTGAATGAAGATGTGAGTCTGAAGAGAGATGCTGCCACACAACTGTAATCCCTGTTACTTCTCTGCTTTTATGAACGGTCTGTTCACCCGCAGTCTTTGAAGAACCTGACGGATGTGGATGGTGTGTTCAGAGGAGATGGGAGAGAAGATGAGGATATCACCCAGGTACACGAAGATAGAGAGGTTGAGAAAGTCTCTGAGGACATCACTTACGAGAGCCTGGAATACAGCTGGGGTG
The DNA here is from genome assembly GCA_022985145.1 of Pangasius djambal. Classification (NCBI taxonomy): domain Eukaryota; kingdom Metazoa; phylum Chordata; class Actinopteri; order Siluriformes; family Pangasiidae; genus Pangasius; species Pangasius djambal. Next base: position 23,326,070 of record CM040978.1, read on the forward strand.
TTAGTGAGGACAAAGAGCAGGATCAAGTATTCAAAGAGGCCAAGAGGTGTGTTGAAGTCTGTTTTCCACTCAACTCCCTCTCTAAATCTGCCCCCAAAGAGGTTGATGAGAGGTAAGGGGTATTTATTCTTAATGGATATGTTATTTAAGCCACAGAAATCAATACAGGGACAATAGTATAGAATAGAGGGTGCGGTCTTTCTTGGCCATAAAGAGGAAGCTAGCATCAAGGGGGGAAGAAGAGGGCCAGATTATGCCAGCAGCGAGGGAGTCATTAATGTAATTCTCCATGGCCTCTCTCTCAGGACTGGACAGGTTGTACAACCTACTGGACGACAGGGGATCTCCAGGAAGCAGATCAATAGCGCAGTCATATGGACAGTGTTGTGGTAAGGAGAGGACCTGTTCTCTGCTGAAGACCTCACCCAGGTTATGGTATTCAAAGGGAACAACAGACAGATCAGGGGGTTGCAGGACTGGTGGAGCAACAGTGGCCTCAGGCAGGCAGGAGAAATTTCAGAATGAGTTCCAGTTAATTATCTTCCCTGCTGGCCAGTGAATGTGTGGATTGTGTAGTTTCAACCAGGAGTGTCCCAGGAGATTAAGTTTAGTTGGATGTACTCATGATGACTACCAGAGAAAACCAGGAGTAGTGGAGTGGTGCAGTGAGTAATATGAACCAGAAATCTTCCATCCAGCACGTTCACAGTGATGGGTGGTTCTAAAGGTTCAACAGGAATATCATCAGTGCCAGAGTCAATCAGAGCAAGCAGAGGAAGGGAGCACTGATTTAGACACAGGGTGGCTTGAATTTGCATGTGGAGAAGAGGCGCTGAAGAGGAGGTAGTTGTGGGGCTATTGGTTAGCCCACTCTTTTGGCCAAAGTGGGCAAGTGGCGAGGAAATGACCAAGCTGAACACAGTAAATACACTCACCCACTTTCAATCTCCTGTGACGTTTTGCTTGGGTAAATCAGGCTTGATCCAGCTGCATGGACTCTTCCCTGGAAAGAGTGAGGATGAAAGAGCCTTGGGGACTAGATTGCTGTCCGATGGTCGTATTAGCAGGGGTTGAAGAAGAAAGGCAGGAAGTAGGAGAGGATCGTGAGTGGCTAGATCTCTCCCTGCGCCATTCTCGCAGGCAGTTATGTAGTTTGGTAGCGAGGGAAATAAGTGAGTCAAGGGAATCGAATACATCTTTAACTGTTGTTAAGCCTTAAAATGATCACTGAGTCCACTCAAAAACACCCCCTGTAGAGCCTCATCATTCCAGCCGGACTCTGTGGCTATGATTATAGGAGCCTTGACGAAGGGAGTCCTCCTTTGTCCAGTGTCTTGTCTTGGTGGCCTCCTTTTTCTGAATAGGATGGTCAAACACTTTCCTTAGTTCTGCAGTGAAAGGACTATAAAGCAGACAGAGCAGTTTGGCTGTCCCAGATAGCCATGGCCCATGCCAAAGCATTACCCCTTAAAAGCCATCAGGTAAGAAATCTTAGCTTCATCAGTGGAATATGGTAGTGGTCGCTGTCCAAAAACTAGAGAACACTGGAGTAGAAAGGACTTATATTACTTTCCTGGAGTACAGTTCAGGGTCAGGAACATAAGCCTCACTTGGTGAGTGAGAGGCCAGGGTTAGTGGTGGTGGTGGTGCTGCAGGAATAGGCTGGCTGGGCTGGAGACTGGTAGACAGCTGAGCGAGTTGAGAAGAGAATAAACAAGAAAACATGGAGCATTGGCCAAGATAATGACAATGGAGGCTTTTTCCAACATTTGTGAGTGTTTATATTCTTGACAGTCAAAAGACTCTCAGCAAACTGACTGATAACAGCTCAAGGTTAGCAGCTGCATTTAAAGTTGCATGTGGGTGGGATCTCACACCACATGAGTACAATCTTAGGGCTGTATTCAGAGTTTAATTAAATGCAGGTAATGGGGAGTAAATACCAAAATTGTGCATATCACTTTTTAAATATTAGACATAAAATGACTTACTTCCACTTGATAGTTGCCAAAAACTGAAGCGTGTCTCAGGTATGCATGATTCTGATGTTTTCTTGCATGACATTGTCTCGAGCATGGCATACTATTAGCTCCAGTTTCATTGTCTGAAATTTTGATGGAACTACAACATACCATGCTAAAAGTTTATTTTTTGGGGGGCATTGTACACTCAAAAATCTCTGGAATTTTATTCAAGGGCAATATTAAATACATAAATATGACAATTATTACATATATATTTTTTAAAATCCAAAACATATTAGCCTAGATCCCTCACACCCATTACAATTAATCACCTCAGTTTACTATCTCATGTCCACTTTAAATTTTGTGCACAGTTTGTACAACTGTGTAAAGTGCAGAAAGAAAAAGTATTGGCCTGTCCAGTCACTTGGTGCTGTCAACTGTAGGGAGCAGCAGTCTAGTCTAGTATTGCTGTATAGCCTAATTATCACATTATTCACAGCAAATTTGTCAATTTGTCTGGCTTCCACTCTCATTATTTGGCAGCTTGGAAAAGAACACTTGATCCATCAACTCCTATTTTTTTTTTTTTTTTTATACACTTTTTGCTATTACTTCTAGCCTACTTCTAGGTCATTGGGCAAAATAATAGGAGTTGGGGGATAAAATGCTATTTTCCAGGCTGCTGAATAATAAAAGATTTGCAGTGAATATTCCATTGCTAAATACTATGTAGTATATTATGCTATTAAATGCAAGAGTATAAAAAGTGGGAAGGGACATTTCATATTAAAAATGTGAAATTCATGGTCAAAAATGTTTTATAGCTATGATTTTGCAACATAAATACATAGTATGATAATAGTGAGAAGTACATAGTATGCTCAGGAACACACCACATTTTACCATTTTACCAAAATAAAAAATTTGCAGTAACCTGGCTGCATGTATGCACACCCTTTTATAAATTGGGATGTGGCTGCGTTCAGAACGAACCAATCACATTCAATCTCGTGTTCAAAAGTAATTTTCATACAGCTGTCATCAATGAAACTATATTGATTAACCCCAAATAAAGATCAGCTGTTTCTGTAGGATTTTCTTCACATCTTGGTTTCATCCGACTTCTGAAGCCATGGATCTCAAAGAGCTTACAAAACGTGCATGGTAACTCACTTGTTGAAAGGTATAGATCATGAGAGGGATATAAAAGAATTTCCAAAACAGTAGATGTACCATCCCTCCATAATGTATAAAAGAACAAGGAAAAACTCACAGATTTCTTTTCCACTGGGCACTGAATGGGAATCCTCACTTCTTGAGCACCCTCAATCACTCTGTCAATGTCCCAGGTGAGTGTTCCAACAAAGCGTGATTCTGGCAAGGTGTTCTTGGATCCTGGGGGGTAGAAGAGGGTGAAGTCAAAATGGGCAAAGCCATGCACCCAGCATGCCTGAGGAGAATTCAGTCTCTTAGCTGTCTTGATATATTCCAAGTTCTTGTGGACAGTGTAAATGGTGAATGGGTGGAGAGCTCCCTCCAGGTCAGTTGTGAAAATTGCTTGATCAGCCAAGGGGCTGTAACAGGGCAGTTAATGGGGACACTATGCTGCTGAAACCCCTCATGAAGCACCAATTGGGCGAAGCCCAAAAAACAATGTAATTCCATACCCAGCCCTGTGATGTAACAAAGAAAAGCCACCTTGCGCACATGGAACTCACACTTATCTCCTTTTATGTAGAGCTGGTATTTGAGGAGCTGCGACAATACCCTCTTGACATGCTTGATGTGAGTGCTTTGTCGAGGGAGTAAATAAAAATGATGTCGATATAGGTGATGTTATACTTCCCCAAAATATGCTGCAGCACATCATTGATCAAGCACTGAAATACTACTGGTGCTGAAGATTGCCCATATGGCATTACACAGTACTCAAATTGGCATAGGATAGCAGTACTTGACGGTGACTTGATTCAGCTCATGATAGTTAATGCATGGCTGTAGGCCAACTCCTTTTTTCCTCCACAAAGAAAATTCTGGTGGAAGCTGGTGAGGTTGAGAGGCATATACACCTCTGTTTGAGGGCTTCCTCGATGTATTCCTTCATAGCCTGTGCCTCCTTGGCGGATAGAGGGTGTAGTTCCAGCTAGTAAATTGATAGCACAGTCATAGAGGCTATGAGGATGGCCACTAGTCTTGGTCTTGTTAAACACCTCTTTTTCTGTACTCTTGGAATTCTGAAGGGGTAATCACTTGGGCTGTGGTTTCAATGGAGGTAGAGGCCTCATTGACTGCGGATGTGCAGAGACAGTAGACATGAGATTTGGGGCTCGTGAGCCTACATCCAAGGGAACCCTAGCACCATTGGGAACTTAGTTGTGATGGTGACAAGGAGAGAGATGCGTTCTTGGTGCAAACTGCTGACATTGAAGTCTGACATCTAAAAAAAAGTGACATCAACGTGCTGACATAAAGTGCTGACATCTCAGTGTGGTGTTGAGGAATACCTCAGTAGAATGGCCAATGGCCGTTGCCCATGCTAGCACTTTATTCATCAGCAGGTTGATGAACTGGGTGACTTTGGTACTGTCCAGGACCCCTCTTGACCAGCGAAGTAAAGCGAACACTGAAGCATGAAACCCATGCAGCCTGCAGGGGCATCAGCGTACTTCTCGAAATGAGTGATGAGCTGGGACACTGATGGTTAGGCAGCTGCTGGTCGCACTGGAGTAGATGGAGAGGTGGCTCACAGCTCTGATAGCTGTTCGGTGAGCATGTTGATCTGCTGCTGCTCTCCTATGAAGCTGCCGTATGTTGCTAGTGCCTGGCGCCACTCGTCCTGACCTGCTGTGTCCATGAAACGGCTAAGTATTCTGTCACAATGCAGGTACGGACGCAAGTGCAGGCGTTGATTGTTTATTTAAAACATAGCAAACAAAACAGAGACATAATCCAAAAGCTATGTCAGTATTCAGGCAAGAGTCAGGCGATGAACAAACATTAATTAGACAAGGCAGGAGTAAAACCTAGAAAACCAGAAACTAGATTGAAAACCAGGAAGACAAGCAATGAATCAACGGCTTTGTATAGACTGGTACAAAAGACACAGAGTGTATACTTCGCAGTGAGTGCATGGTGTTAGAGTCCTTATATACTGTGACTGTAACTGTGATGGTAATTGAGTCCAGGAGTGTGTGATCAGTAATCAGGTGAATGTGAACATAGTAGAGTCTGTGGTGACTGGGTATTGAAGTTCTCGGCAGCCGTGTTTGTAGGCAGTATTCTGGGAATTGTAGTTGGACACAGATTCTGGCGTAGACATGATGGCATAGACCCTGTTCTTTTTAAATTGGCAATGAACTCTTGTGACAGCACAGGACCACAGAAAGGCAGAACAAAGACACCATGAGGCAGGAGTGAGGGGAACATGCTCTTTATTTTAGAAGTGGGTGCAGCAGCAATTGGGAGTGAAAGTGAAAGTGGCTGGTGAAGTGGGGTGAGGGAATGTTCGTCCCGCAGCTGAGCGCGGCGAGCAGACGGCAACAGGATGCCGGAGGGGACGTAGTGGGCACAGCAGTCGCTCTCAAAGGAGGGTAGATGATTGCCGCCGCACTCATTGGCTGCCAGCCGAGTTGAATTTCCTCGCTCCACCTCGCAGCCACACGCACTCAAGCTGTCCAAAACAATATGGGTGCTGAACCGGTGCTGTCTGTTCAGCACCCTGGCGGCAGTCGTGCAAGGACCGTTGTGCTTCTTTTGTGTGTGGGCTGCCAGCCCGTTGTCACACTCTGTAGGGAGCATGAGTCACATACTAATATAATGAGTTTTGCGATTTTTAACATGTAACATAAATATTAAACAGCTTCTCAATTTTTGAATGTCAGTACTGTGTGATGTAGCTTCCAAGAAAACCTTTCCTTACCTTTCTTAAAGATAAAATTAGGACATATTGCCAAAACAAAAACTCCCTAATGTCAATTATTTTTCTTCCTTTTTATTAATGATCAAAATTCAGTAGGTATTGCTAATTCTGTTATTGCTGTTGTTGTGTTTCTGCATTTTTTGACACTGACTTGCAATACAGATTCTGAAATAAAATATGAATACCAATGCCACCCCTGCAGCTGCATTGAGGATTATAAACGTGGGGCGGATGGCCGCACATGTTTGCCTCTGTCTGAATCCTGCACTGAAGGAGTGGACTGTGGCGAGACAGCTGGCACTCCAGCCAATCAAACCCTGTTTGGAGATGTCTTCTATGGCTATGACAACCGCACCAAGGAGATCACCACAGGCCAAATCCTTAAGGCTACCTTCAGGTAGGAAGTGATGCAATGACTTATTTGTTCTTGTCACAGAATCTTCCTCTGTCTCTTCGCTGACTCCTTCTGCCTTAACATTATGTCTTTACAGGTTTTCAGTTATATCTGTGATTTTGAATGGCCAGTTGTCCCAATTTGTATTATCTTGAAAAATGCTTTGTCACCTTAATACTACTAGACAGACCTGATCATTGTTCTAACTAGCATCTCACCTGTCTGGATTGGCTGCACAGTCCATGTTAGCATTTGACATCACTTGATAAAATAGGTCTTATTACAATTTATTCCATCAACCTGAATAATAAGTGTATATAGAATAATAGTTGACAGTTTGCCAGCCTGCACCCGCTCACAATTACGAGGCTTGAGACATGTCCAAACAGAAATATGACTGCATGTGATAATTGTTTTTCTCGCTGTTGCAGAGCTTCCACTTCTTACTTTGAGAAATATTCGACACTAGAATAATTGGCTCCAAGCAGACACCCCACTGTTTCACAGTTAGGAGCCTTTTCAGAGAACTCACACATAATGATACACCTCTTAGGACTGGTTAAAACCATTATGCCATCAAAGTTACAGTAAACATCTTGTTTTAACTTTGTTTTGTGTGGTTTTTGATTGTTTCATTGTTTTTTAGTACTCCATTTAGAAATGCAGTAGGCTATGTACAGGTGTTCTATTTGTTCAGATACTTCCTGCCTACCTCTACTAATGATGAATTATCTGGCTTACTTTCAGGATAACTGCTGTTAAATCCCATGTCATAGTACTATATGACACGAGACTAATATAGCTTAATTCTAAATAAAATGTTTTGGATGCTCTTCTAATGGCTTCCAACATGTTGTGTTGTGGCCTCTGTGCACTCCATCTCTCACTCAGTGCCACTCAGGTGCATCTTTTGGGATGCCCAGGCTAACGCAAATGCTAACTAAGTGAAGTGCTGAGAAACGAATTGAAAGTGACCATGGGAAAGTTTGCTTTGATTGGATTTAATTGGGACAGATAGAACTTGCAGTTTGCAGTTTGCTGCAAGTCTCTTCATTAATCTTTGATGAAATACCAGACTACTGTGACAATTAATTTCAAACTTAAGGAAATAGTCAAAGCATTGGTGCTCAGAAAAGATGGGGACAGGGGACTATTCTGCTTTGAGGAAGATCAGTCATCAAAAATTTATCAGTGCAAATAGGAATGGTTAAAGCGTCTTCAGAATTAAAATAATTAAGGATTATGCTTCTTTTGAGTAGTATTTGAGTAAATAGGAATACTACATAAGGTGAAATGGTATTCCTCAAAGCAGAAATGAGCAATGAAAAGAAAGAAGATTTGACAGATAATGAAAATTTCAATGCATGTAGCATCTTTTTATTGCTTCCAAATTGGTGCAGACCGACTGTATTGTAATTTAACCAAGAAACACGAGGGCAATTCCAGTTCACCTTTGTCCAAAATGGCACAATTCTAGAGTAGGACAATTAGACACATGAAGTCTACTGAGACTTCATGAGTTGAGTTTTCAGACTTCAGCTTTTTCCCTTTCTAATGCCTTTTCTCAAAAGCACACCCCATGGTTTTTGGGCTGTCAGCTAGGCTATTTGTTGTGCTTTCTTAAACAGCTTCAACAAGGGAAGTTTTAATGGCGTTTAATCACAAATGTGATGCATAACACACTGACTGTGAATTCATACAGTCAGAATGGGAACTCAGTCAGAATTAAGATGCCTGGCAGTGCAGGGAAAAAAAACAGCTGAAGGATCCTAATCAGACATGTACTATGAACTGACTATGTGAACTGTAGTAAAAATGTAATTATCCATGGGATGTATACTCTTACCATGCAAGCAGTGTGAGCATTGGTGTCAAACCATTGCCAACAATATAATTTCCTTTTGCTTGGAAGTCACTGCCTTGGATATGTTAGGCAAGGTGGGTTTAAAACAATAATTTTGGAGGTAGAACAGCATGAAAATCTTTTTTTTTTTTTTAAGCTCATAAAAAAGTAAACATTACAGCTGCTTAATCAAAATAGAAGATTTGGTAGGGTATTACTTTTGATCCGAGAAAGTTATTTTAAGTTTGTTCTATTCTCTTTGTTCTGTGACTTTTTTCCAAGAAATATAAGTGAGTCCAAGAGGGAAGAAAATTAAGCCCTACTTTCAGTACTGTGATTCAGGCGTGGACGATTCACTAGCCTGGGCACCTGGAACAAGGACATTACGTATCCACTGAATATCATTTTTGTTATTCACAGTTGCCTGGTGGATAAGGAGGTTCAATAGTCTGATGATATAATGGTTACCCATATCTTTTTTTTTTTTACTTCCTTTTAACTTTCATATAGAAAATACTGTATGAAACTACTCTACTCCCTATTGTCTTTTCGAAATAAATTTTTTGTTTGATATATTTGATAGACGTAAAGCACCAATTCATACATTTCTCTGTGGTCTATAGCACTTGACTACTGTGGCACACGCTACTCTTTTCTGAATACCTGCTGCACTACACACACAGGATGTGGTCTGGCTGTTGGTAAGAATCAGGAATACAAAGGGATGTGAAAATAGTTACTATACTGAGCAAAATGCAGTACAGCGCAGCAGAAAAACTATTCCTATAATCCGATAGAACTATTCCTATAATCACTATAGATACAACACACATCAAACATGCAAGAAATCCCAGAGTTTTAGGCAGATAAATGAGACTATCATAATATTATATAATGCTAGCACAACACACAGTCTCAAAAGTGAAGACACTAGTCAGACTCAGTTAACAAAAAGATCACCACATCTCATAGCTGAAATATTAGCCAAAACCCTTCTGCCATGAACATAATTCTTCATGACCAGAGATGAGGATAAAGTCTATGGCTAAAAAAAGGCGCCCCTCTCATGGATTCATGTGCTCCCTTAGTTTCTATAGTCTGTATTAATGCACATAATTACTGTATATTGTTATAATTTTGGGTTGAATTGCATTAGTTGCTGCTTTTTGCCTTGCTAATTGGACTTTCAGTTGAGCAAACCATGGGACATGAAAACTCATTGGCACTTTCACTTGCTTATTGGCCTAGCTAATGAATTTATGATTTGTCAACCCCTGATGACTGTTTGACATTTCTAAATGTACCGTGATATGTAATGTTAGTATGCCTTGGTGATTTGTCATGTAATGTTAAGATTATGTGTAAGTCTACACCTGCTAGACTTACAGACATAACACAGAACACAGTGTGACGAGTGAGAACTGAGGTTGCCATTAGAGCTTAGTTTAAGGGTGCTAGGTAATGAACCACCAGAAGGTTGTGCTGAAAGGGAGCTAGAGAAACCTTTCCTGGCACTTGGCCAAACTGGCAAAGATGAAAAATATTATGTTGAAATATTATTATGATGAAAAATATTATGTTTAAAATGTTTAAAGGTTGAAAATGAGACTTTAAGTTTAGAGTTTAGATCTTCAGGCCAAGGTGTAGTTTTATTGCTGGAGAATTTAATCTGTTGAACTAAAGACAACCCTCTTATTCTGTTCATATTTATCACTGATGTGATATCATCAGTGATATTGTACTGTGTGAGTTCAACTAAGTCCAGATCGGGGAGTCTGGATCAGCCCCTTTGACCTGGCAGGTGCCACAGATCTGACTCCAAACTAGCTGAGGAGGATAGAGTGGGATAGGATTGGATAGTGACGTGCAACCTGCGTCTCCAAAAGCTCTCTTGCAAACAGTGCTGGTCACAACGGAATTCACTTTGCCATAGTGCAAGGGTTTTATTTAAAGGACAACAAAATTAACTGCAGGAGGAATTCCTTTGGGAGCAGACAGAGTTAAATATCATGCTCATGCATACCAAAATGTTTACTAAAAGTGGAATGAGGTGAAATCGAAGTGATATTAAAGTGATAAAGTGTTAATGGTCCATTAAAGCTAATGAAAATAAAGATTTTTGACTGTAGTTGACTGTAGACCTGACTTTCTTTACCATTTGCCTCACGGTTTTTCCCACTGCCCCAACTTTTCCAGAAGATTGAATCTAGTGAATTTGCCTCATAAGAAATCAGCAGTTTATGAATACTGTATAGTGACTGTCTAGCAGCTATGGCTGTGTTTTGTATTGAAAAAAGGATAACAGGACATACAGGAGCAGCCTCTTTGTTTCATTATTAATGTTTTATGCCTGGTTTATGTTTCAGACTGTTGTAGGATCATGTCCAGTCTTTTTTACTACAGTCTGTCTCGCTCAATAAACATGTAAACTTGCAAATTGCAACCATTATAAGATGTTTTATTTTGAGTAGCTCTTGTTTTGAGTGCCTAGATCGAGCAGTAAATGGAGGGAAATAATAGCAAAGTGCTGATATATTGGGCTAGTGTCCAGAACACCTACTGCACTTGTGTTGGGGAGGAAAATGAGTGTTGTTTAGATTCACATGTACACACACTTAGACACACATGATGGCACATTGCTTGAAATGTGGATTGCCTACATGCATAAAATGACTTTTCTCCACTGGATGCTTGTCACGCTGCAGACTATGTTTCCATCCATAAATTACCCCAGACTCTGCCTTCCATCTCTCTTTTCCCACTCTTTCACTCTCTCACATTCTGTTGTGATATTTTTACTTGGATTACCACACGGTTTGTCTCCCATCGCCGTGAAGGTGGAGGAGGCTGGCATTAGCAAGATAAACAGACCTAACAAATGTTTTTCCAAATGCCTCACATGCCAAGGAGAGGACATTTTGCAGTCATCGTTTTCATGTTCATTTTCCCAGCCCATGCAGCCCTTTCCCCAGTGTGCTGCCTTGTTTCTGTTCAGTATAGTTCTGTTGCTATTAAACCTCTTTTCTTTTTCCTATCCAGCTGTCCTGAGACCATCTACCTAAAAACAGTGCAGGCTATAAACACAGCCATTCCTAATTACTTCAGCTCTCCTCTGGCTCTCCACCTCTCTCATGCGCAGCATGGCCTGAGCCACTTTTAATGAATATTTTACTCGTCTTTGTTCTCATTAACAGAACGGTGGATCATGATTAGGAGCAACGTCTCCCAGTTACTCTCTCCACAGAAAATTAATCTATCACATATACAGCAGGTGCAGTGTCATAATGAGAGCCCTTTTATTCAATGGCGAAATATGGGTTAAGCTCAGGCTAGTAGTGAGCTACAAGACTGTTGATCCAGTATACTGGTTTCAATTTTGTTTGTACCTTTACACCACTATGGAACACTTTTATGTGAGAAAACAAAGTAATACACATCATACACACAGAATGCAGTGCAACGTAAGAAAGACTAAAAGCAAAAAACATAGAGTACATTATTTTCTATATTGGGATCGTGCCGGTTGTGCACAGCAATGGACAGTGTACCATCAGTATGTAGCTGAAAATTTTCACACTGTCACAAAAGATGGAGAGGTTTGTTACCTCTGGGATTTAATCCACTTTGAATCAATCATGTCATCATTTTTACAGACTGCACATGCACGAAGAATGGAAGGAAGAATCCCGGTCTGGAAGGATTATGCCATTATTTCACCTTTTATTAAATGACCAGTAGAAATAACCCCAGGCAATATACATCTGTTCTGATTTGGCATTTTGATAAACAGTCCAACATATCAGGGGAAAAGAGGTTTTATGGTGGAAAACCACATCGGGTTCTGCTCCTGTCAGCCAACTACCAGACTAGAAGAAGATCAGGCTTTTTTTCCCTTCCTTCATTTACTTCATCTGTCTAGTATTGGTTGCGTTCTGTGAGCTCATGTATGCTGAAAAGGGCAGATAGCCCATTCAGTGTGTCTTCCCGTTTCACGTTCAGTGTTCCGAGGAGAGATTTTGGATCCACCGCAACCTTTACCACTATAAATTGCTGACTGAAGATGAATAAATGATATCGTATGGTTACTAAACTGTGTAGTTACTAAAGATGCTCATTTTCATTCAGAAATAGGAAAAATGTGCTTTGCACTTAGTTTGCTCTTGGCTCACACGTTGGTGTTTCATGATTAAAAAGCAAACCCAAAGATCTGGATAAAATACTCACTCAGAGGAGTTTTTAGCACAGCATTGCCAGTTGTGAAGGATCGTTGTACTTGATCTTGTAAAATTGCATACATTCATTTGCATTCATAAGCCTAATCTAAACTTCACACATTCATGAACATCAGTTATTAGGAGTTTTGCTTTTGAATTTACGTTTACTGCAATTTGAATGGCTTTTTTTGGCATCCATATAGAATGTACCATTTGTTATTCCAGTTTTTGTTCTTCAAACTGAGATTTCACACTGTTGCTTCACATTGTTGTTTATTGTTGTTCTATAGACATTACTCAAAATGCGGTCACGGAGGGCCACAGTTCAGTGCAAAGCTCAGCATCTCCGTGCTGTGCTGAAAATGCTATTTTGAATCAAAATTTGGTCTGGAGATTTATGAAGACTTGGTGTGGATTATTTAGGGTTTTTTCTGTTCTCTTTGAGGATGAAGTCATTATTAAACAAAGTTATTATTAATCTTTAATGTGCATTCCTGTAGCTCAACTTTTCTTCTGGGTACACCATAAAATGTTTAAGAAAAATAAAATGTTTCCTGCTGTTCTTGGATTAAATGCTGTGATAATGGCATTGATGATTTGATTTCTTAGTCACAAGCTATAATTATTTTTTTCATTGATTGACTTACACTTACTGCTTACATGTGCTTTTTTCCATTTGACAACATTCCATTTGAATGAACGGCATCATTATGGTTTTCTCAGTGTCTGTGCCACGCTTGTAATTTTTACTCTACATTTAAATGAGTTATTGTATGCCAATTAGCCATAACATTAAAACCACCTGCCTAATATTGGGGAATTTGGAGGCCTAGTCAACACCTTGAACTCTTTGTCATGTTTTGAACATTCCTGAACATTTTTGCAGTGTGGCAGCAGGCATTAACCTTTTGAAAGAGGCCACTGCTATTAGGAAATACCGCTGCCTTGAAGGGGTGTACTTGGTCTGCAAGAATGTTTAGGTAGGTGGTACATATCAAAGTAATATCCACATGAATGCCAGGAACCTAGTTTTCCAAGCAGAACATTGCCCAGAGCATCACACTGCCTCCACCAGCTTACCTATCTTTACTTCTTACCATAGTGCATCCTGATGCCATCTCTTCCCCATTTAAGCGATGCACAGAAAAGAAAAAGGCCACCTTATTCCATTGCTTCATGCTTCAGTTCTGATGCTCACTTGCCCATTTTAGGCACGTTTGGCAGTGGACGGGAGTCAGCATGGGCACTCTGACCAGTCTGCGGCTACACAACCCCATACGCAGGAAGCTGTGATGCCCTGTGTGTTCTGACACCTTTTTTTCATAGCCAGCATTAAGGTTTTCAGAAATTTGTGTTCCTGTCGCCAGTACACCGGTTCGGCTACCATTCGTTGGACCACCTACTACTAACTACTGCATACCAGGAACACCTCACAAGACCTGTTTTGGTGATCCAGTCATCTAACCATCACAATTTGGCCTTGTGTCAGTATCACTCAGATCCTAATGCTTGCCCATTTTTCCTGCTTCCAACACATCAACGTCGAGAACTGGCTGTTCACTTGGTACCTAGTATATCCCATCCCCTGACAGGTGCCACTGTAACGAGATAATCAATATTATTCACATCACCTGGCAGTGATTTTAATGTTATTGCTGATTGGTGTATAACAGGTACACAGATAAGACAGGATTTCACTGGAAAAAAATAAAAGATGATGTCATCTAAATGTAAATAGAAACACTGAAGAATGTATGTTTTATAAAATAGCAAATATAATACAATTTTGATAGAATTTAATTATCGACTAATTGGTCTATATTATAGTACATTGTGACATGCAGTGTCACTTCACACCACAAGTAGTTAATCTATCTGAATCAATTTAATTTTCTCTTAAAATACATGATGTATACTCACTGTCCACTTTATTAGGAACATTCATTCATTTATTAGTCATTCAGTCATTTGGCAGCAGAGCAATGCATAAAATCATGCAGATAGAGGTCAAACACTAGTTAATGTTCACATCAAACAAAAATTGTGAACCTCCCCTCAATGATGTTTGTGTTTTTGGCACCATTCTGTGGGAGTGTTGTGTGTCAAAATCCCAGGAGATCAGCTGTTTCTGAAACACTTGAACCAGCCCGTCTGGTACCAACAAACATTCCACGGTCACTGAGATCGTGTTTTTTTTTTCAATTCTGATGTTTGATGTAAAAATTAACTAAAGCTCTGTATCTGTATCTGCATGATTTTATATGTTGTGCTGACGGAGTTTTTGTGATTTTGCCTTTATACTGTCATGGTTCATGGGTTCATCGGCCTCTTCTGGCTGTTCTGTGTACTACCGTTGATTAGTTCACTAGTTTCAGCTGCTACTCATTTACTGCTCTATTTAAGCCTCAGTGTTTGTCTTGTCTTGTCAGATCATTGTTTCATGTCTGTGTTCTGTGCAGCACCTGTGGCTAGCTCTGTTTCCTGGTTCCCTACTCTCTGGTGGATTACTTTCGTTCAGTTTTGGATTATTGGACTGTCTATCTTCCGTTGCAGTCGAGCGCTACCGAGGAAGCCTGCCCTCACTGCACCCACGACTTCCCATCCACAGTAATCCTGTTTTGTCCAGTTCACACCACTTCTCTTAATAAAGCATCACTTGAACTCGCACTTGAATCCATCGTGTTATCCCTGACAGAACGATCTGATCTTACTATGGATTCAGCGAGTGCCTCCGATGTCAGCGGGTTCCTGTCTAACACTGCCGGGTGTTTAGACAGACAAGAGGAGGAGATGAAGAGAGTTTTTGACCATGCTGTGACGGGAAGTGAAGCGGCTCGGATGCTGGCCGATTTACGCCAAGGCGCTCTCTCTGTCTCAGATTATTCCATTGAATTCCGCACCCTTGCAGCTGAGTGCAATTGGAACGAGGAAGCACAGTGGGATATGTTCCTGCATGGGCTGGCGGACCGCATTCAGAAGGAGGTCTTTATGCTGGAACTCCCAACGACCCTAGATGGGCTTATTGCTCTTGTTATTTGGGTGGACGTGCGCTTACAGCAGCAAGAACAATGGGTGTTACGACGCGCGGTACCAGTTTCTATGGATCTCCCTGCCCCTTTCTCCAGCGATGCGGTCAGCCCAGCACACGATCTGGAACCCATGCAGGTGGGCAGAGCTCGGTTATCCCGGGAGGAGAAGGATCGTCGTCGGTCAAATGGTTTATGGTTGTACTGTGGAGTGGCAGGACATTTTGCCTCTGTCTGTCCTGTAAAAGCTAATGCCCGGCGGTAGATCGGAGGTTACTGTCGGGTGGCATGTCTGTGGGTAAAACCTCTTCCACTACTCTCCTCCCGGTTTGGCTGCAATGGGTGAACACTCTTCGTTCCTGTCAAACCCTCGTGGACTCTGGAGCTGAAGGTAATTTCATGGATTATCAGTTAGCTCACCAACTTCACCTTCCAGTGTCGGTTCTTCACCGGCCCATTTCTGTCAGCGCTCTCAATGGCCAAACTCTCTCTACTATCACTCACACCACCAGTCTGTTAACTCTCATCACGTCGGGGAATCACTCTGAAGAAATAAGCTTCCTACTAATTGACTCTCCACTCGCTCCAGTTGTCCTTGGTCACCCCTGGCTCACACTCCATAATCCTCACATTGACTGGCACTCCAATACTGTTTTATCTTGGAGTGAACATTGTCATGCTGTTTGTCTAGTGTTTGCTTGTTCGTCTGTGTCTAGTCCTGTTTTCCAGAAGGAGCCGGTGGATCTGTCTAACTTACGTCTTAGGTGTTCAGTAAGTCTCGGGCTGCTTCTCTCCCTCCGCACCGTCCCTATGACTGTGCTATAGATTTATTGCCAGGTAAGTCTCCGCCTAAAGGCAAGCTTTACTCGCTCTCTGCTCCAGAGAGGGAGGCCATGGAGAAATATATTTCTGATTCTTTGGCACCCGGGCTCATCCGTCATTCCTCTTTCCCTGCAGGTGCCAGGTTCTTTTTTGTGGAGAAAAAGGACGGATCTCTGCAGCCTTGTATTGATTATCGGGGGTTGAACAGCATCACGGTAAGGAATCCTTATCCCTTGCCGCTGATGTCTTCAGCTTTCGAGTGGCTGCGGGGGGGCATTTTTCTTCACCAAACTGGACCTGCGCAACACCTATCATTTGGTTCGTATAAAGGAGGGGGATGAGTGGAAAACCGCCTTTAATACCCCCAGGGGGCACTTTGAATATCTGGTTATGCCGTTCGGCCTTTCCAACGCACCGGCGGTTTTCCGAGCACTCGTCAATGATGTGCTGAGAGACATGGTCGATCAGTTCATATATGTCTACCTGGATGACATATTGATTTTTTCTTCTTCTCTCCAGAAACATGTTCAGCACGTCAGGCGAGTGCTTCTGAGGCTGCTCGAGAATGGGCTTTTCATCAAGGTGGAGAAATGCGTTCTTCATGCACAGTCAGTTCCGTTTTTGGGGTTCATCGTTTCGTCCGAGGGGGTGCGTATGGATCCCGACAAGATTAAGGCTGTGGTGGATTGGCCAACCCCTGACTCCCGCAAGGCCCTGCAGGCTAAACGTCTCAACTCCAGGCAGGCTCGGTGGGCTCTTTTTTTTCGGTCACTTTGTTTTTCCATCTTTTACATTTTCATTTATGGTATTTGGCAGACACCCTTATCCAGAGCGACTTACAATAGTGCTTTGAAGTCTATCAAAAATACATTCTGATATTGGCTCACTAGGTCACAAACTAGGAATACCATCAGTCCAAAACTCTGTTTTTTTTTGTTTGTTTTTTTTGTGTGTGTGTACACAAGTGCTAACTTAAGTACTTTATGAAGAGGTAAGTTTTTAGACGTCGTTTGAAGACTGCCAGTGACTCAGCTGTTCGGACATCTAAGGGAAGTTCATTCCACCACCTCGGTGCCAGAACCGAGAAGAGTCTTGATGCATGTCTTCCTTGTACCCTGGGAGATGGTGGGACCAGTCGAGCAGTTCTAGAGGACCGGAGGGAGCATGGTGCCACGCGAGGTGTGATAAGAGCTTTGAGATAAGTGGGTGCTGGTCCATTTTTGGCTTTGTAGGCGAGCATCAGTGTTTTAAATCTGATGCGGGCAGCTACAGGAAGCCAGTGGAGGGAGCGCAGCAATGGGGTGGTGTGGGAAAATTTAGGAAGATTGAAACCCAATTGTGCAGCTGCATTTTGAATCAGTTGCAGAGGACGAATGGCACTCAGAGGCAGACCTGCCAGGAGTGAGTTGCAGTAGTCCAGTCTTGAAATGACAAGGGACTGAACAAGCATCTGTGTAGCCTGTGTGGAAAGAAATGGACGAATTCTTCTGATGTTATAGAGAAGAAATCGACATGAGCGTGTTAGATTAGCAATGTGAGAGGAGAAGGACAGTTGATTGTCCATGGTTACCCCAAGGTTGCGTGCAGTAACTGAAGGCGAGATCAGAGAATTGTCCAGAGAGATTGCAAGATCCTGAGATGGGGATGAATCACCTGGGATGAACAGCAGTTCAGTTTTGGTGGCATTAAGTTTCAGCTGATGAGCTCTCATCCATGATGAAATGTCTGCCAGACATGCTGATATCCGAGCAGAAACATTAATGTCTGAGGAAGGGAAGGAGAAGATGAGTTGAGTGTCATCTGCATAGCAGTGGTATGAAAACCCATGTGAGGATATGACAGCACCAAGAGATCGGGTATAAAGGGAGAACAGGAGAGGACCAAGTACTGAGCCTTGTGGAACACCAGTGGAGAGTCTGCGGGGAGCAGATGTGGATCCCCTCCATGTTACTTGATATGACCGTCCTTCCAGGTAGGAAGCAAACCATTGCCATGCTGCACCATGAATTCCTAGGCTCATGAGGGTGGACAAGAGTGTCTTGTGGTTCACTGTGTCAAACGCTGCTGAAAGGTCGAGGAGGATGAGGACTGAAGATAGTTTGACTGATCTAGCGGCATGTAGCTTCTCAGTGACTGCCAAAAGGGCAGTCTCTGTGGAGTGTGCCAGTTTGAAGCCAGACTGATTGGGATCTTGGAGGTTGTTCTGTGAGAGATAGAGAGACAGCTGATTATAGACTGTACGTTCAAGGGTTTTAGAAAGAAAAGAGAAAAGTGATACCGGTCTGTAGTTGCTGATGTCAGAAGGATCTAGAGAGGGTTTCTTCAGGATGGGAATAACCCTTGCTTTCTTGAATGAGGTTGGTACATGACCAGATCTTAGGGAGCCATTGACGATAGTGGTGATGAATGGGAGGAGGTCTTGAGAGATGGTCTAGAGCATTGTGGAAGGGATTGGATCCAATGGGCAGGTGGTAGGGTTGCAGGATAAGATGCCTTGCAGGATTTCTTCTGTTGGTAGTTTAGAAAACTGTGTTAGTGAATCAGAAGGAGAGTCCTCAGTGTGTAGTGTAGGAGTAGAAGTGAATGTCTGGCAGATTTTTCCATCTTGTACCGCCACAAGTGAATGTCTGGCAGATTTTTCCATCTTGTACCGCCCGGGCTCCAAAAACATCAAGCCCGACACCTTGTCCTGCGTTTTCGATCCTTCCGATCAGCAGACCACTCCCGAGTTTATTTTACCCGAGAGACTTGTTGTCTCCACTATCACTTGGGAGATTGAGTCTAATGTCCACACGGCCTTACAAGGGGTAACGCCTCCGTCCGGATGCCCACCGGGTCGATTATTTGTGCCGGAGGGTTTAAGGCCAGACGTCAGGTTGCTTGTCATCCAGGGATTAATCATACCACTTTTTTGGTCAAACAACGGTTCTGGTGGCCATTGATGGCTCGTGACATTCGTGATTTTGTTTTGGCCTGCTCGGTCTGTGCTAGTTGCAAGACTTCCAATCATCCCCCGGAGGGTCTCCTTCAACCGTTGTCTGTCCCTTCGAGACCCTGGTCCCACATAGCGCTAGATTTCGTTTCCGCCCTACCTCCGTCCCAGGGTAACACGGTTGTTTTGACTGTGGTGGACCTGTTCTCGAAGGCGGCCGAATTTTATTCCCCTGCCCAAATTACCTTCAGCCAGGGAGACCGTGGTTACTGTCATTGATCATGTCTTTCTCATTCATGGCCTCCTGACGGATGTGGTTTCTGACGGGGGTCCCCAGTTTGTTTACAAATTTTGGAGAGAATTTTGTCGGCTACTGGGGGCGAGTGTTAGTCTTTCTTCTGGTTTCCATCCTCAGAGCAACGGGCAGACTGAGCGGGCCGACCAAGATCTTGAGTGGGTGTTACGATGTTTGGTTTCTCAGAACCCATCCTCTTGGAGTCAACAATGCTCTTGGGTGGAGTACGCACACAATTCATTACCAGTGTCGTCCTCCGGCCTTTCTCCGTTTGAGTGTAGCATAGGGTACCAGCTGCCCATTTTTCCGAGTCTGGAATCCGAAGTCGCGGTCCCCTCTGCCCACGCGTTTGTCCAGAAGTGCCGCTGCACCTGGAGAACTGTTCGACAGACAGTTCACACGCCAAGGCTGATCGCCACCGGTTGAAGCCTCCCATCTACGTTGTCGGTCAAAAAGTGTGGCTTTCCAGTAAGAATATTCCGCTCAGCTCCGTGTCTAGTAAGTTGGCTCCTAAATTCATTGGCCCGTTCACTGTCACTAAGATTCTTAGCCCGGTGGCAGTCCGCCTCAAACTTCCTCCAATGTACAGGAGAATCCATCCCGTTTTTCACATATCCAAATTGAAACCCGTTTTTCATTCTCCTATTAATCCCCCCCCCCCCCCCCCCCCCCCCCCCCCCCCCCCCCCCCC
>CM040978.1:23347320-23378859 GCA_022985145.1 Pangasius djambal
TTTGGGCAATCCTCCAGGAGGCTTGGAGTAATATATCAAGTCAATGTTTGAATAAACTGACTGCTCGGATGCCTAGTGTTGTCCCTTATTATCAATGCAAAATGGTCACTAACTAAAGAGGATTTATGCTGATATTGCCCAAAAACCCTATTTTGTTCAGGCGTTTCCAAACTTTTGGAGGGCAGTGTACATACATACTGTTCAGAGCTGGAGCACTAGATATGCAGCTTTGTTGGTAACATTTTATTTATGTGTCAAGTTCAATCTAAGTTTGAATGGAAATATTGTTGAGGAAGATGACAGATATCCATGATACCATGAGAAATGACATAAATTGTTAAATGTTAAAGATATGAAGAATTGTTGTATTATCATGCAGTGATTTGTTGTAGACTGGATAGTAAGACAGTGACTCACCCAATCCAGATTTCACTAGAAGAGACAGTCTGTTAAAAACATATTTACATCAAAGCAAACATTTTGATAAATAATGTTCCTTACAGGCACTTGAGCCATTCAGTTTAGTTACAAAACAGTCTCACACCATACATCAGTAACTGCTTCATAGATTTACATATATTTCCGTCTTTGGATAATGAGTTTTTTGCAGCACAAGAGCGGGAATAGTTTACTTTGCCAATGTCATTATTGTGCCTGGAAACAAGGGCCAAGTGTCAACAAAGCTGTGCACCATCATGCCTGTTTACTAAGGCACAAATGACAGCCGCTCCACGGTGCTTACCACTTCTCATTTCCAATTTAAGTTCAAATGCTTCTTATATGCCTCTAGCTTTCTTCCTGTTCTTGTTTAAGCCCAATTAGATGGAGCTTTGTGTATTCTAAGATAATGCTATTCTCCCATCTGAGTCCAATTCCTAATGAGATATGACAGTAGACCTTGCAGAGTGGATTAGGTTGTGTAATGCTATAAATTCAGTTGGGCAGCAGAAACAGAAAAGATTTTATAAGTAAATATTCTGGATTTTCAACTTTTTAGAATTTTGCCCATCAAAGCATCATCACACAGAGGCTGGGAAATTTGTCAGGCATTATATTTTCTTTCTGTTGTTGGTCAATGAATTGGGCTTTTTCAGGACTTTGGTGAAATCACATGTACTTGAAAATAATTAAAGGAAAACAAATGTTTTCAAGATGAAGTACTTAATCTGCTGAAGTAGAATACTGAATAGTCTGCTGAAAAGTGGTTGATTTTTTTTCCCCCAATTTTTAATATTGCATTATGGATATAGAGAGCTGGAGTGGGAATACTATGAATTATTTGTTAGTGTCCAAATAGATTTAGTGGTAGTTTAATGATACTATAGTATCATTACTATCATATCAATTACTATGAACAAAGCTGAAATGTCTAGTAAGCTGCAAGATGTTTAAACTTTAAATTTTAAATTCAGTTTAATATTCTGGGAGAGTGAAGGGGTGGATAAAGTACTGAGAAATTATTCTTAAGTTAAAGTATAGATGTGTCAGTTAAAAGTGGAAGAATCCAGCCAAAATGGGCTCAAGTGAAAGTAAAAATGTTGCTTCTTTTAAAAGTACTTAACTATTAAAAGTAAAAAGTAAATGTTTTTAGCTAATAAAATTCAGTTGATGTCATGTATTCATCAGAAGAGTAACTTTCATTACTTATCTAAAACTGTTAGAACATGATCACTGTAAGTTTGCTATATTTAACATTAGCTAGAATTTGACTTGCTGTGTAGCCAGTTATGTTACCTAGTGGAACTGATGGAAGTCTAAACTGGCCAGTTAACACTAGCAAATTAGATGGAGTTCATACCATCTAGAGAGGTCCACACAGTTACCTTACCTCTCTTCAAACACACATGGATAAGTATATTTGTTTCTTGAAAATATAATTAAGTAAGCACACAATATTCAATATCAATAAAGAAAATACCCCAAAATGATACTTAGTTATTCAACTATTATCTACCTATAGGAGTAAGTACATCAAGAAATAGGAGCTGACTCTATAGAGTGCTTATAATATTCTTCAGTGTTTGTGGGGAGTAGTTATTTTTGAAAAGTCCACAGGCTTTCCCCCCTAACTGCTGAATCGAAATTCATGCAAACTTTGTATAAGTCCACATGTGAACTGTGTTGATTTATGATGTTTAAAGCATGCTACTTTGTAGCAGTACAGATCCAGGGTCCCCAGTTTGATCCTGAGCTTGGGTTAGTGTCTGTGTGGAGTTTCACATGTTCTCCCTGTGTCTGGGTGAGTTTCCTCCAGGTTCCTCCTCCCTCCCAAAAACATGCTGGTAGGTGTACTGGTGACTATAAATTGCCCCAAGGTGTAAATGATTGTGTGAATTTGTGTGTATGTAGAGGTCTTGCTTAGACTGGCATCCTGTCCATGGTGTATTCCAGCTTCTTGATAGGATCCACCATGATCAGGATAACAAGGAGAACCTGACCAGGATAAAACAGTTACTGAAGATAAATGAACAATTGAGAGAGAGAACGTAGTCATTTAAGCAATACAGCTCGAGCAAGAGTGTGGTTATACTGAATATTGGCATGGCTGTGATTTGGCCATAGGAATGAGCCTGCAGAGTGAGGGCCATAACTAATCACAGTCATGCCAATATTCAGTCTAACCACATGCTTGCCATATTGCTTTATACAAAAGTTCAATAAGCAGTAAATTAATATCCAGCAAGTGAGATTTCGGACACAGTATGGCCAAATATTCTGTTTATTTTTGCTCCGCTAGTGAAAATAGAAGTCACTCTCACTTTATAGCACATCAGCTAGATGGCTACCTAGCTCACATTAATATTGTTAATAGGAAATATAAAGACTCTTGGAACGCCGCTCGACCAATCAAATTAGTGGAACAGAACTAACTGTTGTATAATAAAATAAAAAATAAAGTTGGGGAGGGATTGCAGAAAAAAGCCTGGGAGAGCAGACCATTGAAGGGATGAAAATGATGTTTCTGTATTGAGCTTCTTCACATATTTTTTTTCTGTAATGGTGTGTCATAAATTCATCTTCTGGTGACAGGTACTTGCTCATATAAAGAGCTGTCAGTCTGAATGTGTGCAGGCTGGTGCTTCTGAGCTCAAGGTTTTCTTGCTCTCCTCTTGTAGGCAGAAGAACTTTGCCCGTGGCATAGAACAGCAGCTTCCGGATGGCATGGTAGTGGCGTCAGTACCAAATGAGGCACAGTGCCGCGAGGAGCTCTCTGATCCAGTTCCTGATCCTGAGTATCTCACTGGTAAGTCTGTTGAATAAACCAGGGTATAGCATCTGTATAACAGCCCTGAACACGAGCAAGCTAAGAACATCATCCATTAGGTTATCAATAATCCAGTAAAACAATGTTAGCTAAATTTAAACTTTTTTGCAAATGTGTCATGCAGGATCACTCGCATGCTGCGGTGCAGGAAAGACAAGACCAGTAGGGGACAGTCATGTTTAATTTGAACAAACATGGCTTGCTAGTAGATACAGTAGTTCTGCCAGGACATATACTGTATATAGCATATACTCTTTTTCCGAACAAACAGTGCTGTTTCTTGTACTGAAGCACATGATATGCTTGTGCTTGGCCAGCAGATCTGTGAACATCTCTCAGAACCGTTTTGCAACAAGCAGCAGTGCACATTAAATGTCACGGAAAAAAGGAATATGTGGTCGGATAGATTTAAGAATAAATATTACATACGGTTTACATAAAAATATTACACTTCTCATCAAAACATGATTGCATTGCTTATGTTAAACCTAATTTAAACAAGTTTCTAATTACAATATTGAATTATATAAAGTGAGTGTGATCAATTCACATAGGACAGGTACTACAACTATTGTACTGTACTTAAATTAACATGATTAAGGCATGTGTGGTAGAATAGTGCAGTGGCTGTTGTCGAATGCCAGCAACCTGGGTTTGATCCTCAGCTCAGGTGAGAGTGTGGATTTAATGAGCTTTTTTTTCAGTGT
The DNA here is from genome assembly GCA_022985145.1 of Pangasius djambal. NCBI lineage: Eukaryota > Metazoa > Chordata > Actinopteri > Siluriformes > Pangasiidae > Pangasius > Pangasius djambal. The sequence continues at coordinate 23,351,293 of CM040978.1, forward strand.
AGTGAAGTGCTTTAATTTACTGGTTTTCATTCACTCAGCTCACGCAGCTCGAGCAGGTCATTCGTGCTGAAACCTATAATACTTCTTTATTCTTTATGAGTGCATTATTTGAAACAATAGCATTCTTTCTAGATTTTTCTCTTTTGCCTCTGCCTTGGATTATACTGTTTGCTGGTGCCTGACCCTGCCTGTTTTGACCACCTTTGTAAATAATGCCTTGCACTTGGATCCCCGACTCTGTTGTCATGACTCCACATGTTACAGAATAATCAGCCACACCTGGATCCAGCGGCTTTTTGAGCATTCCAGGCCAATCATGGACCCAGTCGATCAACTATTGCACCTTTGGCAAAAGAACCTATCCATTGAGGAATACGTTCATCTATTCTGTGAGTTGTCATATCAAGTCCCGCTTTATGATGAGATTTTGTTTAAGGACTTGTTTTGGACTCAATGAGCCAACAAAGTCATTGTAACCTGGAGGGGAATTTAACTGTAGTTTAAGAGACTTTATGGACTATGCACTGTTGTCATGTGGCTCTCCTTTTACTGTGGGAGAGGCAGAGCGGGCTGAGCTGGGTACCAAGAGCTTCAGCACTGGTCGTCACAGAGACACTTCCTCTATCCTCAGTGCTCCCTGTAATGGTGGTCACCATCCTGTGTGTTTGGGCTACACACTGCTCTGTTCTCGCTCCAGTCCGTGAATTAACCCCCGAGTCTGCTTCAGTCCGTGAATCTGTTCCTGTGTCTGCTCCAGAGCCCGCTCCAGTCCATGAGTCTGCTCCAGAGCCCGCTCCAGTACTCGAATCTGCTCCAGAGCCTGCTCCAGTACTCGAATCTGCTCCAGAGCTCCTCTCGAGGTGGCAGAGGAGGTGGCAGAGCTCCTCTCGAGGTTGCAGTTTCCACTGCAGAACCTCCCGAGTCGGCAGCGCCTGCTTCTGAACCCTCTGCCTGTCCTGTCACAGCCAAGGAGGCCGTCTCCGAGCTCTTCACCTGCCCTGTCCCAGCCAAGAAGGCCGTCTATGAACTCTCTGCCTGCCCTGTCACGGCCAAGGAGGCCGTCGCTGAGCTCTTCGCCTGCCCTGTCACGGCCATGGAGGCCATTATTAACCTCTTGGTGCCAGTCCCGCCTGATCCACCTTGGTGGGCACCTGCCTCGTTAGCTCTACCTTGGTGGACATGTGCTCCGCTGTGGGGATCTTTGCTCTCCTCTGCTCTGCTGTGGTGGTTGTCTGCTCCACCGTGGGGATCTTCGGACCCATCTGCTCAGCTGGGGTGCTCTTCAGCTCCACCCTGGTGCCTGTCAGCTCTGCCTGCCCCGCCCTGGTGCCCGTCAGCTCCGTCTATGTTACAATCACCAGCTGGAGTGCCCATGAACTCCACTAGAGGGCACTCCACCCCGGACTCTTGCCATTGTTCTCTGGACTCCATTTCCCATGTGTTCCTTGCCCCACCTGTGATCTTGTCATGTGCTACCCTTGTTTGTGTGTTATGTTCTGATTGGTTCCTTGGTTACATGTGTCTTGTTCCCATTGGTTGGTTTTGTCATGTGTTCTCTTTGTCCTGTATAAAAGTTGCTCACACCTGCTCGTAGGTTGCTGATTATTGTTTGTGTATTGCGACTCCTAGTTTCCGTGTTTCCGTGTTTCCCTGTGTTTTTGACCCGTGGACTGTTCTCCTTGTTTTTGATTGTTTGCTGCCTGCCCTGACCATTGCCTGTGTTTTGGATTACTCTTTTGCTTCTGCCTCGGATTATACTGTTTGCTGGTGCTTGACCCTGCCTGTTTTGACCACGTTTGTAAATAAAGCCTTGCACTTGGATCCCCAACTCCATTGTCACGTCTCTACATGTCACAGGGGCTTTATTTCCCACAATTGCAACTTTAATTCTTACAATTGTGAGTTTAGGCTGCATCTCACAATTGTGACCTTATGTATTTATTATTACTTACATGACATTATAAGGTGCATTTTTTGTCATTGTGTCCATCTTTGCAACAGACCTCGTAGAGCAACTGTTCCGACGTGTCATGCTGTATCCAAAATCACTCACTAATTTACTATTCCCTATATAGTGGGTTTCACAGTATTGATGACCTATGTTTGGCATGTGTGTTCGATTGCTGATAAATATAGATAGGGGGCTACACTCATCACTGTAGCACTCAGTGTTATTATGTTCCACTTTAATAAATATATAATTAATAATTAATATAATAATAATAATAATAATAATAATAATAATAATAATAATAAATACAAAAATATAGCAAAATGGTAATGCCACTGAAAAAGTTTATATTTATTAGAAAGTGGTCAAAAATGTACAGTATTTTCATTTTATGAAAATTACATAGCATTGCAATTTAGTCTATGTATGCTTCATTCCAGTATGTCCACCCTGATACTCAACCACTGCTAAAACTTTAAACAGCCTATTTATGTACTTGTTGCATGCCGTTACTGTAAGTTCCTTGAACCAGAATTTATTTATGGCAGCAATTAAGTCAGACTTTGTAGCAAAACATGGTTTGCTTCTTTCTGAATATAGTATTTCAGAGCATGCCACATCATCTCAGTAGGATTCATATCGGGATTCTGGTGGAGTCTTCACCCAGTTTCTACCCTCTGCAGCAATGACTCTGCTTGCAGCAGTGTGTTTCGGGTGATTGTCCTGGAAAAAGTGGTGATGGACTCCGAAGTTTTCCTTACTGTAGGGAGTGGCGATTTCTTTTATAACAGCATCTTCAAAGAAAGACGGGGCCATTATTCCTTCGAAGATTGCAATATGTCCCAGTCCCAGTCTGGATATTGCTCCCCAAACATGAACTTTCACTGGGTGTTTTGGTTTGGACACACTTCTGCCACTCTTATGAAATGACATGGTGGCAAAGTGATCCAAAGCCACCGTTGCTTCATCAGTGAAAATGACGTTGTGAAATGTCGCCTTCTCATCGATCCATATGTGGGCTTGTTGGAGATGTATCTCTTTATTTTAATTTCTGATCATGGGACAATGTTGAGTTTTCCCATACTTCCACCCAAGTTTTTGCCTGATCTCTCGAATGGAATGGTCACAATCCATTGTCGCACCAGAGCTGTTTTTTTCACTGAACTTGCTGGCAGTTCAACATTTTTGCTAGTAATGTTGTTTATGGGTCTGACAATGTCCCTAAAATCAAGGGCAAAAAATTAATAAATATGTGACACTTATAGGCACAACCACCACATGACATTGTTGCAACATATTTGTGATAGCATCATTTATTTTGTGAGGATTAAGTATGCATGACGTTCATTCTTTGTAATGTCTCCTGATGGTGCTCAGTGTAGCATGCACACCAATAGAAATCGGATAGTGGTGTATTTCTCGAGTATAACTTCCAGCAGACCTCATCATCCTGATGTCTTGGGAATGCAATTTGCTGATCTTGGTCAATTTGGGATGCCTTTACATGTGGATGGATTGCATTTATCCATACAGATGTCAAGGTGTCATTGGGGGTGTGAACAATAAGTGAGAATGGGTTGTAGATACTGTAGGCTAGGCCTATCTATCATTCCAGTCTAAACAGTTAACGTGGCTATGTTAACTATGGCTAATGTACTAAAAACAATGACCAGGAAGATAATACAAATTTTTCAAGTCAAGTGGAGTTTATTGTCATTCAACCATATACAGCCAGTTAGTACATTGTGAAATGAAACAATGTTTCTCCAGGACCAAGGTGCTACAAACATTTACATAAGTGCACAAGTACAAACATGTACAGACAGCACAAGATAGTACAGTGACTACAGGGACAGACAATGGGCACAGTAAGTCCCAGCGCAGCGCCGGCCAGTACACATTTCTGTTTAAAAGTGAATCCAGTGACAATAGTGCAAAGAGTACAGTATAAGTTGCTGAAATAGTGTAAACATAAGAAGTAGCAGCCTATGTACAGTATAATAAATATTGTTGCAGCATAATGTAATGTGCAAAACTTGCAAAAGAAAATTGCAAAGAGGATGAAGGATGAACAGTTGTGTGTGTATATATATGTATGTGTGTGTGTTCTTTCAGTCCAGTTTCTGAGTGTTTAGGAGTCTGATGGCTTGGGGGAAGAAACTGTTGATAGACGGCAGGAGGGTGAAGAGTGTGTGAGAGGGGTCTGTGGTTTTGCGGATGCAGTGTGAGGTGTAAATGTCTGTGATGGACGGAATAGAGACCCCGATGATCTTCTCAGCTGTCCTCACTATCCGCTGAAGGGTCTTGTGATTCAAGACAGTCTCAGTGCAATCTTGATAGTCCCTTTGTAAAACATGGTGAGGACGGGGGTGGGAGATGTGCTTTCCTCAGCCTTCTCAGAAAGTACAGGCACTGCTGGGCTTTCTTTGTTATGGAACTGGTGTTGAGCGACCAGGTGAGGTTCTCCGCCAGGTGAACACCAAGAAATTTGGTGATCTTGACGATCTCCATGGAGGAGTCACAGATGTTCAGCGGAGAGTGGTTCTGTGCTCTTCTGAAGTCAACAACCATCTCTTTAGTTTTGTCCACTTTCAGAGACCGATTGCTGGCTTTGCACCAGTCTGTTAGCTGCTGCACCTCCTCTCTCTATGCTGACTCATTGTTCTTGCTGATGAGACCCACCACGCTCGTGTCATCGGCGAACTTGATGATGTGATTCGAGCTGTGCATTGCTACACAGTCGTGAGTCAGCAGAGTGAACAGCAATGGACTGAGCACACAGCCCTGTCGGGCCCCAATGCTTAGTGTGGTGGAGTTGGAGATGCTGTTCCCGATCCAGACTGACTGAGTTCTCCCAGTCAGGAAGTCCAGGATCCAGTTGCAGAGGGAAGTGTTCAGGCCCAGCAGGTTCAGCTTACCAATCAGGTGCTGAGGAATGATTGTGTTGAATGCTGAACTGAAGTCTATGAACAGCATTCGAACATGTGTCTTTTTTATCCAGGTGGGTGAGGGCCAGATGTAGAGTGGTGGTGATGGCGTAATCTGTTGAGCAGTTGGGATGGTAAGCAAATTGCAGGGGGTCTAGTGAGGGGGGGCAGCAGGGTCTTGATGTGCCTCATGATGAGCCTTTTGATGCACTTCATGATGATGGGTGTAAGTGTAACGGGATAGTAGTCATTGAGGCAGGACACTGGAACATTCAACAGGACACAGCATTCAACACTTTGGCTCGAGAACGATGGTGGTGGCCTTGAAGCACGTCGGAACGATGGCACTGCTCAGGGAGGTGTTGAAGATGTCTATGAAAACATCTGCCAGCTGGTCTGCACATCCTCTGAGCAGCCTGCCAGTAATGTTGTCTGGTCCAGCAGCCTTCCGCTGGTTAACTCTGTGTAGAGTCTTCCTCACATCAGCCATGGTTAGACACAGCACCTGGTCATTGGGAGGAGAGGTGGTCTTCCTCGCCGTCACATCATTCTGCGCCTCAAACCGAGCGTAGAAGTTGTTCAGTGCATCTGAGAGGGAGGCATCACTGTCACAGGCAGGTAATGTTGTCCTGTAGTTGGTGATGGCCTGGATGCCCTTCCACATGCGCTGCGTGTCTCTGCTGGCCTTGAAGTGGTTGTGGATTCTCTGTGCATGTGTGCGCTTTGCCTCTCTGATGGCCCGGGACAGTTTGGCCCTTGCTGTTCTTAGGGCTGCCTTGTCTCATGTCTCAGTAGCGCACGCACCTCTGCAGTCATCCACAGCTTCTGACTGGAGTGTGTCAATCAATGCATTTGCTGATATAGCTGGTCACTGATGTCGTGTAAGATGTCATATTTACATGTGCACACATGAATCGATTTTTCTACACTGAAAAAAAAGCTCATTGAGTCCACACGCTCACGTGAGTTGAAGATCGAACCCAGGTTTCTGGCGTTCTACAACAACTACATCATTGCTGCACTATTCTACCACACATTTTAGCCATGTTAATTTAAATACTACAGTTATAGGACCTATACTGTGTACTACCAGTACTAATTCTTATAATTAGTAACTTGTTTAGCATAAGCAATAGCATAAGCAGTGAAATCACGTTTTAATGAGAAACATAATCTTTTTATGTAAACCATATGTACTATTTATTTCTTAAATCTAACCGACCACGCATTTAATTTTTTTCAGTGGACTGTGTGCAGAGCTACAGTATGTTGTTCCATGCGTCACCTAGTGGATATTGTGTGAAGCACAACAAATGAATTTAAATTATAAGTAGCGTGCCTGCAGGGTGCCGCATGATCACTCGTTACAAATTGCGTGAAACCACGTCAAAAAACGCTAATTCTTAAAGACCACATCTGTAACAAACAGGAGCCTCATCGTCGCTTCATGCTGAAATAATCGCTGATAAATTCGGTGAACTCAGTTTTGTTGGCTAAATTTTACAGCTGGTATTTATACTGTTTATAGACTATTAGGCTTGCATCTGTTGCATCTAGGCTTGCTATGACACTTGTGCAAAAACTTGATCAAAGGACTGTTTTTACAGCTGTGTTTGTTAATCTGGCTCCTTATTTACCTAACAGGACCTCTGCAGAGTTAAGTTTTGGTGAAATTTATTCATGTTTTTTTTAAAGTAGATGTGCTAAAGCCTATGAACAGCATTTGATATTCCACATTAACATGTGTTAATAAACAATGAGGTAATCTAGTTTGATAAATATATTTTGACAATCTATATAAATTATAGTTCTTGTATTGGACTTTTGTCATTTTGAAACTTATTGTAAGTTGAACTGAATGTTTTATTCATCAATTTATACACCAAAATGAATCAGAAATGCCACACGGTTGTTGAAAAGCCTTTAAGCTGTCAGTCAACACTACATCTAAGTTATCCACATAAATGTATATCTACTGGTACAGATAATTTACATTTTGTATTTATATTTTATATGAGCTTAGATAAAACTACACAAGACAGCTCAGTTATGTTACACTGCAAGATGTTTTAACAAGACTTTCTCCCTTAACTTATTTGATTGAAGCACACTTGAAGGAAGTCTGCATTTCAGCAGTGCAGTTTTTCTTATGTTGCTTCTGCCTTGTAATGACTCATCGTTATCTTCAAATATTCAATATTCAAATCCTGCCACTGAAAATAAGCATGCACACACACACACACACGGCCTCTATGTGTATGCATGTGCACCTGCATGTTTGTTTGGAAGTCAGGGTCTTCTCTACATTGCTTTCTGCTAAATCAGGTAAGTAAATGATGGAATAGAAGAAAATGGGTGAAAACATTATGCAATTTTTTTTGAAGGAGCAGCGACGAGGCTGCTTGCTTCTGGACGTAGCTACAGCTGTCGACTTTCATTAGGCAGCTAATCTGACTCCAGTCTGGAACAAATGCTCGGCAGCCTTACTTCACATTTTACACTCTTAATGAGGGAAAAAATATGGCCAAATACATCCATCCTGCTGGATAACTCCAGTCACCCTACACCATGGCTTTCAGCAGCATCTATTCTTTTGACATCGACATAGCAAAATGCCTGAAAATGAAAGGTCCAAAGGTGATTAACTGCCAAATTAACTAGAGGAAGGGCATACTAGGTTACGAGTATTGTAATTATATCTCCTTTATGCTAATAAATTCTTAATGTACCATTTTTAAGCCTTGAGTGGATTTTCTGGATCATACACAGCTTGCTGTATTGGTGACTGGCTTTAGTAGTACGTAGTACGTTACAAAAATTAGACTAACAGTGCATTAGTACAACAGAGATACTATCTTTTGTCTGCAATGCATTTTTAATGCTCACACGTTTTATCAGTGATCATTTTACGGACAAAGCACTTTAACCTTTTCTGCTCACTTAGGAATGCATGTCACATTCACCCAGGACATTATACAGTCAGGTCCATAAGTATTTGGACAATGACAGAGTTTTTTGCCACCACAATGAATTTGAAATAAAACAATCAAGATATGATTGAAGTATAGACTTTCAGCTTTATTTTAAGAGGTTCCACAAAAATATGGCATTTACCAATTTGGAATTATAGCCATTTACAACAAAGTACCTCCATTTTCAGGGGCTCAATGGTATTTGGACAATTGACTGACAAGAAGTTAATTGACCAGGTGCGGTCCATTCCCTCGTTACTTCAAGACAGATGAAGCAGATAAAAGGTCTGGAGTTGTATCAGTTATTGAGTTGGCATTTGGCAGCTGTTCGACTGGAGCTACCAATATAGCTCCATTACCAATATGAAGTCCAAGGAGATCTCAATGCAAGTGAAGGAGGCCATCATTAGGCTGAAAAAATAACATAAACCTGTAAGAGAGATAGCAGAAACCTTAGTTGTGGCCAAATCAACAGTTGGGTACATTCTTAAAAAGAAAGAAAGCACTGGTGAGCTCAACAACATCGAAAGGCCCGGAAGACCACGGAAGACAACTAAATTGGTTGATCGCAGAATCCTTTCCTTGGTGAAGAAAAACCCCTTCACAACATCAACAGAAATCAAGAATACTCTGGAAAAGGTAGGCGTATCATTGTCAAAATCTACAATCAAGAGACACCTTCATGAATGTAAATACAGAGGGTTTACAACAAGGTGCAAACCACTGGTAACAGGGGAAGAGGCAGGTGGTCATGCTCATAAGCCCTCGGAGCCCCAATGCTCCTATACCTGAGGCTCCCTTAACAGTGTTCCTTACAAATTATTCATTAAATGTGTTACATGAGCCATGTTTATAACATTTAGCCATTACATTACATCTAGAGTAAGTTAAGAGCATAGTCTCAGAGTCACAGGATGCAATATGCTTTTCCTAGTAAAAACCGTTTTTTGCAAGGGGTGGTATTTAAATGCATACAAGCTGGTGTGAATAGTACTATTTCAGTTCTTCCTGAAAAAAAAAACACTGTAAGATTTTCTATAAAAAAAAACAACCGATAACATAAGAGACTAGGTAAATTATACATTAAAACCTAAAATACTTTACTCATAATTCCCCCAGTTTCTCCCCTGTCCATAATCTGCCACAACGGCATACTGGAGTGTCAGTGCCAATAAACAGCTTGCCCAAATTTTGCCACTAGCTAAACTAATTGGATCTAAGTTGGCAATGTGGTGCAGGTTTGAGCTCCCATCCTTCCACTTCCACTCTTGCTGGTTTGGGCAGTTCCCTGCCATGGTCAGTGTATTTGTCACTGTGTCAGCAACTCCTTGAGTCTATCCTCATGGCCCTCGCAGAGCAACACATTCATCTTTCTATTCATATTTGGCTTGGAAGTGCTTCATCATAGACCTGAGAGTACCATCAATTATTCCAGTGGGGGAAGGGGGAAAGAGAGAGATTTTGAAAGGCAAATGCATCTTGATTTAATTGGAAAGCATGTAGGAAGCCTACAGATGCCACAGACATTCCTGCTGAGATGTGAAAAGTGTGAGGATCATCTTCAAGTGTGATGAATTCATTGACTGCTGCTCATGACCTTGTGCTGGGAGTAAAGTCTCAGTGTGATCATTGTTTAATTTTGGTCTGTTCATGAGGAAGCAAAAAATGGGCTCTCTCTTTGACTTCCTGTGTATGACCTGTGTTAAGGAGCACTGCTGCATTCCAAGATGGCCACATGTGCTAAGATGTCAGGGTGATGAGCCCTAAGTGAAGAGATGTCACTGATCAATGCAAACGAAAGAGAAAGGCTAGTAAATTTGGAAAACAAATGTCTGACTAAGGACTTTTTGCGACTTCTGAAGAATTTGCTAACTACTAAATGTGACCATTGAAGAGAAAGTTAAAGTGACAGAAATTAAACTGATAATAATTCCTGCAAAGAGAATTTGATCTGAAGTATTTGATTCTCATAAGTGGCCATGCATCCAGTCTGATAGACTGGATCTACTCTAATAGATCCTACATAGTGATTTTTAGTTGTTTCTTTCCAAAGATGAGAAGTACAAGTTTAACACACCATGAATTCTGAACTTTAAAGTAATTGATAGGGATGTAGCCACTTATAAAGGTTTAAGATAAAGTGATGATGGCATTGTTAAAGCTGTGCGATACAAAGTCATGGTCATTCCCTGATGGTGCAGAGGCAAAGAATGTATAATGAGCTTCTCTGTTACATCTGGAAGCATTAAGGGTGCATTATGTATAGTAAGTTAGTCTTACTCAGTTTTTGCCATTTGATTTAAGTTGTGCCATACATGTAAGTTGTGACCGTGTGAATACATGTAAGGATGTTTGTTTACATGTGGTGTAACTTGAATTTTCATGGGATTTTGCAGCTTACTGCATTTTGTCTATAAAATATATATTTTGTAATGGAGTATAACAGTATAAAACTGTATAAGTACAGCCTTTTAATGTTTTCCAGACACAATGAGATAAAGAATTTTCTCAGATCTGATTTGACCATGACTGATTTGACTGCAGGACTTCAAAACATAGGTAGATATAAAGTTCAGTTTAATAAAAAGTAAACATTATGCAGTATTTCTAAACTAGAATAGAAATAGAAATATGTGGAAGTAACATTGAATGTAAACTAATGAACATGTGATGTTACACTTTGAAGCTGAAGATCTGGAATTGGCTGTATGATCTGACAGAGTTTGAGTAAAATTTGTATTTACCGCCAGTCATAACTTGTGTACCACCATAATAAAAACAATTGATCTTTTCATACTCTGACAGTTAGTTCCTCTGGGGTGTTTTTGTGGCACCTTGTGACACTTAGTTCAGATATGGCATTGCAGAGACAGGAAAGAAAAATCTATATTTTATTAGCAGTGGCTGTAATTGGTACTGCAACGGAAGGTCACTCCTTCAGAGCATGATATTCAGTCAGCTCCAAACCTGCTGCTGGCATACATTTCATAACAAAGATGAGTCTTTTTTTACTGAAGCCACTCAAAACCCTCCTGTTCTTCAGTTTAGTTTTTTTTCTTTTTGTTTCCTTATTATTTTGAAGTTTTATTTTGAAAATATTATCCATCTTTATTGTATTTGCAATTTATTTTCAATCTCTAATCATTGTGCTATCTCCAGTCATTAATTATCCACTTTCATTGTTCAAGTTCATACTGATGTCACTAAATATTTTTATTCATTTATTTAATGATTGTTTTTTTTGTGCTTTTGTTTAATCATGAATCCAGTGTTGAATGGACATATAATTGTATAATGGGATCAATCATATAAAGAGCTTCTTCTTCAGAAAAAATACATTAGGCTGCAATTTTGAAGCTCACTGCCAATATTCCAACTTTCAGTTGGTGTCCCCCATCCGTCTGTCACCATTTTTTGGAAAGAAACAACAGAAAACACAGAGTAGTTGCCAGGGCAATTAGAGTTCTCGGTTGCCATGTATTCAGCGATCTTGTTTTACTAACTGAGCCAAACAGCTTTCCTAGCTTGCAAGATAATTGCTATGTTAATAAACAAGTGGAATTTGATGCAGCAGTCCACCACATGCTGCATAAATTTGCACAGTTTTCTCTGCTAATGGCTTTCCAGCTTTCCTTCTAAGTGGATGGATGGATTTAAAAATGAAAAAAGGATTATTATTTAGACATGATGCATTTAGTAGCTGTGTATATACACATTATAGACAGCAGCATGGAGAGAAAAATGATATTGTGGTTAGAGTTTGTGTGTCTTACACTTATGGATGTGAAAAGGACCAGGCTCTATTAATATTAAACTTTTTAGCCACTCTCAATGGCAATCGCATTTGGGGTTTAATTTATTCTTTGACACTGACTAATTGCAGTGAATTGCCAGAGTTATTTCCTGCAGTAAACGTCAATTAATTAGCTGACAACATTAGAAGTGATAATTAATACATTGGGTGCCGCAGCATGGGGCCTGGAGCTCTTAAGGATGGCCATGGTGCTGCCTGTCACCACATGGAAATGACATCCAGCTCGCCTACCCAAGACTCCACATTTTGTGGTGCCTCTTTTACACTAGGGATAGCATGATTAACCTGTGTAATGGTATCGTATATTATGATAAGTTATAAGAAATAATTACAGCATTGATATTATGCTATACCATTGTATGTATATATGTGTGTAATTTAGGAATTACAGCCATTTTCAGCAAAGTACCTCCATTTTCAGGGGCTCAAAGGTATTTGGACAAAGTGACATAACTGTAAATATATCCATAATTTTAATACTTGGATGAAAATCCTTTGCAGTCAATGACTGCCTGAAGTCTGGAGCCCATGTTCTCAAAACTCAAATTCTGAGTTTCCTCCCTGGAGATGCTTTGCCAGGCCTTCACTGCAGCCACCTTCAGTTGCTGCTTGTTTGTGGGTGTTTCTGCCTTCAGTCTTGTCTTCAGTAAGTGAAAAGCATGCTCTATTGGGTTGAGATCAGGCGACTGACTTGGCCATTGATGAATATTCAATTTCTTTGCCTTCAAAAAGTCTTGAGTTGCTTTCAGTCATTATCCACCTGCACTGTGAAGTGGTGTCCAATCAGTTTTGTAGCATTTAGCTGAATGTGAGGAGAGAGTATAGCCCTATACACCTCAGAATTCATCTTGCTACTTCTGTCAGCAGTCACATCATCAATAAACACCAGTGAGCTCGTTCTGTTGGCAGCCATACATGCTCATGCCATAACACTGCTTCCACCATGTTTGACACATGATGTGGTATACTTTGGTTCATGAGCTGTTCCTTTCTTTCACCATACTTTTCTCTTCCCATCATTCTGGTACAAGTTAATCTTGGTTTCATCAGTCCAAAGAATCTTATTCCAGAACATGGGAGGCTTTTTTAGATGTTTTCTGGCAAAGTCTAATCTGGCTTTCCTGTTCTTGAATGTTACCAGTGGTTTGCACCTTGTTGTAAACCCTCTGTACTTACATTCATGAAGGCGTCTCTTGATTGTAGATTTTGACAATGATACGCCTACCTTCTCCAGAGTATTCTTGACTTCTGTTGATGTTGTGAAGGGGTTTTTCTTCACCAAGGAAAGGATTCTGCAATCATCCACTTTAGTTGTCTTCCATGGTCTTCCAGGCTTTTCGATGTTGTTGAGCTCACCAGTGCTTTCTTTCTTCTGCCAAATGCCAACTCATTACCTGATATCAACTCCAGACCTTTTATCTGCTTCATTTGTCTTGAAGTAACGAGGGAATTAACCACACCTGGTCAATTAACTTCTTGTCAGTCAACTGTCCAAATACCTTTGATCCCCTTAAAATGGAAGTACTTTGCTTAAAATGGCTGTAATTCCTAAATGGTAAATGTCATATTTTTGTGGAACCTCTTAAAATAAAGCTGAAAGTCTACACTTCGATCACATCTTGATTGTTTTATTTCAAATCCATTGTGGTGGTGTATAAAGGCAAGGTCCCGCCCAAGAGTCCTTGAATTAATGTCATATGTATGCAGCACAGCGCAATTTACCTTCATATACATAGCTAATTTACATGACCTAATTTATTCAGGCATTGCAATATTGGGCCAATAAAAGGAATGCATTCAGCAGGCTATTAAGAAAAGAAAGAATCACACAAATGGAGAGGGTAAAATATCCCGTGAAGCTCAGTGAGAGGCTGCTACAAATAAAAAGAGAGTTTTAAAGGTGTGCTTAGGTCAAAATCAGGTATACTACTTTTTCAGCAGGTATTTCTTTCTCCAATTCCCACCCAGCTCTACTGTATCATACAGCTACCAACCCAGGAGGGTGAAGGCTAACGTGTTTCCTCCAAGACACATGAAGCTGCCAACAGCATAATTTCAAACTGCTGCTCATGGTGCGTCACGGGGCATGATTGGTGACGCTATGATAGATAGTGGACGGAGAATACGTGGCATCTTCTGGATTCAAACTTGCAATTGCCAGGCAATAGGATAAAGGCTTTTCTCTTTCTCAGCAGGTAGTCATTTTATGTGAACTCTATTTATAGCTAGGTTTTTGCACATTTTACAACCAAGTCATATTTACCCAAATTCAGATTTAGCTGAAGTTTCATTTATAAATATAGGTGAACCGAGCTTCCATGCTGAACAAAAAGTAGACTACCAAAATGAATAAAATAGCATTTGGTGTGTTAGATATGAATTTATGTAATAACTCATATACCTATTACTCTATTGAAGGACTACTGATCTGATAAAGATCCACATCTACGCATTCTGATTCACATTTGCAAATAACATGTTTACACTGAAACCCATTACTTACATTTCGGTATGATGTTTCTGTGTGTACAATTGTGATGATCAGCATTATTGTTATTTTTTATTGCATACTTACTCTACATAATATACTTGATTAATTAACATTTTTCAGGTTAAGTTATGCTTAAGTTTACTCACAGTCCAGTCAAATGTAAATTTGATTGTTCAGATATGGCAAAGGTGAAACTGTTCAGAATACTACAATCAAATTTGCCTATACACAACTTCGATTAAAAAAAAAACAACAACAAAAAAAAAGCTCATTGTGAATCTTTTGTCCCACACCTAATTTGGACACCCCAAAAGAGAATGGCTTTGGATGCTTTACAGAAACACTGTTAGATCAGTCCAGTTCATTCCCTCCTCATGGATGTCAGAAATCTGCTCTTGTCCCTTGGTCAAAAGCCAAGCTGAGGTTGAACACTGACGTGGCTGTGACTGGCAGCGATTCATACTGTTGGCACAACGTCTCTCTCCCAAACTCCCTCTCAATTAAAATGCCAGCATATGGCCCAGTGACCAGCCAGGCTCTAAGCTATGAGTCTGCTGAGCTATGCCTCAAGACACTGATACGCTCTGTCCACATGAAAAAGTGTGTCACCTTGGATTTTAGCAATGTCTCCTCTATAACTCCTCTATTAACATATTTGGTATGTTAATTTACAAAATGTTAGATTTTGCCCTTTTCTGGATTAAAATCTTATATGTTTTTTGTCATTGTCTAAGGAGATTCAAAGGCAATATGGAATAAGTTTGAAATTTTTCATCAATTTTTGATATTGAAATAAAAACTGATGCAGCCTTTTGGAACTTAATGGTGGTGTGTCTTCTCTTTAATCTGTTTAGTGTTGACTCAAGCCATCTAGAAAGCTTTATAATGCCTAAAGTCAACCTAATTTAAACTCTGAATCACTTAATATATGGAATGTGTTCTTTTGCCTATGCAGTATAGTGCAAAATAGTACGCAATGTGGTACACACATGGAAAATTCCAGAAATTAAAAACTATATTAAAAAAACGTCATTTAACAAAGAAAACTTGATATGGTGAGGATTTCTGTAATAAGACATCTGACATTTATGGAAGGAGTTTTTGTAACTGTCAGTAAGGTTTTCCACAGGAAGGTCTTAAGGACAGAGGAGTTTATGCTTTCTGTTTTCTCAGTGACAAGCTGCAATTTCTTCTTATTAACTTCAAGACAGAGAAGATAATAGAGGCTGGTGGTGGAGTGACTGTTTATGCTTGGTATAATGTAACTGATAATGGGAACTAACTTGTCTCTTGGACATTCCATAACATTAAATGTAACTATAAATGGTTAAAAAGTGTATCGTTTCTTCATTAATAGTTTAACAACACCCCCTTGTGGATTATTTTCCCGCAACAGAACAGTCAGTTGTGTTATTCCTTACATTCCTTACAGTCTAGATTTGAAGCTAAATAAGTAGAGCTATGTATGTCAGTTTGTGCTGTCTTGTCTTCTTTCTGACAATGAGCTTACTGCACAGCATTGCCATTACTCTTCTATTAGATTAGTGAAAAAAAGTCAGGCAAAAGTTGCACTTTCTATCTATTTCCTCCTGCTCCTCCATTCTCCAGCTCATCCAAGGATGAAATGGGACATGGGCTGCATCTGTTAATGGTCTTTCATGAACCATATGAGGACTGCTATCAGCGATTGTCGCTATCTTGCATAGTTGAAAAGACTTTAAATGGGTGGATTTGGTGCTGTGGTGACTTATAGGCCCTTTAGATGCATGTCATTGATGTGTGTGCACAGTGCTGAATCAGGATTCCATCAACCTCTCAGCATATGCTTGTGTGTGGCTGTGTATGTATACGACTATCCATCAGCAGCAACTTTTTTTCCCAGTTGGACGTTCAGAGCTCAGCGTCTTTAACGATGCCACCACTGACTGGCAGATTTGCGTCTTCAGCCCTTGAACTTGTGTTTGCAAGGTGAAGTTTGCTAGTATTAATCATTCTGTCAGACAAGAATGCAGGGCCCAAAGGGTAAAAAAAGAAAGGAGAAAGGCCTGTGGATTTTAGCTGAGAGAAGAGAAATCGGGGGTTTGTACTGTGTTGGGAGCTTGTTATTAATCCTAACAGTGACATGTGCTGCACAAACGCCGTGGTGCTCCATGGGGGCAAATGCATCTTTTCCATTTTAGATGGATCAAAGCGAGAGGCGCTCAGCGTGGGCATTCTACGTGAGCATGCATTTAGGGCCTTATTTATCAAATATCTGCAATCTGTCAGAACGCTAACAGGGTAAAAGAACACCAGAAATGCAATATGTATGCTTCCACCCATTTCCTTTCTGAGGTAAATTTCCAAAATACAGAAAAAGAAGTCATGTAAATTGATGTATATCTACTGCTTATATTGACAATTCTGAAACAACACAACAAGATAAAGATAAAATACTGATAGCCAAACACCCACACACAGTGGCTTTACATAGTCATGGCACCATTCCTGGGGCCGGAGTAGGTGCCTAATTTGGAACGGTTCCGTTTTTCCTCAGTTGAAGCAATGCTCCTCATACAGTAAATTCTGCTAGACTGAAACTGAGGAGCCAGTGACATCAAAGTGTGGGGCAGGGTCAATATGTTTTTAAGTCAATTACTCAAGCAGCTCAATTGTAAACCAGATAAGGTTTTTGCATATTAGTGGTGGAAAAAATAAAAAACTAAATTAAATGTCTCTGAACCATGAAACCATTTTACTGGCAAAAACCTGAAAGTAGGTTGCAATAGTGCTGATAGTGACAAAGCTTTCCTTCAACAGCACATTCAGAAAAATTTCTATTTAAATGCTATAAAAAAAAAACAGTCTGACTGTGACTGTTTTATTGTCTTACGAATACAATTTGATTAAATGAAAATTGTGATATGGAATTGTAAAATTTGTTTTCCTTGAGAGAAATAAAACATTTCATGGATACAATTTTAAGTTATACCTTAAAAACATTTGTATTTGATTATATATTGCTTTGATTATGAATCACTGAGAAACATGGGACAAAAAAAGGTTAAAAAAGGCTTACTGGTTTCTTGAACTAGCACTGAGGCAAGAGTATTGGACTCATGGAGTTTGAATCACATAGCTGTTTCATTTATCATTTATTCAAAAAATATTTTTGCGGTACTATTTATAGCATTATGCATATTTCCTATGCTCAGATTCTAAATTTGCATAAAATATATGGATGGAAAGGAACCCCAGGATGATGCCAGGGCAGCTAATGCATTACACACAATTCAGACACAAAAGTATTCCCTGATTGGCCAATATGTCAGGTGCTGATATTCCAGCTTGCAGATTTATTTTTTAATATTTTTCAGCCAATGTTATGCCAGTGCTCATTTAAGTAAATCCAACATTCTGTGCTTGGATGTGAAATCTATACAGAAAAACAATATTTTTTAATGTTGAGAGGAATATTTCACTACTTTCATTGCCTGTCATTATTTGCCTTGCTTCTAAAAGATGTCAGCTTGAGTTTGCAATGCCATAAACCTGAATATGAGGTTGCTCTGCTTAGCACAGGATGCATTATGGCCCATGCGAGCCACCAGATGTGGTAAACATGACGGTGGATGGTTGATGTATGGCCATGGTGCCTCATGTGGCATGCTGAGGCTGACAGTTGCTACAGGAGACGATATGATTGATCACCTACATATGGCAGTGTGTGAGAAGTTGCGATTCTGCTTGCGGCAGAGCAGTGACGGGTCTCATCTATTGAATGATGAATGACACATGCTATATTTTTCATTTATAGAAATTTGTAATGCTGCATTTTCTATTCATAATGTATTACCCACAAAAGATGGTCAATTGCATATATCATTTCGTATAAATCCCTGCTATACACTGTATAATCAGAAATCAAGGTCTATGCATATAATCATTACATTACATTACACAATACACAGAAGTATTGTGTTGATTATATTTATATCTAAATGTGCATTAAACCAACAACTCAGCACATTCTAGACTGAACACAACAACACAATGGACTAAATAGAAGAACATAAGGTAGAATCTGAGAGCACTAATGAAAATGCTTCATTTTGCATTCTTTTCAACAACTTGAGTAAAAAATAAAAATCTTTGAAATATTTATATGAATTTCAGAGTTTCTTAGTATTTGGTATGGCCCCTTTTAACTTTAAGGACAGTGTGTAGTTGAGCTGGCATGGATTCCACAAGTTTGTGTAAAACCTTATGATCCATTTTAGATCAAATTCATTGTCATCTGATATGACCTTTTGTACAAAGCAGATGACTTGGTAAATATCACAAATTTGCATACACTTAAATAGGAACCTAGAAATAGTGCAGAATCTTGAATATTAAATACTCAAGATATTGAACTTTTACTTTATTTGTTTTAAATATTTCAAAATTCTAAAACCTTCTGTTTATTTCGAATTTTAAATGGGAAAAAATCCCAGATTTTAAATGTGTCTCAGACTAATACACAATAACACATACTAGATTAAACCCAATAACAGATACTAGACTGTTCTTGAAGCCCTACTGGTTGTGAGTCCCAGTTTGGCTTCATTTTGGGAAAAGATCCCTCAAGGTGTTTATAAGCTTTATTTTTTCATTTTCTCATTTTGCTGATTATAGAGTCAGGGCAAAAAGGACAAGAGGCACTCTGAGTCCTTTAAAGCTTAAGCATGTTCTCATGTGGCTAAATGCAAATGCACTGATTTTCAAGTAGCAACAGAATGGGGTGTGATTCTCAGGGAGGCACTGAATTGCCTGCATGAAGAGCTGAACCAATCAAGCAAGGTTAGGAGTAACAGCTGCTCCTGCATTCCATTTCTGGAGTTGGGGAAAAAAAAGTTGCATGATTTCCGGTTTGTGTGGCTTAGCATTAAAATTCAACTCAAACATTTAGCAACTAGCTGAAAAATGTTCTGTCACAAATCTAATAGCAGTATGCTTTCTAAACAAAAACATTGCTAATGCATTTGTGTCAGACTCAACAGCTTATGATTCATTTTATGATTTATTTTCCCTCCAGTCACTTATACTGTTTTGTGTTTCAGGGATGGTGAACTACAGTGAAGTTTCTGGATATCCTTTAGTGCAGCACTGGAAGCTTCGTTCCATTTTGTATCATGTCAGGCTTAACCAGTGGACCCTCTCTCAAGGTAAACCTAACTCAGCTCTCATTTGTCTCTAGTCTTTCTTCAGTTAGCTTTTTTTTTCATGTGGGACAATATGCTTAAAGACCATATCTCAAGACCACATGTTAAAACAGTGGCCAATAATCAGAGCAGGTAGGGAAAAACATTTGATTCCTAATGATGCTACCACCATCCCTGGCCAGGAACCTAGAGAGTAAAATTTTCTGTGCTCCCTGTGTAGGAGGGATGGCATATACTCTTTCCCCTGTCAGTCAGAATGACACTAGCCAATTGTGGGTGTGTGTGAGCCCATATATGCTGAAGAGGGCAGACAGCTTGGCTTCATTTGTCTTGAAGGAAGCATGTGTTCACCTTCACCCTCCCTCGTTGGTAGATGTCATATGATAGAGGAGAGCTGGCTGCTGGTTGGGAATTGGCAGGTGACCAAATTGTAGAGAAAATGGGGAATCAGAGCAGGTAAAAGACATAAAGTGATTAATCAAATAGTGGCTTTCACAGCAATTTTCGTAGCACTTTTTGTCCTAAATTAACAAATTAACTTGGGTTCTCTAGACTTTTTTGGGACTAACGGAACTGGTAAATTGAGCTGCTTGTAGGTTAAATGCCGTGGCAGAATCCTTTATGTGACTTTGACCATGCCTCGGTGGATTTCTCCTCTTGGTTTTTTAAGTCCAATGAGCCAGTATGCATTTGATGTAATCTCCCTGAGCACACTCAGTAAGCCAGATGAGTACTAATGAATGATTAGTGAAGTTAAGCCTATGCACATTTTAATTTCTACAAGAACTTCAATTTATTCTTAAAGTATCATTGAATTTCATTTGCTGAATTTGGTAATCATTTGTTTCATGTGCATATCCCTAACTCCAAAATCATTTTATGCCTCTCTCCTAATAAATGACAGTGAGGTTTTATTTCCTCTCTCTTATTATGTGCAGTGGTTCTCCTCCATGCTTCTCTTTTCCCATTAACAGTGAAAGAATTCATTTTTCATGCTTAAGTTCTGGCTGGGTTGAGCAGTGCTTTCAGACTGGGATGCACTGACCATGACTAACGCAACTATTGTGGTGTATGTGTTGTGATTTTCATTTATTTATATTTTTGTAATGATATATATACATATATATATACACATATATATACATATATATATATATATATACATATATATATATATATACACATATATATATATATATATACATATATATATATATATATACATATATATGCATATATATGATTTTAAAATTTCAAATTTTTTAATCGTATTAAACTGAACACCTTTTAACACCACACTGAGATGTCTATGAATGCTAGCTGCAGAATAGCAATACATTTTAGAATACATTTTTTTGTCATGAGTCTCTATGGATTAGGAAATGCTGTAGGGATCAAAAGGGAAACTTTCTTGGTCTGACTGATTGCACTATGGTTTTGTGTAGTACTACTATGTTAAAAAAGTTGATAAACTGAAACATTTTTCAAAGGTCAAAAGCACAGCCCACACACATGCACATGGATGTCTGCAGGGTTTTGTGTTTGTTTAGCCAGCCGTCTTTTCCCTAGATAATTTTATTTTGCAGATAACACTGAGTAATGAAGTTTTTACATAGTGTTTTAAAATATTCAGTAGCTTTTTTTTTTTTTTTTTTACAATTTGACCTGATCTGAGAATCTGACACAAAGAAATATATGCTTGATAATTTATAATTCTGAATATTTACTTTGAATTAATGTTGCTTTGACTTTCTATTTCAACACTGATGCTATAATTGAATAAATTGTTATCTCTTGTACTTTCTTCAGCTTTCTTTTCTCTGTTTCTTCAGCCTTCAGTTCAGCCATCCATTCTTTGGATGGTGCCACACTGCGCAGTGACTTCGTGTCCATTCTGAAGGAGTTTGGGAATCATTTTGTCCAGGAGGCAGTGTATGGCTTTGAAGAGTCCTGCACCATCTGGTACCCCAATAAGCAGGTGCAGCGCCAGCTGTGGCTCGAGTATCAGGACATCAGCAAAGGTAAGCTGTATATACAGTAGTGCGAAAAAGTCTTAGGCAACCTATTTTTTTTTGTACAAACCTTGTTATAGATTTTTATTTTATGACTTCTACATTATCGAGTCAGTACAAAAACATTTAGATTTCTAAACATTAGTTTTCCAGCATAAAATAAAATGTTACAGAAAAATGTTTGTATGTCAGTAAAGAAAGCAGTATATTACGTAAGAGACCGCTTTTCAGACAAAAAAAACATAATGAAGGCTGCTGGGTTTTGCTGCAAAAATAAGAAGAAAGTGTGACAGTCAAAGTCTCCAGAAGAACTGTGGCTGCTTCTGCAAAATGCTCAGTAAAACTTACAGCTCATTTCCTTGTAAAACTGCACAAACTGTACCTGAGACTGCTAGTTTTTAAAGGGTCATCACACCAAATATTGACTTTGTTTCATTTATTACTGTTCACTGCTTTTTATAGTATTTTTTTTAATGTAGAAACATTTAATTTCATTATTTTTGAAGGCATCTTTGCTCTACAGCCTTTTTTTTTGCATATGCCTAAGACATTTGCACAGTACTGTACGTATTACAGTTTTAGGATAGATTTGTTTTACTGCCTTGCTATGGGATAGTGCTAATCTTAGACTTAGGATATGGTACTGATAGGTTAGAACAACCCCTAACAGGAGCAGCTGAAATAACATCAACTAGAAGATTGATAAATGAGGCCCATTGTGTGCCATGAAAATATTCAGATATCTGTTTAAATTTTATACAAGTAGTTCTCATACAACAAAAACTTCTCATTTTTATTTATTATTGTAACATAGTTGTTAAGGGGTATTACAGAATAGTACAAAACTGATAGTCCTAGACAGTTTACTCTGTCAAATAGCATTTTGTTTTATCTGCATGAAAATTTAGAAAACAAAGTAATTAAAACAATAGGACATGCACTGAGTACATTGTGAACCACTAAAGGACAAAATTGTGAGTGAAGTCTGACATTAAATCAATCTGATGCACTTTGAGAACTCAAGAGGCACATCTTGACAAGCAAAATGAAAAGTGGTCTGCTTAATCCCAGAAATGTTTTGGTGTGAGCATAGTCCCGCTTGTTGAGTGGGAGTGAAGGAGAACTAAACCCCAGTGCTGCTCTTGGGAGGTTAGGTATAGCTGTTCCATTGATAAAGGAGGGCAGGGCATGATTTGGCTTCCGATTTGAATCTGAACTTCTGCCATCTTATCCTAGACCTTAGGACACACTTTCCCACTTTCAGCTCAATTCTGTGCACACATGCTTACAAGGTGAGTGTATAAATAACGAAGGACAGAGAAATAAGATGGCTCTTTACTAGTATTTACCTCTCACATTCACACATACTTTCAGATACATATGAACTGCTTTCATAAGTGATGAATTGGAGAGCATCTCATGAGAAGAGGACATCTTTACATACTCAAACTGACTTAAACAGATATGCAACACACTTGCTCATGTCAGCCATGTGGAAAGACTCCATATGAACAGTTTGAATAGGGTTACATGAACTGCATAAATGCTGATGTATTTTATGAAAGACAGAAACAATATGTATGAAACAATAAAAAAGTATGAACTAAATAACAAGGTTGCCTTAATCTTAGATGCATCCGTCTGTCATTTTTCACTTATAATATGCAAAGAAAAGCATATATCAGGAGTAAATAAAATGAAGTCTATTTATGTTATTATCTATGGTATTTAACCCTCAGTTCATTTGCAAAAAACTCAAATTAGTAAAGGGGCAGTCAGTGATGAGAGCACTTAACTGCTTTATTTTAGAGGTTCCCTCACATTTTACAGATGAGAGAGCTTTAACTAGGCTGAACTCCTAGGCCATTCAAAATTTTGAGTTTTGTTGAACCACTGGCACACTGAGCCATCCATCTTTTCACTTGCAGTTGTTTTTTCACGTCTCAGACAAAAGCAGATAAGTAATGACCCCCCTACCTTTGCTTTGACCCAGTAGCTCACACACCACTGTTTCCTTTGCACCAATCGACCACTTTTCCTTCTTCCCAAGGACATTGTGCCTTGCAATTCAGAGAAAGCTTTTCACTTGTGACAATTGGCATTAAATGATTGAGTTTTCCTACCTACCTGCTCACTCCATTTTTATTCATTTTGTCAGCCTCTGACATGGACACTATTATGTGTTGAAAGTCAGGCAGGTTTAAGAAATCAAAAGTGTTTTTCTTTTTTGTCCCCTCCGCTTATTAATTGTCAACGTTTGTCATTTTAGATTCCTTAGTGACATTTCATGATGTTTTTTTTTTAATTAGGACCATCTACTGTACTGTAATGTCAAGGGAGTCAAAACACCTGGAACTGAGAGAGGGAGAGAGAGAGAGAGAGAGAGAGAGAGAGAGAGCTGTTAGTCCTTCAGTAAAAGGTCCCACTTTTTGGGTGTGGGTAATGAGCTCACTGGAGACTTGGCTAGAGATTTTTGCTCTTGCCCTCAGCCCAGATAACACAAACCCTTTGGGAACTGCTGCGCTACTCTTAGGCATGATTTCTACATGGAGGGAGACACCGTCCACCTACCTTATACATATTCATGCAGGTAATAAGGGAAAACCTTGATGGAATCTTGATGAAGTAGCAGAAAATTATGCCGAAAGGACTACTTAGTAAGGAAAAAAGTGAAATATTTTGTCTCAAATTAAATTATGTTTGGTTTGCTGCATACCTGCAAGACAAGTGTCTAGTCATTAAATGTGTACATGGCAGTTTGCTAGAATATACATCACTGTAGATCAATACTAACAGACAGTTCTCTTAATTGTTCTCTTCTGTTGTGTGGTTATATGTGAAATTGTTTTTTTTGTGTGTGTGTGTTCAAGTTGATCAATAGAAGAAAAAGCCTTTATTCGTCATATATACATGACAGTCCATTGAATTTTTTTTCTTCGCATATCCCAGCTTGTTAGGAAGCTGGGGTCAGAGCACAGGGTCAAACATGATACAGCACCCCTGGAGCAGAGAGGGTTAAGGGCCTTGCTCAGGGGCCCAACAGTGGCAGCTTGGTGGTACTGGGGCTTGAACCCCGACCTTGTGATCAGTAACCCAGAGCCTTTTAAAAAAAAAACTGTCATGGATGCTTATGTTTTTTTTTTGTGTGTGTGTGTGTGTGTTTGTGTGAGTGGGTTTGTGAAAACAACTCTAAGTGCCAAGTGAAAGGCTTTGGCAAACTACAATACAGAGCAACTTCAGCCATTTTTAGAAAAACAGCAAAAATAGACAAATTCCAGTGGCCATAAGTATGGTTCTAAACCATTCATTGAGAGTAGTTATTTTAAAACTAGTGTGGTATAGAATATTGGTGGCACCACTTACGTAAAAACTAATAACATATAACCTAATTGTAGAACAAAACTTTGTTGCACATGAATGAGGTGTTTCACTATCGCCAACCAATCAGAAACACGATCTGACAAACAAGAAATATTACATCCATTATGAACATGTGTCAAGACACAGGAAAGCTGTTAATGTCCATATACGTTCAGTTTAATATATTTACTTCAAGTTATTCTAACCCTACATAAATGAACAAAATCAAAAAGGGCTGTGATTTACAATAAGGTGTTTTACAAAAAAAAGTATTGTAAACTGGTATGCACAGTTTCTGTTCTGCTAGTTGGGCACATATGCAACAAATTTTTAAACATTTTTAGGCATTTTAGTAACAAATCATAGCAATGAAAAATAACTAACACCCTTAAACCTAATCTGTATTTGAGTAAGCTAAATGACAATGTAATGTTACATTACCTGTAATCTTTTACCATTCAAACTACACTACAGTAGTGCTTCTGTTCAGCTGGTGCATCTGACTGAAGGCCAGGTTTTTTTTTTTTTTTTCCAAAGATTGGACCAAGATTCAGTAGCCAGACGCAATGTCTAACCATTACTCCAAAAATATGGCACAAGGGTCATTAGGTTTAAAAAAAATGATCAGTATATTTTTGACTTGGATTGAACCCAAGTCAAAATTAGCCCATAAACCAATAAACACCATAAAAATGTTAAATGAAAAAAGTGAAATACTATGATTGCTTTCATTCCAATACAATGTGTACAGCTTAGCGTCCAGGACACTATTAGGTGTGTATTGTACATGAGTCAATTTTTATTCCCTTGATGAATGTGTACTCCTCACTCTTATTATATTCATTCATTCATTCCTCTTCAGTAAGCACTTTATCCTGGTCAGGGTTATAGAAGCTCATCCTTGGAATGCTGGACTCAAGGCAAGAATACACCCTGAATGAGACACTAGTCACTCACTAGTTAAAGGGCAATTTAAAATCACCAATCTAATCCAATCCAGAGAAAGCACTGTAGATTACTGATTACTAGCTATCCGTAATTATTTAACCTGCTCGAAGGATGTCTCATCATCTCTCAGTATTGCTGTCTTTGACTTACGAGAGATAGCGAGAGAGAGAGAGAAAGAGAGAGAAATGATCAGAAGATGGATACTCTCACTGTCTTGCCTACCATAAAGAAGAGTTCCCCTCTTGTTGGAGATGATGAATGTGCACTATGTGTTCAGGTGCAAGACAATTAAAAGCAACACGAGCAGATGTTCTCAGCAAGATGTTACCTTTGCTCACACTCAGAAGCATGTATAGATCTGTAGTGTCACACGCTTACATCACACTTGCTCTATATAAAGAGACTCCTAATTGTCACAACAACAACCTGGGGAAAGGTATGGAGTACTTGATAGTCAGCAGGGTTGATGCCATTTCAGGAGGAACACTTCTACTGTAGTATTGGAATTGCCTCTGGATGAGATACGAGTGCCAAGTGTAAATGTCTGTTTAAAACAGTACAGTGTATATGAGATAAGTTTCATTTGCGTAATACACTGTAACCACAGCTGCAGTGTTTCACTCAAAATAAACACTCATCTAAGCAATTAAAATTTAAGACTGCATTAAAATTATGCCACTCTCACTTTCTTGTTATGGCAACCACTGAAAGCACAATGAAACACTCATGAGTAGAGTGGCGGTAATCAGACACAGGTGAGAGTCTTCACACCTGCTGGTTCAACCTGCTTCCTGTCTGTCCGCAGCTGACGCTCGATCACGCCCTTGCTGCCACATCCCTAAAATCTGATTGCTTCTGTTATGCTACTTCAAAGGAAACACGGGCACAGGGGGAAAATATATATATATATATATCTACTATAATACTCACACCCACACTGGTCAGTGTTACCACCTCATCTAGATGATAAAACAGTTTTGAATGAGATGTCCAGTGCACAAGCTGGTCAGTGTTCCAAGGATTGGAAATTTGTTTAATTCTCAATGATGACTCTATGTTCTCTGGTGATGTGCTTAGAGAGTGGATGGAGAAGTTTGATAGAGCAGTGCTAGTTAAAAGTACCTCTCCTTGGTCCTGAGGTAATATGAAGTAATGTCTATTATCTTGTGGCTTTTGCGCTCTGCTGCTTCACACTCTCCCAACTCTAAATTAAACTGAGATGACCAAAGGGAATACATTCTATATGCCTGCATGCCTCATCAGTGGTAAAACTGATGAGGCATGTAGGTACACAGTATTGCAGTAAGAAAGGAATTATGATCACATAGACACCCCTGCTATCTCTCTCTCTCTCTCTCTCTCTCTCTCTCTCTCTGCAGTCTCTCTGGTTCTCTATAAACAAGAGGGCTTTGTATTGACTCGTTTTAAAGTGAGTCAATACAATGTGTTTTGGCAGCTGGTAGCAAGTCAGACTGATTCTTTTCTACAGCAGGGATATCACTAGTGAGAAAATGAAATAGGTGCTATAAACAAATTGTTGGAATAAATGAGTTTATATTGGATATAAATTATATTGATGTTTTTATATAGATTTGTGTAAGTGGACTACTTCTTCGCTGGCTGTATGTGTTACTCTTATGAAGAATTTTACTCTAGTGGCAGGCCAACAGACTAAGGCAGCTCAGTGGTTAAGACACTGTGCTTCTGATCGGAGGGTTGTGAGTTCAAATTCCAGCACTGCCAAGTTGCCACTGCTGGGTCCTTGAGCAAGGCATTTAATCTGCTAAGTTGTATAAATGAGATAATTGTAAGTTGCCCTGGATAAGGGTGTCTGCCAAATGCCGTAAATGTAAAATTAATGAGGACATAGAAAAATATAATTTTTACACACACTAGCACAGTTACTTAG
>CM040978.1:23378959-23393158 GCA_022985145.1 Pangasius djambal
CTCTCCCTGCTCTATCAATCCTGGTTCCATTTATGAACTTTGTTAAACTTGCTAATTTTCTGACCAGTGATGGCCTTGGCCCATTTTTTTGCCCAGGAGTGTAGTTGATGGGAAGGAGAGGAGTCTGATTAGTTAATTGCATAAATAAATAGTGCATAAAAATAATATTAACAGAGTGTTAAAGGTTTGGGGTATAATTATTACTAATGTAATAAAAGACTCTGATGGGGAATGGCTCTTATTAAGCTTTATTAGGCTTTAGATTTTGAAGGACATGTGAGAAGGTATTTCACGCTGTACTTGTGGTACTGATTTGCAAGTGCAATATTCAAGCAAGCACTCAAGCTTCACAGAAATGTCAGTGCTGTCGCAGATGTTGCTCAAGAATTATCTGTGGGTGTTCTTGGAATTCATGCTACATGACAGATGTACATACATTTTGTTAGTCATGCTGCATCATTTGGTTGCGATATGTCCTATTGAAAGTCAGATAAGCAAAGACAACATTCATGGATGTTGTATGTGGAATTTCACTTCTCTGGCAGGGAAAGAGCTTGAGTTAGTGTGTGAGATGCAAAGGTATGGACTATATATTGTCCAAATGTCTCAATTGTAAGTGAAGTGAGAGCTTTGTATGAGAATGGCAGTGAGAGGCATTCTTGGCATTAAGTCAAAACCGTTTAAGGTGGGTGTCGGACTCTGTCAAGTGTGTGTCTTATCTCCACTGCTGTTTGTGGCTTTCATGGACTCCATTTCAAAACAAATCCAATGATGGAGAGACATCCAGCTTATTTGAATCTTTGTGTCCTGAATTGCATTATCATGTTAGTCACATCTACAGGCTACATTATATTGCAGGAGAATTTTTATTAAAACTGTAATGATATAAGACAATTTTTATGCCTCAGTCATCTTAGTTTTTCCCCAAATAAAGTTTTATTCTTTAGAAATAAACCTACAGTGGATATAAAAAGTCTACACACCCCTGTTAAAATGCCAGGTTTCTGGTGATGTAAAAAAATGAGACCAAGATAAATCATTTCAGACATTTTCCCACCTTTAATGTGACCTATAACCTGTACAACTCAATTGAAAAACAAACTGAAATCTTTTAGGTTGGGCGAGTAAAAATAAAAAACCAAAATAATGTGGTTGCACATGTGTGCACACCCTTAAACTAATACTTTGTTGAAGCACCTTTTGATTTTATTACAGCACTCAGTCTTTTTGGATATGAGTCTATCAGCATGGCACATCTTGACTTGGCAGTATTCATCCACTCTTCATTGCAAAAACGCTCCAAATCTGTCAGATTGCGAGGGCATCTCCCTTGCACGGCCCTCTTCAGATCACCCCACAGATTTTCAATCGGATTCAGGTCTGGGCTCTGGCTGGGCCATTCCAAAACTTTAATCTTCTTCTGGTGAAGCCATTCTTTTGTTGATTTGGATGCATGCTTTGGGTCGTTGTCATGCTGAAAAATGAAGTTCTTCTTCATCTTCAGCTTTCTAGCAGAAGCCTGAAGGTTTTGTGCCAGTATTGACTGGCATTTGGAACTGTTCATAATTTCCTCCACCTTGACTAAGGCACCAGTTCCAGCTGAAGAAAAACAGCCCCAAAGCATGATGCTGCCACCACCATGCTTCACTGTGGGTATGGTGTTCTTCTGGTGATGTGCAGTGTTCTTTTTGCGCCAAACATACCGTTTGGAATTATGGCCAAAAAGTTCAACCTTGGTTTCATCAGACCATAACACATTTTCCCACATGCTTTTGGGAGACTTCAGATGTGTTTTTGCAAAATTTAGCCGGGCTTGGATGTTTTTCTTTGTAAGAAAAGGCTTCCGTACCCCTTAGCCTAGACATATGAAGAATATGGGAGATTGTTGTCACATGTACTACACAGCCAGTACTTGCCAGAAATTCCTGCAGCTCCTTTAATGTTGCTGTAGGCCTCTTGGCAGCCTCCCTGACCAGTTTTCTTCTTGTCATTTCATCAATTTTGGAGGTACGTCCAGTTCTTGGTAATGTCGCTGTTGTGCCACATTTTCTCCACTTGATGTTGATGGTCTTCACTGTGTTCCATGGTATATCTAATGCCTTGGAAATTCTTTTGTACCCTTCTCCTGACTGATACCTTTTAATAATCAGATCCCTCTGATGCTGTGGAAGCTCTCTGTGGACCATGGCTTTTGCTGTAAGATGCGACTAAGAAAATGTCAGGAAAAGCCTACTAGAACAGCTGAACTTTATTTGTGGTTAATCAGAGGCACTTTAAATGATGGCAGGTGTGTACTGACTCCTATTTAACATGAGTTTGAATGTGATTGCTTAATTCTGAACACAGCCACATCCCCAGTTATAAGAGGGTGTGCGCACTTATGCAACCACATTATTTTGTTTTTTTATCCCCCCCCCCCCCCCCAAAAAAAAAAAAAAATTCAGTTTGTTTTTCAGATGAGTTGTACAGGTTATAGGTCACATTAAAGGTGGAAAAAGTTCTGAAATTATTTATTTTGATCTCATTTTTTTATATCACCAGAAACCTGGCATTTTAGCAGGGGTGTGTAGACTTTTTATATCCACTGTAGATGTTTGATAATGGATATTGCATAATATAGCAGAGGACAGTGCTGTAAAGTGGTAGTTCACTGCATTCTGCTTCAGAAAAATATAAACTCCAGAATAAAAAAAAAGAATAAAAATGAAAGGCATTGACTAAATTATTTTGGCTCTGTAAGAAAAAGGTTCAAAATTTTTTAAATCATGACTGCTTAAGTTCATGCATATTGTTTATATTGACTATGCATAGGAATCTTTTTTTAGACATTGTTAAATGTAACCCATCTGCAAGAAAGTACTGTCAAAAGCTTAGTCAACTGAAAAACAGAGTATCTAAATGCGAAGCATGTTATTATGCATTACCAGGCATCCACAGGAATAAATTACACTGTTTTCTGCTAGTCTTCAAAAAGCGGCCTTTCAAATCAACGCATAAACAGAAATTCAATTAAGACGCCCATCAGAATCAGCATATTAATAAAGGTTAATGAGAAACTGTAGTGCCCCAACTGAAGTGGGAGGATCACAGCCCTGTCACAGAGGTCTGGCCTATCACTAATTTAATCATAATGACCAGAACGGATTCTTGTCATGAGATTAATGCCAGAATGTATAACTTTGTGTCCGACTTAGCCACTTAATGGAGGTCCTAATTAAGACAGAGCAATATAGATACTGGTAAGGTGCAGTGGCCACAGGGGCTCTTTTTTTCAATTATTGTTATTATTTTTTTTAATTAATCAATTATGGTCTTCTCTTTCTTGCCTTCAGCTTTTGGGACTTTGGATGCAGCTAAATTGCCCTCTGCAGGTAAAGGAATGCAGTGCAAGGAGCTTTAAGTGATTCTTCAGGCTCTCATTAGAAATTCCTTTTAGATAACATTGTGTATCTAATGATTAGACATGGATGTATTTAGGAGTTCAAGGTAGTACATAAAGTTTCCCAAGAAACATGGTTCTTGTTTCTTGTGTGATCATGGTTAAATTTGTTGGGATATGTTAAGGGTGACAGTTACTGGCTTCTCATTTGTGGCTTCAGCATGTACAATCCCTTCTTAAGTGTGGAACAGCAAGGTCAATTCTTTTTTTCTTTTTGCTATACACTGAAGACATTTGGGTTTGAGATTAAAAGATGAATATGAGATGATAGATCAGAATTTCAGTTTTCATTTCCTGATGTTTACATCTAGATGTGTTAAACAACTTAGAATATGGCACCTTTGGTGGCAGACCACCCAATTTTTAGGTGAGCAAAATTGAAGGAACAGATAGTCTTAAAGTAAATTCAAGTAATCAGCACTTTATATTTGGTAGTGTATCCTTTGCTTACAATAACTGCAACAAGCCAGCAATACGCCAACACCACCAAACTGTTGCATTCTTCTGGTGACTGACTTGGCAAGTCTAAAACCTTCCACTTTTTTCCCCGATTAAGTTGTGTTGGCAATGTGGTTTGGGTTATTGTGTTACTGCATGATGAAGTTCTTCCCAATTAGATTGGATGCATTTCTCTGCAAACTGAGCTTTCGGCATTGATTTCAATCTTCAGCCTATCTTGCATATTCTTTCTTGTTTATTACTTTGGAGGCTTGCTCATGCATCACTGGGTGCAGCATGAATGTTTCATTCATTATTCCTTCCTCTGTTTCTATATGGTGAATATGTAGGCTAAGCTAGGGCTATGTGGGGGTGGAATGAAATGGAAAAATTCGTGGTACAATTACTATGAAACCCACTATCACTGCAGCAGCAAACTGCTACTACTGTTTAACTCACTAGTTGAGAAAAAATTAATTTATACATCGCTAGTTTTCAAAACAATGTAGAATCATTTTTCTGACCATCAGCAAAAACCTAAAACAGTGTCAAAGATTTTACATGAATTTCTTACATGATTGCTTTGATAGGTGAGACAAGAAGCAAACGTTTCTGTTTTGTGATTATTTAAACTTGCTATACAGCTGGCCCAGGGGAGATAGGTGAATAGAAGGCACTGATGTATGGAATCTCAAGCAATAAAATGTGAAAACTAGGCTGCTCATTCTCCAATGTAAGCTGTTGTTTGTAAATTTAGAGAGCTGGCATTTATGATTTCACCTGAGATATATTTCGCTTGTTGAAGTAACATTTAATTGTCTTGTCCTCAGGTGGATTAGAGATGGTATAAGGATTAATATTGGTCATATTAATACTGGCATGTTGTTTAGAATGCCTGGACAATATTGTTCATAATGCATTACACATAGCCTAGTAAAGATACAGAATCCGTGTTGCAGTGGTTAAGGTTCTGAGCTACTGAGCCAAAGGTTAAGAGTACAAATCCTAGCACTCCTCTTATTCTAAACCCAAATGGATAATGGGGTATAAAAGTGAAATTGGCAGACAGAATGATTCTGTAGACTTCGGAATTCATTATGCTGCTACCATCATGAGTTACATCATCAGTAAAGATTAGTGAGCCTGTTCCAGAAGCAGCCCTGCAAGCCCAAGCCATGACACTATCTCCACTGTGCTTGACCAGTGAGCTTGTATGTTTTGGATTGTATGTCATGAGCAGATCCTTTATTCCTCCACGCTTTGGCATTTCCATCACTTTGGTACAGGTTAATCTTGGTTCCAGAACGTTTATAGCTCATCTCTGTATTTCTTTGCAAATTCCAGTCTGGCCTTCTGATTCTTACTAAGTGGTTTGTATCTTGTGTTATAGCCTTTATATTTCTGCTCTCAAAATCTTTATTGAACAGTGGATTGTGATACCTTCACCGCTGCCCTGTGGAGGTTGTTGATGATGTCACAGTCTGTTGTTTTTGGTTTTTTTCACAGCTCTCACCATGTCATCAACTGCTGTTGTTTTTCGTGACTGACCTGTCTGATGTCTGGTTGTTAGTATACCAACATGATCTTTCTGTATTGGCTGTGCCCAGTGCTTGTGTGATGGCTCTGATCAATTTTCCCTATGATGTCAGCTTAAAAATAACTTGATTTTTTCCAATAGACAGCTCTCTGGTCTTCATGATGGTTTATCCTTTTTAATAACAAATGCAGTCTTCAAAGATAAAACTCAGGGCTCAAACCAAGAGCAGACATTGAGGGCTATTAATGGTTTAAACAGTCAATCTAAGAGGACACAGCAAGAAACAGTCACATGGTCCAATATTTTGCTCACTTGAAAAATGGGTGGGATAAAACAAAGAGTGCCATGTTCTAAGTTGTTTAACACATCAAGATGTAAATATCAGGAAATGAAAGCTGAAATTCTGATGTATTGTCTCATATTCATCTTTTGATCTCAAACCCAAATATCTTCAGTGTAGAGCAAAAACAAAATACTTTCGGAAGGGACTGTATACCTTTAGTGTGTGTAGCCATGAATTGCAGGCATTGCCTGCCAGCTTATTTTGACTCAGTAAAATGACTCAACCCACATTGCTTTGACTGCCGGTCTTTGTGCTCTGACAGACAGACAGATGATGGTATGACTCAACCCCACAACTAACTGAACATCATGCAAGAATTATTCTGAAGAATTATGCTAAATATTGGCCTTTGTGTGATTCATATTTTGTGCTTTGGCAACTTGGTAAGACTTGTAGGAATGTGAACATCCAGTGATGGAGATGCCTTTGGTCACCTGTATTCACTACATGCAAGTTCCATTAGGTAGCACTTGCTTTTTGCATCAGCTGTTGTGTTACCTTTCCTGTGCTGCAGGTTTCCAATGAGCCATGCCATTACAGGTTCACCATTTGAATATGTTCATTGAATTATTTCTTTTTCTACTTTAACGCATCACTGATTTTCAAAGATAAAAGGTGCTACAATTACAAATTTTACCATTTATTAGTCTGGCACATTAGTCCAATTTTAGTAGTATAAATAAAATAAGCTGTGCAATTTCAGAAATAGACCCATGATTAATCGGTGTGAAAAATATGCACAACACCTTTAGAACATGCATTGGTGCATTTATAAGTGTTCAGTGACTATTTTTGCACCATAGAACATTAAAACCCAGTAAACGGTAACTTGATCATAACTTAACTATTAACTATTCCATATGCATTAATTAAAAAAAGGCTTCCTTTACTAGAGAGGTGTGTTCTCATGTAATATTTATGAGTAACATAACAGAATGCTGATGCCACCTATTAAAGCATAATAGAAGAAGAATTGAGTTAAGTATACAGAGTTTATGTAAGAGTAATTACTTAATTAGCATACATTATAAATGCACAGCATTTGTTTTGGAAGTCTTTTGCAGGATAATTAATTATAGCATGCCCAAAGTAAGTCTGTAGCCAAGAAATAATACAAAAGAATAATTTAATTTTAATAGCAAGGTAATTTTGGGCCTAATTCATGGCTGAGATATAAGAGGCTCTGCTCTCACAGTGGGTAATTTCACAGGCTGAGCTTTTATCCTGACATTGTTACCTAATTTATGAAGGGGAAAAAAGATAATTGACTGACAAACCAATTATTTCTGAAAAAAAAACAACAACAATCGTCTGCAATAGATATTTCATTATCAAGCTTATATGAGCATTGAGGATGAAGGTAGGTAATGGACAACTGCATTGAATCTTTTAATATTTCTTCATAAGGTTAAAAGTCCCATTAATTGTTTCTTTATGCCAGGTAATATTCAGTCATCATATTGATGTTTTCAGAGGGACTTGAAGTAAGCTCAGGAAAACAAATTAAAACTTGAACAGTGCTTTCGTCATTGATCTTCAGCCTATCTCACATATTCTTTCTTGTTTACTCTTGAGGGCTTGGTCATGCATCACTGGCTGCAGCATGATTGTTTCATTCATTATTTTTCCTCTCTTTCTATATGGTGGATATGTAGGCTAAGCTAGGGCTATGCGCTCTTGGCCATACTGGTGTTTAGGGGTGGAATGGTATGGAAAAATTCATGGTACAATAACTATGAAACCCACTATCACTGCAGCAGCAACTCACTAGTTGAGAAAAGTTATTTTATACATATACAGGAGTTTATCAAAATAATGTAGATATATCATTTTTCTGACCATCAGCAAAAAAAACCTAAAACAGTGTCAAAGGTTTTACCTGAATTTCTTACATGATTGCTTTGCCAGGTGAGACAAGAAGCAAACGTTTCTGCTTTGTGATTATTTAAACTCGCTATACACATGGCTCAGGGGAGATTGTGAACAGAAGGCATTGATGTACGGAGTCCCAAGCAACAAGAGGATTTGGCTATGAATCAGTTAAAGCCTCTCCAGTGTGTCAAATGGTGAAAACTAGGCTGCTCATTCTCCAGTGTAAGCTGTTTTATTTGTAAATTTAGAGAGCTAGCATTTATGATTTTGCCCGAGATACATCTCCCTTGTTGAAGTAACATTTAATTACCTTGTCTACTGGTGGATTAGTGATGGTGTAAGGATTAATATTGGTTATGTTAATAGTGGCATGTTGTTTTAATGTGTGGACAATATTGTTCATAATGCATTACAAATAACCTAGTAAGGATACAGAATCTGTGATGCAGAAGAAATTAACCATAAATACAGCACTTAAAATGGGGTAGTGGACACCTAGTGGTTAAGATTCTGGGCTACTGATCCGAAGGTTAATAGTACAAATCCTAGCACTTCTCTTCTTCTAAACCCTAATGGATAATGGGGTATAAAATTGAAATTGATGAGCCGATAGACACTGATGAACAGGTGAACATAGTATTTTTTGTACATATACTCACCATACACTTTAATAGTACACCTGCTCATGTATGCAGATATCCAATTCAATTCAATTTCAATTCAGTTTTATTTGTGTAGTGCGTTTAATGGACAATGGACATTATCACAAAGCAGCTTTACAGAAATAAATGGATTCAAAAAATATATTATAAATATGTGAATTTATCCCTAATGAGCAAGCCAGAGGCAACGGTGGCAAGGGAAAAACACCCTGAGACAATATGAGGAAGAAACCTTGAGAGGAACCAGACACAAAAGGGAACCCATCCTCATCTGGGTGCAACAGATATAAATAAATCCCTTCTATGATTGTGTACTATATGGACAAATAGTGCAAATGTGCAACCAGTAAATTCATCACAGTTTTTGCAAGAAGTCTGGTTGGTTAAAATCTATCCACTGTCCACTGATGGACATAAAGAGGCCAGCCACTCCACCATCAACAAACCTGAGTGAAACCTGAGTGAACACTTGAGAGTTCACCACAACACTCTATGCCTGTGAACCCTCCAGACCTGCCCCTGTACCTACGAAAAAACTACTCACAAAAGACTTGACTAAACAAATATGTTTTCAGCCTAGATTTAAACACTGAGACTGTGTCTGAGCCTTGAACACTAAGTGGAAGGCTGTTCCATAACTGTGGTGCTTTGTAAGAGAAAGCTCTACACCCAGCTGTAGCCAGCTGTAGGTACCAACAAATAGCTTGCACCTTTTGATCTAAGTAGGTGTGGGATCATAAAAGACCAAAAGTTCACTCAGGTACTGTGGTGCGAGACCATTTAGTGCTTTATAGGTCAATAGTAGTATTTTATAATCAATACGAAATTTGATTGGGAGCCAATGCAGTGTGGATAAGATAGGGGTGATGTGGTCATATCTTCTGGTTCTCGTAAGGACTCTCACTGCTGCATTCTGGACTAACTGGAGCTTGTTTATGCAACTAGAGCATCCAGACAATAATCCAACCTAGAGGTAACAAAAGCACGAACTAATTTTTCTGCATTGTGTAGTGACAATATACTTCCTGTTTTAGCAATATTTCTGAGATGAAAGAAAGCGATCCTAGTTATCTACATGAGCTTCAAACGAAAGAGTCGATAATCACACCAAGGTCTTTTACTGCTGCACCTGATGAAACGGAAAGGCCATCCAGAGTTATTATATAATCAGAAAGCTTACTTCTAGCTACATGTAGTCCTAGTACTTCTGTCTTAAAGTTAATAAACATCCAGTTTCTAATGTCTTTTACATATTCCACAACTTTGTTAAGATAGTGTCTGTCTGGCTTTGCTGAAACATACAACTGTGTATCATGGAAGCTAATACCATGTTTACGAATAATTTTGCCCAAAGGTAGCATGTACAATGAAAAGAGCAGTGGCCTAAAACAGAGCCTTGCGGGACACCAAACTTTACCTTAGTATTCGTAGAGAAGTCACCATTTACGTCTACAAACTGCTAATGTTCAGTTAAATAAGACCTGAGCCAGGAAAGGGCCATTCCCTTAATGCCTACTACAGTCTCCTACGATACAGTCTATCGAGGAGAATAGCATGATCAATGGTATAAAAAGCTGCACTAAGGTCGAGCAGCACAAGCAAGGAGACACAACCTTGATCAGAGGCCAGTAGTAAGTCATTTACCACTTTAACCAGTGCTGTCTCTGTGCTATGATGGGGCCTAAATCCTGACTGATGCATTTCATGAATGTTATTCCTATGTAAGTATGAGCATAACTGCTGTGCTACAACCTTTTCTAGGATCTTGGAGATAAAGCAGAGGTTTGATATTGGTCTACAGTTAGACAGCTGACAGGGGTCAAGGTCAGGTTTTTTTTAATCAAGGGCTTGATAACTGCTAGTTTAAAAGATTTAGGTGCATAGCCAATGCTAAGGGAAGAATTGATTATCTTTAAAAGAGGTTTGAGTGTTTACAGTGTACTGATAAAACTCTGTGCAGTTGTTGACGTGAAAGTACGGTTAATGCGGTGACATGGCAAGGTGTATATATTATGATTAAAACACATTTTAAATGAGATACCCACCACTATGAGTGGGTCGTATTACATTCTGATTAACCTCTGCTCAATCAAGAATGGACACAACTGCTGTTCTTAGAGGGTCTTCTGGATTATCAAAATGAATAATAAAGTCTCCAACAATTAATGCTTTGTCTAAGGAAACAACCTGGTTAGAGATGAAATCCACAAATTCACATAGGAATTCCGAATATGACCCTGGGGGTCTGTAAATAATAATTAGTGGAATCACCTGGGTAGACTTATTTTTAGTGGCTACGTATGTTGTGTTAGTATAAAGAACTTCAAATGCGTTGAATTTATGACTAGGTTTTTGTGTGATGTCTAGATTATCATTATAAATGACTGCAACGCCTCCTCCTCTGCCAGTTAGACGGGGCTGATGTATGTAACTGTACCCGGGAGGACTAGCTTCATTTAATGCTACAAACTTGTTTGGTTTAATCCACGTTTCTGTTAAACACAGTCAGTTTGATTTAATTTTATTTTAATTAGGTTACTAAAACAAACTGTGTGAGTATTTCTGCATTTTTGTTTAGCTCGGGGAACAGACACAGTCTCAATACGGTGGAACCTCAGTGACAACTCAACTAGGTTTAGCCTGCTTGTCTGCTCCCTGGCCTTGGCCCTGGATCGTCACCGATTAACTAGGCCTGTGCTATGCTGCAAGAAATGAGAGCAGCACCTTTCCAAGTGGGATGGACACTGTCCCACCCTAAAAGGCCAGCTTTACCCTCAAAACTAGTCCAATTATCTGTAAAGCCCACACTGTGTTCGGAGCACCACCTGGACATCCAGCCTTTCAGCGACCATAACCTGCTGTAAGCTACATCGCCACATCGCATTGGGAAGGGGCCAGAGCATACTACAGCATCGGACATCGCCCTCGCTAATTTACACACCTCTACCATGCTACTCTTAGTAACCTCAGACTGACGAAGGCATATATTATTAGCGCTACATGAATAACTCTAATGCCGTAGTTAAGGGTTTGCTAACTCCACCTAAGACATCCAGAATTTACCCTACAGAAACTACGCTGCTCTTACTCTCACTAACCCTCTCTAGAGTGAATGCGCACCTCTAAGGTTGCAAGATTCTCTGTCAGAGACCTAACACACCTATCCGGTGTGGATGGCCTCCACTCGCTGTCTTGACAAAGTACAAAACGCTCTTCAAAAAAATTTATAATACGGTAGAAGAGAAAGTGAAAAATACAACAGATGAAAATGCAAAATTATTGATTAAAAAACAAAGAAACAGTATAGTTAAGATGCCAATGCAGGCAAGAAGCTCCAGTCAAAACAATTTGAAAACAGGAAGTGACAATATGAAGTGTGTCCAATCAGCCAATCATGTGGTAGCAGCATAATGCATAAAATCATGCAGATTCAGGTCAAGAGCTTTAGGTAATGTGAACTCTGTGACTTTTTCAGTTGGACTAGTTTGAGCATTTCAGAAACTACTGATCTCCTTGAATTTTCACATACAAGAGTCTCTTGAGATTACACAGAATGGTGCGAAAAACAAAACACATTGAGTGAGCGATAGTTCTGTGAGTGGACATGCCTTGTTGATAAGAGAGGTCAGAGGAAAATGTCCAGACTGGTTTGAGCTGCCAGGAAGGATATAGATATTCACCCCTTGGTGTTTTTCCTGAAACAGGTTTTCCTAAAGAATTGCCATGTATTTAGTGCCATCCATCTTTCCTTCAATCCTGACCAGTTTTCCAGTCTCTGCTGATGAAAAGCATCCCCACATCATGATGCCTCCACCACCATGCTTCACTGTGGGAATGGTGTTCTCGGGGTGCTGGGAAGTGTTGGTTTTGCGTCACACACAGTGTTTCCCATGATGGCCAAAAAGTTGAATTTTATTCTCATCTGACCAGAGAACTTTCTTCCATATGTTTGGGAAGTCTGCCACATGCTCTTTGGAAAACTCCAATAATGTTTTCTTATTTTTTTTCTTTAATCAGTGGCTTTTTTCTGGCCACTCTTCCATAAAGTCCTGCTCTGTGGAGTGTATGGCTTAAAGTGGTCCTACGGACAGATACTCCCATTTCCTCTGTGGATCTCTGAAGCTCCTTCAGTCTTATCTTTGGTGTCTAAATTGAATCTCTGATTAATGCCATCTTTGCCCAGTCTGTGAGTTTTGCTGCGTTTCTCTTGTCAGGTTTGTAGTGGTGCTTTATTCTTTCCATTTTGTTATAATGGATTTAATGGTGCTTCATGGGATATTCAAAGTTTGAATACTTATGCGCACTCAAGATTTCTGTTTTTTGTGTCACTTATTGTTTGTCACAATCAAAAAATATTTTGCACCTTCAAAGTGGTAGGCATGTTTTGTAACTCAAATGGTAAAAACCCAAAAAATTCATTTTAATTCCAGGTTGTAATGCAACAAAACAGGAAAGACACCAAGGGGGTGAATACTACTCAGGAGTAGGGGAGTGTAAGACCTTCTTGTTCTAGTTAATTGTGTGATTCAGTACATTTGAGTAACTGAGCTCTCATGGACACCTATTACTAGACAGTTTGATTGATGTGACATTTTCAATTGATCTAAGTAGACTGATCCTTATTCTCCACTCTAGAGAGAAATATGTCCTTATATCCAGTATATCAATGGATTTCAGCACTTCTGTTACATCCACTGACTTTATCCAAGTAAATAACAAAAACTCTGTCAAAATCAGTGAAGACTTTTTGGACCTTTACTGCTGCTAAGCAGAGCACATACAGTTCACAGCTACAGTCAAGATGTCCTGGACCTTTTTTTCAGCTTATGAGTTTCCATGTGTCTGAAGTATATTTAAAAGCAGAGTGGCAGTGAAATGACAATGGCTTGTTTTTTTTGGGTTTTTTTTTTTCGTTTCCTTGTTAAGAATCAGTGCTGGCATAGTTGTGATCATGTAAATTTACAGCATTTTATTGAGAACAGAATTGCCATAAATTGTAATTTATGTTGTTTAATATATACAGCATTCATTCAAAAATGTGTTTTTTATTAATGGTATATTTTAGTGTATTTTACTATAAATAGAGTGAAAAGCTATTTGTTTTTTAAAAACAAAATATTGGTAGTGGTATATTACTGTGAAAACCGCTACTGCTGTAATTTTACAGTTACACTGTTGTTTTATGGCTTTTATGAAAGTAAGCACAGGCATCCTGTCCAAACTAGCCTATATACACACTATTTGTTGTTGTTAAATTATGTTTTGGCTGTGAAGGAAGACCACAGACCACAACTCTGCAAATAAGATGTAGGCTATACCAAGTATTCAAGCAACGCTAGCATAATTCCAGCTTTGTCCGAGATATTATCTCCCGTAATGTGGTACAATAAACGTTAGGTACTTTTATAATGCATATCTAAATAATGAAATAAGGCAATGCATGGCTTTTTGTTCATGGTGGAGATGGATTCAAGGAGTAAAGAAATCGCTCCTGTGTTGTTGTACTTTACCAAATACATGATTTAGAGCTCCAGGTTTGACTAATATTGACTAGTGCAACATTAGTACATACGACTGAAGTTACATGAACCAAAATGATATTTTCTCAAACAATGACATTTTCTTTCAAATTTTACTGTTGCAGACATAAATTAGTGAAGTGAGAATCTTCTTGACTAGTAATAGCTGGGCAGTTGTTAATGAGGCTAATTAAACTGTGCCAGTCTATTAAACATTATTGAGCTTTTGTGTGTTTTATTTTATTTTTATATTTTAGGTTATTGTATTTCTTAATATTGTCTGCTCAGGTCTAGTCCACATGAATATGTGTAATTTTAGCAACATTAGTGTTTTCAGTCAGTTTCTCATCCACAATGAAATATGATTTTGACAGAAAATTGCATGCTGG
>CM040978.1:23399552-23412084 GCA_022985145.1 Pangasius djambal
TTAAACTGTGCCAGTCTATTAAACATTATTGAGCTTTTGTGTGTTTTATTTTATTTTTATATTTTAGGTTATTGTATTTCTTAATATTGTCTGCTCAGGTCTAGTCCACATGAATATGTGTAATTTTAGCAACATTAGTGTTTTCAGTCAGTTTCTCATCCACAATGAAATATGATTTTGACAGAAAATTGCATGCTGGTTATGTGCACTGGATGTCAAACCCATGATCTTTACATAATTTTCACTATTTTTTAGTTTTGGCCATATGAACATAAAACATGCTTTCTTGCACACCCATCACTTATAGCAATGCAACATGAACATAAAATACCTAATACAGAAAATACTATTACAATAAGTTGTGCCATCTTAGACCTGTGTTTGCATGACAGTCATACATCAGCACTTTTCAAATAGCTGTTTTCCCTTGTTCACATGTCAACATGATAATGGCATTTTCTGATGTATCCAGTTTTTAGGGCAGATTCAAAAAGATGTGGTTTTGGTGGTAATAAATGCTGTTATATTGTTGATGAACAGACAATATGGATAAGGAAAGAATGAAAATTTTAGATTCACCTGAGTTTACCAGTAGTTAGGACTTGGCCTCGTTGAATTTTCTTGGCTTCTTGACATGCTTTGTCCTGACCTAAAATGACACAATAGAGGCTTAACATTCATTCATGCATTCATTAATTTATTCATTCATCAATTCATCTTCAGCAGCTGCTTTATCCTGGTCATGGTTATGGTGGACGCGGAGCCTGTGCTGGAAACTCTGGGCGTGAGGCAGAAATACACTGTCTCAGGCCATCACAGGGCACCATGCCCACATCTTCACACACTTATTTACACTTAGGAGCAACTCAGCATAGCCAATACACCCCTCCCTGGTTGTTTTCAGGAGGTGGGAGGAAACCAGAGAACCTTAAGGCATCCATGCAGACATGGGAAGAACATGTGAACCTCTACACAGCCAGTAACTCGAGCACCCTGGAGCTGTGAGGTAGCAACATTTCCATAATCCATAAAAGGGGAGGAGGACAGGCAGACTGGGCAAACTGAGGCAAATACATAATCCAAGGTCCGAATAAGCAAACTGGGTCAAACAACTTGACAGATAAGCGGTATCTGAACAGGAAAAGAACAAGCATGAAAAACAAGGTGACACAGCTCTGAAATTTAACTCTCACACATGCACTGACAAAGAACAAACAGAGGAGAATATACATTGACTGGGGTAAGAAACGATATGGGTGAGAGCAAAGATCAGGTCATAGCCAGAGTAAGGCCAAGACAAAGATGTGCATACCATCACTGCTTAATCAACTTGTTTTGACAATATAAGGCATTTGAGTGGTTTTGATACAAGCCAGTTTTACTAGTAGTAGTATAAATTCCTTTTATGTCTGGTTTAACAGAAACATCTTTTAATTGTAGACTACAAAAAATGTAACCATCTTTGTTGAACATAAAGTCTCTCATTTTTACAATTATATTCAGGCAGAATGAAGTTAACCAAACAGAGACTTTGTGTGTTATTGCAATCTGTAATTACTATTTCAGGTTTTTCCCTTCTTCATTTATTATCTCAGGTAGTGGTTCAGGACAATCCTTTTGCTTTAAATGCCTTCTAATATGACAAAAAAAATCTAAATTACAGCTTTTGTGAAACCCTGGGCATCAGAGGAACGTCCTGTGGTGGATATTAATGAAGGTCAAATTGGCCCACCTACAGATGACTACGATGCAAATAGATGAACTGCAGTGCGGTTCATGTGGGGATCAGTTTCCAGTGGATACATAAGACTTTACTATAGACAGGCACACCACAGAGACCCAAATTCGTCTTGCCATTCAAAATATAGTCATAAT
This sequence comes from Pangasius djambal, assembly GCA_022985145.1. Lineage (NCBI taxonomy): Eukaryota > Metazoa > Chordata > Actinopteri > Siluriformes > Pangasiidae > Pangasius > Pangasius djambal. Next base: position 23,401,428 of record CM040978.1, read on the forward strand.
TATTCTTTTTATAATAGGTTCACAATAAATAAAAGGCCTTGAAGGAGTTATTTAGTTATTAGATTGTTTTAAATGTATGTAATGTATGTAACTTCATAAATAGATAACAAAATCAATATGATTGTTATATCAGTGTGAAGTAAAAGAATGAAACTAAGATAAATCATGTCAGATCTTTTCTCACCTTTGATGTACAATTGCAAATTATACAAATAAAGTGAAAAATATCAGAAACTTTGATAAGTGAGCAAAAAAGAAAAACAAAAAATTTACAATAACCTAGTTGCATAAATATGCACACCCCTAAACTAATACTTTGTTGAAGCACCTTCTGATTTTATTACTCCACATATTTTCACGCTCTTTCTTGCAAACACATTCTAGATCCATCAAATTGTAATGGCATCTCCTGTGCACAGCCCGCTTCAGGTCACCCCACAGATTTTTAGTTGGATTCAGATCTGAACTCTGGCTAGGTTATTCAAATACATTGATCTTCTTTTGGTTAAGCCATGGGTATGATGTTCTTTTTTTTTTGCACCAAACATACCTTTTGGAATTATTATACCTTTGTGGATTTGGCCTCATCAGACCATAACACATTTTGCCGCATGGTTTGGGGTGATTCATTTGAGCTTGGATGGTTTTTGTAAGAAAGGGCTTCTGTCAAGCCACCCTACCCCATAGCCCAGACATGTGAAGAATATGAGATTTTTGTCACATGCCGAGAGTAATTAGTACTTGTAACATATTCCTGCAGCTGTTTTAATGTTGCCATTGGTCTCTTGGCATTGCCATTGCTCTCTAACTTTTTGTCTTGTACTTTTATAAATTTTGGCTGTCCTGTTTTTGGTAATGTCACTGTGGTGCTCCATTTTCTTCACTTGTTGATGGCCTTCTCGGTGTTCCATGGTACATTTAATGTTTTTTGTACCCCTCTCCTGATCGATTCCTTTCGACAGTGAGGCCCTGCACAGGCTTTGTCAGCTCTCTGCAGACCGTGGCTTCAGTTAGATGAAACCAAGAAGATGTCAAGAAAATCCTAAAGACACAGCTGGTCTTTATTTGGAGTTAATTTTTTATATGTTGTAATTTCACGTTGAGGGTAGGAAAAGTTCTGAAATGATTTATTTTGGTTTAATTTTTTTCATCACAAAAACTTGCCATTTTAACAGGTGTGTAGAATTTTTATATCCACTGTATTATAAAGGTATGAACATAGTATGTGATATTTCTTTGCACATTCTTTCCATCTTCTGAGAGATTTGACTGTGTCAGGCAGGCAAACAAGAGGGCATAATATCCCTATGTATGTAAATGTTGAAGATTATACACTCGAGCTTGCACATAATGCTGGTGATTTATTCTGTGTCAGGCTGGCCTGAGATTATTATATGACAAATATAAAACCATTAGGCCGATTTCTAGACATATTTATTCATTTCAAGCTTAAAAGGACTCTTCTACTGACATACTTATCTTTCTGGATAATTTTAGGGTTGAAGTGTATGCATGTATGTATGTATGCATATACTGTGTGTGTGTGTGTGTGCGCGTATATATACAGTCAGGTCCGGAAGTATTTGAACAATGACGGAGTTTTTGTGATTTTGCCTTTATACACTACCACAATGGATTTGAAATAAAACAATCAAGATGTGATCGAATTGTAGACTTGCTTTATTTTAAGAGGTTTAAGGCAGTCATTGACTGCAAAGGATTTTCATCCAAGTATTAAAATTATGGTTATATTTACAATTATGTCACTTTGTCCAAATACCTTCGAGCCCCTGAAAATGGAGGTACACAAAACTAGAGACAAATCAGTCATAAAGGATAAGGAGAGCGCAATTGTCTGTGGCCACCACCTGCAAAACCATTACCTTTTTGGGGGTTGTCTTGCTGTTCCCACTCCAGTGCACCTGTTGTCACTTTCATTTGCACCAAAGCAGGTAAAAATGACTCACAATCAATTATGCTTCCTAACTGGACAGATCGATATCCCTGAAGTTTAACTGACATGGTGTTATACTGTAATGATTAAATGTTCATGATTATTATTTGAGCAGTATATATATATAAATGCCATAAAATATGGCATTTACCATTTAGGAATTACAGCCATTTTCAGGGGCTCAAAGGTATTTGGACAAAGTGACATAACTGTAAATATAACCATAATTTTAATACTTGGATGAAAATCCTTTGCAGTCAATGACTGCCTGAAGTCTGGAGCCCATGTTCTCAAAACTCAAATTCTGAGTTTCTTCCCTGGAGATGCTTTGCCAGGCCTTCACTGCAGCCACCTTCAGTTGCTCTTCACCAAGGAAAGGATTCTGCGATCATCCACTTTAGTTGTCTTCCGTGGTCTTCCATGCCTTTCGATGTTGTTGAGCTCACCAGTGCTTTCTTTCTTTTTAAGAATGTACCCAACTGTTGATTTGGCCACACCTAAGGTTTCTGATATCTCTCTTATAGATTTATGTTGTTTTTCCAGCCTAATGATGGCCTCCTTCACTTGCTTTGAGATCTCCTTGGACTTCATATTGGTAGCTCCAGTCAAACAGCTGCCAAATGCCAACTCAGTACCTGATATCAACTCCAGATCTAATGGCTGTAATTCCTAAATGGTAAATGCCATATTTTTGCGGAACCTCTTAAAATAAAGCAGAACAACTACACTTTGATCACATCTTGATTTGTTTTATTTCACATCCATTGTGGTGGTGTATAAAGGCAAAATCACAAAAACTCTGTCATTGTCTAGATACTTCTGGACCTAACTGTATATATGTATGTATGTATGTATGTATGTATGTATGTATGTATGTATGTAGTCCATAAGTATTTGGACAGTGACACAAATTTTGCCTCTGTACACCACCACAATGGATTTGAAATGAAGCAATTGATGTGTAGACTTTCAGCTTTAATTCAAGGGGTTTAACAAAAATATTGCATTACACATTTAGAAATTAAAAAATTACATTTTTTTCATAGTCCCTCCATTTTCACAGGCTCAAAATTAATTGCACAAACTAACAATCATACACATTAGGATTGTTTTTAATACTTGGATGCAAATCCTTTGCAGTCAATGACTGCCTGAAATCTGGAACCCATGGACATCACCAAATGTCTGAGTTTCCTCACATAACACATCCCACAGCGTTTCGGTGTGCGCTTCCGCATTTTCATGTATGTTTACATTGCCACGTGTTTTGTTTTGGTTCATGTCCTGTCTCCTCCCCTGTATTGTCATTGGCTGTTTCCATCATGTGTCCTTATTGCCTGCACCTGTTTTGAGTTTTACCTTTGAATAGATGTTATATTTATACCCCTGTGTGTGTTTGTGCTGTGTGACATATTGTCCTGTGTTTGGCTGCCTGTTCATACCGAGCCTTTGTTCTGTGTTTTTGACTTCCTTTTTTTCTGACTGTGTTCTGTTTTCTAGTTTGCATATTTCACTTTTTTTTACTCTTGCCATAGCTGTTAGTAGATCGCCCGGCCTTTGCCTGTGTACTGTTTTCGAATCTTGTTTCATGTTTTGGATTTGTCTGCCTGCCTCCCAATAAATTATGCTGTTACTGCAATTGCATCCATGTCCACTCGCATTACATGACATTATGGAAGGAAGCCTGGCTCTTACAAAATTTCACCACTATTACTTGTCCTGCAACCTCCATAAACAACTTTATTGGGTTATCCCACAATCAACCCAAAACTATCCACTCTGGGCCCATATCGAGACCTCCTCCTCGCAAAGTTAGTTACACACAAATCATATCCCTCAGAGAGTCCTGGGAACATGTGTTACTTTTTCAGAAGATAAGTGGACTCTCGCTTTAAGCAGAGTCCATTATTCATCTATTTGTGCCAGACATGGCCTAATACAATGCAAAGTATTTCACAAAGCTCACTTCACCAATGCCAAGCTGGCAAAAATATTCCTAAACAGAAGTGGTGCCTGTGAGAGGTGTAAACAATCTCCTGCCAATACATCCAATGGACATGCCCCCAACAGATTTTTGGTCTGAGATATTTTACATTCTTAAGCAATCCATGAGCTGCGATCTAGAACTTGATCCTCTAACAGCCTTGTGTGGAATCCCTTTGAAACCTTGTATGCCCACTACAACACAGACTGGAGGTTAATATAACAGCAGAGAGGAATAAATCTGGTATGGGATGTTAAAAAGCACATATGTAGTAGTCAGGTGTCAAACTTTTGGCCATATAGTGTATTAATTTTGACTTGTTTTCATGAAGAAAACTGTATTTGGGATCCATTAAAGGATGAGAAGCCAAATACGCACAGTAAAGGAGAGACAATAAATCCAAAAAGGCAGATGGCACAGTGAAATGCATAATTATCAGCAGTTGTAAATCATGGCGTGCTGAGCACAGAGGTGAGGCTGCCAGAGCACTGAGGACTTGGTCGCGTTCTGGTATGGTGAATTTCAGAATTAAGGAATTTCAAATAGAAATTCGGTTTGGATTTATGCAAGAATACTTGCTGGTATCAATGACTGTCTTGAGGAAAGTTTTCATTCATGTGCTTTTGCATGACAAATAGCACAAGGGCAATAAGTGGATGAATATTTGCCTCTCCGTTGTTGTATCACACAGCTATCATCTATCTATTATATATCATCTATTGGAGTGGAATTGTGTGAGGCCAAATTACCAACCGAAAGGCAAATTCTCAAATAAGCAAGGAAGCCACTCTGTGCCTACTTCCCCCTTTCCATGAAATAATCAAGCTAATTCCGACCAGCAACACAAGGTGTCATTTCTTTCTTTCCGGCTCCCACCTGGGACCTTCATCAGTCTTTACCATAATTACCTCAGATAAGCTGTCAATCTCTCCTAATTAAAGCTTCCCATCCCATTTTGATTACACACAGGACTCCAAATCAAACATCAAATCAAACCATACCCCATAACCCTCTATAAATAAATATGGGTGTAACACCTGCTCATGTGAATGTGGCAAAGCTGAGTTCATATCTTTGCATTTGCTCTTTGTGGTGGATTTCAGTCGGTTTTACGCATTATTTAGGATTATGGTGCAGTTGAAAATGGTAATTGGTTAGGAGAAGCAGGAAGCATGTCAGGTAATGAAACATCCTGCTGCTTGCTGTGAATAGGGCACACATACTGTATATTAACACACAAGCCCGAGTTACCAAAAACAAGGACAACTGAATGATTAACTGAAGTCGTTGGAGAGGTGGAGATGACAATATCCATGTCTTCAAGGACTGTAATTAGTTTATTGAATGTGATTTAAATGGACAACTGCTTGTGACCTATGAAGGTCACATGACACCCATTAAAATATGGAGGTGTTTAAATTACACAAAGATTCTGCTTTTAAAAGGAGAGCAGATATAGCACAGTGATTCTGTGTGGGTTAGTGGAACATTGGTCAAATCCCAAGCCCTTGAGCAAAACACTTAACCCTCAACTTTGTAGATGTGTGCTTGGTTTAGACTCTTGATTTATCTTACTTTGTCTACCACTTATATGGATGTAAGGATGGATGCTCATTTATGATGTTTCAAAGGACTTAAGACCACAATCCACAGTTAATCAATTAATACTGTAAATAAGTAAAATGTGAAGTATTATTTTATTACTGTAAATTAATACATTCTTATGTTACCAACATAAAAAAGCAGAAGAAAAAAACATAAGACATGATCTTTCTGATTTGTCTCACTCTTTATTCAGTGCATAATCTCAGCTCAAACTCAACTTGCACCCAAGAGCGGCTGCTGTAAGCATAAAGACTAAAATGCTCATACCTTTCAACACACAGTACTGTTTTGACCTTATTCTATACTGATCTGGAAGAGTAATGCCTTGAAATTCCAGTAATGGCTAACATATTCAGTGTCGTCTCTCAAAGTTTCTTCCTCATGTCGTTTCATGGAGTCTTTCTTTGCCACTGTCGCCTCTGGCTTGCTCATTAGGGATCTAAATCTATATCTAGATTTCTGTACTGCTGTTTTATGACAATGTCTACTGTTAAAAACGCTATAAAACTATAAAATTAAACTGAAGTGCATACCGGAGTGGCAGTGGACTTTAATTTCTGCGGATGTGATCAAGACAAGGAAGGCTAGAAGAAGAGAGAAAGAATGGGAGGAACCACAGAGAGGGAGTAACAGACAAGTGTGGGAGGAAAAAGTATGATACAGTTAGGTGCAAAAGGGTGCAGCAAGAGCAGAGAGAGAGCAAGCAGGGTCTAATGAAGATGACATCCTGAGCGCATGGATGGCACTGCTGCCGTTCTAGCCATCAGGGAATAATATCCTGCTGAGTACACACATAATTTATTACTGCAATCTAATCACCCTCTTCAAATGAGTTCCAGTGGAACTCATTAGCAGCCACTTTGATGAAGATCGGCTCAGACAATAAAAATAGTGATGGCCGAGAGCAGAGGCAAAATCAAGAAATGGACATAAACAACTAAGCGTGGGGACTTGATTCAAAATAGTTCAGCCAGTTAAACTCTATGTGGCACAAAACATTTGTCAGCCACAAGGTTATAAACTTCGCAACAGAACGAGCAAAGTTGCTTAGCTCTGTAGATCTCAGCTTCTTTTTTCTGATAAAGTCAACCAACAAGGCATAAAAACCCACTACCTAAACATTAACCCACTGGATGTCTGGTTTTGGGGGTTTTGAATATGGTTATGTCACTACACCAAAGTCAATTCAGTGCATATCTAACAAGCTTTATAATACAGAAAGAAAGAGAGTCACTTTGGGTTTTGTGCTTAAATGTAAGTAGAGAAAGGTCTCAGAACTGATGGCAAATTTGGTCCAACTTGGTTTGTTTCTTCATTATAAACCATGATAGTCCTTTAGCAAATTTTTTTGTAAAAGTGATTGATAAGATTTTGTGTAAGCAGTTGTAGCTAACCAGTTATTACAACTAACTATTACTTAGAGTTGAATTACTGTGTATATTGTCATTGTATATGTTGCTAGTCAGTTAATATTGGTTACAAATTATTTAGATAATTGTATTTAGACACACTACAAACCATGTACAGAATGTCATGAAGTAGTCCATCAACTAATTCTCAACAGATGTATCTTTGATCACATCATAAGTGAGAAACAAAACACGACAGGGCCTTCAGTTATGACGGGTTGGCATTGCAATGTGGAGGGCTGTTTCCACCCTAAAGATGATTATTATTTATTTCTATACCTAAAACAATTACACATAAACTGTGTAATTTATTTAGAAAATAATGGAACATCATACTTTTTACCAGTTTATATTTAATGCTGTAGAACATCTGTGAAACACATTAGCTAATAAGATAAAACAAACAAATCTCTCTGTCCTGAAGACTTTCTTGTATCAGAAAATTTAAAGTTATAGTTTTACCATTGACAGTTACAAAATGCTGACACTGGAGACTCCTTCCAAAAATGTTAATGTATTAATATGAGTGCATTATTATAAAACTCCTATTTGCCTTGTAGCCAGAACTACAGTCAGAGCTGGGCTAATATAGAAAATTAATACAATGCTGTGGTAAAAAATGTGTTAATGGAGTCCACATGAACTGAATTTGAAATTCTGATTGGACTAGGGACAGTAGTCTATAGATGATCAACCAAACGTAAAGACCTATAACCTGGACTAGCCAAATAAAGTGAAAGAATAAAAGGGACAATTTGATAGTCTATAGAGTGTCTGTAGATTATCTGCTTGTCAGGTATTTCCCCCTTGATCTGAGTGTCGGCGCGCTTAAGCTCCCCATAGTGTGACAGCGAGCACTTCCGGGTTGACATGACATTGGTTACATTGCCATGTGTGTTTTTGTTTTGGTTTCTGTCCTGTCTCCACCCCTGTCTTGTCATTGGTTATTCCCTAATGTGTCTTGTTCATTCACACCTGTTCCTAGTTTTCCACTTGATTAGTCTGTGTATTTAAAACCCCCATGTGTCTTTGTTTTGTGAAGTATTGTTTCAGTATTTGCCATTTGATCTGTACCAAACTGTTTTGTTTTGTGTCTCGCTTTTCCAGTTATTGATCGTGTTCTCGTTCCTGGTTTTGTGATTATGGTTTTTGCCTTGTTTTGCCTGTTTGCTGATCACCTGACTCTGTGCCTGTTTCTGACTATGTTTTTGCCATTCGTTTTGGATTTTGTCTGCCTGCCTCTAAATAAAGCTCTTACCTGCACTTGCATCTGTCTGCACCTTGCAATTAGTGACAGAATATTTAGCCCAATCATGGATGTAGCAGGAGGGAGAGTGAGTATATTGGTAGGAGAATGTTGGACATGGAGCTGCCAGGCAGGAGGCGAAGAGGAAGGCCAAAGAGGAGGTATATGGAGGTAATAAATGAGGATATGAAACTAGTGGGTGCAAGTGTTGAGGATGCAGAAGATAGGGATAGGTGGAGAGTGATGATTCACTGTGGCGACCCCTGAAGGGAAAAGCTGAAAGAAGATGGATGTAGCAGGAAAGCATGAGGAGTATTTTGCTGGATGAACGATGTTGGTGTTATATTCAGTGCGCTTTCACCAGTGGCATGACATCAACACTGGCCCCCTTCGATGGCACTGAAAGCCACCAGAAATGTTTCCTTCATCAGTGCCAGTTTTATTTTGGGAGCATGCTGGACCCCAAGCCTGGAGAGAGGCAGTGGCTGGGGTGTCCCGGCTCGTTGGCCCAGCTCACCAGCTCACAGCCAAGCTACAGCCAGAGGCCGACGTGGCAGCCTCCCCTTTTTGTTGTTAGGATTGTATAGAGTACATTGGTTGAAAGTCAGGGGGCGTGGTTGCTTAGTGGTTAGCATGTTTACCCAGGACCTCCAGGGTTGGGGGTTTGATTCCTGCCTCAGCCCTCCGTGCTTTTGTGGAGTTTGTATGTTCTCCACATGCTTTGGGGGTTTCCTCCAGGTACTCTGGTTTCTTCCTCCAGTCCAAAGACATGTGTTGTAGGCTGACTGGCATTTCCAAACTGACTGTAGTGTGTGAATGTGTGTGTGATTGTGCCCAGTAATGGATTGGCACCCTGTTCATGGTGTCTCCTGCCTTGTGCCCCGAGTTCAGTGGGATAGGCTCCCCTATCTAGGATAAGTGGTATGGAAAATGGATGGATGGTTGAAATTCATTTTAGCTTACCTAAAATGTCGAAGTTAAAAAAAATAAATACATAATATACACTAAATGGCTAAAAGGAAAATCTTTCACCATCTCACTCAACATCAGACATTGTGGATTCTCGCTTCCATCTCTGCATGACTTGTTTATATTCATAAGCTGTCTCACAACCCACAGTGTGAATAGAGGGAGTTGATGGGAGGGAGGCTAGGTCTGTTAATATTTTCATGGCATGTTGCCCCACATGCATTAGAGGACTCAAAATTACAAACTATTCCATTATGATGCAGCTCAAACATACTCAAAGGCTTTTTCTAACGATTTTGTTTTATGACAAGTATTTATTTAGCATTGATTTCTATTTAAATTACTTTTCATAATTGTTATTGATAGTGATTTGTACTTTAAAATTATTTGTACTTTTGAAAACTTAAATTTCAAGTCAACTTTTTGAATGATTAAAGCATTTATTATACAATGTTTTTGTTTTAATCTATGTAAAGCACTTTACATAGATTAAAACAAAGTACCCATAAAAATGCATTTTTTGTTAATATGAGGGCACCAGCTCCTTTACAGTTTTTTTTCTTGAAATGAAGCTTTTCGTGGACTCATGTCCTGTGCTTTAACATTTGATTAGAGTAACATGGTCATGCAAAGTCACTTTTCAAGTTACATTTGTCAGTTTCCACTGGCTGTGATGCCCACAATATTTTAGTAAAAATAAAGGAGGCTAAATCTCCAAAACATGGCAAAGAGTAAAACATACAAGCTCATAAAAAAAGTCAAATAAGAATTGTATTCTGAGCTGAAGTTCAAATATTTGAGTGCAAACCTTACCAGACAACTGATAAACTACTATGAGTGAGGGCACTAGGTAAGCTAAGACAAGTTTAGTTATATAGCACAACTTCATACAATTCAGGGTGCTTTATGAAAAATTAAAAATCATTAAATGAATTTAGCACAAGGTCAAGATTAAAAGTAGCATAAAGATAAATCAAAGAGGAATAAGGCAAAAGAAATAGAAAGATCCTAAAATGTACAGTGTAATTGCATAGAGAATTTGAAAAGCATAGGCAAAAAGAAATGTTTTCAGTCTGCATTTGTCTGGGAATATCAGATGGCACCTTGAAAACCAAGTTTCTAACTTGGAGCCAGCATCACATCTATTCGTTATTTAATATTCATATAGCAGCACTCTGAAAGAGTTGCACCTGTTTGATGGCCTTTTTGGGAAGATCTGTAAAGAGAGATAATCAAATCTCCCAAGGATAAATGCAGTGATATTTTTCTAGGCTTGTGTGGACAAATAGATAAAAAAACTCCAAAGAGTTTAAGATAGTACAAGGCTAAATGTGTTGTTGCTTAAATATGGCTGTTGACACTGATATCCAAGTCAATTAAAGTGCATTAGGGAATCCCCCCCCTCCCTCAGAGTAGGTCTAGGCCTAGTATTTTAGACCAGAAGTCAGTTTTCCAAGTGTTATCCTCAGCAAATTTTCCAAATATGAATT
>CM040978.1:23414640-23428935 GCA_022985145.1 Pangasius djambal
AAAAAAACTCCAAAGAGTTTAAGATAGTACAAGGCTAAATGTGTTGTTGCTTAAATATGGCTGTTGACACTGATATCCAAGTCAATTAAAGTGCATTAGGGAATCCCCCCCCTCCCTCAGAGTAGGTCTAGGCCTAGTATTTTAGACCAGAAGTCAGTTTTCCAAGTGTTATCCTCAGCAAATTTTCCAAATATGAATTCAGTGAAATTTTGCTAAGGCAAAATTTGCATTGCATTTTTTTGTTCTTTTCAATCCATGATGTTCTGTGTATCCTTCATTGTTATTTGAACAAAGTAAGGAGGAAGAGAGGGGGGGGGGGGACAAAAGGGACTATTGTACCTTTGAAACACCATGACTTACCTGATTTGTGGCATTCAAAGTTATAGATTGGTGGTAGGAATTAACCATAAGTCTTTCATCTTTTGAGCAGAGCATGATCACTTCTGTTATATTTTGTTGAGTTGACGGATGTTTTGATACTATGGAAATAGATAATTGGATGTATGTCTACAGGGATGTAGTTGATGGGTGAGAGTGTTGTAGATTTAGAAGTCATCTGCATGGCCATTACAAATAATTCTGTTTCCTGCAGGATTCAGCTTAATTAGAGCAGGTAGAGGGGTGAATAGAAGGGGTGCAATGATGGATCCTTGAAGGACCCCACATGTTAAAGATATGATATTAGCAAATATTAATTTGGAGCTATCAGTTGACAAAATATGGTTATATTTAGATACAACCAATTCAGACAGCCCTACACAATTTTCTGTCAAAGTATTTTGTGGTTGAAAGTACAGCACTGAGCAATCAGAAATAATGATCACTCAAATGACCTCAATAATGATTACTCAAGTGACCAGAAATAATATACAATCATTACTAGAGTATATAAATAAAAACCAACCTGAATAAATTTAATCAGTCTGAATTAAATTCCACAAAAGGACTTCGTCAGAAAGCCAGAGTCAGACCCAAATGCAGACAGAGATTCAACTTTAAGAGTCTTTAATGAGCACAGCAGTTTACACACAGTCAATGGCAGCAGAGTTGATGCAAAGGACGAAGCAACAGGCAGATAAACAATAGCAGGTTCACAGTCTTTACTCACAACCAGGGAACTCAATATCCACAAGAACTCTATGAGATAGATTACAGAGTCCTGTAGCAGTGGCAATGCACTAATGGCTAGCAGCAACTAGCAACAGCAGGGCTAATCTCCGTAGGCCCACAAATCCAAAGGAGCAGGCAGAAATCCTAGTACAACAGTTCCAAATAATCTAAAAATCAACAGGCAGACAAACGATAAAACAGGGCAGACTTAACTAAAATACCAAAGACAGGCAGTGTCAAAACCAGGAAGACTAACATAGGAAACAGGTTGTGATAGCTACTCAGGCACATAAGGTAAACTGAGAAGACCATCTGGTGATGAGCACATGTTGTTTGAGGCCTTATATAGCGCTGGAGATACAAAATGGCAACCGCAGGAAGTGCTCCTCCCAAAATGGCCACAAACCCGGAAGTGCAAGTCATGACACTTTTAAAAAGAGTAAGAACTTTGGCAGACAGTCACAGCCTTCTCCTGAACATTTTTGTGCTGGTAGAAAAGTGACTTCACGCAGAGACTTCACGCTGACTATTTTTATCTCTATTTATATGTCCTGGTTCAGCTCACATGGTTCCTCAAATTCAGCATGGGTATGGCTTGAATGGCCATGGACATAGTTACACTGTGGAGGATTATGGAGGATTTGCCAAACTATGCCAGACCATCCAGTGGAAAATCACTTTAAGACTATTTGTAGTGTATATGCAGGACATATTAATGAAACTGCATGGTACAAAGAGATGCAAAAAAAAAAAATCAAAAATGGGTAAAAATCTGAGGAATTGTATGTGTAAGCTTATTCACTTAAGTCATTTTCTCTAAAAGCATTTGTCAAATTATAATAAATGTTGCCAGGTTAGCATGGAAAAACTGGTATAGCTGATGTTAATTGTTGAAAAATGCAGATTAACTGGAATTGATTTGAGCCTAAGTGAATGTATATATCCACATGTGTAGGACATAGCAAAGCAGATTCTTTATGTAAAGATATCAAAGCTTCAATCAAGTGGGTTTTTATTGTCATTCCTCTATATAGCTTGTATACATTGGAATGAAATGTTGTTTCTTCAGGACCTTGGTGCAACACAGAACTACATAAAGTGCAACTATGCGACAGTATGAGACGAGGGCAGGACAATAAATACGCAGAACAGAACAACATATACACAGGACAATATCTACACAGGACATGGGCTGTAAACTGTTGTGTAGTGTAGCATCAATAAGTATAGCGGCAATATTTGCAGCAAAAACGAGTTCCATAATATATGGAACAGATGTAGTGGTTGATGTATTGATGATGGGTAGAGAGACTCTAATGATCTTTTCAGCTGTTCTCACAATTCGCTGCAGGGACTTGCAGCCGGAGGCTGTGCTGTCCCCATACCACATGGTGAGAAAGCTGATCAGGACGCTCTCCATATTTCCTCTGTAGAAAGAGGTGAGGATGGGAGGGGGAAGTTTGGATCTGTTAAGCCTCTGAAAGAAGTGGAGGTGCTGCTGGGCCTTCTTGGCTAGGCAGGTGGTGTTGAGAGTCCAGGAGAGGTCCACCGTCATGTCCACACCAAGGAACTTGGAGCTTTTTACTCTCTCTACAGTTGTTGTGCAGTGGTGAGTGGTCTGCTCAAGCCCTTCTAAAATCAACAATCATCTCCTTAGTCCTATCGACATTGAGATAGATTGTCTCTACACCATTCTGCGAAACTGGTTCACCTCTTCTCTGTATGCTGACTCATATGCTGATGAGGCCCACGACTGTTGTGTCATCAGCAAATTGATGACGTGATTTGAACCATACTTTGCAAGTGGTGTAGCTGTGTAGTCTGTGATGGTCTTAATGCCTTACCACATACACCTTGTGTCCTTGGTGTTCAGAAAGTAACTGTAGATTCTTTCTGTGTAGTTGCGCTGTGTCTCTCTGATAGCCCAGGACAGATTTGCCTTTGTTGTGCGGAGGGCTACCTTGTCATCAAACCTGAAGGCAGTGTCTCGGGTTTTCAGCAGCGAATACGCTTCAGCAGTCATCCACGGTTTCTGGTTTGCACGTGTGGTGATGGTCCTGAAGGAAGTCACATCCTCTATGCACTTGCTGATGTAGCCAGTCAGTGATGCTGTGTATTCCTCCAAGTCTGTGGTGTTGTGGTATGTAGCAGCTTCTCTAAACATATTCCATTCTCTGTGCCCAAAACAGTCCTGAAATGCTGAGATGGCTCCCTCAGACCAGGTTCTCACCTGTTTCAGGACCAGTTTGGCACATTTCAAGAGTGGTCTGTATGCTGGAATGTATTTATTCAGGTGCCCTGTGTGATTGATGTCAGTTTTGGGAAAGTTCATGGAAAAGGATGTATTGGTGTTTTGTAAAACTAGCACAAAATAGTTTAGTATGTATTACCAATGACTGTAATATATAACAGAAATTAATACTGTAAAGCACCTTACTAGTTTTAGCTGAAAGTAATACTAATTAATAGGAAACAAAGCAGAGGTTGGATGTGTGGGTTGCTCAGTCATATGCAGAAGAATTAAGACTTTTTTCACTGACTACTAACCACTTTACATTGAACACTACGGTAAATTTAAGAAAAGTTAATAATTATCAGGGTTCTGCTCGAGTGCATGGAGAATTTGAAAATGTAAGGGCAAGCTGTAGCTGAACTATTTAATCAAATATTGTAACTAAACTCTCCCTGACTAAAAAGGAAGAATAAAATGATACTCTCCCTTTTGGACTTGTCACCTTTAAAATATATTGTAAGCAGTCATGTTTTTGTAAAATTGTGGATACATTTGAAAAATCACTCATTACTACTGAGGAGAGCTGGATGGAAGGGAGGTGTTATCTGTGCATGGCACCTCCCCAGGATGGCCTAATGCATAAATTCTGTGACTTGGGAGATTTGATGGTAAGAGTGTCATACACTTTGGCAGTATCTCCCACAATGAGAGAAAGTGATTAATGCTTTTTAGCGGTGCTGGAGACAGAGAAGCCCATCAGCGTTGTGTTCCACTCTAATTTCTTTGTTAATTACATCTCGAGGGAGGGACAGGGGAAGGGAGGCAGAGAGAGTGCCAGGGGTAGTGTATGTGTGTGTAGTGAAGTTTTCCAAACTGCCTCACTTACACACTGACCTCCTTTTCATACATATACTCTGCCTCTTCTCATTAACTCTCCCACCACACTGGTGTGCAATCCTCCTGAGCTTGAATAATTCTCACATTCTTACTTCCAGCACACACACATTGCCTCTCACCTCACACACATGGCTCTTTGATTTATATCTTAACGGCTAGCTAATCTGTAACCACCACACACTTCTGCATTACAATGGTGGGCAGGGGAATGAAGACCAAGATGTGGTAGGAGTTGGACAATCCAGAAGGCATGAAGTGACTGAGGGATGAGCAGCAAAAAGTCATTGTAGTTCATCATTCAGATACATTCTTCTCAGGCTACAGGGGAAAACATTGGAAAGTTAGCATGCGGACAGTATATTATACTATTGCCCTAATTGGCTGAAAGGGCTGATATTCGGCACTGCAGCTACCAGATATTGCTGACAGACTTCCATTTTTTAAGAGCATTTATTTTCCATCATACTGTATCTAGTGTTATAGTCAAAATTGCCTTGTGTCATGGCCACTGCTTGCACTAATGGAGAAACTGTTTTGGGATGCTCCCAAGCCAGTAGCAGGTATTTTTGGTAGTGGTGCTAAAAATGTTAAATCCTGATAACGATCACTAAATAAGTGTTCAGAGTATAGTATTCCTGGGATTTGGAATTATCAAATAAAGATAAACAATTAAAAACATTTAGATAACTTCTCTGCAAGGAGGCAATCTTCTCTGTTTGCCAGTTATTTCGTGGGCAGTTCATAAGTGATGAATTAAAAAAGGAATATATAAAGGCCATAAATAAAAAGGAATCAAAAATTATTTTGAGGGAGTGTAAAATAAGCCCAGGATTACAAAAGTTCACAATATATATTAAGGATAAAATGGAAGTGAAGGCTGTTTTCGACAAAAAAATCTGCCATTTGCTATTAACAACTTACATTACAGGCAGCACTGTGGTGTAGTGCATAGCATTTCCACCTCACAGATCCAGTGTCCCTGGTTTGATCCTGAGCTTGTTTTACTGTTTGTGCAGTTATTGATGATGAGTGAATTAACTTATGTTACAAAACACTAAAAGGGACTTAACAAGAGGGAAAGCAACTAAACCTCAGGGAGGCCTGAGATATTCAAAGTGCTGGTAAATGATGCCAAGCTTACTTTGAGCAGCTGTTTCAGCCCAAGCTGTTACTGTTACATTTATTATTTTCACTTCCTGGTTCTGTCTCCGCCCCTTTGTGTTGTCATGTGTAATAATTTCGATTGTATGCAGTTGTTTCTGTTTAGTTTCCTAATTAGTTTTTGTATTTATACCCTCGTTTCCCTTTGTCTTCACAATGTTTTGTTTCATGTATATGTGCGTCTCTGAGCCTTTCATCCCTTATTTTCTTTATTCCAGATATTGTCAAGAGTTTCTTAATTGTTTGCCTGTTTTTCATTTACGACTATGGATTATCCATTTTGATGAAGCCTTTCTGTTTTGTGACCTCTGGAACAGAACCCTTGCGATCATTTCTGCCTTGCCCAGATTCAGGCAACTACATGTTAGAACCACATATCTACAACCCCATTTCCAAAAAAGTTGGGATGCTTTGTAAAATGCGAATAAAAACACAATGCAAAGATTTACAAATCAAATAAACCTACATTTTATTCGCAGCAGAGCATAGACAACATATGAAATGTTTAAAGGAGACATTTGACTATTTTATGAAAACATATTAGCTTATTTGGATTTTAATGCCAGCAACATGTCTCAAAAAAGTTGGGACGGGGGCAACAAAAGGCTGGAAAAGTAAATAATACTAACAAGAAACAGCTGAAGGAACATTTTAAAACTAATTGGATTAATTGGCAACAGACCAGTAACATGATTGGGTATAAAAAGAGCATCTTATAAAGGCAGAGTCTCTCAGAAGTAAAGATGGCCAGAGGTTCACCGACCAGTGAAAAACTGCACGGGCAAGTAGTGAAACAATTTCAGAATAATGTTCCACAACGTAAAATTGCAAAGAATTTAAACATCTCATCATCTACTGTACTTAATATCATAAAAAGATTCAGAGAATCTGGAGAAATCTCTGTGTGTAAGGGACAAGGCCGAAAAGCAATATTGGATGCCCTCAGGCGGCACTGCATCAAAAACAGGCATGCTTCTGTAATGGATATCACTGCATGGTCTCAGGAACACTTCAAAAAAGAATTCTCATTAAACTCAGTTTGCCGTGCCATCCACAAATGCAGATTAAAGCTGTACTATGCAAAGAGGAAACCATATATGAACATGATCCAGAAACAGCGCTGTCTTCTCTGGGCCAAAGCTCATTTAAAATGGACTGAGGCAAAGTGGAAAACTGTTCTGTGGTCAGACGAGTCCAAATTTGAAGTTCTTTTTGGAAATCATGGATGCCGCGTTCTCCAGACTAAAGAAGAGAAGGACCATCCGACTTATCAGCATTTAGTTCAAAAGCCACCTTCTCTGATGGTATGGGGATGCATTAGTGCATATGGCATGGGCAACTTGCACATCTGGAAAGGCACCACCAATGCTGAGAGGTATATACAGGTTAAAACCTCTAAAGAGCAACCATCCAGGCGACGTCTTTTTCAGGGAAGGCCTTGCATATTTCAGCAAGACAATGCCAAACCACATACCGCACGCCGTACAACAGCATGGCTCCATAGCAGAAGAATCCAGGTGCTGAACTGGTCTGCCTGCAGTCCAGACCTTTCACCGATTGGAAATATTTGGCGCATCATGAAGCGAAAAATACGGCAAAGAGGACCCCAGACAGTTGAGCAGCTGGAATCCTATATCAGGCAAGAATGGGAAAACATTCCACTCGAAAAACTCCAGCAACTCATGTCCTCACTTCCCAAGCATATACAAGCTGTTGGTAAAAGAAGAGGAGATGGGGTTGTAGTTCAAGGAAATGGCTAAACTAAAATGCCTGATGGTGTTTAGCTGTGGGTGTGACTTGTTTGGAAATAGCTTACAAAGGCTTTGTTGTGAGTCTAGTAGGTCAAGCAGTTGCACATTTCGCTAATTGTAAAAATTCAGTTAGTTGAGGCATGGCTAAGTTTCTCTATCTGGAATCAGGTGTGTGACTGCTTGCATAAAACAAATGCTTACACCCATGGCACTGTGGATTTATGAAGCTCACCCATGGTGTAACTCTTAGCTACTGTGCATGTGCATGTATTTGGAAGTAGAGCTTTTGGAGAAAAATTTGGATTGAAGATGGAGGGTTGACTCCTTCGAGTTGCCAAGTTCAGCAGACTACAGCAAGATTGTTAATGGTTATAGATACTTTAACTAGGAAAGCAATTACCACAATTACTTATTTATAATATTACAATATGGCACAATCTGTCCCTTTATGTAAGCTGTGTGATGTATCCAAAGGTTTGTATTGTCATTTAATTCAATTCAATTCAGTTTTATTTGTATAGCGCTTTTAACAATGGACATTGCCACGAAGCAGCTTTTACAGAAATATATAAATACAGGATATAAATTTTCAAAACTCACAATTTAACTATTGTCATTTACTATGTCCAGTTTGGGTGAGCCTGTGTCCATGATAGATTCTTGTTCTTGGCTGACAGGAGTGGAATTCAATTCAATTCAGTTTTATTTGTATAGCGGTTTTAACCGTGGACATTGTCACAACTTCATGGAACTTCATGTGGTCTTCTGCTGTTGTAGCTCGTCCACCTCAAGGTTTGACATATTGTGCGTTCCGAGGTGCTTTTCTGCTCACCACAGTTGTAAAGAGTGCTTTGAGTTATTATAGACTTCCTGTCAGCTCAGTCCAGTCTGGTCATTCTCCTCTGACTTTCATTAACAAGGTGTTTCAGCCTGCAGCCCCTCGTGAAAATCCCAGGAGATCAGCAGTTGCTGAAATACTCAAACCAACCCATCTGGCACCAACAAGCATGCCAAGGTTAAAGTAACAAAGAGCACACTTTTTCTCAATTCTGATGTTAGATGTGAATATTAACCTAAGCTTTTCACCTGTATCTGCATACTTTTTGCTGCCATCAAATGATTGGATGATTTAGATAACTGCATCAATGTGCAGATGTACAGGTGTTCCTAATAAAGTGGACATGAGTGTACCTTTTCTATTGTTTTCACTGTAGTTACTGAGTAATATGTTCTAAGATGAATAACTGAATAGCAATCTGGAAGTTCATAGACACATTATTTCTGACCTTTCTAACCCTTTTCTGACATTGAACCATGCATGTAGAAAACACAATGGTTCAATATTTATAAGAGAAAAAAAAATGAGCAACCACATAAAGTGGAGAGATTGAGAGCAAGGAGCAAAGGAGCAGGTACCCTGGGGCTCAGGCAAGGAAAAGCGGCTGTGTTTTATCTGACATCAAGGCTTGAGTTATGTGAGAATGGCTCAGGAGTGTGCTGACCCATGATTGGACCTTTCGCAGAGGGAGATCTCTTTTCCAGATCATTTTCCACGATGCTTGACCCACAAGAGCAGAAGACAGAAATGTACCTCTGCACCTAATGTTAGATGTATTTTTTTCCTTCTTTTTCTGTTTCTGTTCCTGCCTCATAAAGGTTTCTCCTCTTTTGGGCTAAGATCATCTGGGTTCTTTGGCAACATTTTCTTTTATCTGGAGCACACAGAGCCCTAACCGGGCAGAAAGTGGAACATTTTTGAAAGTGTTGTCTGTTGCTTTATCGACAGGTTCATTTTTACCAGAGGTTGTTATGGAACATAACGTACCAGACCTTGTTAAGGAACATAATGTACCAGACTTTGTTGAGGAATATAATGTACCAGAACATGGTTCATTTGGCGAGGGAACCTTTGGAACATTTAAAAAATCCATCATAATCCACTGATTATTGTCTTAAATAATCCCTTTGAAATGAGTATGCATACTTAGAAGAAGCCTTTATTTGTCACATATACATTACAGCACAGTGAAATGCTTTTCTTTGCATATCCCAGCTTGTTAAGAAGCTGGGGCCAACCATGATACAGCACTCCTGGAGCAGAGAGAAGTTAAGAGCCTTGCTCAAGGGCCCAACAGTGGTAGCTTGGTAGTTACTGACAACTTTCTGATCAACCCAGAGCCTTAACCGTTCAGCTACCATTACACCAAAGCAGCCATGCCTCGTGTGAGGGGTGAACTCACAACCTTCAGAGTATGAGACTGACATGCTACCTACTGTGCTAACGAGCCTTAGTGGCTGATTATTCCCATGGTCTATTACCTATGACCCTGGTTGCCAGATCTGCATGAGAAAAACTCAAACAGTAATAAAACACGTTTTTTCCCTGAAAGCTTTTTTTATGCCAAGGTCCCAAAATGGTCTTCTCTTTTTACTATGTCATAAATTAAATAATATATATGAGAATATATATTTCTCCCACCAGTACGTTTACACCTAACTCTTATTGCCTTACATTATTACAGTACTGTTGTTCAAAATAGCGCAAAATTCATGAATGTGATTTTTCCATAGAAAAATTGTCTGTTAAAAAAAAAGCACAAGATACAAGTCTGAATAAAAAAAAATCTCTAAAGGTAGACCGTGCAAGACATTGATGAACACGTTTTTTGTCGGGAAAAGAGTTTGACACTACACATAAATGACCAAATAACCAGCCAATGAAAAAATGTTAGACAATATTAGATAATATCTGTAGGAATCAGGGATTCATGAATCAGTCAGCAAAACCATTTTACCAGTCCATTTAAATGCTCATTTCATTAAAATATCACATAGAAAGCCACTCTTTTGGCATTTTCAGTTCTCTTTTTGCCTCACCGAACAAGGTTAGTCATTACATATACTGAAAAAGTGAAAACAGTGAAAAGTGAAGACATTGGACAGTGATGTTTAAAAGAAACATTAGAACTGGTTTGTAGTTGCAATTTCCAGTTATTCTGATACTTCTCCCCCTTCCAACTGCCCTTTCTTTTTTTACCACCTAAAAGCATAAGGAGTTGAGATATGGCTCGGATTTTAAATGTGTTTTAGGGTATTTAAGTGTGTTTCAGGGCATTTAATGAATTGGAAAAAAATTCACATCAACTCAAATTGAATCTGTCAGTTAGAGAGGAAACTTTGTGAACAGATGAGTGACTGTTAACATCTAAGAATCTCTAGAGGACTGTTTTTCACACCTGTGTAATCACAGCTTCATTAATAATGTATTTTGGATGTGTCTGTCCTAGCATGGCCTGCAGCTAGGCCAAAAACAGTGGCAGTGTTATCGTACTTAATTTTCTCATTGGGCTCATGTAATGTGCAAGAATAGCTTCTACTTCCTCTCTGGTGGAGTGACGTCAACAATGTTAAAGTAACCTACTCTAGCACAACATATGGTATAAGGCTCCATTTTAACTCCTACTTTGCCCCAAATATTTGCTTCATACATATAAACCACATGATTTTTAATATGAAAATATATGAAATATATGATTAAATATTTTATCCCTGTAAGTTTAACATTTGCTCTATTATGCCCTTTCCCCATCAGCACATCACTGAAGAAGTGAACATTAATATGTGTATCCCCCACCCACATTTCTCACACTCAATCCCCACTGTTTGTCACTTTTCAAAAGGCCAAAAAAATTGTATTTTAATTCAAGCTGCATTTTAATTCAGACTGCTACATCACTAATCAGTGCTTAATAAGTCAGTGATTTATTTGTACACCAGCAACAAATCAGTAAATCATCTTCCCACACTTAATTAGTCTGTTTTAATAATACCTCTCTATATATATCTATAGAAATCCACTTAAATGGGGTATTTTTCATCAAACTGTTTCATCATTACTGTTGGCTTTGGCAGAGGCATTAGTAAGCTTTTCAAATGCCACAAGTTTAGACTGCAGTTGCCTGAAGTTCAGATTCTCTCTGACTGCTGCAGTGACAAGCAAGGTGGACCAAGAACCATAATGAACCAAAATGCAATAACACTGTTGATTTATCTTGTTCTCCCCTTCCTAAGTACTGATGCATAATCTAAGGCATCAGTAAACTCCCGTCCCTTTTTTACATAGTGTGATGAACGTACAGCTCCTCCACTCTAGTGCGGAAATCTTGTAAATTGGTTACTCCATTTAATGTCCTTCTCTCCTTTCTGAGTGCATAATAATCTGCTTTGTGGTAGACTTCCTGTGTTAGTTCGTATTTACAAGATTTTTTCCTCCTCAACTATATTAATAATGATAGCTGTATGGTCGTTAAACTTGTCTGGATCTTAGTGTCCTGGTGAGGTTTCTGTGATGATTGTTATTGTGATTACAGGGTGTGCTTGAAGAGTTGTCAGGTTTGTGTACTTATGATTTATGAACGTAGTCATTAATACCATTGAACTTTGGAATTATTGCTGGCTGGTTGGGTGGAAAGTCAGCTTTCATTGATCTCTTTAACATTTCAATGACTGTTTCTTTTTGCAGAGCTTTTTAGTTGGGTTTTAATCAATTCATTTATTCATTCATTCATCTTTAGTAACTGCTTTATCATATTCAGGGTCAGGGTGGGTCCGGAGCCTATCCTGGCAACACTGGGTGCAAGGCAGGAGAATTCACCCCAAATAGGAATATAATGAATGCAAGAACACTTAAATTCAGCTCTGACTTTATTCAGAATAGAAACTGTACAAACTACTTTATTCAAACTAAACTTTATCAAAGGCAGTGAAAGGCCTTTATTATTTGTATTTATTTATATATATATATAGCATAATTTCATATGCAGGGCAATTCAGAGACAAAATTAAATGGGAATGACAGGGAAAAGAAATTGAATGGTAAAGTGCAAAAAAAAAAAAAAAACAGTGCAATTGCCTTGCCATTTTTAAAGGCACGGGTGAATAGAAATGTTTTCAGTTTGCATTTTCCTGAAAATTTGTCCAGCTGAAATCAGTTGAAAGATGCCAGGCTTTGTCCTAACTGTGGACACTATTAGCTGACCAGACCCTGCTGATCTGAGATGCCTACTGGCATTGTATATTTCCAGCATACTTGAGATGTATTTAGATTCAGGGTCAAGTAGTGAACAAGAAGTAGTACTTTGAAAGCAATGTTGTAGTTGAGCAAGTTGGGAGCAAGTGTAAGGCAGTGAGTTCAACCTAAAACACTAAAAAGTAAAATGCATACTGATCACGTCAACATATCTGTATCTATTGGGATTACTTGAATTTCAGCTACTGTAGACTGTACACTTTGAGGAAAAGGTGGAGAATGAATTGGAACAGAGCTGTTAGATGCAAGCCACTTGAAAAGGGCAAAGGATGAGCCGAAAGCATGGACTGCCATGTAAACACTGTGTGTGTGTGAGAGAAAGAGAGAAAGAGAGAGAGAGAGAGAGAGAGAGAGAGAGAGAGAGAGAGAGAGAGAGAGAGAGATGGTGACAGAATGGGGGCTATAGACAAGCAACTTGATAGAGCAGTCTGTACTGTGCCCAATTACTCATTTTAGAGGTCAGAAAAGACTGGACCCCAATGACTTCTCTTTTATAATTAATCTTTCAACCAGCCACCAAGGAGGCATGTCTTGAACTGCCAATGCACGCACACACACACACACACACACACACACTCACAAACGCAAGGGGGGGTTGGGGTGATGAGACAGAGAGAGAGAGGGAGAGAGGGAGAGAGAGAGAGATGCTGCTTTATCTCCAACATGTGATGTTACAGAAGTTCCTATCCCCATGGTGAAAGACACAGTTATTCACATCAGTGTGAGTCATGAGCTGTGAGAGCTTGTGTTAAGTTGACATAAGAAGAAACCATTTAATGAGTCTGTGTGTAAAGCTTTGTTGTGTACCCCAGGTTAATTTTGTTAAAGCTGTGCTATCCAAATCTGACAAAGAGGGGGTTCGTCCATATATTGATTATAGGGGACTTAATGGCATTAATGTAAAATATCCCCTATCCTCTCCGGGTCAGTCTCATCCTCTTTAGAACAACTTATAAACACTATATAAACTATTTAAAACTATTTCAGTAAGCTTGAGCTCAGTATTGAATGAAGGAGACAAATGGAAGACTGGAACTCTGGACATTATGAATATTTGATTATGCTGTACAGCCTGGTAAATATCCCCTCTGTATTTCAGTCTTTCTCTCAAGAGACATGTTGGATAGCTTTGTAATGACTTACATTGATGATATTTTAACTTACTCATCTTCATTTTCTGATAAAGTTGAGCATATCAGAGCAGTACTATTTGTCAAAGCAGGGAAGTTTCATAGATTACTTTCCTTGGTTATGTCATTAGTCTTGAGTGGGTCAATGTGGGAGATAATAAAATCAAAGCATTTCTGAATTAAAAACAGTTTTTAGGGTTTGGTAACAGGCATTTGTCACAGGCTTCAGTAGCTTCAGTAGTGCCTTTGCATTAGCCTTCACCACTGCCCTAGTCTCAAACACAATTAGCTTTCATGATCCTTCATTGTGGAAGTCTATTTTTTTGAGATAGGAGTAGATGCTTGTCCCAAATTTAAGACTGTTTTCTCCAGCAGTACTGTAATAACAATATTATCATATCCACTATGTCATATAAAATATACAGTTATCAGGTAATAATCTTTATTTTGGTTCAATTCAATTCAATTCAATTCAGTTTATTTGTATAGCGCTTTTTACAATGTCATGGTCTCAAAGCAGCTTTACACAAACAAAAAAGTAAGATGAAGTGTGAGAGTGTGTCTGAAGAGCAAGCCGAGGCGACGGTGGCAAGGAAAAACTCCCTGAGATGGAGATAGGAAGAAACCTTGAGAGGAACCAGACTCAACAGAGAACCCATTCTCATATGGGTTAACAGGAGTGTGTGTGTGTGTAAATGTGTATTTGTGTAGTCCATAGAAAACATCTGAGGCGTCTTCATGGCAGAATGAGGCGCTGCCGGTGGACAGGTCCAGAGTGGTGGTGTTTGGGCGGTGGGCATCTGGAACACCGGCAGCTCAGGGGTGTAACTCGGAGAAAGAGAGGGAGAGCGGTTAGGAACGGTCACACACACAGTGTGGAGATAAACATGAAGTACAGGGGACTCCGGCAGGACTAACTATTAC
>CM040978.1:23429035-23431535 GCA_022985145.1 Pangasius djambal
TTAAATAAATAAGTCTTTAACCTCGTCTTAAACACTGAGACTGTGTCTGCTTCTCGAACACTAGCTGGGAGGCTATTCCATAACTTTGGGGCTTGGTAAGAGAAAGCTCTGCCCCCTGCCGTGGTCTTGGCGATGCGTGGTACTGTCAGACAGCCTGCGTCCATAGAGCGAAGTAGGCGTGACGGAACGTAAGGTTCCTCTTCTATTACTTTCTATTAATCTTAAACAATAAAAACAGGAGTGTTAATGGGGGAAATGGCCAATTCTGTATAAATCTTTTGACTTTGTGGCAGTGGCAGCTCTGTGGTTAAGACGTTGGTCTATTGATTATAAGATGGTAAGTTCAAATCCCAGCATTGCCAAATTACCACTGCTGGGCCCTTGAACAAAGCTCTTAACCATAAACTGCTTAGTTGTATGAACATGAGATAAATGTAAGTCACTCTGGATAAGGGTATCTTCTAAATGTAACTTAAATATCATGAAACATATTAGCTTATTCCCTAGAGCACTTAATACTTCTTGCAACAATAAAACACAGGCATGGTGAGGTGAATTATAGCTAATGCACATTTCAGAAATGCAAATATTTGTGTAGATTCCAGGCATTCTATTCCTGGGAGAAAAAAGGTAATATGAAAGTACCACAGCTCATTTCTGTTTTTGTTTCTAACATTAAGGTTAATTGTACTGCTCAACCCTGAAACCATAACATGCATTTCTCACCACAGGCCGTTCATCACCACAAATCCTCGAGTAAAGTCAGTGTCATTACACACCCTCTTTTTTTTACTCTGCCTTTCACTATTTTTTTTCTTTCTTCACATGAGCTCGAGAAGCACATTATTAGAATGTTAGAAGAAGTAGAAGTTTTGGGTGAAATGAAAGTCAGCCTGCCAGTCAGTTGCAAACAGTATAAAGAGTAAGCACTGATGTTAATGTGTGCTGTGCCAGCTGTCCAGTGCCTTCCACAGATAAAACTGGATTAATGGCAAAGAAAAAAATGATGTATTCTCCATATCTGCTATGACTATGACTATGTCTAATCACAGACACTGCATATATCGCTATATAGCTTGTTCCACATAGATGCCTGTACGGGATCATATTTAAGCGCAAGAAAAGTGATGTATTGGACCTGTAATATTGGGTGATTGCACAGACCCTGTTAGACTGATCCAATATTTTAGAATTTTTCTAGGTCAGTCTTGACCTTTATGTGCCATTACATATCTGTCTGTACTATAAATGACTGTCTCATCAGTGACAAGGTCAGACTATAACTGCTACTGCTTGAGCAGTCAATTTGTGGCTAAAATCTAGAACATATATGTATTTATATATATGAAACACTAAATGAAAATGGCATTACGAGTATCTTGAATATAATTATTTTCATTTATTTATTTATTTATTTATATACATGCACACAAACACCGATCAGCCATAAAATTAAAACCACCTGCCTAATATTGTGTGGGTCCCCCTTGTGCCGCCAGAACAGCTCTGCCCTCTCAAGGTGTGCTGTGGTATTTTGCACCAAGATGTTAGCAGCACATCCTTGAAGTCCTGTAAGTTTCGAGGTGGGGCCTCGAGATGCTCAATCGGCTTGAGATCTGGGGAATTTGGAAGCCAAGTCAACACCTTGAGCTATTGACCTATTTGTCATGTTCCTTGAAACCATTCCTGGTGAAAGAGGTCACTGCCATTAGAGAATGCTGTTGCCATGAAGGGGTGTACTTGGTCTGTGTACTTGGTCAGTGTTTAAGTAGGTGGAACGTGTCAAAGTAACATCCACATGAATGCCAGGACCCAAGGTTTCCCAGTAGAACACTGGCCAGAGCATCACACTGGTTCCTTCAGCTTGCCTTCTTCCCATAGTGCAACTTCCTGGTGTCATCTCTTCCCCAGATAAGCAACGCACATGCACCCAGCCATCCACATGATGTAAAAGAAAACGTGTTTCATCAGATCACCCCAACCCCCCCTTGCGTTTGTGTGTGTGTGTGTGTGTGTGTGTGTGTATATATATATATATATATATATATATATATATATATAAATAAATTACAGTCAGGTCCATAAGTATTGGACAGTTACACAATTTTGGTAATTTTTCCTCTGTACTCCTCCAGATTTGAAATGACGCAATGAGGATGTGATTGAAGTAAAGACTAAGCTTTAATTCAAAGGGTTTAACAGAAATATTGCATTAACTATTATTGAATTACAGCTATTTTTTTTACAGAGTCCTTCCATTTTCACAGGCTCAAAAGTAATTGGACAACTGACTGATAAGCAGTTTCATGGCCAGCTGTGGCCTGTTTCCTCGTTACTTCATGATAAATTAAGGAGATAAAAGGTCTGGGGTTGATTCCAGGCTTTGAATTTGCATTTGGTAGCTTTTTATGGGAACTCTCAATATGCTGTCCAAAGAGGTGTTGCTGCAAGTGAAGGAAGCCATCATTAGGCTGAAAAATCAAAACAGAAATAGCAGAGA
>CM040978.1:23436535-23513896 GCA_022985145.1 Pangasius djambal
CTGTCCAACCTTGGCAAACCATGTCTTCATGGACCTTGTTTTGTGCATAGGTACACTGTCATGCTGGAACATGTTTGGGCCCCTTAGTTCCAGTGAAAAGAAATTGTAATGTTATAGCATACAAGGACATTGTAGACAATTGTGTTTCTACCTTTGTGGCAACAGCATGGGGAAGAACCACATATGGTTGTGATGATCAGATGTCCACATACTTTTGGCCATAAAGTGTAGTTCCAGTGAAACAACAATCACCTTCTAATATATCAACAAACAACAATTCTAGTACAGTTCCTACTGATGTCCATATTTTAAATTACCAATATTACACAAGGTGTACTCATTTCATGATGCAACAGTAGTTTTGTGTAATATTGTATTAGCTGGAATGTGTGGCTGTTTTCTTTCTAGAGATAATGCATCAGGAAAGAAAACAGTACATAGATCTCCTACCTCCCTCATATATTGTCTTTGGCTTTGGCAGGCTCTGCAGGAAGCTATGATGAGCATGTTGTGGTGCTCAGGGAAAGGCGATGTCATTGATGACTGGTGTCGCTGTGACTCCAGTGCCTTTGGTGCTGATGGACTGCCAACGTGTGCCCCACTTTCTCAGCCCATGTAAGGCATGCAGACATGTGTCTAAGTCACACAAACACAGAGTTGCCTGATGAGTTTGTGATAGTGAAGACCTCTGTAGTCTGTAGTGTCTAATTTACACACACACACACACACATACACACACACACACACACACACACATACATACACAGATCTCCAGCTAGCTAGACTTGGGTTCCAACTTCAAAAAAAAATAATTCTGACCACAGACACTTTTCTGAAATCTAAAATCTGTAATATCCCCTTTTTTAATTTTATTTTATTAGGTGCTCATTTTGTATGGCTAATTTTTTAGAGGATACAGTAGACGACCTGTTTTCCCTTTTTCCTCAGGCTCAAGCTGTCCCACTCATATGAGCCCAGCAGCTCACTGGTTATTTTGGAATGGAATCATGCAGAACCATCAATTGGTGTGCGCATTGTTGATTATCTCATCAGCCAGGAGAAAATCACTGAGAGGACTGACCACACAAAAGTTGAAACAGGCAAGTCAAATTTACTTCTTTTTTTCTACATTCTTTAGAATAGAATTTGCTGTTAGAATGTGTGCCAAGATGCTTTACACTGAGTTTTGATTTTGAACACCAAATTTCAAAACTGGAACAGCAGGTAATGATCTCTCATACAGTGATGAAAATTATGTTATAATGTGCAACCTGTACTTATTTGCTATGACCACTAGGTTGTGCTCAACATCAGTGAAATAATAATGAGTATGGTGTCTCAAGTCTAGTGATAGAGTGTAGCTCTGACTCAATGCATATCGATGTAACTTTTAGATATACAGGTGACAAATTAGAGAGGAAGTAACAGCATAAAGTGAATTAGTAAGATATTGGGCAACCACAAGCTAGAAGAAGGAGAAGAGCTTCAGTAAGCCTTGCTGAAGATTATGCAAGTCTCTATATCTGTACTATAGGGATGAACACCATTGTTGTGATAAATGTTGAGATATTATCTCAATCATTGTTTTGATGAAGGTAGTGGAGATCGCTGTCTGACACATGGCTTCAGAATCTACCAAAGGGGTTCAATTGGATTGAGATCTGATGGAGGACATACAGTCAGGTCCGGAAGTATTTGGACAGTAACAGAGTTTTTGTGATTTTGCCTTCATACTCCACCACAATGGATTCGAAATAAAACAACCAAGATGTGATCAAAGTGTAGACTTTCAGCTTTATTTTAAGAGGTTACACAAAAATATGGCATTTACCATTTAGGAATTACAGCCATTTTCAGCAAAGTACCTCCATTTTCAGGGGCTCAAAGGTATTTGGACAAAGTGACATAATTGTAAATATAACCATTTTAATACTTGGATGAAAATTCTTTGCAGTCAATGACTGCCTGAAGTCTGGAGCCCATGTTCTCAAAACTCAAATTCTGAGTTTCCTTGCTCTAGATGCTTTGCCAGGCCTCACTGCAGCCACCTTCATTTGCTGCTTGTTTGTGGGTCTTTCTGCCTTCAGTCTTGTCTTCAGTAAATGAAAAGCATGCTCTATTGGGTTGAGATCAGGCGACTGACTTGGCCATTGAAGAATATTCCATTTCTTTGCCTTCAAAAAGTCTTGAGTTGCTTTCACAGTATGTTTAGGGTCATTATCCATCTGCATCGTCCTATCAGTTTTGATCAGCAGTCACATCATCAATAAACACCAGTGAGCCCGTTCCATTGGCAGACATACATGCCCATGCCATAACACTGCCTCCACCATGTTTGACACATGATGTGGTATACTTTGGATCATGAGCTGTTCCTTTCTTTCACCATACTTTTCTCTTCCCATCATTCTGATACAAGTTAATCTTGGTTTCATCAGTCCAAAGAATCTTATTCCAGAACATGGGAGGCTTTTTTAGATGTTTTCTGGCAAAGTCTAATCTGGTTTTCCTGTTCTTGAATGTTACCAGTGGTTTGCACCTTGTTGTAAACCCTCTGTACTTACATTCAGGAAAGCATTTCTTGATTGTAGATTTTGACAATGATACGCCTACCTTCTCCAGAGTATTCTTGACTTCTGTTGATGTTGTGAAGGGGTTTTTCTTCACCAAAGAAAGGATTCTGTGATCATCCACTTTAGTTGTCTTCCGTGGTCTTCCAGGCCTTTTGGTGTTGTTGAGCTCACCAGTGCTTTGTTTCTTTTTAAGAATGTACCCAACTGTTGATTTGGCCAAACCTAAGGTTTCTGCTTTCTCTCTTATAGATTTATGTTGTTTTTCATCCTAATGATAGCCTCCTTCACTTGCATTGAGATCTCCTTGGACTTCATATTGGTAGCTCCAGTTGAACAGCTGCCAAATGCCACCTCAATACCTGATATCAACTCCAGACCTTTTATCTGCTTCATTTGTCTTGAAGTAACGAGGGAATGGACCACACCTGGTCAATTAACTTCTTGTCAGTCAATTGTCCAAATACCTTTGAGCCCCTGAAAATGGAAGCACTTTGCTTAAAATGGCTGTAATTCCTAAATGGTTAATGCCATATTTTTGTGGAACCTCTTAAAATAAAGCTGAAAGTCTACACTTCAATCACATCTTGATTGTTTTATTTCAAAATCCATTGTGGTGGTGTATAAAGGCAAAATCATAAAAACTCTGTCATTGTCCAAATACTTCTGGACCTAACTGTACCTTACGATTTATATAATTTTCATCCTCAAACCATTCAGTGAGCCCTCGTGCCCTGTGGATGGGGAATTTGTAGCTATACCCGGAAGAGACCACTCACATCAGGCTAGAAATATTTCATCATTGTATAAAGATGATTAATCAGATTAATCAGTGGTGTGAAGAAAAGCACCTCAAAACGCACAACACGTCAGACTTTGAGGCGGATGAGCTACAACAGCAGAAGACCACACTAAGTTCCACTCCTATCAGTTAAGAACAGGACTATGAGTTTACAGTGGGCACAGGCTCATTTCAAGATTTTTTCTTCTTCTCATTTATTTCTCAAAAAGAGGCCCAGCTGCAGAGAATCAACCACTGCACTGACTGTGCTTAGTTATAATATTAATTAGGTGTTTGTCTTAATGTTGCCATTTTTATGGTTAAGATTAGGCTCCACATGCTTGCTACCTACTTACCTTTTGACTCATTAATGTGCTAACTGGCTACTGAAGATTTGTTTGTTATGACTAGACATCTCATTTTTTACATTATTATTATTTATTATCATTATTATAAATGTCTATAGCATATGGGAGTGTTTTATATAAGCAGGAGACTAATGTTGCCCTCCTAGGCTCCCACACATTTATTTATTTGGTTGTTCTTTGTTTCAAATACTGTTAGACCTATCGTGTGGTCCTTTTTTTTTTTAGCCTGTATGTCTTGGCTTTCTTATCTGGTCTGGATGCTTCCTTAACTTTAGAGCCTTATACATTGCTTCCCTCTCCAATAGTTATTGGGATTACCCCTTCCAAGTTGGACCTCAGACATGATGGTGGCTATAAAAGAAAAGAACATAACATTATATCAAGCCCAAATGTGGGATTGTGAAACATGATGAATGAAGAGGTGCTATTGTATGAGCTCAACTGTATGGGAGCCAGAATTGTGTGTTTATGTGTGTGTCTGTGTGTGTGTGTTCTTTAATTAA
This sequence comes from Pangasius djambal, assembly GCA_022985145.1. NCBI lineage: Eukaryota > Metazoa > Chordata > Actinopteri > Siluriformes > Pangasiidae > Pangasius > Pangasius djambal. The sequence continues at coordinate 23,440,758 of CM040978.1, forward strand.
AGACATAAGACCTTATTTTTTGTAAAGACTCTATTGTGTGTTATACAGTGAAAACTTATTTTGTTGCATATTATTGCCTTCTAAAAGATACATATGAACAAAATATGCTTTGTGTTTAGTACCTCCAATTTCAGCAGAGCATACATTGCAGTAAATACTCTTAAATTACTTTTGTGAAAATTCCTTTGGATGGTTAATGACTGTAGTCATTTCCGCTAGAAGGGAAATAATCTGGTGTAGAATAGAAGCTACACAGAAATTTTAAGGTTCCACTAGAGGACAAAAACAAAGAATCCTTCAGAGTGCTAGATGAAGCCTTTTTTTTTTTTTTTTTTTTCAAGTATGCACGTATATGCCTTGATGTGCTTGTGATAGTCTTGATAACACCCCTAGAGATAACTTTCTTTGAAGTTTTGAAAAGCGTTATTGCATTTCTCTTTCAGTTGTGAATTAAATTGAAGGCTTTTTGGCTTAATTTTCCTAAGTGAATTTCAGTTTAATTTATAATAAATATCATTTAGGTTAGTTTAAAACTTTTTCAATCTTTCCTTTCTCATGAACCTGTGGGATAACTGTGACGTATATTTAGGATCATGTTCTCGTTACACTATTAAATGCCCTATTTATATTGGCCTATAACAGCATGGCTCTGACAATAGTTCTAGCTGCAAGGATTTCAATCTATTATGAATAACTGTAAATGGATAAAAAGTATTATTGTAATAGTTGGCCACTTGTAATCATTGCTGTGGTATAAGAAAAATATAACACTTTGCATAACACTACACTGTTCTTGATTATTTTCCTATAACAGCATGCCCTGTCATGTTATGTTTCTTACAAAATATGTGTATACAAATCAGAATTATATTTTTAAGCACAATGATATAAAAAAAACTCCACAGTATAAGACAATCTTCAGTAAAAAAAAAAAAAAAAAGTAGTAAGCAACATAGCAAATAATGGTAGTCAAAAGCAATTCCCAAACATAATTTCATATACTGGAATGAATGAATTATGTATTGGACTTAATCATGAATCTGTAATTGACTTTGTTGTACATAAAGACCATTTCCTTCTTTTCAGTAAAGTCCCAGGAAAATTCCTTTAATAATCCGTTGTTTGGTGATCAATTAGAAGTACCACATTAACAAAGACAGCATAACTGATCTAAAACTATGGAATGAATTTAATTCGCCAAACCTCTGTCATTTTCTCGGGTTCATGGATTCCTCTGCCTAATGAGAGAGACATTGCTGTGTAGACTTTCTGAGTTTTATTGATTTCTTCATTTTCATCATTGCAAAATGCAGTATGTCCTTCCTTATACATGTGATGCCAAAGAAATCTGGTTTTAAACTGCTGTGTTGCATTGATCTCTTCTTCACTTTTGTCTACATGTCCATCATAGTCAGTTCTTTAGTTTTAATCTTGGTTTGGTTTAATTCTCCTTAAAGCCAGAGTCATAAGGAAAACTCTAGTAGCTAAATTTAAGGAATTTAAGGAATATGGAACACTTCAGCAATCAGAAGCATAGCCTTGAGTGTCGCAAAATGTTATGCTTCATGCTGTATGTTGAGTTCAGAACAATATCTTTATAGCATTTTCGAGAAGCTTCAGCAAAGTCTACAAGTTGAAAAACTGATTAGGATAAAGCTTATCCTGTTTCTGCACACTCCTGAGAACCATATAAAGCATAATCATGGAAACCATTTATGTTGTAAAATGCTTTCTCTTTATCTGCTGCAATGGGGGAGCAGATTCCGGTCTTCTGTATTGAACCTTCTGTTGCACTTTTCAGTTGCTCTTTTGTTCATTGCATAATGGTTCTGTTACCGAGGAGATTATCTTAACAAGCTCAGGAGAATCAGATCATATGGCAGTGCTGTTGCATGTGCGTGTTTAGCAAAGTTTAGGAGTCTTCAACCCTGAAGTGGAGGCTTAGACCTTGAAGAAAGTTGAAAATTAAAGATGATGGAAGCACTATTACATCTGAGGTGCGGAGGCCGGATGCCTTTGACAGCTGCTATTTGTGCACTAATCGAGCACTTAATGGGATTCAGGCACACAATGTGACATCATAGAGTTCTCTTGCATTCCTTCTCTGTTTTTTTTTCTTTCTACATTGTGCAAAGGTATGGCCCATGTTAGTGAGAAGTCTACTCTCAGCTTCTCGGCTGATAAAACAAACACACCCTGGGCTTTGATCGTACTGTTTATGCAGCAGTCACTGGAACGTGACACTCTAACTGCAAGCAGATCACCCATGGATTTTAGGCCAGGGTGACTGCCTTTTTTCTCCCCGTAAAGTGGCATGATCCTGCAGGAACGAGAATCCTGGAATCCTTGGTGTAAAGGGGGAAGACATTGTTTCATTGCTAAGGAATGTCTCATTTGGACTATTTGCCCAGATGAATTATCTCACTCAGTCAAGCTTTACCAGAGCAGGTACAGTGCAGAAGTTGACACTGCTCACTCATACACACACATGTGTATGTGTCTGTGTAGTCATGGGTATATGTATATGAACAGAGGACGTGTACAAACCTTAAATGCAGGGAAGAGACGAGACAGACCACAGATATTGTATATGCATGTGCACACACACAGTAGCCTTACACCTGGGAGAGGTCCAGCAACGTGGTGATTTTTTTGAACACCACAAAAACAAAAGTCTCCTTTTGTCAGTGGAATCAGAGGTCACCAACATCTTTATTGATGCAGGTGGTGTTATGATCTGTAAATTTAATGGGTGAAAATGAAGTGTGTTTGGCCGTAGTGCAGACTCCACTATGGGAACTGACTTTTCTCTCACTTTCAGTTTAAAGCCTACACAGATGTTTTTATGTTTCCTGCCCTTCAAGTATGGCCCAGATAGCAGATGCCCATTTTGGTCAGGCACATCTGGTCTTGGCCTATGGTTAAAGGTGCATTCCTTGAGTTTTTTTTTTTTATTATTCAATTTGTGATTCAGAGGCATTAAAATATGTTGGTAGAATTCTGCTAGCATTCCATGCGCATTCTGTAGCTAGACAGCACCGATAGTCTTGGTGACATTAAGACAATGAAGCACGATTGTATCAATACACTAATGTACTGTGAAGAAATTAGTACCAATTAGGCGCCAGGTAGTTTTCTGTATAGCTACATTGAGAGTGGAAGAAGAGGGACTAAACTGATTTACATTAAATTGATTCCAGATCAAGAAAATTAAAAAGAGGCAGTGGATCAATAGTTAAACTTTCTTTGAAGTTAGAGGTAACTCCGAACAATTTTATATAATATATATTCCAGCTTGTCTACTTAAGTTATTTTAATCACTTTTTCATGTTGTGTGCGTGGAGTCAATAAATCTTTGTTTTCTAGGGATTTGTTCACCTTTTCCTAACCCTTGCTTCCGTGTCAAGTATGAAGTTCTAGTGTGCATTCAGGAATGAGCATTTATCTTAGCCTAATCAAAGTTAATCAAAACCGATACATAACTGACTCCTTAACAACACTATGATGTAGATAGCAAGTGCAGCTTCCAAACTCTCCTTGCGCAAAAGTGAAAGCAGATTGAAGTGTTCATTCCACTCCCATCCAAGTAAACACAACTTAGTGCTGACACCCCCTCATCAGCTACAGTTAGCATTTTATATCCTACTTTCCCCTGAAAAACACTATCCTTTTCATGTGGGAGATTGAATCTGTTAATCTTTTTTTTTTTCTGAGGTTGTGCCAAATGTTGATGCACTACAAACTGTTGTTATCCATCTCCTTGCTGTTTGCTCATCAGAATAGACAAGGAGGACCAGATGTTATTTGTTGAGTCTCAGTGCTGCTGCCAAGTCTGATGGTACTGCAAGTTGCTGCTTTAATGGAATGGGTAAAACTGCCAGTACTTTGGACAAGGAGGTGCTCCTGTGATGTGTGTGGAATTTGGCATTCAGGATAAAATGTGTACCTGTTTAAAAAGAACAAAAGAACGTCTATGTGTGTGTCCTCTGGTTTACTTACTTTATTTCTCTTTCTTCCTATCTCTAAACTGTTATTCATTAACATTTTAATGCGGGAAGATACATGGGAAAACATGAAAATGTACAGGACTTAATCCAATCAAGGCTAATGCAGAGTCACTGACTTCTTCTCAGTCTTGAAGGATGCTGTCACGTCCATGCTGATTGTGTCCCATTGATGCCGCACACTCTGCATCCCCAGCTTCCCCTTTTTACCCTTTACTGTGGTTGTAGCTACCTGTTCTCATTAATTGTCACTATTTCTGTTGATTGAGTGTACCTTTTCCTTGTACATAGTAACTTGTACAGTGTTACTTTGATTGTGTAACTTTGTTTCCTTGTACAACATATTTGGTCATTAACTCTCTCCTTTGTTGGTTCTCTGTGGCTTTTGTCTTCTACTTAAGATCATTGTCCTTCCCACTGAACATTCTGAAGTTTTGTGTATTTACAGTCGGGCCCATAACTATATGGACAGTGACACAATTTTCATAATTTGACCTCTGTACACCACCACAGTGGATTTGATATGAAGCAATCATTTAAAAAAAGATGTGATTGAAGTGTAAACCTTTTTACAGAGTCCCTCTATTTTCACAAGCTCAAAAATAATTGGACAATTGACTGATAAGCAGTTTCATGGCCAAGTGTGACCTACTTCCTCATTACTTCATGACAAATTAAGGAGATAAAAGGTCTGAAGTTGTGATTTGCATTTGGTAGTTGTTCATGGGAACTCGCAATATATGGTCCAAAGAGGTGTTGATGCAAGTGCAGGAGGTCATCATTAGGCTGAAAATACAAAACAGATCTATCAGAGAGACAGCAGGAACTTTAGGAGTGCCCAAATCAACCATTTGGTATATTCTTAAAAAGAAGGAATGCACTGGCAAGCTCAGCAGCACCAAAAGACCTGGAAGACCACGAAAGACAACTACAGTGCATGATTGCAGAATTCTTTCCTTGGTGAAGAAAAACCCAACATCTAGCCAAGTCAAGAATACTCTGGAGGAGGTAGGTGTATCATTGTCAAAGTCTACAATCAAGAATGTAAATACAGAGGGTTTATCTCAAGATGCAAACCACTGGTAACAATCAACAACAGAAAGCCCAGATTAGAAACATAAAAAAAAAACATCCTGCCCAATTCTGGAACAAGATTCTTTGGACAGATAAAACCAAGATGAACTTGTACCAGAATGATGGGAAGAGAAGGCAAGGAGGGGCTCATGATCCAAAGCATACCACATCATCTGTCAAACATGGTGGAGGCAGTATTATGGCATGGGCATGTATTGCTGCAAATGGACCTGGGTCACTGGTGTTTATTGATGATGTGACTGCTGATAGAAATAGCAGGATGAATCCTGAACTATATAGAGCTATACTTTCTGCTCAGATTCAGTCAAATGCTGCAAAACTGATGGACAGTGCTTCACAGTACAAATGGATAAAAAGCATGCAGAAAGCAACCCAAGGGCTTCTTAAGGCAAATAAATGGAATGTTCTTAAATGACTGAGTCAGTCACCTGACCTCAACCCAATAGAGCATGCTTTTCACTTACTGAAGACAAATCCTAAGGCAGAAAGACCCACAAACAAGCAGCAACTTAAGGCAGCTGCAGTAACGGCCTGGCAAAGCATCTCAAGGGATGAAACTCAGCATTTGGTGATGTCCATGGGTTCCAGACTTCAGCCAGTCATTGACTGCAAAGGATTTGCGTCCAAGTATTAAAAATAATTCTTATATTTATAATTGTAAGTTTGTCCAATTACTTTTGAGCATGTGAAAATAGAGGGATTATGTAAAAATGGCTATAATTCCTAAACAGTTAATGCAATATTTTTGTTAAACCCCTTGAATTAAAGCTGAAAGTCTACACTTCAATCACATCTTGATTGCTTCACTTCAAATCCATTGTGGGGGTGTACAGAGGCAAAATTACAAAGGATCATGTCACTGTGCAAATGCTTACAGACCCAACTGAATATAGTAGTTCTAAAGCTGTCCTTGCACAGTTGTAAATCAGGCAATATGTTTTTATCTGTTTCAGATTCATGCTAGTCCAAGACTGCATGTGTGCATTGTGTAACATAATTAGTTGTGCACTTGCTCAAAAGCATCATGTTATTGTAAATTGGGCAATCTATAGGCGGAACTGAATTCAGAGAATCCTTGGCACATACTTTTCCAGAACATTGTCCCAGGCTTGTTTTGGTAGCTCCTTTACTTCATGATGCTGTTTGTATGTTCTTTAACAAACTATGGGGCCTTCCGGTAACAGGTATATTTTTATTGAGATCACATGACACTTTCCTTGCGTACAGGTTGACTCCTGAGTACTTATGAAGTCACTGTAAATTTAGACACTGTAAAAGCTCCTTCAAAAAGGTATGTATTACTTTTTGAAGTGATTTAATTTTTGAAAAATATTATACAGCTAAACTCACCATATTCATCCAAAAATGGCAGGATGCAATAGATAACTTTTATAGGACTTGAGTAGGTATTGTTGCATAAAGACCTATTTCTAAAAGAATCACAAAAAGCAAACAAGATCACCACAGCATATTTTAAAAATAATGTAATAATTATTTTTAAAATAATTTTTATAAATGTATTTTCTTCATAACCTAGTGGCAAAGATATTATTTCCCCTCTGTGGGTGACAGGAATGAATGAATATTTACAAATAAGGCTGTTCACCCAGTCTCTTTCACTGCCACTTTTTATTAGTTTGAGGACATGGGTCCCCCGCACTAGGCTACATGCCATGTAAATACGTGTCAGATAGACAGTGTATACATACACATGCAACCATCTTTTCCTCTCCCAGGTTTATCCTGGCCCTGGCCATCCTGTTTTCAGTATGCCAGAGGCCCCTGTGGTTTTTCAGAGCTGGAGACCCACAGGGGTTTTGGCTGCAAGACACCATCACCTTTTTAAAGGTTTCTCCTGAGTCCACAGCAGGGGTTTCCTCTTGCGAGAAAGACACACCGGAGCCCCCGTGTCATATTTTATGACGCAAGCAAACCAGCTGGACAAACTGCCTCCTCCTGGGCTTTATAATAAGACCCATAAGACTGTGTAGACTCTTTATTTTGGTGTTTTCAGAAGCTTAAGTTGCATGAAATCCAAAAACACATCCTGACCCATAGCTATCTAAATACCAGAGCCAAAAAGTCTCCATTCCTAGAAGGTTTCTCTGTGCTCTTTACATTAACGCATGTGAAAGTGTGGGGAAACCCTTCTTTGGACAGTGCTGCCTTTCAAATTCTGACATGGATGAGAGTCATGCTGTCTTGTTCAGAGTTATGGAAACGCTGTCATTTGAAGTGTTAGAAGGTTAAAATGTACAAATAGAATGGATGTATTTGTAAGCTAACCACTGGAAAAAGGCATTAGCTCACCAAAACCACCTAAACATGTGTCTTGTCAGGTCCACAAACGCAGAGCATACTGGAAGCTGTGTGGCCTTATACGAGCATCATTAATCATATTTGACAATCAACAAACTAACACTGAAATTATAGTATACAGCTTTTTTTCAGCTCAAAAAAATGTGTTAAATAAACTATAGCTTAGTTGTGTATGTGCATGTCTGCATGCATTTCATTTAACCACTTTTTGCTCTCATTCCAGAGACCATGCTGAGCTTTGTGGATGACATTCTGTCTGGGGCCAAATCTCCATGTGTGATGCTGGGTGAAATCCCAGATCCACTCACTTCTATCTCCATGATCATACGCTGCCTGGAGCCTGACACCACCTACATGTGAGTGCAGTTTACTTCCTCTCATTTCAAACTGATGGCATTTAAATTACTTAGCTTTTTAAATCACCTTAAAATGTCTGCTCTTTATTACCATCTGCTATTTAAAATAGTTTAATTGTGACTTTAACTGTAAATTCCTGTCTTAATTTTTTTTTTTTTTAAACTTTAGTGGTCTCATATATTTCGATTTATGTCTTCTGTAACTAGGGACCATTGTCATTGTATGTCAGTGTACTGTCAATGTATTGGTGCATCTCTCATATTGGCAGGGGCCAGGTTCGATTGTAAGTCATTGCAATTCTATGAAAAGATGCAGGTGTGGCCTGATAAAACTGACTTTAATTCATTCCATTTTCAACCAGTATTCACAAAATTTACTTTGCTACAGACATTATATTTCTGCATAGCCATAATTTTATTGAGCCCAATGAGGCATCTACCTTTTCTTATCAGTGATGGGGACTCCAGCAAGGGACTTTCACTCCACCCATGTTTAGTACTACAGAAATACAGATAATGTCTAGTGCTAAACTTATACCACCTCCGTGTTCATTCCAGTTCCAATGCTACCACAGAACTCGTCAGTGGCTGCCTTTACATAACAAATCAGTTATTATTAGCTAGCTAGTTTTCTCTCTCTCTCTCTCTGAGCTCGCTTTTGGTCATACACTCAGAATAAATTGGCAAATAAACAAGTAAGTGCTCTTAACAGCAAATAAACAAATACAGATCTTGAAAATTTGAATGATTTCTAGTATTACTGCTCTGAAAGTAGTACTATTTCAGATACATACTAGTGCACATGTAAAATCCTACATGATTTTATTGGCAAATATGTTTATTTTGTGTACTGAGGCAGAAAGATACCTTGAATCAGGTCACAGTTAAAGCTTTCAGACAGCTGGGGAAGCGGTTCAAGCTTTGGAATAGCTTAAAAGTACATTGGAAGGAGAGCTTAATGGTGATAGCAGAAACAGGAATTGAAAGTTGAGTGTGCTTCAGAAGTCCGGAGTGAAGGGCAAATGAAGGAGTGCAAGCTTTCCTGCACAGAGGCTGCCAGAGGTGCTGTCTCAACCAGCATGATTCAATATTACTTCCATAGTATCAAACATACAAAGCTCTGGTTTTGTGCGTGTGTCAAGCTTCTTGACTGCCACATTTGGGAATATGTACTGTGTATGATAATTGTAAGGATGAGGCTTTGCTCTCTATTGCCTCTTATCAGTTTTAAATGAAGGTGTAGTGAGATGAGTTGTAAGAAGTGACTGGATCTGTGGTGGTATGTGTATCTAATGATGCTATTCCATAAAATTCTATAATGGTGAAGTTCAGCTATGAATTCATCCCTTTATCCTGCATAGCAGCTTATCCTAAAATGTATTAACAGTAAAGAGGTTTGTAAACCAGACATTCCACCCTAGTTTACAAGTAGTTGTGCTGTTTAAGGCAATAAAAAGCATTTTGTACATGCAGGTTTGTGAATGGATTACTGGGTGGGTGGGTATGGCCATGTCTCTGTCACTTGACTAAGGTGAAAACATAAAAGTTATTTAAAGGACAGCCAACAATATGTATTTTAATTATTTTATTGTTATCCTGCAGTGAAAATTGATATAAGATCAATGTGGTGTTTTGCTCATGTGTCTGATTAGGGCTCTTGTGTTTTGTTGCGAGTTTACTGAGAAACAGATGCGTTGTGTAAACCGTGTATATAGAAAATGACTTACACAGGCTTAGAAAATCTAAGCAGTATATATACCCTAAAACAGAAAAGGTGTTGTTTGTGCTACCACTCTGTTTAACTGGAACAATTAATCCATCCTGAAAACAGCATCATGGGACAACTTCCCTGTTTGGCTCAGTAAGTCATGAGACTTCTTCTCCAGGTCTCACTGTGACACTGGCTTGATGTTTTAATGGTGTCTACATCGCTGCACACCATACCCACATGCACCCACATTGTCTGTGGTGTCACAGGTGCTAGTTGTTTATGTTGCCATCCACTAGATGGAGATATAATTCAACCTAATATTAACAACCAAGCCTCACTTCCCCTGTGGGTGCCATGCTAATCTGCTGCATCTGATTCTGGACCTAACCCCAGAGTTGAATCCTTTAGAGTTGCTGAGTGGTTATCTTATTCACACTCAGGGGTGTGCTCCGTCATCTCTGACCTCGAGAAATACAGAGAGGGGACACTTTCTTAATGTACTGTAACTGTCTGCACATTTATTCCACACATTTTAGATGTAATGCTCAACTGGAATTTACCAATTGCCATTTTAACCATGCAGCAGAATTGTTTAGTGTCAGATTGATCGCTCGTTAATTATTTGACATGATTATTTTTCTGTCAGTCTTAAATGAATGTGGAGTTATTTAAAGGAGAGGGTGTGTATGTATTGTTTCATTGTTGCCATAATGTAGTGAAAATACCACACATCAGAGTGGTTGACAGCTGATATAAGTAGGAGGACACCACGAAGAGATTAGTGCTGAATGTGCATTATGTAATAATGTGTATAGACAATGGATATTGTAGAGCACAGGATAGTTTCTCCATAAGCTCTAATAAAACTGGGCCATGTGTGTCTCTGCAGGTTCAGACTTTGGGCAGTAGACAACACAGGAAGGCGCTCCAGCCCCAGCGAGGTCACCATCAAAACTCCCTGTCCTGCACTGGACGATGTGAAAGCACAAGGTATCCTTCATCTTCAGCTATGAATACCATGACAAACCTTATTTATAGAGTCTGATTCTGATCTAATGGTCTTGGGCACGAATAAAGCAGTTAATTTGGTATCTGGGAACACAGCACCTGAACAAAGCTATGTTACTACAATTAGATAGAAATATTCATCATTTCTAATACACTGTACTTAAAAAGCATTAAACTATTTGATGTGTTAATCACACTGACAGTAGCTAGTAGCCATACTAGCATCCATGTCCCTGTAGATTGTAATGACATAATACATTTTCACACTGCATTTTTAAGACAATGTGTTCATATATGTATTTTTTTACTGTATCATGTATTCATATATCCCCGAAAATAGTCAAAATATATTTCAATATCATTTTATGCCCAAAATCGACAAATAACTCTTATAGCTCACATCTTAAACAGATTGCTGGCTGCAACGCAAAATATAAAGCATGTTTGATTAAGTTTTTGGTTAAGTTCTTAAGCTAAGTTCTCTCACCTGATCAAAAATGAACTGCACTGAGAAGGTAAACACTGCATGTGTGAAATCAGCCTTAAATTGTAGGTAGATAAATTAAGGCCTTAACACAGAGACCAATATATCAGCATCTTGTTTTAATCATCATTTCATGATATCACTGTTGAGACCTTCCTATAATAACACATAAATAGTATTAGTTCCACATTGTTGGCACCCATGATAGTAGCAAGGCCCCCACTTCCTAAATCCTGATTTAACCCCTGGCCACAGGTCTGATCACTGTTTACTCACTCATGTGTGGTCGCATACCGTATAGAATGCTGGATTTTTCAGTTTAAAAAAAAAGTATAAAATATAAATAAAAAGTATATTCCAAAACAGAAAAATTTATCTCTACCTAAAAAGAAATAAAATTTTATATGTTATATAAATTAAAAATACAATGCATATATAAATAAACTAGTATCTATAATTCACAGAAGACCCATGGTTTTATTTTTATGTTTCCCACATCTGTTCTTTTAGAAATAGCAGACAAAATTTACAACCTGTTCAATGGCTACACAAGCGGGAAGGAGCAGCAGACAGCCTACAACATGTTGATGGATTTGGGCTCACCCACGCTGCACCGTGTCCTCTACCACTACAACCAGCGCTATGAAAGCTTTGGGGAGTTCACTTGGCGCTGTGAAGATGAGCTCGGGCCCAGGTTTGACCTCTTTCCCCTCTTTCCCTATCTTCCTGTGTCATTCACTCTGCTTAAAGAAGCTGGAAGGAAGACTGAAATTTAACCAGCTTACTTTATAACATATATATATATATATATATATATATATATATATATATATATATATATATTATAAACACAAGATCCCAAATACAGAATTGCAATGAAGTAGTTTGGGTAAAGTAATTCCAATTAAATACAAACAAAGTAATTAGACCGCATTAATCATTTGTCTGTGTGACTTTGACCACAAACATTATGGGAGGCCTTTTTCATTCTGAAATGAAATCTCCAGCTTATACATTTTAGGCTGTATAGCTGAATGTTTTATAAACACAGCCATGTGCTTAGCATAAAACCTTTCTGTGGAGATGCACAGTAGAAACACGGGAACTATTAGTTCAACTGTCAACAATTAGAGTCCTCAGTCCTGAATTAAAAGTTTATTTTTAATCATTTCCATGTTGGAAGGATTTGTCTTGTTTAATTGTTTTTCTCCCAAGTGGCTACATTGAAGTAAAACACAACTTTCACTACAGGCAACCTCACCCCCCTTGATAAATAAGCTGAATTTTGGGCATTCCAAAAAGAGGATGATGAACATAAACACAAAATCCCCAAATCAAGGTGGCTTTTCAATTAATCATTTTAACTACAACAAAGAGCCACTGATTATTATGAGTTAATAAATAAATATAACGGACTATGCCTCCACAAAAACTGTGGAATTACTTTGTTCTCCCCAGATGCTTCTATACACGGTTGGCCACACTCCCCTAAGCAGCCCTGCTTCCTTGTTTTGAACTTCTCTCTAAATCGCTTTGGTTTCCCTCACAAACAGCATGGGCTGTTTAAAATGGGCCATTTTCTTCAGCTAATCATAATACCAGTCATAATAATAGTCACCCAGCTGACCCTAGCTCTAATATAAACCGATGCTGGCAGGATAAAAAAATATGGAATGAGTGGTGAGAAAAACCACATCACCCTGTCCTGTCTGTATGTCACAGTTCCCTCTGGATGAATTCTAGTCTCCTGACACACATCATGCAATGCTGTGTGATGTCTGAGCCAGACACCATCTCACTGACCGTGTCCTTCCAATTCAGCGCACCTCTCCATCGTCACTATGGAGCTGTTTTTAACTAATAGCATGACACTGGTGTGGGCTTTCTGTTTTTGGAGATCTTTTTGCCACTGTAGCTCACCGCAGCGAGACTCTATTCCACAAGCTTTAAACTGGGACAACGGGTACTGAATGGAAGGAGCTCTCGGTGACATATAGCAGTTTGAAGATAATTGCATACCTTTCAGCAGGAAGAGATTCTCCCAGTAACATGTGTTGGCCAAGCTCAGAAAGATTTGTGTCATGTTTGGGGTCAGTGTGTTTTGCAACTTTGGGTATCAGAGGAATGCAGCTGATTGTTTCCTACCAGACTAGTGGATATGAAAGAGAAATAGAATTGAAATAATAAAAAGAGAAGGGCCCTGGCAAAGTGCAAGAGGTTGAAAATGTACCTTGGAAATGAGAGGCCATTTTCCACTTCCATACATGCTGGGATTTATGGTGACAACCGTTGCTATTTGGAGACCGAAACGTTCTTTCATGAAAAATTAAAGCATAACAAACCGCAGGGTTTTTGTCTTAAGCAAATAAACATCCAGATTCCTGTAACCACTGAAATGTGGCAAGATATTAGAAACATAAATACATTCATAAGAATGAAATAGATGACATCTCTCTACCAAACAGGAATAATATTCGTTGAAAATACTACCAATTCTGATATCATTAAAATTCTATCATAATATTCTGTAAGGTGGTAGCCAAAGAAAATTAAACATTTTTGAAGCCTCATTTTTATCCGGTCTCTGGAAATTAAGATGAACAGGTTAATATTAGGATGTCACATGAATCTGTCTGGACAGTTCCTCTATTAAAAACAGTCAGACAAAACTCAGCATGATCTGTTTGCACAGCACAAGCCGCATTTTAATAGCAAAAGCACTCTCTGTGTGCTTTAAAAAATGTCCTTTTCCCTGAGTCTACCCAGAAACCTTGTCGGTCGCTGGCACTTTGGGCTTCAGTATTTATACTGTAGAATGTTGAGCTTCTGGTTTTGGCACACAGATGAAATGAAGCCATTTCTGTGGAATGAGACACTCTTTCCATGCCCTCGCTATCACATTTCAGCCACTTGCCTTTTTCAAGAGGGATCATGCCCACTCCAAACTTCCCCCCAAATGCCCTTTGAAAACTTCACCAGCTTTTAATGGATTTTAACGTTAAAGTTATGCATTTCATCTGTGTCTTGACAACTTGAAGTGTGCCCTTGAAGATGAGAATAGTGCATATTTGTTCCTTTCAGTTCTTTCCAAATCTACTCTGCTTCATATTTAGTAGGTTTGGGTTTTCCTATTAATCTCTCACTTTTTTATCTCTCTCCAGGAGTTTGCTCTTCTATCACTTTTAATAATGCCAAGTTATTCATGATTTACATGAAGAATATTGCCTTAAATTACTTGTTGAAACTTTTGTCTATGTGATGGCAGGAAAGCAGGCCTGATTCTGTCGCAGCTTGATGACCTCAGTGGCTGGTGTCGAGGGCTTCTTCAAGAGCCCAAAATTGGCCTACGCCGAGCGTCACTCAAATTCCTGGCATGCCGTTACACAGACACCAAGGCTTTCAGCCTCAGCTGGATGGAGCTTGGCCAAGGGCTGCACAAATCATGTGATGAACAAATGCTGCCCGTGATGTACAATGACTACGGAGAACCTAAAGAAATTTGAACAGAAAAGTAAATAGTCTGTTTCTTTAAGGCTCCTCATAAGGAAAAAAGTTTCTAAAGTTGTACAGCAAATGTTCCTTCTTCATCAGTTAAATTTACCAGTTTGTTAGTCATTGCTTGAGCAATTACTCCAACTACTTAAGTTCAAACCAGTGCCGTGACCGATTTCATTCCCTATTCACTAAAAAATGCACTAGTTTGTGCGCAGCCATTTTGTAATGTTATCCAAATTCTCATTGGACAAATTATATTCCCTGGATAGCAGACTATAGTATTACCCAGAATGCACCGTAAATCCAGTGTACAACCAGTGCGCACTAAATGCCACAAGGCATAGGGTTTCTTTTAACTTTGTATACGAACATGGTTGTTTAAAGACCACTGAAGCCAACAGGTACTTCTTACTGGTGTATTTAATACAGAAAATCACTTTTAATACTTGTGTTTTTGTGGTTTTACGTTGCTAAGTAATTTGTAACATTTGAATTGTTTCTGTAATGGAGACTCATGGTGATGTGTTCCAGAAACACAAGTAAGTGTTAGCTGAATTCAGTTCGCTGTCTGTTTGCTTTCTATACAGTACTCTATATAGAACAATCTATATAGTAAACAGTGACTGTGTGAGTGAAGGACTGATTTCAGACACAGTGCTGGGTCTTTTGTTGTGTTGTACTGGAGCTACAAGGCAAATGTATTCATCTGGAAGTAAATAAAAGTAAACAGCAATGGAATTCCATGCCTGAGCCCATGACTAAATCAAATGTAGAATTAGAATATATTTTCACAAAATTATTCAATTCAAATCAGTCCCCTTCAAAAGTATTGGAATGGCAAGGACTTTTGGGTTTGAGATCAAAAGGTGAACATGAGATGACAGATCAGAATTTCAGCTTTCATTTCCTGATATTTACATCTATATGGGTTAAACAACTTAGAACATGGCAACTTTTGTTTGAACCCACCCATTTTTCAAGTGATCAAAAATATTGGAACATTGGAACAAGCAATTAATAGCTCTGAATGTCTACTCTTGGTTTGAACCCTGGGTTTCGCCTGTGAAGACTGCATTTGTTGTTAAAAATGATAAGCCAACATGAAGACCAGAGAGCTGTCTATGGGAGAAAAGCAAGCCTTTTTGAAGCTGAGAAAAGAGGGAAAATCAATCAGAGCCATTGCACAAGCAATGGGTATATCCAGTACAACAATTTGGTATGTCCTGAAAGAGAAAGAAACCACTGGTGTACTAACAACCAGACATCAAACAGGTCAGCCAAGGAAAACAACAGCAATTGATGACAGAAACATTGTGAGACCTGTGAAAAAAAATCCAAAAACAACAGTCAGTGACATCACCAACATCCTCCACAGGGCAGGGGTGAAGACATCACAATCCACCATTCGAAGAAGGCTTCGAGAGCAGAAATATAGAGGCCATACCAAGAGATGCAATCCACTCTTCAGCAGTAAGAATCGGAAGGCCAGATTGGAATTATCAAAGAAATACAGAAATGAGCCACAAAGGTTCTGGAACCAAGATTAACTTCTAGCAAAGTGATGCAAAGGACAAAGTGTGGAGAAAGAAAGAATTTGCTCATGATCCAAACAGACAAGCTCATCGGTCAAACACGGTGGAGGTAGTGTCATGGCGTGCGCTTGCATGACTGCTTCGGGAACAGGCTCACTACTCTTTACTGGTGATGAAACTCATGGTAGCAGCAGAATGATTTCAGAAGTCTACAGAACCATTCTGTCTGCCAATTTACAGAAATGCATCCAATCTAATTGGGAGGGACTTAATCATACAGTAAGACAATGACCCAAAACACACTGCCAACACAACAAAGGACTTCATCTGAAAAAAGCGAAAGGTTTTACACTGGCCAAGTCAATCACCAGATCTTAACCCAGTTGAGCATGCATTCACCTCCTGAAGAGCAGACTGACGGGAGAAGCCCCCCAAAACAAAAAACAACTGAAATAAGCTGTAGTACAAGCCCGGAAAGGGTTCACTAAAGAAGAATGCAACAGATTGGTGATTTCATGGTTTCCAAGTCTTGATGCAGTTATGGCAAGCAAGAGATATGCAACCAAATATTAAGCGTTATTTACTTTAATATTATTAGAAGTTGTTCAACACATCTAGATGTAAATATCAGAAAATGAAAGCTGAATATATATATATATATATATATATATATATATATATATATATATATATATATATATATAAAACATAATATATATGGATATAACACCCCTGTTAATTGGCAAGTTAACTCCTGTTAATTCAGAAATTAACTTAAAAACAATCAGAAACATTTTAGGGGGAAAAAAGGTTACAATAACCTTTCATAAGTGTGCACACCCTTTATTTTTGGGGACGTGGCTGTGTTCAGAATGAACAAATCACATTAAATCTCATGTCCAAAAGTAATCATACAGCTGTCATGAAATTATTCTGACCCCAAATAAAGATCAGCTGTTTCTGTAGGATTTTCAATAGGATTGGCATCTTCTTGGTTTCAAGAAGCCATGAAGCCATGGTCTGCATAGAGCTGACAAAGCCTGTACAGGGTATCTCTTTCAAAAGCAATCAATCAGGAGAGGGGTATAAAAAATTTCCAAAACATTAAATGTTCAGTGGTAAAAAAAAAAAATGGACCACCATGCTGACATTACCTAGAACAGGACATCCCTCCAAGGACAAGACAAAAACTTACCAGGAGACAAATGGCATCATTAAAGGAGCTGCAGGAATATGTTACTGATTACTCGCTGTATGTGACAACAGTCTCTCTTATTCTTCACGTCTGGGCTATGGGATAGGGTGGCTAGACGGAAGCCCTTTCTTGCAAAAAACAACCAAGCCCAACTAAATCACCTCACACCATGTGGTAAAATGTGTTATGGTCTAATGAGACCAATTCCAAAAGGTATAATAATTCCATAATTCCAAAAGTTATGTTTGGTGCAAAAACCCCCCCCCAAAAACACCCACGGTGCAGCATGGTGGTGGCAGCATCATGCTTTAGGCCTGCTTCTCTTCAGCCAGAACTGGGGCTTTTATCAGAGGGAATCGTGAATAGTTACAAATACCAGTTGATTTTAGTGCAAAAACCTTCAGGTGTCTGCTAGTAAGCTGAAGACGAAAAGGAATTTCACATTTCAGCATGACAGTGACCCAAAGCTTACATCTAAATCAAGAAAGGAATGGCTTAACCAAAAGAAGATCAATGTTTTTGAATGACTTAGCCAGAGCCCAGACCTGAATCCAACTAAAATTCTGTGGGGTGACCTGAAACGGGCTGTGCACAGGAGATGCCCTTACAATTTGATGGATTTAGAATGTTTTTGTAAGAAAGAGTGGGAAAACATTGCCAAGTCAAGATGTGCCACGCATATAGACTTTTACCCAAAAAGACTGAGTGGTGTCATAAAATCAAAAGGTGCTTCAACAAAGTATTAGTTTGGGGGTGTGCGAAAAGATGTGAAATGATTTATCTTAATGTCATTTTTTTGCTTCACAAAAACCTACCATTTTAACAGGGGTGTGTAGACTTTTGTAAGTATGTACACACACACACACACACACACACACATATATATATACAGTTAGGTCTGGAAGTATTTGGACAATGACGGAGTTTTTGTGATTTTGCCTTTATACACCACTACAATGGATTTGAAATAAAACAATCAAGATGCATTCAAACTGTAGACTTTCAGCTTTATTTTAAGAGGTTCCACAAAAATATGGCATTTACCATTTAGGAATTACAGCCATTTTCAGAAAAGTACTTCCATTTTCAGGGGCTCAAAGGTATTTGGACAAAGTGACATAATTGTAAATATAACCATAATTTTAATGCTTGGATGAAAATCCTTTGCAGTCAATGACTGCCTGAAGTCTGGAGCCCATGTTCTCAAAACTCAAATTCTGAGTTTCCCCCATGGAGATGCTTTGCCAGGCCTCACTGCAGCCACCTTCAGTTGCTGCTTGTTTGTGGGTCTTTCTGCCTTCAGTCTTGTCTTCAGTAAGTGAAAAGCAGCTCTGCTGGGTTGTGATCAGGTGATTGACTTGGCCATTGAAGAATATTCCATTTCTTTGCCTTCAAAAAGTCTTGAGTTGCTTTCGCAGTATGTTTAGGGTCATTATCCACCTGCACTGTGAAGCGGCATCCTATCATTTTTGTAGCATTTGGCTGAATGTGAGCAGAGAGTATAGCCCTTTACACCTCAGAATTCATCTTTCTACTTCTGTCAGCAGTCGCATCATCAATAAACACCAGTGAGCCCGTTCCATTGGCAGCCATACATGCCCATGCCATAACACTGCCTCCACCATGTTTGACACATGGTGTGGCATACTTTGGATCATGAGCTGTTCCTTTCTTTCACCATACTTTTCTCTTCCCATCATTCTGGTACAAGTTAATCTTGGTTTCATCAGTCCAAAGAATCTTATTCCAGAACATGGGAGGCTTTTGATTAGATATTTTCTGGCAAAGTCTAATCTGGCTTTCCTGTTCTTGAATGGTACCAGTGGTTTGCACCTTGTTGTAAACCCTCTGTTTTTACATTCATGAAGGCGTCTCTTGATTGTAGATTTTGACAATGATATGCCTACCTTCTCCAGAGTATTCTTGACTTCTGTTGATGTTGTGAAGGGGTTTTTCTTCACCAAGGAAAGGATTCTGCGATCATCCACTTTAGTTGTCCTCCGTGGTCTTCCAGGCCTTTCGATGTTGTTGAGCTCACCAGTGCTTTCTTTCTTTTAAGAATGTACCCAACTGTTGATTTGGCCACACTTAAGGTTTTTGCTATCTCTCTTATAGATTTATGTTGTTTTTTCGGCCTAATGATGGCCTCCTTCACTCACATTGAGATCTCCTTGGACTTCATATTGGTAGCTCCAGTTGAACAGCTGCCAAATGCCAACTCAATACCTGATATCAACTCCAGACCTTTTATCTGCTTCATTTGTCTTGAAGTAACGAGGGAATGGACCGCAACTAGTCAGTTAACTTCTTGTCAGTCAGCTGTCCTTTGAGCCCCTGAAAATGGAAGTACTTTGCTTAAAATGGCTGTAATTCCTAAATGGTAAATGCCATATTTTTTGGAACCTCTTAAAATGAAGCTGAAAGTCTACACTTCGATCACATCTTGATTGTTTTATTTCAAAATCCATTGTGGTGGTGTATAAAGGCAAAATTACAAAAACTGTCATTGTCCAAATACTTCTGGACCTGACTGTATGTATGTATGTGTGTGTATATATATATATATATATATATATATATATATATATATATATATATATTCCCTAGAGGCATCTAACCAAGTACTAATATTTGATGTTTCCTTTTTGATTTTATGCCTCATAGACTCTTGTTTTTTGTCTCATTTTGGCACTTGATTAAATTGTGTATTTTTAAATAGCATAAAGCACATTGTGTAGTGTAGTGCACTTCTGTGTTATGTAAATAAAGCTTGACTAATCAGTTAATATGTTTAGCGATTATGCTAAAGTATTTATATGAAATAAACCGTCTTGCAGATCTACATGTAGTGACCTTTCCAGATTTTCCCTCTAGAACCTGCTTGGTCTGTGAACAGAAAAGTGTCTCACTCTGAATTGGAATAAAACATATTTTGTAACAAAAGCCAGAACACCTTAATCCTGATGTGATATTGTTATGTCAATTACTTCACCAAACAATGTGGTTTGGGGTGCTGATTTTGGAACATAAGTTTTTTTATGTTGGGGGCTCATTCAGTTCTTGCTGTCCGCTTTAGCCTTGTAGTGCCAGTGCACAACTCCAAAAGTCAAATCTGATCAAATCTTTCTAGATCAAGCATACTTGAGGTAAGTGGGAACTAGAGCCACTTTAGGCCCATTTACACTTTGCATTAACATGTAGCGAGACAAACATGTTCATATCGCATGTCATTAAAACAGGTATAAATGTACACAGCACACATTGTGATCAGAATATTGACTGGATCAGTCAGCTACCTCAGGAGGTCGTCTAACTCACATTACAATCAGATTTCAGCCAGATGTAAACATCATCTGTTTGCATCAGCCTGACATTAGAGAGAAAGTACCTGCCCATGGGATCAAATTCCAAATTCCAGCACTTAGTACAAGCATTCGTGTTACCTCCTAACAGATGTAGGTGTATAAACAGAACCACTTAGTGAATGTCCATTTTCCTGAGTCTTTTTGGTAAAGAGAAAAGTAAGTACTTCCGTACATGCTTAGATTTTTATATATAATTCTATAAAATGATCTTTGAACTTATTGATCCTGCTGTGCTAGCTTATTTGCATAGTGCAGTTAGATTCAATGAGTACAAATTGGAGAGGAGAGTACATTAAAATAAGGTTGTAAACACAATGTGAGATCAGTTCATCCATTATCCAGATTTTATTGTCCAGATCAGAATGTACGTTAATTCAAGATCTAAACTGGGCCCCAGTGTGCTGTCTGGTTTCACAACAAGCAGTTTTTCTTTTTTTTTTTTGCCAACTTTGCAGACCACAATGCAATGTTTATAAAGTTGTCAATGTGGATATTTGTATAGTCAAAAAACTAGAAATCTTCAAACAACATTTAAATATAGTGCTGTGTATTCACAAATAGAGAAAGTTTGGCTTATATATAGGTAGCAAGCTATATATTTCCTTTCCCCTCCCCACAAGAGCTGAATCTATGCCTTCTTGTTATGCTAAATAAATGTGTGTCTGTAGTGTATATAGATATGAAAAACATATTTAATTATGTATCAATAGCAACTCAAAGTTGACAAAGCAGACTAATCTACTGAATTTAGTGTTGAAACAAAAACATGCATTTGATAAGCAGTGAGCACTGAGGAATGCTTCTAACTGTTTACAGTAAACAATCTCATTAATGTTTCTAATTCTTTTTGGAAGTAAAGATCTTCTCCACACCTGTTTCATCTTGACATTTGTTAATTTCGGACTCATAAACTACATATGAGAAGTGCATGGAATCATAGTATTGTGGTTTGACCATCAAATCATAAATGTAAACAGTGAAATTGCATTATAAGTTTATTCTGTATTAAGTCAACTGATGAAATTCTTGTAAAATCACTTACAGTCTGTGAAAAAACAGCCCAGTATTGGATTTTTATGTTGATTTTATTTTCACTGATACATCAGTAAAACCATACATTTATAGAATGTTGTGTAAGAGTATGTCATACACTTTCAGTTGTAATTGTATTCAATTCAAATTCAATTCCTTTGAAATTGAATCCAAAGCATTCATGCATACATTACACAGGTCACTACCAACAATATAGGCTGTCTTATGATTCTTAACAGAGCATGTGGCACAAAACAAGCTAACACTATCAGTACAATATTTGTATATAACATTTAGATAATCTTGATATATAAAAAAAAAAAAAAAAACGCTGAGAACTTTTGGTGGGAATAAATGCTTTATCAGAAAAAAAGTAGGTCATATCTACACTTGCATAAATGTCAGAATCTCCAAATATGTATTTATAGATTAGTATAAGAATGATTAATATAGATTTTATAATTTTATATGTTTCAGTTTGAGCTGGTTTGATTGCTCCACATTTGATTGATTCCACATTACGTTCTTATCCTTCTTGTCTCTTGTTTTTATTTTTATTCCATTTGTCCTGTTATGGTCCTTGTGCCTCAAACTCTCTCATTCTTCCCTTGTTCTCTTCTGCCTCAGGGTCACGACATGTGCATTCATCAAGGTCACAGTCCACCCCAAACTGGATGACCTGTCTCACATTCAGATACACATTAAGGGTTGGCCATATCCAAAACTAGTGAAGAAGTGCCAGATTATACTTTGAGTCTATAGGCCTCATAGTCTCTCACACACAGATATAGAACAGGTTAAAATAGTGTTTGAAGGCTAGACTGTGATAAGAAATTATTTGGTATTAGCGCAATATAAGCTTAATCAGTGAAATAAGTCTATTTCGGTCTAGTCCAAAACTACAGTGTGACAATTATTAAACTGATAATGGATATACTTTTTTGGCCATTAATCTACACTATGGATATAACCAAATATGAATAGATTATTCACAGTGAACAGATAACGTGTCCTTAATAATATGAATACTGATGCAAAAATACATTTTAAATATTTTAAGTTGTACATTCATTGCATGTTTTAAGTCATTCTTAAATGATCATTCTCCAACAGTCTGATTCTGTAACAAGTCTAGCCTGAAATAAAGTGACCTAAAGTAGGTCATGTGATTACAATAGGAAAAACATCAGACAAACACCTTCTCATGGTGCTGGGGACAATACTATTACTGATGTAAATCTGATTTGGGCTGCTTTTGGAATGATAAAAAAATTGGTATGTAATGAAGGCTGGTTCGTGGATTGCTAAACTAACTAAGCAGCAGAAACTGTGCCACTCTTCTACCTGTTATGCCTTCTATGAATAGGTTAGTAATGATTATTTATATCGTATAAGAGCAGGGTTGGGAGGGTTACTTCAAAAATGTATTCCGTTACAGTTACAGATTATTAAAAAAAAAAAAATGCAATCAGTAACGTAATCCAAATATCATAATATGAAAGTAATGTAATTGATTACTTTTGGATTACTTCAAGGTCACTTATGTAAATAAAGTCAAGAGAAAAGCAACATGAACAACATCAACAACATCACAAAAGTATTTCAGAGAGCAACTTTGGTGTTTCAACTGAAGTTATGATGGAAATGAGAAGTGACAGTGGGGCACATATCTGAAAGGGCAGTGACCAAATAGAAAATTTGAAGATCAAAAATATTAATTTTCATAATTTTGCAACATGATCTTAGAAGCTTTGTTATACAGTATGTCCTTACTAAACACATTATTATTTGTTTGTAAAGTTTGATACAGCAAAAAATCCAGTTGTTTGTACATTCCTTGTACATTTTGTTCTTATACATTCAAATTTCATTACCTAGTACAAGGAACAAGTACAAGGAAAAAAATGTCATTGCATCACACACAACATTTAAAAAAAAAAGTCTATACCAACTGCATGTACATTAAGCTATTTCAAAATATATGTTGATCAAGGCTGTGATCCTTTTTCATTTCAGCAATCAGTGATGGGGGATTGGCGGGAGTTCCCCTTATTGGCTTTATTGGCCTTATTGGTATCCGTTTCAACGTTCCTCTAGTGCAGAATGATTAGAGACAGATGTTATTTGTGCTTGCACCAGGAGGTGGCTCACATGAGTCATGACTAACAAGAGAGAACCAGAACTATAATCAAACAGCTCTCTATATTGCGTTATGTCAAAAGATTAATTTCTTTGGTTTTAAATGAAAAAAATTATAATCCTGATAGTATTCCAATCTTTTCAAAAAGGACCTGTAATCTGATTACTTTGTTTTTTGACGTAACTGTAACGGATAAGTTACCATTTTTTTGTATCCTGATTACATGTATTCCATTACTCCCCAAGCCTGTATAACAGTATAAGGGGCTTACATGTTGCATATAAATTAATAGCATAGCTGATAAAAGCATATGTTAAGATTTGGGAACCACTGCACTCTCAGCCAATCCTCTTTTGCTAAAAAAATTTAACCCCTCTAAACGCACACATCATAGCAGTGAACAATGCACCAAGAAAAATGCTTTGAATGTACACATACACTTACCATCCACTTTATTAGGAACATCTGCACATTCATGCAGTTATCCAATCAGCCAATCATGTGGCAGCAGAGCAGTACATAAAATTCACATAGATATAGGTCAAAAGCTTCAGTTAATTTTCACATCTAACATCAGAATGGGGAAAATGTGTGATCTTTGTGACTTTAACCATGGCATGGTTGTCGGTGCCAGATGGGCTGGTTTGTATATTTCAGAAACTGCTGATCTCCAGGGATTTTCATGCACAACATGAAAATAGAGTTTACACAGCATGGTGTGAAAATAAAAAAAACATCCTGTGAGCAGAGGGTCTGCAGGCTGAAACACCAGGCCAGAATGACCAGACTGGTCTGAGCTGACAGCTACAGTAACTCAAACAAGCATTCTTTACAACCGTGGTGAGAAGAAAAGCATCTCTGAACACACAACACATCAAAACTTGAAGTGGAAGGGCTACAACATCAGGAACCTGCATTGGTTTCCACACCTTTCAGCCAAGAACAAGGATCTGAGGCTATCATGGACATAGGCACACCCCACCTGGACAGTTGAAGATTAGATTTAAAAAATCACCTGGTCTTTTTCCAGTATTCAACTGTCCAGTTTGGGTGAATTTGTACCCCTGATAGTCTCAGATTCTTGTTCTTGGCTGACAGGAGTGGAACCTGTTGTGGTCTACTGCTGTTGTAGCCCATCCACTTCGAGGTTTGATGTGCTGTGCAATCTGAGATGCTTTTCTGCTCACCACTTTTGTAAAGAGTGCTTATTTGAGTTACTATATCCTTCCTGGCTCAAACCAATACGATCATTTTCCTCTGACCTCTCTTATCAACTAGGCGTTTCCAGCCACAGAACTGTCTCTCACTCAGTGTGCTTTGTTTTTCGCACCATTCTGTGTAAATTTTAAAGACTACTGTGTGTGAAAATCCCAGGAGATTAGCAGTTTCTGAAATACCCAAAACAGCCTGCCTGGCATCAACAACCATGCTAGGGTTAAAGTCACAGGGATCACATTTTTCCACATTCTGATGTTTGATGTGAACATTAACTGAAGCTCTTGACCTGTATCTGCATGATTTTATGCATTGTTCTGCTGCCACATGATTGGTTGATTGCATTAACTCCATAAATGAGCAGGTGTACTGGTGTTCCTATTGGATGATGAGTGTAGTTGGCTAAATAAAACACTCTGATTTTGAAAAAGAAATGCATTTACATTCAGCCTAATGATAACACCATATTCCACAATCAAATCTTCTCAAAGCAAGGTTGTTGTTTAGAGCCACCCTCAGTTCATTCTAACTGTTCAGTTGTGATCTGTATTTTATTTTGACTGAGGCTATAATGGGGTTTATTCAACTTGTACACACTCATACTGTTTATTCAACAATCACAGTGGTTTTTTCTGGACAGCTCTTGTGTGTATCCATTATTTCTATTCCCTCTACACTTTGTTTCCTTTTTTGTTTTTACTGTTTGTGATCTAGCATTTCTACCACCATAGTGGACTTTATTTCTCATTTCCCTTTCAATATCCCTGCACCTCCCCTGCAATACTGTCTGTTCTCCCAAGGAGAACACATCTCACACATTGGGAATCACTGTTTTAGCGGATTGCTATCAACTATGTTAAGATTGGAATCTGGTTAACTCCTTTTTTAAAATATAGACTATCTGTATGTAAAATATTTGTAAGTGGCTATTACACATACACTATACTATGGCCAAAAATATGTGGACACCTGACAATCACACCCATATGTTCTTTTTGAACATCCCATTCCAGATTTAGTCCCCCTTCACTGTTATAATAACCTCCACTTTTCTGGGAAGGCTTTCCACTAGATTATGAAGTGTGGCTGCGGGGATTAGCTCATTCACTGAGGAATGTGAGGTCAGGCAATAATGATGTGTGAGGAGGCCTGAGGTGCAGTCGGCATTCCAGTTCATCCCAAAGGTGTTCAGTGGGGTTGAGGTCAGAGTTCTGTGCAGGCCATTCTAGTTCTTCCACACCAACCTTGGCAAACCACGTCTTCATGTTCCTTGCTTTGTGCATAGGGGCATTCTCATGCTGGAACATGTTTGGGCCCCTTAGTTCCTAAGCCCCTTAGGGAAATCATACTTCATATAAGATAATGCTATTTACATATGTGCTGTGGTTCTATGAAGGTTGTGATTCTATGAAGCCCATATCACTGCAAGGGCAGTGAGTATCATATGGGTACAGTCTTGTGCACACACATAAGTCTGTAGTTCTATTAAGCTCAGGTGTGCTAAGGTGTACAGTGAGGTCCAGGTAGCAGCAGCACAGATTTTCTAGAACCAGCATTCCTCCAAGTAATGCCCATGAGGAGGAGATGCTCCTCATAGATCGGCATGTCACGGTAGGGGATGGGTGTCTATTTGTCATGGCGATGACATCCACCACCCAGTGGACCAATCTCTGCTTAGATAAGGGAGCCCATATCTTTCATCTCTAGCATGATGAACAGTTGGTCTGTGGATCGGATAGCTGTTGTGTGGTCTAATTAGTACTGTTGGGCACTTACTGGGCACAAGAAGGAACTCCTGGAAGGGGAATGCTCCAAGGTCAATTGATTGATTTATAAAAATGGGTGATATGAACTTATGCAGACATCCCAGGTTTAACCACAAGGCTACAGAGACACCCATTTTAGTTTGGCATCTTGGGTAAGCTAGTTATGCGGCGCCTTAATGGACTTCATCACAAGGGGGGGGGATCCCAAGTTTGGGCAATAGACAAAGGGGAGAAAAAAAACTATAGTAGATTGTGAGGGTAGTCACTGTTTTACATCCCCCGCTGATGAGTTGTTCTCATTGAGGCTAAATCTTTTCTTCACTACTTAATCCGCCAGCTCCTCCTGCTCTGTCTTCCCTCCCCATGTGGCCCAGGGGCATCACACTACTCCCCAGCCTTTAAAGGAAGTTTCCCTGCTGACAGCCTCTCTCCAATGGGGCAACACTCTCAAACTCTTTGATTAGAAAAGCTTTGTGTTTCAAGCAAGCTAAAGCCTGTGCCCCTCACTTGGCTGAGTCTGTTTGGCAGGCATAATGTTTGCTACATGGTGGGAAAGGGTAGCTACCACTCTCATTCACTCTAGCACCTTGAAAAATAGCCGTGGTGCTAGGGAGAGACTGTGGTAGGGCTGGGCATGGTATAGCATTGTTCATTCCACTTCAGTGGCTGCTATGACTAGTTTAGAGTCTATAAGCAGTGCCTGAGAGCTGGAAGAGGCTGGCCCTGACCGAGTTTCAGACATTGCTGAGACTAGAGTTGAACATGGTGTTTCAACTGCTAGGTCATTATCAGCTTGGAAAAATCTTCCAGATATGGATGTAGACATAGCATCCTTGTGCTGCTTAAAAGACTACTAGGGAGTATGAAGAGTAATTGGTCTTTAAGGGGGGCTCTGTTGAAGGATATGAGCTGAGCCATGTCATGCTGTTAATTTGCAGAGAAACTAAATCGGATTGCTTTCTGGACTGTCAATGACTGAAATTTGTGACCAGCAAGCTGTTTAGGCAGCTCTGTCTGGATCAGATCTGACTTCAGTTCAGGTCTAATTCTGCCAGCCAAACATGCTGTGCTGGATTCAGCATTTCTGTACACTCAGCACCATGGATGTCTGAGCCAGACATTGTATCTTTAAGATGGTCAATATGCCCATCAATTACACTAGCGTTATGTAGCCATTGGCCCACTAGTCAGTCAAATGGCAAGAGCTGTGTAATATGCAAAACAGATAGCACAGGGGAAGAATCTCTTCCAGTTGGGAAGAATAAGACGTGAATGGAGGGAACCTTACTGTGTCATATGTTACTTTGTGACTTTTGGAAGACCTCAGCATATGTGCACAAGAAGGTAACCTGGTGGTTCAAGACAGTTGACACCATGAGACTGAGTCATGTAAACTTTATAAATATACATATAAAGTACATATAAATGCTGGCCAGACTCCTATCATTCATGAAACCACACAGATAAGTGGTGAAATATCAAGAACACTTACTACTTATTACATCTAACTAAACTCTGTTTTTGTTTTGTTTTGTCTCTACTGCAATACTACAAACTGACTTGGTAATTAGACTGATTCCGATGTGCATCCAGATTCCACACTACATAATTCATGTGTGTGTTATGTCATACCCATAATATTCTGAGCAAGAAAGAAACTGCAGAGTAGATCACTCTCTCTTTATTCTCCTATCTCAACCCCTCACTTCTGGCACTGATCCTAGACTCTATTAAAATGGAGTGCGGCTATCAACACGTCCGGGGCTTTTCCACTGCCTATGTAAACATGCAAGTGTCAGTTCCTGCTGGACCCACAGTGGCTGGATGCTTCCAGTCACTGTTTATTTCACTTTCTCTGCATCTGCTCATTAAAAAGCACTATTTTACAGTCTCCCATGACCACTGACACCTGGCCTGTGCCTAATAAAACAAGTTTAGGCTGGTCATTTATTTACACCAGTCGCTCTTTCCCCTGAGCTCACAGCTCTCTGTGGGGGAGACTGACATTTATCTGAGCAGATATGAAAAAAGAATACTTAGTTGACTTGTAAGAAAAAGTGTAGCCACAAAGCTTAAACTCTGACATTGTGAAAGACAGAGCAAAAGAATATCATTATCAGTGAGGCACAGGGGTTTATTACTTTCACAGCATGATCATTGTGTTAAAATGCTTCCTTTAAAGGGTTTAATTTTACCTTTTTGGTAGAAAGAGTGGAAGGACAGCAATCTCCTCCATCGTACTGGCAGTAGGCTCGGTTGTTGATTGTGTCACACCAGCCATCTCCACCAAATGGCTTAGAGGAAAGATAATTAGCTTTAGAGGCTATGATCATTAAAACACAACACTCTAGCAATAGCACATTTTTTGTAAGTGCCTGTTGGCTGAACCATTTTTCAGTAAACATCTGTGTGATAATAGGCTCACCACAACTATTCAACACATTTTTATCATAAATCACTGTCACCATACACTACACCTGGGCAACATACCTGACATACTATACTACAATGTTTTTTTTTTTTCACTTTTTATTTTACTTTGTGTCTTGATGCCAAAATTGTGAAAACGCCAGTGCAGCCTGCCAAATATACAACTTTGGCTTTCCTCCAGCATGTGGAGCCGTTCAGAGAGTCAGGGTTGTACCTGATTCCACAGATGAGCCCAGGAACAGCTGCTGGGGACATTTCTTAAATGAACCACTATGGCTACCTATAACCACAATATATTAGACTACTGTTTGATATGTGCTTGAATCTTTGTCTTCTGATCTTTGTATTAGTCAAAGGTATGAAACATTATATTTCATAATATTGCATTTTAATTTAAACTGAATGAAACAGCTGAAAGTGCAGGCATTGCATTGGTGGAGTGGGTAGCGTTTCTGCCTCACAGCTCCAGGTCCCTGGTACAATACTGAGCTTGGGTTACTGTCTATGTGGATTTCTGTTAAGTTTATGTTCTCTCCTTGTCTGCCTGAGTTTCCTCCAGGTTCTCTGGTTTCCTCCCTCTTCCCAAAAACATGCCAGTAGATTTACTGGCAAAGTTAAATTGCCCCTAGGTGTGTGAATGTGTGTGCATGGTGCTATGTGATGAACTGGCATACCATCCAGGGTGTATCTCTGCCTCATGCACAGTGTTCCCAGGTTAAGCTCCAAGTCTACCTCAACGCTGACTAGGATAAAGTGATTACTAAAAGTGACTGAGTGAATGAGAGCTGAAAGTACAGCAAATAAGCTCTTTGATATAGGTTTTCATATCATATAATTGGAGGTAAAGCCCGTTTGTTCATTATTAAACTGTGATACTTGTTCTTGTTTACACTGGTTATTTCTATGACTAAAAATTCTAATAAAAATTTGTAAGTGAACTCTAAGTCATTAAGAAAATGTCACTGTGCTGCACTGTGCATACTCAGTTCTTAAAGAGCATCTGATTCAATTGGATATTATGGTAGAGTGCCTAACTACACCTCTTAATAAAGTGGCCTACAGGGTGGCCAGTTCAGCCACTATCATCCCTGCTTCAACACCAAAATGTTAGCAAAAAACATGGAATTGAATGCTGCACTTTTTTTAACCTTCCACCACTTTGCTGCTTGACACTTTTCAGCAACAAATCAACTATATCAACTCCTCATTTTGCACCTTGTTTTCAGGAGAACAGCAAGAGAGGGAGAGAGTGAGGAGTGAGTGTGGGGGGGTCTTCTTTCCCCTGATGTGTCATTTCATGAATATGTGCATTTGAAAGTTAAATTTGTATATTCCAGGGAAGGTGAAAGTTCCAGACCACAGGGATAGAGCTGCATCACTGAGAAATCTCGCGAAGGGGGGTCCTTGTCTAACTCTGGACTAGTCCCCAAGCTTGGACCAGTGCTTTCTCTGCATGCTGCTAGAAACAGCAAATATAACATATTTGCTAACATAAAATCTCTACAATGTGGTCCTATACGTTCTTAGCAAAAGGCATCCACAATAAGATTGACAACATTATTCTCTTTTATTTTTATGTTTATTCCATTAGAAAATATATAGGCTTATTAATGTGGGTGGACCATAGACGTGTCTTTAAATGTCTAACGAAATTATTTAGCTTAGAAATCCTTTTCCTATGTTTTTCTTCGAAGGGATTTTTCACTTTTGTTGCAGCATCCAAATGATGATACTTAATGATACATGATTATATAAATAATAAGTAAGATTTTAAAAACTGCTAGCATCTGTTTCTGAGCCAACTGCCTATCACAGGTGTCAATGTCTGAATATATAGAAAATGACTTTAGCACTAATACCCAATTGCCAGCTTCTTAATGGTCTTTGGGAGGCAAATCACAGAACACCCTTCCTGCATTTTATGTGATTGTACCAGGAATTTTCCACTACAAAATTTAATACTTGCTTATTTTCAAGGCTCAAGTCATAGTCCAAAGTCTATGGTGGTGCTTTATTTAACAGCTAACACATGAAGCCATTCAAGATTCTTAATAAGCTATGCTATTGTGCTCCAAGAGAAAATCCTACTATTAAAATTGAATGTATGAACTTCAGGAAGAAAAATGTGGAAATTATACTTAAAATCTATGATTTATTGATGTGGACACCAGGGTGGTCCTTCACTTCTTATTTCAATAATATCTGAGAAAATAATGATGATAAATAATAATGGACCAATCTAACTAGTTTCACTTATCATGGTATAGTAATTATAGTGCCAACTGAATAAGCTATGGTGTTCTGGTGCATTCATAACCTGAGCTATTATGCTATCATTTATCATGTTGTCATGGAGTAACTAGTTATGAGCAAATGTGAAAAAAGGTGTGGGTGGGAGGGGCATGGGGTTGATATTGTGAGATGTCTCTGCTGAGATGTTGATACATACATACATATATATATATATATATATATATATATATATATATATATATATATATATATATATATATATATCAAACTGTACTTTTAATCTTTTAATTTCCTTAATTTTACATGTTCTTATGTGCCTATCACCCTGCTGTTATTGAAGAAGGTAAGGCCTGGCACTCAGTAGTGTGACTTGATTATGCAAAAGTGGTTCAGTGACCTTCTTAAAGCAAATCAAGTGGCTATACTACTCTAAGGAGATCACTAAGTAACAATTTTTCTATATTTTACAAAGAGTCTTCAATAATCTCACAGCAATGGACCCAAGTTTGTCGGGACTTAGAAGAACTGATTAACTGTAAGATCACTCCGTATCCTTGCCTGTGCTTGCTGAATGATGACTCTTCTTTGAACCTGTGCACAATGGACAAAAGGACTCTTTTTTCGGGTTTTATTGCAGCAAAGAAAACAATAATCGCACTTTGTTGGGATCCTAAGGCAGACATCTCAAGACTGTGGTTATTGAATATGCAACATATAGTTAATATATGCTCTTTAGCTAGATTTAATAAAGCTAAACCAAGAACGGTACAGGCCTGGCAAAGAGTTGTAGAATCTATTTGTGACCTGTTCATTGGGTAGTAAGATATATCTCCTTAGAATTGTGAAGTACTCATATCTAGGGTATTACTATGTCATGTAAGTATTCATTTTATATGTAGGTAGTGCCGACAATATTTGTTTCTTATCTCTGTTTTGTTCGGCTCTGGTTTATTTTTTTGTGTGTTCTTTTGAAAATCTAATATAAAAAAAAATCTCACAGCAAGTTCTTATTCATAGAATATAGAATCTTGTATCAATAGCTCTTATTATCAATAGAACCTTGCTTACTGAAAGACATTACCACAAGAAAATGGCACAGCTGGGACCTAGACTGTATGCTGTAGTGCTAAGAAAAATAATGAACACTTTAGGGCAAAAAAATCCTACAGTGCTATCTATATTTTGACAGAATCTGCCACAACAGACTATGTTTCTCATTTATTGTCTCTGAAAAGATATATAGCACTACTACTCAGTATCCTCCATCCTTAGTAAACTCAACAGGTGATAACTAGTATACTAGTTCAAGGCTACTTTCAAGAAAGCATATCGTCAGTGGCGACACTTTTGGATTGGTAGAAAAACTGTCAGTTAGCTTGGCAAACCAATGTCATTCTGTATCAAACCCTAAACCAGGTTTTTACTCTATATACTTTCCAACTTCATGCCAATGTCCAGGAAAGTAAGAGGCAAAATTGGCATAAACCTTCTTTGTGTTACACTTAACAGATAAAATTACACATTAACATCTAATTCTTTCATCTTTTGTCATGGGCACAGGCGTACTAGTCTCATCATTGCATAGTGACAGATTTAATAAGACCATTACCATAAGCCTGCACAATGGACCCACATGCATGCCATTCAGATCATGTGTTTAACTTGGCATCTCAGCACTGAGCTTTTCAGTAGCCATTTACAGGGTTAGTAATTGGACTGGCTACAAATGGGATTCAATGGATTGTGGGTGGAAAGAGAGAGGAGGTGTTTATACTTATATATAAACCACATTTAGAGAGGCACAGCTGTTTTCATTGTTTCTGATGGAGTGGCCTTCTCAGACATGCAGTCAGTCTCGGAGCTAAGCATTACACTGTCATTAGCACTAGAGTGCTAGAGTGCAGGAAATTAACCACTGAATGTTACCAATACATATGGACTTAAAATATTCTCTATAAATTATTTTGCAAAACTAAATTCATTTTATACATATATTATTTACATACCATAACATATGTGAAAATGTTAATGCCAAAATATTGCTTAAAGAATAAAAACAGAAGCTTTTATCTTATTGACCTTACTGAGGACCAAAACTTTAGGGCTTTATTATAATTTTATAGGGATCTATTAATAGCCACCTGAAGAACTGCTGCTCTTCTGTTTATACTTAGAGTATAAATATATAAGTACCAGTAAGAAAAAAAGAAGAAGCTCTAATGAGAGAGATTTTTGGTTAGAGCAAAAGCAAGTATTTTCTCCTGTTGTTTGAGTGGAAATTATAATTATTGTGTGCAATGTTTATTTAATATAATCATTTTTGCTCATTTTATGGAGGTGCTAATAATTCTTTAGGGCAGTGTATATGAGGCACTATAAACCAACGAGATACAGAATTGTATCTGATCTCTGTGCACAAGGTTTAACTTTCTCTGTCTTGGCCAAGTCCCGCTGAACACATTACTGGCTCTCAAAAATAAAACAATCAGCCCCAGCCTTATCGCTCATGACTGATGATTGAGTTATCCAGGCCTCCACTTTGAGCTGGTAGAACTCAATCAAAGTACTTGTTCTTTTCCAGATGAAAAGAGCAGATGTGGACCCTACCATAGTTTATCAAATTTTCTGTGGCACACTTGACATATCAGGCCAGTAAACACTGAGATGAGATCCAACTGAAAATCTCTTTTGCTCGAAACTCATAACAGCAGAACTCCGGCACCAGTCATTATACAAATGATGACTGTTCTGGTGTTTTGCAGACCTTGCATAACAAAGTTTGTTGACAGTACGCAGTGAGGATTGTGGCTCAATACTTTACAAAACTCTAAATAAGACTCACCTCACAAGACTGAATGCAGTGGATCTGTTCAGGGTTGGGGTGCCATTTCATTGTGCCCGTACAGACAATGCTCTACACATACAAACACACATAGATGCACATCCACACAGACAAAGAGACAGAGATCATATCATTTTCCATTCTTGTTATTTTCCTTTATATAACTGTATGAACAGATTCAAAGCATCTTTAGTAGTCTCCCTCCAACTGATGCCACCCTACCTAAACTTAATCCTAACCCTAATCTTGTGGTCACTGTGGAATCATTTGTAATAATGTACACACAGAGTTTTAACACTGTTTATACCAAGGACATCAAATTCTAAAATGAATAAAATAATAAAATAAACAGGAAATGCTGTTTTAATCACTAGCTTTCTGTTGTTTGGACAGACATTTTATTGTCATGACACAGAACAGCCATTCATAGCCACGTATGGAACTCGTATCCTTTCCTAACATAGTTTTGACATCAAAATCCTGGAAGTCAGTATCTCCTTATCTTAGCATGACCTTTCCTCCAACGCGCTTACCCAATCTGCAAAAGTTTTGGATACCGTTCCTGGAAAGCACACTTTATGTAAGGGTGCTGAAGTATGGATATAAACACTGGGAAAAAGGCCTGATACCTTGAGAGACTTGAGTGCTTGGTGTGTGGTATTTTAATTGTCTTCTGTATAAACATTTCAACCAAAATCATCAGTTACAAATTGGTATGAAGACAAGTAGATGAAATTGGCCTTTAAAAGAGGAATTAAGCAATTTTAGAGCAAGACTAAGCAAACTGGGCCAAACCATCATTCAGATGTGTCAATAATATGACAGTTTGGTTCCAGTTTACCCAGATTGTGGTGCTCATGTGGTGCAAGGTCAAATGTCTGAATGCATAACTTGCTTTCAATCTTGAACCATGACAACTAAAGTAGAAACCCCTCTTGGGAAAAAGCACTTTTAAGTCCTTTAACATCTCAAATATTCAAAGACCATTTGTCAAGGCTCGAATTTGATTGCGTGCAATATGTTTTCCTTTCACAAGTGGCTCACATGCAATGTTATTAGACAGGAGAGTCAAGGTGAAAACCCTGGTCCCTAATTACTGATGTGGTCAGAGCCAATCCACATTTTGTATATGCAGTGTTTTGTAGACTAACAGGTGGGAACAAATGAGATTCACTCCTGTGGTCATCAGCACCACATCACACCTGGCTTCAATTCACAGACTGTTGCTTAGTTGTTAGTTGTATTTGGCTTGTAATGCTATGTAGAATGTAGTCAAATGGTCAGAAAAGTATGACCAAAAAAGGACAAAAAAGTTTACATAAAGGTTTACATAAAGGACAGGAAGGCTGCTACTGGAATTGGCTTTCAAGATACATCAGCACATGGTTTCAAATAGCAAATTACTTCACCTGAACCCTGGTGGGAAGGACCCAGTGTTTGAGTGTATCAGCTGTGGAGTTATTGGGCAACACCACAGGGTCACTTAAGGGTACAACACATACTGGGTAGCAGACTGCACCTGCCATGACACAAAAGCAAGCCTTCATTTTAATCTGTTGAAAATATTCATGTGAACACACTGGGACAAAAAAAAAGAACATGGCCAGAACCATATTTGGACATCTGTGCTATGAAAGTTTGGCTGTCATTCTAACATGAGAGACCTGACCAAGAGATCATTTATTATGCTACCAGGTGTAAAGCAATATCTGAGTTACATGCTTAGCACATCACAGGTCTAAGATTTCCAGTTTGATCCTGAGCTCATGTTACTGTCTGTGCAGTTTTGCACGTTCTCCCCATGTCTGCAAGAGTTTCAATTCAAATCAATTCAATTTAATTTGTATAGCACTTTTAACAATGGACATTGTCACAAAGCAGCTTTACAGAAATAAATACATTCAAAATAAATTAAATCAAAATAAGTTGAAAATGTGTGAATTTATCCCTAGTGAGCAAGCCAGAGGCGACGGTGGCAAGGAAAAACTCCCTGAGATGATATGAGGAAGAAACCTTGAGAGGAACCAGACTCAAAAGGGAACCCATCCTCATCTGGGTAATAATGGATAGTGCAGTTGTAAATAAATCCCTTCTATAACTGTATACTACATGGACAAATAGTGCAATTGTGCAAACAGTAAATACATTAGTTTTCACATGAAGTGCGGTTTGTTGAACCTATCCACCGTCCACTGAAGGAGACCTGAGTGCAAAACTGCTCACAGCAACCACAGCCCCAAAGCCACCACAGCAATTACAGTCCCAAGCCATCACAGTACACCTTCCCATATGAGATCCCCAAGCCATCTCCATGGCCCTCAGGTGGCACCATCCCCAGCAACCCAATGATCTTCAGGCCATCCAGATGGGGCCACCCCCAGCAGCAGTGAGCGATCTCCAACCGGAAGAGAACTCCAAACAGAAGCAGGGCATCAGGATGAATCAGGCAGGTCTGGAGAGCAGGGTCAGGATCACTGATATCCCAGGAATATGTAGCTCGACAGAGAGAGAGAGAGAGAGAGAGAGAGAGAGAGATAGAAAGAGAGATTTTAGAAGAGATATTAGGTAAACTTTTGTCCTGTAATGGTAAAAGGCAATGTACTTTGTGTGCAAGCAGGGACTCCGGCAAGACTAGCTGTGACAGCATAACTAAAAGGGAGAGCCAGTAGGTAACACAGACTTGAGGGCACCCTGGGACATAAAGCGGCCACCCACTCCACCAACAAACCTGAACAAACGCGTGAGAATGGGGGACGACAGCATCCAAACACCCCAGTTCACCACAACATTCTATGCCTATGAACCCTCCAGATCTGCTCCTTTACCCAAGAAAATACTATTCACAAAAGGCTTGACTAAACAAATATTGTTTTAACCTAGACTTAAACACTGAGACTGTGTCTGAGCCCCGAACACTAAGTGGAAGGCTGTTCCATAACTGTGGGGCTTTGTAAGAGAAAGCTCTACTGCCTCCTGCAGCCTTCACTATTCAAGGTACCAACAAATGATCTGCAGCTTTTCGCTCAGGCTTGAGACCATTCAGTGCTTTATAGGTCAATAGTAGTACTTTATAATCAATACGAAGTTTGGATGCCAATGCAGTGTGGATAAGATTGAGATGCTGTGATCATATTTTTCTGGTTCTAGCAAAGACTCTTGCTGCTGCATTCTGGACTAACTGGAGCTTGTTTATGCACCTACTGGAACATCCAGACAGTAAGGCATTACAATAATCCAACCTAGAGGCAACAAAAGCATGAACTATTTTTTCACTGTGTAGTGACATTATATTTCTTATTATTTTCTTATCTTAGCAATATCTTTTGAGATGAAAGAAGGCTATCCTAATAATATTATCTACATGAGCTTCAAATGAAAGACTGGAGTCAATAATCACACCAAGGTCTTTCACTGCTGCACATGATGAAACAGAAAGGCCATCCAGAGTTACTATGTATTCAGAAAGCTTACTTCTAGCTTCATGTGGTCCTAGTACAAGTACTTCTGTCTTTAAGTAAAAGAAAGTTAATAAGCATCCAGTGGCTAATATCCTTTACACATTCTTCAACTTTATTAAGCTGGTGTCTGTCATCTGGCTTTGCTGAAACATACAACTGTGTGTCATCAGCATAACAGTTGAAACTAATACCATGTTTGCGAATAATTTTGCCCAGAGGTAGCATATATAAAGAAAAGAGCAGTGGACCTAAAACAGAACCTTGCGGAACACCAAAATTTACCTTAGTATGTGTAGAGAAGTCACCATTTACGTTTACAAACTGACAACAATCAGTAAAATAAGACCTAAGCCAGGAAAGGGCCCTTCCCTTAACGCCTACAACAATTTCTATCAAGGAGAATAGCATGATCAATGGTATCAAAAGCTGCACTAAGGTCAAGCAACACAAGCAAGCAGACACAACCCTGATCAACCCTGAGGCCAGTAGTAGGTAATTTATCACTTTAAACAGCGCTGTCTCTGTGTTATGATGAGGCCTAAATCCTGACTGATACATTTCATGAATGTTATTCCTATGTGAGTATGAGCATAACTGCTGTGCCATAACCTTTACTAGGATCTTGGAGATAAAGGGGAGATTTGATATTGCCCTATAGTTGGAAAATTGACAGGGGTCAGGTTTTTTCAGGGGTTTGATAACTGCTAGTTTAAAAGATTTAGGTACATAGCCCGTGCTAAGGGAAGAATTGATTATTTTTAGAAGAGGTTTGATTGCTTCTGGAATTATCTGTTTGAAGAAACATGTAGGTAAGGGATATAGTATACATGTTGATGATTTTGATGAAGAAATTAGTGAAATTAGTTTGGTCTCTCGAAGGGGTGTAAAACATTCTAATCTGTTGTAAACATCTTTATCTGTTGTTGTATTATTATCTACAGGGTTAGTTATAAAACTGTCTGGTTTAAAATTAATAGTCTGAGTTTTTTGCCTGATATTTTCAATTTTACCACTGAAAAAATTCATGAAGTCATTACTGCTATATAATGATTGTGTGCATACTTCTAATTTGGTCTTATTCCTAGTTAATTTTGCTACAGTATTAAATAAGAATCTAGGATTAATTTTGTTATCTTCTATTAGGGTGGAGAGATACACTGATCTAGCAGCACTAAGAGCTTTTCTATAGCTCAGAAGGCTCTCCTTCCGTGCTGTTTGAAATACTACCAGTTTAGTTTGACGCCATTTACGTTCTAATTTTAAAGTGGTCTGTTTTAAGGTGCGTGTGTGATCATTATACAAGGTTTCCTCCAGGTTCTCCAGCTTCCTCCCACCTCCTTAAATCATACTTGTATGTGCAATGGCTAAGTTAAAAATTGCCCCTAGTTGTGAACTAGCATGAAGTGTATTCATGCTGCCCTGTGATGAACTGGCATCCCATCCAGGGTGTATTCCGATCTTGCACCCAGGGTTCCCAGGAAATGGTTCAAGATGCACTGTGACCATGTTACTGAAGATGAATGAAAGAATGACTATACTGAATATACTGCATGCTTCCTTCAAAATACTGAATTAAATTTAGGCAACAAATTAAACTGTCACAGTAATTGCGTGAAACAATCTTGTTCAATTATTCATT
Organism: Pangasius djambal; assembly: GCA_022985145.1. Classification (NCBI taxonomy): domain Eukaryota; kingdom Metazoa; phylum Chordata; class Actinopteri; order Siluriformes; family Pangasiidae; genus Pangasius; species Pangasius djambal. The sequence goes on from CM040978.1 coordinate 23,480,097, forward strand.
CATTCATGTTCAGTAACCACTTTATTCCGGTTAGCATCTTGGTGGATCCGGAGCCTATCCTGGGAACACTAGGAACTAACCTGGGAACACCTGGGAACATGCACAAGAAATTCCACACTGGCAGTGACCTGAGCTCAGGATCGAATTGGGGCCCCTGTAGCTGTGAGGCGGCAGCGATACCCACTGCACCACTGTGATTCCTTGGTTCAATTACTAACAAAAACACAAATAAAAAGGTCACATGCCAGATACTATAACATTTTTATAGTAATATTGAGCTAAGCTGTAATTTTGTTGTTACTAAGTTATATACATTTGCAATTTGGAAATTTTATACCACATTTTATACTTGCCACCTGTTTTATTGTACCTTAAAACTAGAACTGTAAAATATAATGGTGGTAAATAGAATATAACTGAAATGGTGATTTAAAAAAGATTATTAATCATATTGAGGTGGCAGACATGTTTAAATCCTCACCGACGCCATAACCCTCATCACAGGTATACTCCACCATGTTGAGCTCCAGAGGGACCTGGCACAATCCTCCCATCGTCTTACACATTGAGAAGTCTTCAGTCCATTGGCCATCTTTTGTGCAGCGAATTGAGTACTATAGTGATAAGACAAGAGGATGATTTGGAACGTATTATGTTCACTCATCAAGCTGAGCTGCATAATACCCCAATAAGTTCTAGTTTTATTGTATTGTCTATTGATATGCTACATCAGTAATATGAAGTGTGAACATGAAGTGTGCAATGAGTGAAAGGGGGAGAAATGCTCTATTAAGATGATTTTACCCTCTCAGTAGGGACGGGGCAGTGTAGAGTGCACACACTATCATAGTCCAGGTGGTTGGTACATGTGTACATGCCCTCAAACATGGCAGGCAGAGCAGGGCATGAGATAGGGGAACAGCCACCTGTCTGCCATCTGCCACCCTCTAAACACTCCAGCTTCAGAAACCTCCTACACACACACATACATACACACGTTACTATGATAATGGATACTTTTCCACTGACTGGTGCATGACTGCTTCTTCTACCTTTCTACTTGAACTTAACCCTAATCTGAATCACAGTAGTGAAGATAAAATGCTTAAGTCCAACACTGAATTTTCATTTAAAAGCACTTTATGGTTTTAAAGCATTAATGTTAACTAACATAATAGACAAAATATAAATCTGCATATTTTCCTATTACTGTGGATTATTTGCAAGATAAAGTGCACACAGACAGGATTGCGTGTGGACTATTATTATAGTTTGCCATCTGCTTATTTTCCAAACTACTCAACTCCCCAATTAAAATATTTCCGACCTAATGAACAATGTACCCTTTACCACAATGAACATTATGGGATAGATTACAAGACAGACTCATGTTCATGCATCAAAAAACATTTGGTAGGATTCATTAATTACCAAGTCCTGACTGTAGCAGAACTGTTTATAGGATAGGAACACACAGGAGCAATAACAGTACTTATGATATACTCTCATAATGGAATGCCTTTCAGACTAAATGTATCAAAGGTATTAATAAACAAGAACATTTAAAACCATTTATTAGACCTGCTGGCCATGACTTGCAGCATGAATGGGCAATTAAAAGGGCTTTAGAGGTGTTCACATATTTTAACAGCCAGTTTAATAACCCATAAAGCCATGGCAGGTGTAAATACTGGCCTCCCCTGACCTTGTTAAATGGTGATAAGATGCATTGTGTAATCCAATTGGATAAAATAGCTCAATCACATGGTACATGATTAGTCAGTTTGTACATTCATCAAAATGACATTACTGGAGAATTATTTAGGAAAATATATGGTGAAGTCTTGATCTTATTTAAATATATAGCCCACATAAATTAGGAAGAATGTCATTTAGTTTATACCATTTGCCAGCACCACAGCTTCAAAATCCAGTGCAGATTCCAAGTAGACCTGAAATAGGTAACACTTGCTAAAACATGAAAATGAAAAAAACATGAAAAATGCTACACAGCAGTACTCACTTCCTTGGCTTTTTGGTCAGGGTACCCGTAATGTAATATCCGGGGTTGCATTTGTAGCGACACACGGTGCCCACGTCATGCCTCCTGCCATTGCACTGTGGCACCAAGAGCTTGGCATTGGGTACAGTGGGTGGGTCCAGACACTCAATCTTACAATACGCTTCAGGGAATGACCACAGTCCATCCTCAAGACAGGCCAAAGTATTGCTCTCCCCTTAGCAAAATTAAACATCACATATGAAATATCACATCTGGATACAGGTAAGTTAAAATGCTATACAGAAAACCTGGAATGTTATGCTAGAAATTCAACTTCATACAAATAACAAATGAATTTCAGCATGAAATCATTTACAACACTGTTTTCTTCAAACATTAATAACTGCACCTGAATTTGGTTTTGTACATTAAATTAAAATGCATCTGGGATTTTACACCATACCTTGAACACACAATGCAAGTACATCAGAAGGTGAGGAATATGACTTTATGAGAGACGGAAATCCAAATCTGTTTTCTCTAAAAGTTAATGAAGGACAACAGAACCTCATGGTAACTTACACCTTATGTGGGATACATGCCTGAAACATGCCTGAAGCCATATGATGCTGGTAGGGTAAAAGAAAACTAATTAGAATGTATGACAACTTCTAAAGCAATTTTACTGGTCAATAAAAATATAATGAATCTCTTTTGCAATGTTTAAAAAAAAAAGAAAAAAGAAAGAAAAGAAAACTTTATACGGTGTACAAAGGGGAAACACACTCTGTAGTTCTAACCAAATTCAGAAGCACCAAAAATGGGTGATAATGGTCCAATTTATTTATTGCAACATACGCAAAACCACCAGCTAGAAAACCAAAAATCATTACCCTGTTAATTGCTCATAGCAATTGACCTTAATATCATAAACAGGTTTCAAAGCCCCCTACGAAAATTGACAGAGTAAATGTTGTTTATAGACATTCAAAGCAAGCTCACTTCTGGGTTGAAATAGTAACATCAGAAACACCATCTAGTACAGTCCAGCAGTTGTAAGTATACTATCATATTAGTTTAACCATTTGGTCTTTTCATAGCCAAACATTAAAAAGAAATTTCATATATGAGAAAAGTAGTCTAAGAAGTCTACAATCAGAAAAAAAGGTATCACCTAGGTATTACAAGGGTGAGGCTCCCGAACATTCATAAGTTGGAGGCTACCCTTCTCTTGTAAAACCCTTGAAGCCAAAACCCTTCGTAAGTAATGAATTATGTAAGGTTGTTTGGAAATTAGTGAATAACTTGATCTATTTTTTATTCACTAAGTACTTCTTTATTTTAAACTTGCACTCTAAGGCAGAGGCTGCTAATTTCAGTACAATAACACTCACTGATCCATTTGCCTGAGCAGAAGTTATTCAGGCAATTAGTAAATCTTATTCTTATTCTTATAACCATTTGTATTCCTTTTGATCATTGGTCACATTAAAACTTTACCAATAAATCTTACATGTTGATCACTCAACATAATATGGGAAGAGAGATCATGAAGACTATGTATAAGCAGTGGAGACAGGGTCTACCAAGTGGAGCAGTTGTCCTAATGCTTTGGTGCAGATGTAAGCCTACTCAACGACCTCAATGGCTTTTTAGTCTCTGATTATTTGATTTGTTCCTGGGTGCTCGATACATGGACACACAACATCTCTTATATGTTCATATAGTTTATAGTTCCAAATTCATTGTACTGTTGTAGGTATTCTTCAAAATAACAACAACCTGTCAATGGTGACGTAAATCAAATTAAGATATGATTCATGAAGCATGAATGAATTGTACAGAAGTAATAGATCTCTGAGAGATGTGATCTGATGTCAGGGTTGAGGAGGCAATTAGTTGAGAAGGTGGCAACGGATATTTCAGGGGTGACAGGTGTCATCCTAAGCAAACCTAATGGCATGTTAATGGAGATAAATAGGTCACCCAGGGGTAAAATCATTACCCTACTTGGTTAGGTAAAGGAGAAACCTGCAGAAATTTTGCCCTGACTGACAACACCAGGCTAACATGGGAGTGCAACTGAGTTATAAATTACAGTCATGGTAAAAAGAAAATACACCCTCCATCAATTCTGCATTTTTATTCATCAGGGCCTAAATAACAATTGTGTAGTCCTCACCAACTTCTATAAACAAACAACCTCAGGTGGCAACAAAAAAAACACACAACAGATTTCAATACGTAGTTATTTTCCATTAAAAAAAGACATTCAGAAACCAGGAGGGGAAAAATAAGTACACTCTTCCTACTTGTACAGTGAGTAAAAGAGTTTTTAGCAGCCTGGTGTTACTAAGGAAATGCACAAGATTATTTAATCATCAAGAAGTGTGACTACCTTTATAAAAGCAGACTTTTGGCAGTTTGGTGTTCTGGAGCATTCAGGTACATGTCTACATCATGCCAAGAAGAAGAAAGAATCAGCCATGACCTCAGAGAAGCAATTGCTGCTGCTCATCAATCTGGGATGGGTTATACAGCCATCTCCAAACAATTTGAAATTCACCATTCTACTGTGAGAAGGATTATTTATAAATGGAGAGCCTTCAAGACAGTTGCCAATCTTCCCAGGAGTGGGCATTCCAGCAAATTTAGTCCAAGGTCAGACTGTTTAAAGCTCAGAGATATAAAGAAAATCCCAAGAGCTACATAATGTGACCTACAGGCCTTTGTAGACACATTAAAAGTATGGCTTTCATGTATGGCTAGGAAAAGGCCCCTTCTCTCCAAAAAGATGGTAGCATGACTTGAGGATTGCAAAATTGCATCTGAACAAACCACAAAAATATTCTGGTACCATATTCTTTGGACTGATGAGACCAAAGTGGAGATGTTTGGTCATCATGCATAGCATCATGTTTGGCAAAAACTAAACATTTATATATCATTTATATGTCATTTATATACTATAATATGTCATTTAAATATATATACATATATATTTACCACTCACCAGATTAAAAACTGACTGATATGAAGATTATGGTCAAGATGGACCGAGCATATTGCTGTGCTGGAATACCGGTGGGGACTATTTTTGCCTTTCGGCATTTTTTGTGCTGATTAAATTTGCCTCCATACTGTGAACTGATTGTTTGACTATCAACTTGTGTGTCTTTTTGACTAGACTAGATTGGGTCAACAATTTGTTTGTCAAAAGCTTTTAGGAAACAATCGCAAAACACTTGATCCATCCTTGTCAGGAAACAGTTCCCATGCAGTTATAGAGGTAATAGTGTGTATATTATAATTCAGTTCAATTTAGTTTTATTTATATAACGCTTTTAACAAGGGACATTGTCACAGAGCAGATTTACAAATATCTGGATATAGATATAGATTTAGGTTTATCCCTAATGAACAAGCCAGAGGCGACAGTGACAAGGAAAAACCCACTGAGACGACATGAGGAAGAAACCTTGAGAGGAACCAGACTCCAAAGAGAATCCATCCTCTTCTGGGTGACAGATAGTGAGATTCTAAAACATTACTCATCTACAACTGTATACTGTAGATTCAAACAATTCTAAGTGTGTTGGAAAGATCTTGAATATAAGTATCAGGGTTTTAACTTTAAGTCTATAATAGCCAGGTGAAGTTATTCACTGTATAATGAATGAAACTTGAACATAGTTTTTAGCAAGTGCAGTCCTTAAGCTGTCCAAGTGAGAACATCCGCAATCATCTTTAGGTTATCCATGTGGCACCATTCATAGCAACCTCATAGCAAACTTTTATTAAATTACACAGCAAGTAATTCTATAGCAAATGACTGTCCAGCAATTAATAAACTAGCTTAGATTGTGTAGAAACAATTGCCCCTTTTATGTATCTTGTGTATATACGGCGTTTAATAAAGAATAAAATCAAAACAGTCAAACAGTACAAAGGATGTTACTGAAAGTGAGTGAGTAAGTGGGCATAAAAACAAATAGCAAAGCTGAGGTGTCAAAACTAGTGATTTGTATGATAAAGTTTGATTTTGAGGAAGTACAAGGAAATTGATGTAAGCTAGAAGCTGAGATGAGAGTAAAATCTGAAGAGAACTGCTGCTCTACACTTGCTTTATTACTTTATTATTTTCCTATAAAAGTTGTATAATTCTCTTTTTTCTGTTATTGTTATTAGGGGTCAAGCACAAAAGATGCATAGGTACCTATTGTTTTCATTAGTGTTCTTATTTGGGGCCAAGCACCACAGTTGTGTAGGCACCTATTGTTTTCGTTGGTGTTCTTAATATTAGGGGGCCAAGCACCGAAGCTGCATAAGCACCCTATTGATATTCTATGTTTTCTTATTTTTGTTCTTCTTCTTCTTCTGGTTAGGGTGTCTATGGGAGCCCATAGTACCATCTGGTAAAAGGTTGTGAAATTTGGCACACTGATTCAGGAGGATCTAAAGAACATTCTGAACAGATTTGGGCCAAGTGTTGAAAATGCTCTAGCACCACCATTAGGCCATTTGGGCCTAATTTGGATGTACATTTATGGCCATACCTTTTGAACCGTGTGTCCAAAATTTAAAAGCCAGGCATCCCTGGATTCCCTGGGTTGGGATGAGTTCAATGTACCCAATGACATCAATTTCTGCTATCAGATTTTCCAGATTTTCAGATTTTAATCAGATTTTCCACCACCTTGGATTTTGTCAAAAACAGTTTTTCATTACTCCTCCTACAAATTTTCTCCAGTCATCACCAAATTTGGCACACATCATCTTCAGATTAAGCCTCATAAAAGTTATTAAAAGAATTTTGAATATTCCAAACGGTTTGTCCGTAATGAGCCAACAAATCCTATGGTGAAGCCGCCAAACAGCAACAAGTTTGTGCACTGACACAAAACTTGGTAGGCATCTTCAGGACCATGACCTGAGGCAATGCAACAAATTTCGTGGTTGCACCTACTGGTCAAAAGTTACAATAGCATGCCAAAAATGCTTACATCTAACTGCCAACATCAATAGAAAGGATGAAAGAGTTTCTGACCAAAAAGAAGCCCAGCCTGCCTGTCACTGATAGTGACAGCAGTCAGTGTGAGAAGAGGGAGAGAATGAGGGAGAGTCAGTGTGAGAAGAGGGAGAGAATGAGGGAAAGTCTGTGTGAGAAGAGGGAGAGAATGAGGGAGAGTAGTGCAGCTCCCACCCCTTTTCACCAGGTTAGCAAGATAAGCAGAACAGGTGAAAATAACTGTATATTCTGTTTGTGACACTCAGGTTTACAACTTAAAACACTGATGACGGGTGAGATATGAAAAGAAAATATTTCTTGTCCCCTAGTGTAATGAGGTCTAATGGCTCTGTTATACTGTGCAGTGCATGTCTACCAGAGCTTTCAATATATGGTTCAAGCTTTCAGGCTTTTGTTTAAAAATTTCACCCATGAATAGTTGTAACATTTTGGGTGAAAATATGCATGGATTTTTGTAACATTTTTTTGTATTTTAGTTGCAAACTTGGATGGCGCAGGTTCAGATGGAGACAGACAGAGTGTTAGTGAAGGAGCTCATGATCCATCATCTTCAGAATCAGAACCAGAGTTACCAAACAGTTCTTCTGGCCCACTAGGACCTGATGGTATGCTGCTGTTTTCATATTGCAGTTGTAACGAATGTAGACTAAATAATAGATTTTTGGATCAACAATTAGATAGTTACATGTCTTGATGACAGTGAGTTTATGAAAATGTAGGGGCATTCACCCTGGTGTTATTTTCGTTTGCTTCTTTCCAGATATTTCCCAGTGCAGAGCAGCGGGAAATTTTTTTCTTCAAATATTGTATTATATTTTATTTTGTGTATATATGTACATTAATCTTAATGAAAAAATACATTATGAAAATTTTTATGTGATTGTAAGTTTACTCCAAATCCAGAAAGTGCTTGAAATTAAGGGCTTTAAGGAACAGTTAAAAAGGTATATTGTGCCAAAGTGCTAGAGCCAGCAGCAAAGGCAAAACGTAAAATGTATGTATAATCAAATAAGGCAGTGAGGTTTTTTGTTTGTTTTCACATTGATTATTTTGCCCTTTAGAGCCACCGTAAAGAAGTACTCAGATTCTTTACTTAAGTAAAAGTAACAATACAACATTGTAAAAACATGCAACAAGTTAAAGTCTTGCATTGAAAATTGTATTATATTATTGGATTATTATTAGTATTGCATCAATGTTGTACTATTGTATTTGTCTGAGTAGCATGAGTGAGATGTCTCATGGGGATACATCCCTTCACATATTCACAGAAGCACTTATTCTATTACACCAGCGCTGAATCGCTGGCAGTCATGACGTGTGTTTCAGGTGAATACAGATAAACAGAATACAGAGGCTAGAAAGAAAAGGCATGAAGCACATGGCAACTTCAACTGTTGCAAAACTGTTCAAAAATCTGGCAAGGAGTGAGTGGGAAAGGGCTGATTAAGTACTGCACGGCTGATGAGAGAAGTGGGAACAGGTGTGTAGATGGGTGGGTCAGTCGGGTGATGGGGAAAGGAAGGAAAGTCAGAGGGGATCTGGTGGACAGCTCAAGGATGGCAGGTCTGGGGAGTTGGAGCAAATTGCGTAATTGCCGCTTGCAGCTATATTTATTATTCTGCTTCTTCATCTTCCCCTTTTGAGTCTATGGCAGCCCATAGAACTGTACATAGGAAAGTTATGAAATTTGGCTCACAGATAGGGGACAGTCTGAAATGTTATCAGTCTGAAATGTTAAATTTTGAGTCGCTATCTCAAACCCTCTAGCGCCACCAACAGGTCAAAATTTCACTCATGTTTCTGCTAATAACTATTGAACCATAAGGGTCAGAAACAAAATTCTTTTTTCTACTGATTCCTTGGCTCATACCAAGTCAATTGCACGCTTTCAATTTCTGCCTGACTACATTTTCTGCCATTATGAATTTTCTGAAAAAACTACTTTTTCCAACTCCTCCAAGGCCGTTCATCTGATTTTCACAAAAATCTTCATCTTCAGACCATGCCAACACAAAATGATGGAATTCAAGTTGATCAGTCAAACTGTTCTTGAATAACACGTAAACGAATTTGATGGCGAGCACTCTGAAATGGACATGAGGCTATATCTCTGTAATGCTTTAGCCATTTCACACCAAACTTAGTATATATCATAGCCATTGTGAGTTGAGGATAGCTGCACAGATTCAGAACAGTGCCACCTTATGGTTAAAATTATAATGCAATTTAAAAAAAATGCTAATAGCTTTTGATTCCTTTTGCCTATTGTCATGAGACCCAAGGAGAGTCCTTGGGTCATGCTGAGAATAATGATACCAACTGTGCCATGGTCTGCCAAACTTGCTGTCTGCCAATTTGAATTTCCTGAAAAATCTACTTTTTTCAAACTCCTCCTAGATTGGGCAGTTATGACTCCTTTCCATGGGATTCTCTCAAGCAACTTAAAACATGTTCTTGTTCTTGAACTGTTTCCCCATTCCCAAAGTCTTGCCCTGCTTTCCTGTTTACAAAGGAGAGAGGCATGGAACCTTCTGAAGAGGACCTGAGGTGGCTGCCAAGGATATACACGCCCCTAAATCCCTAGCTGGTCGAAAGCAGACTTCAAGAGTACATGAAAATATGTTGTGGATTCATAAAAATATGTAGAGGATATATAAATATGCCCAAACACAGCAAAAAATGAAAACATCAACATATTGAGGGTGTTACCTTGCAATGTGGAAGGTGAGTTGCAGGAGAAGGTGCACTGCTTGCCAAAAGTAGTACCCCAGGGGCAGGTGAAGGAGGCAAAATAGACATGAGAGTTATCAGGCTGACCACAGTCCACTGGCACACAGCTCACCACACGGTCCCAAACACCATTAACACAGCTCAGTTCTACAGAGCTCTGAGAACCAAATGGAGACACAAACAGAGATAGAGGATAATGTAACTGATGACTGATTTAAGCATATCATGCACCATGATCCCTTGACCCATCTTGATGCTCTACTTCTGCTTGGAGCGTCCTTCACCTGAGAATCACTTGCTGCTGCTGAGGATGGCTCTACATGGCTAGCCTAAAGTTTGCCATGAGATTGCTGTGGATGGTACCACAGAAATACCCTAATGATGGCTGTGGATTGGTCTTACTTGGATAGCCTAATAACTGTGCTTGCTAAAACCAGTTCACACTAAAGTTTCATTCATTATACAGTGGATAAATTCACTTGGACACTATAGACTTACAGCTAAAACTATAATGAAATAAAAATTACCCTGATGCTCACATTGAAGATTCTTTCACTTAGCACTAATTTTAATCATAAGGTGGCACTGTTCTGAAACTGTGCAGCTACCCTCGTAGTATACAGATGTGGAAGAGTAATGACTCATCAGTCACATGATCCAGTATCACCCAGATGAGGATGGGTTCCATTTTCACTCTGGTTCCTCTCAAGGTTTCTTCCTCCAATTTTCCTTGTCACTGTCGTGCCTGGATTGCTCACTAGCGATCTAAATCTAAATTCATATCTGGATTTCTGTAAAGCTGCTTTGTGACAATGTCCATTGTTAAAATCATTATATAAATGAAATTGAATTGAGTTTAATTGTAGGTGCTCATGCTGTACTCTACTGAGAATTGGGAAACACTAAAACTCACCACAGAGCACATGGTCTGCTATGAAGTATAATTCAGTCTGTAAAATCTGGTATAGGTACACATCTGGTGAGCTCCATGTTGCCATTTACAAAAGTACAAATGTCCAAAAATGACATTCCTCTTAGTGCAGCTCAGAAGCGAGCCATAGTGAACATCGAGCATTTAAAGGAAGAAAGTGCCTCTTGACCTGTGTTCAAGTATGCCTGCGCAATCACATCCTTTCCCCGATGGGCTAAGCTGTCTTTGCAAAGCAGAGCCACTTTATAGACAGCTGGCAGTCACGTCCACATGCTTGAGAGCCCTCAGTGGACACTGACTAGCAAAGTCTCATCTTCAAAAGCAGATACGTTGATAGATTTATTAATATAGCAAAGCATATTACTATACCCAACACAGTTTGGTGGTGCTGGGTTCAGCCAAAGCATGACATGACACTCTAGTCTCCTGCACAGACACTGCATGCTGACCACTTACACATGCAATTGTCCATTAGTGATGGCCAGCAAAAAAAGACCCTCTAAGGTGAACGACACTTTACATGAACATCTTCTGCTGGTTCAACTGCCAAGTTGCACAAAGTGCTTAGCACTAAGTCCAGATCCCACTGCTGGACCATTATTTTGCATGGAGTTTAGAGACATTCTGCACCCTTGAGAAAAGTTTTCATTAATTTTTGCAGAGGTAAAGTGTTGCCATTGGTGGCTTTACGAAAAAAAAAAAACAATCATTCACTGTTTCACACCATAATGAGAAAACACTGAATTTGCCTGTACCAAGCACACAAGAGCCTGTCGCCCTGAAAGTTAGGCACTGAAAATGGCATTAACACATATTAAAACTTTAAAAATTATCAACTGCATTTAGACTAAAACAACACACTGTTCAAATATAATTCATCAGAGAGAGGGAGAAAGCAGAACTTTTAAATGTCTCAAGTATAAAACACAAAAATGGTAAGGCTGCTTTTTGTTTTAGCTCCAAAGCTAAAATTCCCTACAACAACAAATTCATCACCCAACAGCATTATCAAGCTTAATATTCTTGATCAGCACAGTGCATGGTTTAACTATAATTCATCAGAGAGAGATAAAACACTAAAACACAAAAATGATGAGGCTGCTTTTTGTTGTTGCGCCAGCACTAAACTTCTGTGCAACGACCCATTCATTACCCAACCAAATTGATCAAGTTTATTTATTTTATTACCAGTATGTATTTTAATTATTTTGACATTCATATTTATACAATTTATAGATTGTTAATTTTTTTTTTATTTATTTCAGCTGATTTTTAAATTTGAAAACAGGTAAAAAGTAGGTAATACATTTAAAAAATGTACATTTCATTATCATTATAAAGCTGTCTCTGTACCTGTTGAGGACGAAAGCCCAGGCCACTGAGCATGTGCAGTGTGTACCCTCGGTGGCAGGTAATGGAGCAGTGTGTGGGGTCCAGAATGGGGGTGCAGCTAACTGAAGCATGCTCTGCTTTCACAGCACTGCAGGAGTCCACAGGGCCTGGCCTGCGCACACACCTAATAAATAGACATGCAAAAATGTTATTTTTCAGTTCTATGGATGTCCCTAGAACATTTGTCCCTTGTTTGGACAAATGCCAGGTCTGTGGATGCCATATTCTTGCATTGTTGTATTTTCCCCAATCATCTACATCATCTCATTCAATTCACCAGTTACTTAACAAGCCATTTATAAGCTCTATCCAATGTGATTCTTGATAATAAAAACATGCTTACATATGTAATATGCGCATGGCACGATGCTACTTCCTTTCATTCTGGACCACCAGGGCAGTTTCTTTCTGAACTAGTGGAGGCCACATATCAAAGTCGTAAGGGTTTGTAACAAACAGCCCACCAGACAATAACAGAAAGCACTCATAAACAGCGCCAATAGCATACTTTATTGAAAATGAGAATCACTCAAGCGCTGATACTGTCTTTGTTGAGGATAAGAATCACACAACATTCTGGTACTGCTTGACTGACAGCAAGAATCACCATAACTCACCACAGAGCAATTGGGCTGCGATGAAGCAATATCTATCTGTTAGATATCTGTAAAAATGGTAGTTGGTGAGCTCCATGTCGCCACTTCTTAAACATCTGCAAGTTGCACTCCTCTCATTGCCACTCAGAAAGTAGTCATAGCATAAGAAAGAGGCATTTCATGGAAGAAAATGCCTCCTGATCTGCTTTCAAGTGTGCTCAATAACTTCCTTTACTCAGTGGGGTAGCCTGTCTATAGACAGAAGAGCACCTTTGTGGTGCACACAAACAACTGGTCAGTGACCTGCCAGATGGCAGTCACTTTCATATAATGGCTGAGAGCCCTCACCAGACGTATGGCTGACTTGGACACATTGTCATTTGCAAGACCAGATAAGTTGATAGCTTTGTTATTATTTTGTGACCTGTGGCAGAAATGCTGGCTTCTCCAACACTGTGTATGACTGATAACACATGCATCTCACCGACTCATCTGGCCATAGTGATAGTCAGCAAAAATGCTGAAGTACACTATATGGCCAAAAGCATGTGGACACCTGATCATCACATGCATATGAGGATCCTCCCCAATCTGTTGCCACAAAGATGGAAACAGACAATTGTCTAGAATGTTTTGTATGCTGTAGTTTTATGATTTCCCTTTAGGGGCCTAGCCCAAATCTGTTCCAGCATGCCTCTGCCCCTGTGCAAAAAGCAAGGTCAACCCCAATGAACACCATTGTGATGAATTGGACTTCTTGTCCAACATCAGTGCTCAACCTCACTAGTGTGCTTATGGCTGAATGGGCACAAATCCCCACAGCCATTTTCCAAAATCTAGTGGAAAGACTTCCCAGAACAGCTGAGACTGTCAGAGGAGCAAAGAGGGACCAAGTCCATATTAATGCCCATGGTTTTGGAATAAGATGTTCAAAAAGCACATATGGATGTGATATGAGGCATCCACATACTTTTGGCCATATAGTGTATATCTGTATCTTGCATTGGTTCATATGACAGGTCCCACTGTGGGGCCACAATTTATGTGAAGATTTTACACCTTTAGGAAAAGGTTTGACTGCTTTATGCACTACTATCAGTAAACTGTTAATCTGTCCCTGTTGTTCAAACAATGGTTTCATGTATAATTTTGGGGCAAAGTGAGAAACTTCCACTCTACTCTGCACAACTCCAAAGCATTGTTCACAGTCCACGATAAAGGGTTTAAGCCCAGTGTTTCACATGCAGTGGCTGACCCTTTTGCAAACATGCAAATATGCTGTATAACACTTTCCATCCACTATTGAGGTTTCTTAAACCCAACTTTGTAGGAATAATGTTGTTTACTAGATATATTTTGTTCATGAACAGAATTCACAAGAGTTCACAAGGTAAACAAATCTGTATTGACAACTGCAATGCAGTTCAGTCAGTCCAAGCTAGAGAGTCTGGGCATTTTAATACATGCAATATGTATTGGATTTATATGCACCAAAATTGGTATCTGTACTGGCAGCTTTAATCTCGACCTTAGTGATTATTCATATGCCAATGAACCCAGTATAAGTTCCCTTTTCTCTGGTAGCAGACAGCATGACTATGCTGTATAATGCAGTTAGTACATTGGGGGATAGCTACCCATGAGTGATTATTCCACAAATTGTTTTAGACATTTGATCAGCAAAATCCAGCTTCAGCTTTAATATCACTCTTAATATCAGCCTGCAGAACATTCACCACTGCTGCTGAGCCACACTCCTGTACCATACGCCCAAGCTCTGCAGGGAGTAACTGCCCATTTTTGCTGCTGCAACTGTAAACTCCTTTGCCGTGTTGCAGCAGCAGGAACAAAAATGGGTAGTTATTCCCTGCAGAGCCTGATGCTTACTTCAGTCCTTGCTGTGGCAAGGCAGTGTCAGAAGAATATAACGATTAGCCAGCAGTATTTCTATAGTCTGCAAGTGCTTGTCAGAGATTATCTGGTACCAAACAATTTGGCCATTGATCATGTCCATCAACTCCATCAGGGCTTGGCAGAAAATAAAGCTTGCTATCCTGCCCTGAAAATACATGAGATTGGGAAAGCTGATAAAGTTCAATAATTCACACAAGTTATAAATTAATATTATACCCTTAAAAAGTCAGGAGGTACTCTGATCTGACTCAAAAAATAGGCCATTTGTCTGCTACAGTGACACAGTCAACTCTGGTAAAAATAGTAATAAGTCAAAGAATACTAGAATTACCATCACCCATGGTTTGTATCAGTTCACTCTGATTGTGCAGATTTAATAATAGAATGCTATACCCAGCATCTTTGAGACCACTTCTTAAAGACCTCAACAGGACAAGAATGGGAAAGAGTCGTTTCTGGCAAGGAAACAAGCAAACAGGACTACTCCGCTAGTTACAGAGGAAGCCACTCTAGAGGTCTGGAATTAACGGATGTAGAACATCTATCACATTTGAGTCAACTCACAGGGTAATTATCAAATATATAGATATTCACTTTTTTAGATATTTACTTCCATTTAAATCAAATCAGGAAGGAATACCATTGTGAACATGATTGCATGGCTGTGTATAAACAATTAAAATTAACTTGTAAGTCAGGTCTGACTTTTTTGAGAGTGACATCTTTAATGCATTGTATGTGAGCATGTGTGAAGACGTGGAAGAGCCCACCCTCAGCGCACCCAGTCAGGGCGAAGGGACTGAAATGGCAGGATGTACGCAATGCCACACCTAGCACAGCCACATGAGCAGTGGAGAAGTTTAGCAACAAAGCAGCTGTCTGGAAGAAGGGTACGCTCAGTTTGTGGGTCACATTCACCACCAAGGGGTTATGCTGGCATGACAGCTCATAGGTACCTGCACACACACACACACACACACACAAACACACCTTTAACTACTAATTCAGAGGTAACATTCAGAGGTCAATGCCTATTTTTCCCCATTTTTGGATGCCTAGGTTTAAATTTGAAAATTGCCCATTTCAAATAGATGCGTAGTATATGTAATATATACAGTAGGGTCCAAAAGTCTGAGAATGCTTCTATTTTGCATTCTTTTCTAATTTATTACAACATTTTTCATTATAAATTATATTATTGACAACAACCTGAGTGAAAAGATTTCACTCTACTTTGATTCTACTTTGATTTCAAGATTCTACTTTGAAATATTTACACTGAAATAGCAGTGTTTCTTATTATTTGCTATGTCCCCTTTTTGCTTTAATGATAGTGTACATTCAAGCTGGCAAGGACTCCACAAGTTTGTGCAAAACCTTATGATCCATTTTAGATCAAATTCTTCAGTGTGTTGTCTGAACACATGCTTCAGTACAAGAGCTTAAGCATGAGGAATATCTGACCTTTTGTACAAAGCAGTTAACATGGTCACAAATTTGCTTAGATTTAAATAGGGACCTAGAAATAGTGCAGAATCTTGAACAGATATTGAACATTTACATTCTTTGTTTTAAATATTTCAGAGTTCTAAAATCTTCTGTTTATTTCCAATTTTAAATGAAAAAACAGACCCAGATTTCCAATGTGGTGACTTTTAGATCTAACTGTTAGAGGATTTTTTCAGCACAGATATGTTGATGAACAGAGTTATGAATGCTGTAGGGACTGAATAACAAAATGTATGATTGGTCAAAATGCTGTGGGCCTGCTGTTTATACCCCCTTTAAAATTGAACAGCAATAAAAAAAATTAATGAGAAAAGTGAAAAAATGAATAAAAATACAAAACCTTTGTTGAGTGCTGGTTTATAATCCAAACAAAATAACAACTAAACTGTAAAGATGTATGTGGATTTGAGATCCTTTCCAGTTAAGCCGAGATGCAATTTAAAATATGTCTCTCTCTCTCTCTCTCTCTCTATATATATATATATATATATATATATATATATATATATATATATATATATATATATATATATATATATATATATATATATATATATATGTCTTATATATAAGACAAGGTATACTAAGGTTACTCAAAAAACAATACAGTATATTAGATTATAAAAAATAGATTAGATTATAAATAAGAGATGGCCCATAGTACTGATGGTAGAGGCTAGCTTAACTGTCTTAAACTGAGTGATATTTATAACTATGAAACAAAAAGATAAGTTGTTACTGTCACATCTACATTTCTTATTTGCAGTCACATTAACTATCAGAAAGATCACCAAGCATGTGAATATGTTTTATATTGCTAACAGTCTAAATTCTATAATATCTTTGCCACACTCATTTTATGTGATTGAATGGTCCAAGTGTCCATGTGAAAGTCCATGTGAAATGTACCAAGTGTGTGGTTTTTGTCACTAGTGTCACAGAGTTGGATAGACACTGTTTTCTTGCACTGTTCTCCAGTGTTCTGCATTTCTCCGTCATAGGCCAGATAGATGAGAATGGAGGCTGCTACCCCAGGCTGCTCGAATTCCACCTAACCAAAACACCAAGAAGGGAAAAAACTGCCATGAGCTCATTTAATCTTTGTGTGTTCTCTTATTCTTCTAAATGTTCCTTCAGTTGCAGTGCATACCCTGAGCCACACAGGCTGCTGCTGGACTTGGTAACTGCTGTAGTGAGACAAGGCTGTGCAGGGGACCCATGCATCCTGCATTAGCGCGTCGTTCATTTCCACATACTGAGACTTGCACATCTAATAAGGCCAAAAATTATCTTATTTTATAATGATCTAGCCATAAGAGCATAATAATAACTAATAAATAATAACTCTTAATAAATAGTAGCAGTAACCCCCATTGGATATACATTGCTTTACATAGGGCACAGGTTCCCAGACCTGGTCCTGGAGTACCCCCTGTACTGCATATTTTAGTGTTTTCCCAGCTCTATCACACCAACTTCAATTCAGGAAGCCCTGTTAATTAGCTTATTAGTTACATCAGGTATGTCGTTAGCTGATAAAATGTTAATATTTGTAGGGCAGGCGGTTCTCCAGGACCAGAGTTGAGGAACCTGTCACACAGGGTGTAGAAACCATTATTTCATACCCTATGTAGTCTGCTCATTTGATTAGTGAAACATTTCAGACTCAGCCAAACAATAGATTTATTTGATCTGTGTAACCTCTGAGCATTAAGCAGTCCCTGAAGCAAAATATCTCCAAATTTTGTTAAACTGGTTCAGTTAGCAGATTGAAATAAACAGGTATGTAAATATTCCTCTATGAAGAACAGACTAAACTCAATCCCTTGTTAATAGTTACATAGATGACTCGGGGGTAGTACAGTGGGTATCACAGTGGTGGAGGTTGTAACATTGTAAAAGTGATTTAGAGTTGGACCGTGAAACGCATCCACAGAATTGTTACAAAATTGTTAAGAGTTGTGCATAGCATTGTACTTAACCAGACTGAGACTGGGCTCCCCTGTTGCAGACAGCGCAGGGCAGCGCCAGTCCTGATGGGAAGCTGTTGCACCCGAAGCCCATTGGTCAATGAAGCCATTTGGGGTAAAGAAGCCACAGTCCTGAACACTGAAGCTCTTCTCAAATTCCTCGCACACACCATCACCCTCATAAAAGTAGCAATGACTTGGCTGACCTGAGAGAACGAGAGTGCACAGGCCAACTATCACCAATCTCAACGCCAAAAAAAAATTAGTTTCTCACTGCTCAGCAGAGGGATGAGGATAAGGGATAAGGTATAAGGTAAGGGAAAAGGTGTGGAGATCCTTTACATGGGGCAATTTTCATACCAGTTCAATAAACCAATTAAGTTGAAAAGGGGCTATGAGATCATAAGGTAAAAATTAGAGTAAAATTTCATTAAAGCACTCTGATATGGATGAGGTAGCACAAAGATCAACAGTAGAGGAAAAGAAGGTCCATGAAAGCAATGTTTTAAAGATCAAAACTCCTTTACAGCTGGCACATGTAAATGAGTTAAACGCCCAGTAAGAAGATGTTGAATCATAGATGAGGTGATTGATGAATGAACTCCAGTACCAAATTAAAAACACATCCACTCAATGAACATTGGCTGGTTATCTACACTGCATGCTTATATGTGTGGGAGAGGGGTCACAGAGTCATTCCAGGGCTTTTGTTACTTGGTTTTGTTTTTTCTTCCATACTATAAATACCTCAAGACATATCCAAAAGTGATTTCATGCTTTTGTTTAATTTTGATAAATAGGCATTTTGATAAATAGGTGGAGGACTGACATTTCTTGACATTGAAGTGGTGGGATACTGATGGCCCAGGGTTACCTTTTTTGATTATACTGACTGTCCTGTACTTCTATTCATAATATCATACCAAACATTTTATATACTTTCAACGTAAACAGTACTGTTTGCCTTTTCTCTATATTACAGCGTAGTGGAATGATTATAATTCCACTATCTGGTGTCACTCAGAGGATGCGCTCATTTTTGTGTCTGGTTTCTTCCTCATCTTGTCCTTATCATTAGGGATCTAGATCTAGATCTGCCTCCGGATTTCTGTATAATTTTATGAATGGTATAAGACTGTATAAGTTGTGTCTTGTATTTGTAGCACATCTGAGTACTAGTACTTATTTAAACTGTCATGTTAAGTTTTGGCTCTGTTCTTTCTACAATGATCTTGCACTTTCTAACAGTTTATTATTAAAATAATTCCTCTTCTGGTTTGAACTTCATGCGGAAAATTCCAATATGAATGGGCTGCTCAGAAGATCAACTTAAATATGTATACTGTACATATATGCTTTGGTTTTTTTTTTTAATTTCTACCTATTTTTGCCTATAGTAGTTTCAGTCTGTCACAAAACAAGCTGACATCAGACATCAGTCAGTCATCAGACATTACTCAGTGATAATACCATATTATGAAAAGCTATATTATGAAAAGCTATATTATGTAAAGCTACTTTCTTACATAGCATCCTCTGCAGACAGAAGGCACTGTAGACTGAAATGCTATGTCATGTATGCCTAAACTAAGAAAAAAATATTTTAATGGATTAAATTTAATCATTAATACGGAATAAGGATAGGATGTATAAGGATGGCCTATAGATACATCTAAAAGTATTAACATAACATTTTTTATTTTGGCAGACACTTTCAACCAAAGTGGTTGCCCTGGGACTCTGAACCTTCAAATCAGTAGCGCAGAGCCTTAACCACTGAGATTACATAGTCCACATGTTAGGTGTGTGGTCTCATCAACTTTATGAGCTTTATGAAAATCTCCCTTTGAAATGAACACAATTCATGCCCCAGTATCCAAGATTAATAAGCAGGTGTGCCTTCATCATGTTCTCTCTGTGTTTTTCTAATGCCTCAAGATTTTTACTGCCAAAGGGCTAGTTGGTTCCTATGAAAACAGCTTACACTTACTCACAGTCTTTTCTGTTAAAAAAAAACAACATAAAAAATGGCCTGAAACATAAGCAACAACACTTTTGTGCTTTCTCAAAATTAAGCTCAAAAACGTGCCTGCTTAACTTTGTTATGAAAGCTGGGAATCATTATTTTCATTCTTTTATTGCTTTATTGTTTCTCTGTCACTCACCCACACAGTTGAAGCCTGGCTCCATCCTGCATTTTTTTGAGCAGCCATCTCTGTCCAAGAGATTCCCATCGTCACACTCCTCTATACTGCATAAGGAGGGAGAGAGATCAAGGATTACCTTAGCTGGAAATACTATGCACACAAACACATTAACTTTATGTGTTTTAAAGGATAAAAAGAAAAAAAAAAAGCTTTCCTGCAGAGTAGCTTTAAAATTATTGTTTTTTAAAAAATGATATAGTACCTACTACTGACAGCTTGGCAACTACAACACTGGCAATCAGATCAAATTGAAATAATAATAATAATAATAATAATAATACATTAACGGGGTGGAACTTTCAAATGATGATTGTGGTTATGGTATTAGTAGTAGGGCATTATGAACCAGTTAGCTGTCTAGTCTGCAACTGTAATAGCCTCTTTAATGCAACATAGCATAAATTAATATTTAAATTTTATTTAAAATTAACATTTTCCTCTGAACGACACTGATTAGCACACCTGCTTTTTCCACAAATATTTTGTAGCTAAATGATAATAGTGATATTGCCTAATTTTTTTGTAACCAAGGGACAAGGATTGAAGCAAGCTATATGCATTATGTGAGGCATAATGCTTGCATGCTTGGAAAATTCTCCAAGATGAATCGTTCAGTATCAATGTACCCTTGCAGTTGTCCATCTCCACAGAAAGGGTCTCCATGGGTGTAGACCAGAGAAGGAGAGAGCTCGCTGTGCAAGCCTTCGGCCTCCACCTGGATCCTGTACTCATACCGCATCCCTTTCTGTACATCACTATGAGCATCTCAACACAACCGGACATGCATACACATAGACACATGCAAGAAGACATCATTTCAAAAATATCAGTCAACATACAAGTTAAAAGATTTTAGTGATTCAACTTCAGAGCATATCTTTAGCATTCTCACCTAACCTTGTGAACATTGACCTCATGATGGCATAGGTATCAGAGTTTATCTATTTTTTTTCCTAATCTTTGAGATCTCAAGGGTTATTCATCCATAGCTCACTTGATTTCAGCTGTTTTTCTGGCCAATAGTAAGGGAAGCTTCTTTCCGGTATCTCCTGTTACCCTTCAACAAATTGCCCTTATTAATTATGGATTACTTCCAGAGCTGGAGAGATAAATGGAGCAATTTCTGTAAGTGACCAGGGTATTCTGTGTTACTCATAATATGAAGAATGTTCATACTAGAAGGGGCTAGTTCAAGACTGAGTGGCTAATAATTCTTTCTACTACAATACCAAGATAACTTACATATGATAAATCACATTAAGCCAAAGAGTACAAACTGGCATTAGGCATTGTAATAAAACCTCTATTAAGGTAAATAAAGAAATGTATCTTGATTGCACATGTGATGTTTTGAGGTTTGTTTCCATCTAATTTTTAAGAGCATTTCTAAAAAAAAATCAGCAAATGGATATGCACTAGCATGTGAAGTAGATTAACAGCAGGTCTGTTTTCATTGTAGACCTCTTGGTGGCAGTACAGCCACTTCCTCAGTCCTCTTTCTTTCTCTCTCCCTCCCCTGAGACATGAATGACATGTCACTTATCACACACGCTAACAGTGATGAGAGATCTGACTGTTAGGTGATGGTGAGAGTGAGCGAGAGAGAGAGAGAGAGAAGCAACTCCAAACAGCCTCAAGTGTTCACTGTTCCTACTGGTAAAATGATCCTATTTGGTTTAGATTACAGACTTTCTCTTATCCTTTTTACTTGCTGCCTCTCTGTCTTTCTGATTCCTAGCTATCACCTCAACTCTGGCCACATAACTTAATCCCCTTTGATTTTTCCATCTTTTTGCATTTATAGGGCCAGTGGAAAGAAATTTGTTAGAGATGAAGCAGACTTCGCTCCACACCATTAATTACTGTTTTGGCTTATTGCGAATGCTCAAGGAGAAATAAACCAGGACCTGTTGACATCTTCACACTCAACAAGCAGATAAAATGTGAATGTAAATTCAGGAGCGCTGGGAGGTTCAAGAATTACATTGTAAATTGGTATTAATGATATTAATAATAGGCCCAGGTTCACAGAGGCAGAGAGGGTAGACTATTATTATTATTTAATTTTTCAATAAATATCTTTTCATAGATAGATAGATAGGTAGACAGATAGACAGACATAATGTAGATAGATTTATAATATAAAAAAGCAGTTTAGTCTAAAGTGAACAATATACTGACTTCATCAGGAGCTTATGTGTTTATTTAATTTTTTTTATTTAATTTTTAATCATTGATTGAATGACTGTATTGTGGCATAGCTGAAGGGCTGCAATCTGTCTGGAAATAGTATTTTCAAATGTTCAGATTCACAGGGGTGTGAACATATGATTACAAAGTACATTGTTATACTATCACACCCCAAACTCCCTGCCAACATGGATAACACATCCAATTGGAACTGACGCTTACAGCATTGTATTACGTGTGTGTATGTGTGTGTGTGTGTGTGTGTGTGTGAGTGTGTAAAGTTGTCAGCATCTTACCTGTCTGTGTATGTGTTTTGTTTGAGTGTGACAGAGCCCTTGCCTTCCTGTTTGGGTGGATCTCGTAGCACATGGTAGATGAGTGGACGACAGACAGAGCAAAGAGGATTATGGGGTCGTGAAGTCAGCAGCACAGCGTCAACCTCCAGCTTCTTATCAAAGGTGGAGATCTTTACAGCCTTTACTTTCTTACTACTGGTGGCACGCAGAGTTAGAGGAATATCACAAAAAACATTCTGGGGGCCAGTGTGAACTGATTCACCTGTCTCCAGTATGAACTCCAGATCAGAGATTGCATGATTGCCTGTTAGCACAAATAACATACAATAAAAAATAAAATGTTCCAAAGAAAGCAACTTAAATATGATAATTCATTTCCAAAAGAAAAATGATTAATTAGCTCATTCAGTGCAAAGTTTGCATCCCCTTACTTTCTAGGTAAAAAACATTTAATGTACCTCTATTTTACCGCAGTTTCTATTAAACATTCATTTAATGATGTTTTCCATTACATTCCCAGTATAACACAGCCTAAATATTACAGAAATTAAGTTCAAACAAGACGTTATCTTTATTAACAAAAGTATGCATTCCTGGATGATTTATTTAAATGTACCCCATTAAGGTGATTAATTAAATACAGTCCTATTCAAGGCATGAAATGTTCACACAGGCTCAAAGGAGCTTTTTGTGAAGAGTCAAGCTAAGAGTCAGTGGAATCACGAAAAGATTGCAGGTATATGCAAAATAATAATATAAAAATAGCTTTCAGTTCAGAACTCACTGAAGGAGATATAGGTGATCCACACAGTTAGTGTGTCTGGAACTACTGCATGCTGAAAGTACAACTGCAGAACACATCCTCCAGTCTGAAGACACTGAGAACTCATATTGGCCTCATACAGGCTGAACTCAGGGCTCCAGGAGTGTATGCTAGGTTCACATGGCTGATAAACATCAGGCGCACCTATTACACACAAACAGACATACACACATACTTTTTAAATGTTTCCCATTCCCATTGAGCTATAAACACCTTACATAATTAGAAACAGTAGAAATTAGTGCAACATTAGAATGTTCATGTTTTCCTTTCATTCTTGAAAAAGAAGGGACTCAGTGCCAAAAAGTACCTTTCACAGTAATTACACCGCAGGTAAAGCTGGCCCACACCAACCACTTCACATGGACCACATACCACTGTGCAACTCTGACGGCCAAAGCACAGCCACAAGTCCACCAGAGCTTACAGCTAGGCCACTTTTGGCCCCAAAAATAAAATGCCACACAAGCAGTGGTTGCCTTTAAATTTGCCTACTTGCATTGGGGCACTTTTGGCTGACAAATTGCCATGGCTGACAACTAACC
This sequence comes from Pangasius djambal, assembly GCA_022985145.1. Lineage (NCBI taxonomy): Eukaryota > Metazoa > Chordata > Actinopteri > Siluriformes > Pangasiidae > Pangasius > Pangasius djambal. Next base: position 23,504,234 of record CM040978.1, read on the forward strand.
TTTATGTGCCTAGAGTACACAGAATTTGGTCAGGAATTCTCTGCTCTATCAGATAAGCAGAATGTTTAGGAGCTGCCATGTCAATGTGTATTTAAGGATGGAGGCAGAACAAACATAAGCAAAAGAAAGATAAAGCGGGTAAGAGAGAGAAAAATGATTTTGGGGGTGGGGAAAAAGGTTGGGGGTGGGAAGAGTCTGGGAAAAACCAGTCTTGGCAGTTCATGTGAAGCACACTTCTCCAGAGCTCAAGGCACAACCTGGCCCAGGCACAACATGGCAAGCAAAATGGATTGGTGACTTAAATGTGATGGACAAGATACAGAAAAATAACTTATTAGTGGGAGCTAAAGTGAACGTCTATGTGAGAGATTTAAAGTAATATATTAAAGTGGGAGCTAATGTCTGTGTGAGAGAAAAAAAGGAGAAGAAAAAAGATATATTCTTTCGCCAAAGAAATAAGCAGTCATTTTGGACTCACACACACACACACACACACACACACACACAAACACACACCTAGTCTACTAGTCTCTAAACCAACAGATTAAATGGTATTCCAGTATGTAGCACATCACTTCCAGCAGTTCTGTAAGACTCAAGTTAACTCTAAAACAAGACAGACAGATGGATAGACAAGAAACAGACAGGTAGGTGGAAAGACAGGTCGACAGACTGTTGGAGAAACAGACAGTTAGAATGACAGACATCTGGAGAAACAGAGAGACACACAAATTGAGATACAGCCAAACATCTGGAGAAACAGACAGATAGACACCTGGATATGCAGAAAGACAGCTGGAGAGACAGACAAGGAGCTGGAACCTAAAGAAAAAGACAGACAGCTAGAGAGCAGAAGACAGACATCTGTAAAGACACAATCCAGTACAATGGAATAAAATGGAATAGAATAAAATGGGACACTGGTGAGATAAACTGTTGTCTAGACAGACAGAAGGCATGAAGGGAAATCATCCAATATGGTAGAATAGAAAGAAATTCTACAAACACATACAGATATAAAGATGTGTGAAAAAAAGTGAAATGGTGGCTTTGTTGTGCTGTTCCGCTGGCATGGTTTGGGTTCATTTGTCTGCTTAGAGGGAAGATCCATTCAAAGTTACTCTGACTGATCACCTTTATCCAAGATGAAACATTTCTCTCCTGGTGGGAGTGGTCTCTTCCAGGATGACTCCGCCTCCAGCCACAGGGCACAAAGGCTCACTGAATTATTTGATGAGCATGAAAATGATGTAAGTCAGTAAATCCCTACCACAATCATATCATATGACTGAGGGACTATCTTTTAGAATAATCATGCTCATCCCTCTGATACAGATCTAGAGAATTCATGACAAGGTGCATTGAAGTGGTTCATGGTTGCTCAAAACCTTACTAATATACTTTATGATGCTTTCTCCTTTGCAATTCATATATATACAATAGAATAAAATTGAATAGAATAGACAATGGAGAGACATACAGCTAGAGAGAAAGATAGACAGCTGATAAGACAGACAAACAGACAGATGGAGAGCCAGTGTTCCTTTGCGCTGAGCATGCCCTTGAGTGTGTATGGCTGCATGGCTTCAAGTGTGTAAGGTTAAATGCAGCTAGCCAAGGCAAACCATAAAAACTCAATAAGTGAGATAAACAGAGCGAGGTAGGAATTAATAGCTGTATCAGATGCAACACAAATGCCCCCTCTGGGAAAAATACTGTGGCAAGATCTGCGTACACATCATCCTTCCTTCTGTTAGCAACATGAACCATTTTCCTGTTCTTTGCAGCTGTGGCCTAGGGCTCTCCACACACACACACACACACACACACACACACACACACACACACACACACTATACCATACCACACCACACCTTATAGAACATGCTACCTATGCACGACAGCTAGCCAGAAAAGAGCCATTACAACTTTTCAAATCTTAAACAAATGTGTTTATAACACTTGGAATGGATGGCGCGAATCTATTTGGTTTACTGCAGCATTCTCCCAAGCCTTATTTCATGTTATAAAAACACTAATGTCATTTTAGTTGAAAAGTCTTTTCTGAGGTGATAAACGGACTGGCAAAATAATTCACATTTAGTAGTCACCGGATGGTTTATCACCTGTCTAAACTAGAAAGCCAAAACAATACGTTGTGTTAAATTTATTACAGACCTGATACAGTGCCACTAATCTTACTTGCCATATCTGAAGATACTCCAACTCTAACATTGTTAGCATTTCAGTTCTTCATCTTCAGAAATTAATGCCTTGTATCTCATCAATCTGTTTTGAAAAACAAGATTTGAGTCCAAAAACTACTCTCTGCTACATGTAAATGGAAGATTTTATGCTTAACCTCTTTCATGGCAGTGCGTTTTTTTTTTCAAGGAACTCACATATGAGGAGAGGATTTCCACAGATCTGCCTCCATGTTTCAAAAGTATATACTCATCCATGACATGTCAGTGAGTGGGCAGCAAATAGCTGAGAGCTCTGATTGGAATAATCAGTAACATCTGCTACATGAAGAATAGAGTTCATAAGTGATACAGGATGAGCATAGCTTTTTTATAACAAGCCAGGTGTGGAAGCTAACCAATATTACCAAAACTTGAAGCTATGCCAATTCCTTTCCTTTTTTCATCTCTCCAATGGCAAAGACAAGAGAGTTCTTTATCCTGGCAATTATTATTTTAGGATTTATCCCTTAAGTTTTTCCAGACTTCTCAGGACTTGCACGCACCTGGCCAGGAGGATCTTCCTGGCAAGCAAGTCTGCAAAAGTGAGAGCAGCCTGAGCTTTGGATCCTCATTAATCAAAAGAGTTGGTATTGTTTTTTGAAATCCATTCACTGCTCATGGTCGAATGGCGTGATCAACTCAACACAATTCATATGTGAGTCAGGTTTCAATTTTCAGACTCCCTCCAGACGCATGACACAAAACAGGACCAGGAAGGTCTTAAGATGGTTAGCTTGTGTTACACACTAATGGATCAAGGATCATCAGACTAATGTTCAGATCATAGATACTTACCCACAGCTTCTTCAGGCGTCCAGTAACCACTGCCGTCACAGGAATGGGGTGAGGTGGCCTTGTAGGCATACTGATGGAGTGTTCCATGTTCATCACACAACTGACAGTTCACTCCTTCCTCCCTATACATACACACAACAGCTTCAAACAGTGTGAACACACACAACATTCAGCTAGATCCTATGGATGTGCAATATACAGGTACAGAATATACAATGGATTTGGAAAGTATTCAGACCACTTTGGTTTTTGCACATTTTATTGTTATAGATTTTATTTAAAATGAATTAAATTGACTTTTTTGCCAATAATTGACACAGAATAATCAATAACGACAAAGTGACCATATGTTTTTAGAAATTTTTTGCAAGTTCATTAAAAATCAAAAACTAAAAGGTCTCATTTAGATAAGTATTCAGACCCTTGGCTAAAGGCGCTCCAAACTGAGCTCAGATACATCTTGTTTGCTTTGGTTATCTTGAGATGTCTCTACAACTTGACTGGAGTCCACCACAATTCGCAAGGTCCCACAATTCACAGTGCATGTCAGATCAAAATCCAAGCCAAGACGTCCAAGAAACTCTCTGTTGAACTCCACAGTCAAACTGTGTTGAGACATACATCTGAACAAGGGTATAAAATCAAGCTTTGAATGCTTTAAGGAACACAGTGTGCTCCCAGTGAAATGGAAGACATTTGGAACCACCAGGACTCCAAATGCAAAAACTAGAGCTGGCCATCCAGCCAAACTTAGTAACCGGGCTAGAAGAGTTTTGGCCAGGGAAGTGACTAAGAACACAATGCCCACTCTAACAGAGCTTCAGAAGAGATGGGAGTACGTGCTAGAAGGACAACCGTTTCTCATAAATACTCCATCTATCAGGACTTTATGGAAGAGTGGCTAGATGGAAGCCACTACTGTGTAAAAGGCATATGGCAGCCACTCTTTGCCCTGAACTCCAAGTACTACATCTGTCAAAACCAGTTATTGCTCATCAGCTTGCTAATAGCATCCCTATGGTGAGGTATGGTGGTGCCAGCATCATGCTATGATGGTGCTTCTCCATCCAGGGAGGAACAGGGAGACTGGCAGAACTGAGGGAAGGATGAATGCAGCCAAATATAGATGACCTCAGACTGGGGCAAAGTTTCACCTTTCAGCACAACGACCCAAAGTACGCATCCAAGAAAATGCTGGAGTGCCTTCAGGGCAAATCTTGGAATGTCTTTGAGTGGACCAGCCAAAGCCCAGACTGAACCTCACAGAATATCCATGGAGCACGGAAAGACCTGAAGATGGCAGCTCACAGATGCTCCCCCTTTGCAAAGCTTGTAGAGACTTACCCAAGAAGTCTTAAAGCGGTAACTGCCAAAGGTGTTTTGGCACAAAGGAGAAGACTGCATTTAAAGATTCCATTCCAATTCCACTGAAAGACACCAACATGCACTGATTGCCTAAAATCAAAAACTGTTTATTTATGATATTTGCCTTCTTCATACCAGCCTATATCATAGCCTTAGAGAATGACAGGCTATTGAGAAATCCCATCCGTCTTTTTATATAAAAAAGGACAAACCAAATTAGTACATTATTAGAAGTCATTATATTCATGACAAATGCTTTTATGAGTATTTAATATCTCTGATATCATCATTATACTTATAAGTTAGAATTATCTTAACCTCTTTCAATATTGTCCTGAGATCATGACAGTCTATCACAAGCAAATTCTATGCCTATCTCTACTTATATCCTACAGTATTTGTAATCTATTTATAAAGAAAAAACAACATAACACTTTAGTGACACTTTAATAAAAAAAAATTGTCATGAAGATTTATGCATTTATGATAGTAAACTTGTAATCACTTTGACTATCAGCATCAGCATCAGCCTTTCTAGTCTCACCTGAGGTAAAAGTCACTTGCAGTGAGGCACAAGCCTCACTGTTGCTCTTTATTCAGTTGAATAATGTTCACTCTTACCCTGGTGCTAAATTAATCACTTATTACTTCAGTGATTTCTGGTGGTTAAATTTCCTACATTTTTATGAGGTCATTCAACCTAATGAAGTCTGCAGGCACCTGATCTTTTTCCAGTCTTTCAACTGTCCAGTTTGGGTGAGCCTGTGCCCTTGAAAGCCTCAGATTTCTAATCTTGGCTGACAGGAATGGAACCTGATGTGGTTTTCTGCTGTTGTAACCCATCCACCTCAAGGTTTGATGTGTTGTGCGTTTTTTGTGATGCTTTTCGGCTCACCACAGTTGTAAAGAGTGCTTATTTGAGTTACTATAGACTTCCTGTCAGCTCAAACCAGTCTGGTCATTCTCCTCTGATCTCTCTTATCTACAAGGTGTTTCAGCCTGCAGACCCTCTGCTCACAGGAGATCAGCAGTTTCTGAAATACTCAAACCAGCCCATCTGGTACCAACGACCATGCCACAGCTAAAGTGACAGAGATCACATTTTTCCCCATTCTGATGTTTGATTCTGATGTTGTGAACATTATCCAAAGCTCTGGACCTGTACCTTTACCTCACCTTTTCATGAGAGGCCCACTAACTGGATGCAACCAGTGAATGGACACAGAGTCATCATCTTGGCCAATCACCATTGGCGGAAGAGGAATGGGAGTGGGCTTTCTGTCTTGAACCCAGTTTTTGTACACCAGGTCAACGTAGCAGTGCATCCGAGCTACTTGGTTTGGTGTGAAGTGGTTGGTGCAGTTATCATCTGTAATTAAGTTTTAAAAGGTGTTAAGTTTTTGTTTATTGCACGTTGAATTTAATATGATGAATTCCATATTGATTCATTGTCTATATCAATGATTGATCATTCAGATATGTCTTATCTATCTCCACAGTCAAGCTTTAAGATTCACAACAAGGTGAGGTAGGTAAGGTTCATGTTTGGTGCAGCTTACGTATGAAACAAGGCCAGACAATAAGGTAGTTAAATGTGCAGCACAAGACAAAAGCTACTTATCAAGGTAGACTAAGATGTGCAAAATATGTGCAATATAAACAACAGTGCAAAGCATCATGCAACTATTTTAGTGAAGTAAAATGACCTAGTTATTAAGAGTTAAGTTTTATTTTAGCTGAAAGAAAGGGACTGTTCCTGAAACAACAGGACTTGGTATTCAGTAGTCATTAACATGTGCCAAAGCCTCAAGTCCTGTCATTAGATCCAAGTAATGAAGTGATTTTTAGCAATTGCTGTAAGCTCAGTTATCAAGCCATAGATTTGAGTCTGTATAGCCATGCTTAAGCCTCATGTTCTGTTCACTACTTAGCAATGTAGAGGTTACTTTTTTTTTTTTATCAGAAAAGCCTTAAAAATCTTAACAAGATCAAGGAACTTCCTGATAGAAAATGTGAAGTAAATGTAACACAGCCTACAATCATCTTTATGTCTCATATTTATGAAGAATCTGTAAATTTGTTTCTTTTTAGAAATATTAATTTTAAATGTCTGATTACGTACATTTGTATGTCCAAATTTTGTTGCACTAGCAGTTTAGCCCTATTTACCTGTATAACTCATATAGTTGTTGTAGGGTGTATTATGGTAGTGGATAGGTCCACAGGTGTCATTGACCAGGCCAGGGTCATGGCATGCTTTTGACTTTGGGGTTGGAGCCGTGTCAGCACAGAAATCTCCAGTTTCCATGGACGCTGTGGTCTCCTGACATGGGTCTTCACATGACTCACGCTCGCTTACCCCCTTAAAGACATGGTACAGTCCAAAAATGTGGCCCATCTCATGGATCATGGTATTGTTGTGACCAACAGTGCCAAAATAGGATGGGTTCAGTATCATTCCACCTAGAAAAGATAGTATATTCACAATGATTAAGAAGATAAGTTTTTTATTTTTCATATCCAACTATTGTAATAAAAAGATCAAATTAATATTTATGTTTATAGCTGCTTAACATGCAGACGAACATTCAGCCATTTAAAAAGACCTTGATTTAAACTTCTGAAACAATTTACATAATTGGAATAATTTTTGTATGGATGGTGCTGTTATGTAATTGAAGGCCAAACAGCTATTTTGTGACTAATTAAAAACAGAATTGTGTTTGCATGGACATCTGTAAAATCCCTTCAGGAAGACGTTTTGACCACAGAAAAGCCATTTGAGTACAGCCGATACACTAAATTTGAGAGACAGCGATATTTAAGAAATTCCCATGTTTCGCAGAAACAAAGTCAGTGGAATTGAGCTTGGCCAGACATGTCCGGTAGACACACATCATTTATGGTTACAGAAGCAGATCAGTCCACCATTGCTTCAGTATAATTTCACATAACTTGTTTAGGGTGTCAATCTGACTTTACTCCCAGATATAAGACATAAGAATTCTTTTTGTAAATCAGGTGATTTATCTGGATTCAAAAAAGAACAGGGCACTTGCCTAAGCCTACTAATTTCTTAGTACCTAATCTCGACCCTTATACTTCATGTAGGTCCACTACAGACAATGACTGTGCTACATAGAGATTTCTGAATCATCATGTATGTTTGTTTATGTTATGAAAGCAGAGGGCTATTATGACCTGAAGATACACAGTACCCTCCAGAATTACAGGCACTCTTCATGAAAATGACCCCAAAACATGTTAAATATATAAGAATCTTGGCCCACTTCTCTGTGCAGAACATTTTAAGCTGCTTAATATGATTAAGTTTGTGCATGTGGACTTCCTTCATATCACAGGTTTTTAATAGTGTTCAAACTAGAGACTGAGATAAACATTGAAAATCTCTGATTTAGTGTTTCTTTAATTAATTAATAATAAGTATATTTGGCCGTTGAAATTGCTGAAAGCTCTATATATAGCCAAGCCGCCAAGCCGCCAAGCCGCCAAGCCGCCAAGCCGAGCGGGTGGTGGGCGGGGCTGGTGTTTGGACTTTCAACATAAATGTCTCAAAGTTCTTTATTTTTACCCATGGTAATGGAAAGAGGTTTTCCATGTGATTCAATCTAATATTTATAACCCAGGGTAATAGAACATGGTTAAGGGAACAAGTTCCTGGGAACTGACTGCAAATGACAAATACAAATTTGTTTGCATTTATTTAAAATATTCCTTAAGGGCATCAATAATTTTGGCATATATTGTTTAGAGAAAGGTCTATTGTTAAAATAATAAGAAAAATAATAAAAATAGCTTCTCTTGATGTTTGAGTGGGAAAGTATTGTATCTACTGTTTATTTTATACAGTCAGTTTTGCAAATATTTTATGAAGGGTGCCAGTAATTCTGGAGGGCAATGTGTCACAGAAAAACAAATACATACAAAACTAAGAAAAAAAGAAAAAAAGAATATAGCAGTTTTTAGACGCAACTTTTTTTTTAGTTTGAAATCTGAAAACTGAGTTGTGAATATACTTATCTTGTGCCACATTCTCTAAAGATTATGTGATCTCACATCAAATTTGTAAGAATTTGAACAAGCCAACTCATAAAACATATAAAATAATTAAGGTTAGGCAGGGGGCCGGGTGAACTTTTCTTATGACTTCATTCATATAAAATGTAAACTGCTAAACTACTAAATTGCTATTAGTTATTATAACTCCCACAGTTTTTCCTGAGATTGAGTTACCCCTTTCTGAAAAATAACTAATTTCAGGCAAGGTTTTTCAGGTAAGTTTTATGCCAATTGAATTTGAAGCCAATGTCTCACTATTGTTTTATTTGATACTATTGTTTAACTCATGCTGTGTGATTTTAATCCATTAAAAGTTATATTATGTATGAACTATTTATTTATTTATTATATTTCTTTTAGGTGCCTTGACAGCATAAGAATGTTTAATTATTGACAATGTAATATTTTTAAAATAAAGAAAATAAAATTTTAAAAAGTTAACATAAATACATAAAAATATTTTTTTACTTCAAGTGAGCTTTTACTTCCAGTGAGCAGCAGTAATATAGGCAGAAACATCTTGTTAATGAGACAGGGCAGAGGAGAATGGCTAGACTGGTTCAAGCTGGAAGGCTATGGTAACTCCAATAGCCACTCTTTACAACTGTGGAGAGCAGAACATCATCTCAGAATGCAGGCCATGCCAAACCTTGAGGTGGATGGGCTACAACAGCAGAAGACCACATCGGGATCCACTCCTGTCAGCTAAGAACAGGAATCTGAGGCTAATGTGAAATAAAGACCAGCCAATATTTTGTTCCAACAAGATGCTTTTCTGCACCCCACAATTGTAAAGAATGCTTATTTGAGTTACCATAGCCTTACATAGCCTCTGACCTCACTCATCAAAAAGGTGTTTTCACCCACAGAATTTTTTTCCCCACATCATTCTGTTGCTACATGATTGTCTGATTGGATAATTGCATAAATGTGTATGTGTCCTAATAAAGTGGATGCTGTGTGTGTGTGTATACATACATATATATATATATATATATATATATATATATATATATATATATATATATATATATATATATATACACATATATATGTGTATATGTATGCTCTAAATTTTGTCGAACTTTTAAAAAAAGAGTAACATAATTAAAAATTATGCTTCAATGGTTATGTTTACATGCAACATTTTCACCAACCCGACTGAATTCATTCTGAT
>CM040978.1:23513996-23557078 GCA_022985145.1 Pangasius djambal
AACAAATAACCTCAGGCGAGTAATTAACAGCCAGGTGTTACTAATGAAATACTCAAGATTAGTTAATAATCAATAAGTGTGACTACCTTTATAAAAGCAGAACTTTTGGCAGTTTGGTGTTCTGAAGTACTCAGGTGCATGTCTACATCATGCCAAGAAGAAAGGACATCAGCCATGACCTCAGAGAAGCAATTGTTGCTGCTCATCATTCTGGGAAGGGTTATAAGGCCATCTCCAAACAATTTGAAATTCACCATTCAGTGAGGATTGATTAAAAATAGAGAGCCTTCAAGGCAGTTGCAAATCCTCCAAGGAGTGTGGGCATCCCACCAAATTTAGTCAGGTCAGACCATTTAATGATTAGAGATATAAAGACAAACCCAAGAGCTACATCACCTACAGGCCTCTGTAGGCACATTAAAGGTTTATGTTCATGACAGCGCAATCAGCACAAAAGACTGAAAAAGTATGGTTTTCATGGAAGGGTGGGTAGGAAAAAGCCCCTGCTCTCCAAAAAGAATATGGAGCATGACTTAGGTTTGCATCTGAACAAACCACAGATTTTCTGGAACAATATCCTTTGGACTGAAGAGAACAAAGTGGAGATGTTTGGTCATCATGCACAGCACCATGTTTGGCAAAAACCAAAAACAGCGTATCACCAGAAATACCTCATAACAACTGTCAAGCATGGTGGTGGAGGGGTGATGATTTCGGCTTGTTTTGCAGCTACAGGACCTGGGAAACTTGCAGTCAATGAGACACTGATGAACTTCACTTAATAACAGAATATTCTTGAGACAAATGTGAGGCCATCCGTCCAGCAGCTTAAGCCAGACCGAAATACAGTCATGCAACATGACAGAGATTCAAAGCACACAGGCAAATCGACATCTGAATGGTTAAAGAAGAAAAAAAAATTAAGGTGAAAGTCAAAGTCCACACCTCAACTCCACTGAGATTCTGTGGCAGGATCTTAAGAGAGCTGTGCATAAACAAATGCCCTCAAACATTAATGAACTGAAGCAATGTTGTAAAGGAGAGTGCTCCAAAATTTCTCCAAAATGATATGAGAGACTGCTAAACTCCTACAGAAAACGTTTAAACGTTTAAAAGTTATTGTTACTAAAGGTTGTTCTACATGTTACTGCATTATAGGTTGTACTTAATTTTTCCCACCTGGTTTCCGATTGTTGGTTTAATTTTTGTAAAACATGACAACATAATGAAATTTGTTGTGGGGTTTTTTTTGTGTTGTCACCTGAGGTTATTTGTTTGTCTGTAGGCCCTGATAAATAAAAACATTGAATTGAAGGAGGGTGTACTTTCTTTTCCCCATGACTATATATAAATTAAATATAATTAAAGGAGTAAGTTGTTACCAATTAATTGTGCTAGCCTATTTTTCAAAGGTCTCAACCTCAAGCAACTGCCAAAGTGATCTCATTAACTAAAGTCATAACTGGAGAAGCCAAGCTCAAACTGTCTGATTACTCACCACAAATCAATAGGAGGTGCACTTACATAAAAGGCCTTCCCATTATGTAAGTGCATTTCCATTCTCTTTTAATGAGCTCAAAAACATAGCAACAGCGAGAACCATAAAATCAGCTGGCAGGTGAATGAAGATTGCAACAGGGCAAGAACACGTCTTTTGTTTTTGTTTGTTTGTGGGTCCAGGATCATTTTCCTCCCTTAATGCACCTTTCAGTGGAAGGTCATGATTAAGTGCAATCTGCAGGGGGAAATCTATGAGTGTTGCAAGTGTTTTCTTTTATGCCCGGGATTACGGCCCATTAATCTCGTAAAATGCAAGAGCTGTGAACAAGTAGGAAGCGGGCAGAAAGTGTTGGAAGGGAACGAAGAGGAAAATAAAGGATTTGAAGTGATGGTGACGTACATTTTTGCAGCAACAAGAGTGAAAAAGCACAGTGGATGAATGTGTGTAGTGTAAAGATGAGGATGTAGCATGGTTAATGGAAGGGTCAAGAGGAAAAATATACTAACTCGAGCCTTGTTCAGTGGATACCAATCCTGGTCTCAGGCCTATATAAATATTTATGTCTTTGCCCTGCTTTAACACACCTAACCCTACAAAGGACTTGCCAATATCCATACTTGGCAATATCTTAATGTCTAAAGTTCTTAGTCATTAAGGTAAATTTCAGAATATCTAATACTGATTCAAGGTAGCTAAAATCTCAATGAGTACCCCTCAATTCCCTAAATTCTTCACTGAGTGTCCCTCAAGTTTATTATGTGGAAGGTTTATAGAATGCACATATATTGGAATGCACAAAATATTATCTGTTAATATATTTTAATATTCACAATTTATTATATTTCAGTTGGAATAAGAGAATAAAACAAAGTCATCTGAATATGCTCCAACGACTGGCAAAACATCTTCAATAATACAGCATCCAGTCCAGTCACCTTAATATTAACAGTTAGACACTAAAATAGATAGGAACTGAAAAAGTGCTAGTCTTCTTTTAAACTATTATTGTATCTATACTTAACAATTAGACCATGTGTCAGTAGTCTGTTGAAATCTGGGGGAACTTGGCTCTCACCTTGGTGTGTAAGGGCCTCCTTGGCCCATGGCCATGTAGCAGCCCCGGCAAGTTCCTCCTGAGCCGATTTGGCAAAGAACACATTCAGTGTGTCTGAGCTGTTAAGGTGAAGCAACTCCTTCAGTTCCTTCACACTCAGGTAAGCCCTGTGTTAGAGAGATTCAGTTACAATCAACTGCTTATGAGGAAAAACAGGTTCTACTAACAGACATTGAAACTTGTGTGAGAATAATTTTCCTAGATAAAGAAATGATGTCCTTTTCCATAAGGAAATGCTAGGACAATCATTTCTTATAATATTCTCTCAAAAGACTGCCAGTGCATCATGGACACTAGACTGGACAGTAATACCTTCTTACCCTTCAGGATTAGAAGGTATCTATTCTGGCCCCAACAAACCATTGAATTTAGTGGCCTCTAGAGGTGCAGTTGCAGCATATTGCTGCCATTCCATAGTTGTGCACACTGAATCATACTGGGGGAAGCAAGCTTTCCCATTTAAAGTGTCTTTGTAAAAGCATTATCTGTAAGTAATGAATAACATTTATAAAATCTACATTTTATGTGCATCATTTCAACTGAATGTTGTGTTTAGACCTTTGTTTAAGTTTTTAAAGTCATGCCAATCATCATATGCTAGCAGTAATGGTAATATTATCTGCAAGAAACTAGAAATTTTAACAGTTGTTTGTGTGGACAGAGTTCACATATTAGCACTAGGGTTGTTGCGGTGTCAGGGTTTCATGGTTAGTCATGGCATTTGATCGGACGGCTACCTTACTGTTGACTTTTTTACAATACCAATTAAAATACATTTCCATCTTTTTACTCCTGCACAGCTGCTCTTTTCATCTTATAATGGCAATTTTATAAATACTTACAGCCTAATAGATTTTATGAAAAAGTCACACCAAAAAATAGACTCGACAAGTCATTTTCGGATTGTACTAGTTTTACATGGGGAGCTGGGGTAATGTAATTATAAACGGAGTCTTTCTGGGATTCCCATCCATCTGTCACAATTTTTACGGACTGTGCATGTACTCATCTGGAAAGATTACATTGTATTTTACCTACTATAAAAGACTCGGTCATATCCTTTGGGAAAAGAGGTTTTGTGTTTTTTCTTCAGTAGACACTTCATGATATCATCACCTGCTGAAAATGTTTAAAAGAACTTGTCAGAGAATGATTCTGAGGGTTTTAGGGAAGTTTTGAGTTCCTAGCACAAGGAAAACCTACAGACATGTTACGGGCATGTGACTTGCTACTGAAAAGCAGCAGCTTGCATAGCCACAAAGCCTGCAACAAGCAGTTAGAATAGAGGTCAAATATTGTATTAAAATTAGGTGTATGTAGTATGCAGGGACCTTTTGGTATGACGACCATACATACACTACACTGCCAAAAGTTTGTGGACACCTCACCATCACATACATACTGTATGTGGTTGCCCCACTGTCGGAAGCACACAATTGTGTAGGTTGTGTTGTATTGTAATTTGTCTTCACTTGGAACTGAGAGGTTTGCCAAGGTTGGAGTGGAAAAACTCGAGTGGCCTGCACAAATCCCTGACCTCAACCCCACTGAACATCTTTGAAATGAACTGGAATGCCAACGGCACCCCAGTGCCTGACCTCACTCTTGTGGCTGAATGAGCATAAATCCCCACAACTACACTTTACTACTCGCCTTCCCAGAAGACTGGAACAAAGGGTGGACTAAATCTGGAATGGGTCAGGTGTCTACAAACTTTTGGCCATATAGTGTACATTATAAAGACACTCCCATCTCTGTGATTTAAACAGAGATCATGTTTCCCACACAAATCGATCACAATTACTACAGCTGTCCTCCCGCAACAGAAATACAGTATATCCAGAAATCTTATTCCACAGAAAGAATGACAATTAGGGGAGTTTTAGCTTTTTGTTTCCTTTTGGTGTTTGTTATATATACAATGATTTGCAAAGATACATTTGTACAAAGATTTCATAATAAATATCTATTTTAACGTTAACCATAGGCTTGTGTGATTTATGAATGGTTGACTAATATCGAAACAGTGAAACTGTAAGATTCTTAGATTAGGTTATCATACTGTGAAGACTCAATGATACTTAATGGACTTAATTCCATATGGCTGTTGTTTCTTGAGTTTCACACACCCCTTCTATTTAAAAAAGTCCCACACCTTGTGTGACAGGCTGTGGTTCAATCTGACAGTCACAGACCAATAACGCAAGAGTGCCAAGCTTCTTCAACTCTCACAACAGCAAAGTCCCCATGCTAGAGCTTACCACATCACTAGTTTCTCTCAGATTAAGGCAAATACCTCCAATTCAGAGTTACTGTGATGCATAATAATGCAGTTGAAGAGAGGCTATCGAGAACTTTCAGTCTTCAGATATGTCTGATCTAGTGACTTTTACACCAGTTACACACTATTACACCAGTCTATATCATCCACCCAGCTGCTGTCCTTCAGATGATATGGTGACGACTGGATAGGTGTTATGGCTCCCCAGAGCCAAGTGTTTCAATTGGAAAAGGTGAACCTTGCCTTGCCCCTTTTCCATTTGATAGATTCACTTTTTACATTTTTACAAAGCTCAGTTAATAAGAATATGCAGTAAACAGTAACAATCTGGTCTGAAGCAATAGGTAAATGATTGTTTAATGTTGTTTTCTTGACGTGTTAATTTTTACAGCAGAAACGTCCTCAAATAAAATAGGGTGTTTATGGCATTAAAACTGACTTTTGTGAGGCAGCAAACTCCCTCCGGTTAAACCCAGAAGAACCCTCATTTTATATTTTTAAAACTAAGGCCCAGTTAAAATAAAAGTATAAAAAGACTGTTAATTTCATTTAGTAATCATCAGTGGTGACCTATTATACCTTTGTATTCAGTCTGTACACAACTAATAAAGTAAAACTTGAACACTTACATGCAGAAATCATGGATTTTTTTTTTCTTTCCTGAATAATTTCACTATTTTACTTTCCTGACAGTTAACAGACATCTTCATAAAATTAATACCTCATGTAAATGGCTCCTTTTTCCCCTCCAAATTCTGCCCAACACTCCGCTTATTGAACCTCATTATTTGAATTTGTGTATGCAACCACAGCCTCTCTCCTGGCTGCAAAAAATAGCAGGGGGTTATTTGAAGGATAAAGCTAACTTTTTTTACTCAAATATGTCACGTAATTTTTTTTTTCTCCTCCTTTGCTTTCATACTTGGAAAGCCTTTATACCTTCTATCACTGCCCTGGTGGTTTGAGAAAGGTGCAGGTCTTAATGGCCTTTTGTAACATGCCAGAAGGTCTACCTCATTAGCCAAACCACCTACCGTTCCCTGGACACACTCCATCTTCCCCTTGAAGCATGGTGCTTCTTACATTCAAACTTATTATGTAAGCAAACAGTGGGCCAGTCTTTTGGAACACTTCAATTTCCCTAAATTTGACTCAAACTCATATAGTGTCAGTTTTGCGGAATAGCTCAACATATTTACCATTTACCATTCATAGCCACAACTTAAAATTGAGGAGTGTAATCCTCTGAACATGGCTGTTTTAAGTAATTACATCCTTATACCATATGTACCTTATACACTTTTCCCAAAAAGAGAATAATCCACATTTCACAAAAACAGGTTTTATCCTTGCATGTCCATAACTGACATGGACATTAAATAAAAATCAGAAAATGTGTATATTTGTGTATAAATATATGTGTATATTTGTGCATATTGTGTAATGTGTATATTTAACAAGTGTATATACAATGTGGAATACTGGATCCATCTCCTTCATGCAAAAGCTCCTAAAACAAGACATTACGCAAAGATCAAAAAGAGCCTTTTTTGTTTAAATTGTTTACGGAAAAACACGATTGCAAACAAGATGAAATGACGGAGGTGCCCTGCAATAGACTAGTGTCCCATCCAGGGTGTATTTCCCTCTCATGCAAGGTGTTCCTGGGGTGTTCCAAGTTACCCTGGCCAGGATAAAGTAGTTAATGAAAATGAATGAATGAAATAACAGATTAGCAAAGGGAGTGTTTATACAGTAGAGTACTATATGCCATTGCCATTACTGCAATATTGTTTTCTAAAAAAATAGATAAAAGACAATTTAGCAAATATATCCATTATTGATAATATTGATGATAAGCCAATTTAGTGTCTGTATAATTATGAATTTTTCAGATGTATACAATACAAACTGCTGATCAAATCATTAATGGTATGCTTACCCTGGATCAGCATGGGTGCAAAAATCAACCATTCGTACTAAGCAGTGGAAACTCATGGCTTAAATGTCTAAATAAATATGTTCCTCCTTTGTTCCCATTTCATGTCAGAGCATTACCAAAATGCTCCTGTGGTTCCCCAGAGAACTTTGACTCTGCTTGAGCAACAAATTTGCATAGTGACAGCCTCTGGCACAAGGACACACCCAGCTGCAAAAACCTGGACAGTAACTCGCCCAGGCTAACAGTAAAATTGCAGACCTCTGCATAAAAAACTAAGTTATACTGCCATCAAAATGTCATCCCTATATTAATTCTCCTCGCTCTTGCACTGTTCTAACATGGTCAGGTAAATCTTGAAATTGTTACTTCCTTATCAGCATGATTGTGAACCACTTTTCCATCCTGTTGTTTAGCTCTCTCCTCTCTTTCTCTACATTCCACTTTCTCTCTTGGTCTCAGAGAGTCTGCTTTCGGCTTTTACTTAAGACCTGCTTTTGTCATCTTTTGAAGTGTCCCAATGCAAAACAAGTAGCAAAATGTTTTTCAGACCACCATCCAAGTGTATCATTCAAGCTCCATTACTCACAGCGGGAATTCTGCAGGAACAGATAGGCGCCTTCAAAAGTAGAACTCTTTGCCTTAAGTTCTTCAAGAAACTGAAATATAAAACTACAACAGACCATAAAACTGCAACAGCTGGCTGCACAAGCACCACAAGTCCCCATGGCATAGTGTGTCTGGCACTGCAATTGCGATTGTACTCTCCTGCAACAGTCTTACGTCACCAATGACATGTCATACAGAATGATGTTTAAGAATTAGGGATATCTGAGAATGATGATGTTTACTTTAAGCATTAGCTTAAACTATTAGAAAAGTATTAGAATAAGAGATGAGAAAAAAGGGGGGAAAAGTTCATAGTTAATCCTGTATATAATCTGTCTTTTCAATGGTCTCATCATGTGTACAGTATAAATAATTATTTAGGCACATGGCTTATAGTGTTTCGCTGTTGTATTGTTTTACATGTGCATTTTTATAAACTCACAAAATCAAAGTGTAACCCCACAGTGCATTTGTCTGATGCAGAGCTGTGTTTTTCCCATATATAACAGGTGAAGTATTTCTACCTATATGGATTATCTTGTAAAAAAGGAGAGCGATATCATGGCAAGTCATTACACAGGTTAAACACAAGCCAAATCAGCCTGCCTGTCATAGAGAACAGAGCTGAGACTTCTGGTTTTGTTGTTTAGCAATATAAAGCATATCCTTTGGATTCTGTCCACATCCATGCTTTTCGTGTTTTTAAAACAGTTCTAGAATTTCGTATTTGTATGCTTCGCTTTTTTGTGTAATACAAAGTATACAGACAGTCACAAAAACACTAAGGGACTGCCGTTTCATGACAAGATATCACCATAGGTATACTTTAAACTCAGAAACTTTTGCAGTCCCAAGCAGGGGATCATCAAAATCAAATATCAAATCCTCAGTAGTTTTTATTTATGCCATTATGAAGACATTTCTCATTTGGTCTTCTTTCGTTACACCCCAACGTTGAATGAAACTCTATTCAAAACTTCTACAGCTCATGCCACAGAGAAAAGACAGTGACGCCAGATGATGTGAAATGTATACAAATGCAGATGGATTGACTGGCTACAACCAACTCCGCCTTGACCTTCCCCTAGCTTTTCACATCTATCTTTATTTAATTGTGGACTGTATTCTAATTCCAAATTCCATTTGTTTGGCACCATTCAGAATTCTTTCAAGCCTTTACTGCACTTCTGAGCTGTGTTCCTTTTTTCCTAGCTTTTGTAATTGTAGTTCTTAGATTGTTGATATAAACTTGGATTTGCTTGTCAACAGAATCTGCCTGTGTTTTTCTATGATTCCATGAAAAGCCTGAATAAAGCAACTCAAAAGTACATCCAATTACCTCAGGTCCCACCTGTTACAATTAGGCAAATGTTTTAACCATATTGGTTAAATGGTTTGTATTTAGTTTTTAATAATCTCTACATTCTGCCATGTTATTTTTATAAGGTTATCATTTACACTGCATGTATGTCTCAAGAACTTTTACAGAAAAGAACTGAAATTTACCTTTCAGGTGACTCAGGGTCAAAGCATGTTCTTGTGACATTAGTGACCTCTGGATCACAGCAGTCACCATCATCATAGTCATAATGGATGGTGTTGCACTCAGGTTGACACACCCCATCGCCCCTCATCCAGCTGTAGCAGGTGCTTAGGCGCAGACAGTCACCTCCATCATGGCCTGTGAGAGGGTGATCACACTCCCGGTCACAGTGACGATCTCCCACCTTGGTCACATGGCAGTTGCTGAGCACAAGGCGTTGCCGCAGTGATGAGTTGTACACATTAATTATGCTGAGCTCCAGTGTCAGGTTGTATGGTCCAAAAGCCTCTTCCAGTGCCTGCTTCTGAGAAAGAATCTGCTGCTCTGACACAGTGGGACTGCTACCATCGTCATTGCACACATTTACCACACTATATCGTAGCCTTTTAGCAGCCCGCAGCTCCCAGTTCTGGTTGTAGCTCAGGATAATATCTGGATTGTCGCAAACAGTCACCCCGCAAGGAGGAGGCAGGAAAGGTGAAATTAGCTCCTGCTTTGGTGCTGGTAAGACTACAGTGGCTGGGTGTTGGCGGTCTTTGTATGGCACCCATTGTGCCTCCACCATGGAAATGTCGGCCCAGAGTTCTAGGAGGGGGTTCTGTTTCTTTGAATGCCACACATCACTTTTAAAAAGCTGGTTCCTACTGCGAGCATGATCCCACAAGATAACACCTCCTAGATAACCTCGAAAGCCTTGTTCGGAGTTAGAGAGGTTACCTCCCAGCAAAAATGTGCGACAACTCTTGACAAAAGGGCTATACAGATCACCAGACTGCTGTGTGCTCTCTCTAACCTTGGCACCATCTATAAATAGAGCCATCCGGTGGCCGTCATACCTGGCGACTATATGAGTCCAGGCCCCTGGCTGGTAGTGCTGATGTCCAGCGAGAGTGGTGGATCTTTGGGCACGGTCTGTACGAAGAGTAAAGAAGAAGCAGCTATCTTTTTTCCCCATGGGCTTGGAAGTCCGGATGCCAACAGACCACCCTTTTTCACTGTTGCTGGAGCAGTTGTCAAACACACCTTTACCAAAAAAAAAAAAGAAGTATGCATAATGGTTTAGTGCATATAAAAGGTTTGTCCATTGCCTGTGCTTTTAAAATTGGGATTAAATTATCCAAAGAAGTTGAAGAGTTTAAATGAACTGAACGAAGTCACTGCTATTCCCAGCTGCTATTTGTAAGGAGCAGTCTGGCCTCCAGATGTTCACACAGAAGGACAGAGAAAGGTCAGGGAACCCCTTCACTCACCCCACACCCACTCACTTGAACACAGACAC
The DNA here is from genome assembly GCA_022985145.1 of Pangasius djambal. Taxonomy (NCBI): domain Eukaryota; kingdom Metazoa; phylum Chordata; class Actinopteri; order Siluriformes; family Pangasiidae; genus Pangasius; species Pangasius djambal. Next base: position 23,524,263 of record CM040978.1, read on the forward strand.
TGTGCTCCCTGAATTCTGGAAAAAGAAAGCTGGCAATCCTAAACAACATATCATAATGGTAGATACAATCCAAAAGGTTAATTAATTCAGACGATCCATCTTGAGCATAGCATGCTTGCATATGTGCCCAAATACATTGAATTCCATCTGTCTAATTTATTATTTTTTATATTTTGTATCCACATACAAGGTTTAAATTGTGGACACTTATGTTAATTCTCAGATCATTATTCAGTTATTTATCTTAAAGTATATTATCCAATAACTGCTATGAATCTGTTTTGTGTTTTTGAACACATTGAAAAACGTGTTTTCCCTCTAGTGGATGGGGTGATTTATTACACCTGGTACTGTGTGTGTGTGTGTGTGTGTGTGTGTGTGTGTGTGTGTGTGTGTGTGTGTGTGTGTGTGTAGTGATATAAACTGAAAATACATTTATGGCTTTGCTGAAAAAACATGTCTGTTCCCAAGATGTTATCCAAGATGTTTACAGTAATCACACAAAGCAATATTTAGGATTAAGTACAAGTACAATAATTGGCAATTTCCAGTAATAAAATAATCAAATCCATCTCCAAGCCGCTTCGGAACTCCAGTCTAAGTTCTGAGAGTTCTCCTATTTTACAAATCCACAATCACTTGCTATATCACGCTATGTCAAGTGAAGATGTGGGCTGTATGTGTAAGCTTGCCTACTATGCACAAATGAAAGATTCTGGTAATGCAACACACAATACCAACCTGCTATAAGGACTGGATTGTTCTGACCTCCCTCAGGCTTGACCCATAGTTCTAGTGTGAAACTGGAGCGAGGAAGCTCCACTTCAGCTGCTGGGTTCACCTTCAGCTGCTCCCTCTGACTGAAATACAGCGCGGTCATCCACTTCGGCGGGACACTGTGGATCTTGGCACGCAACAATTCTGTGGCCTGTCTGTTCTTTCCCTCCACCTCCCCAGAGTAGTCCTCATTCCCTTCCCCTAAATGCTTGTTCCCTTCAATGGTGAACTTTACAGGGCTGCGACGCACTCTTCTTGCTGAAGAGGAACTAGCCGTCCTTTCCATCCATGTCCATGGGCTTTGGAGTTCTGCCATGACTGATGCTGATTTAGAGGTTTCACTGCTTGAATCTGGTATTTTCAGTGAGAAGAACTTAGCAGAGTTGTCAACATTTTCTTTCAGTTTTGAATGTGTCCTTTGGATAGATCTATGTGGCGAACCATCAACATTTTTTTCTTGGCTGCCACTGCCCCATGATTCAGGATAAGAAGAGAGCTGCACTCCATTTGCTATAAGTAGTGAGTTATCACCATGTTTGTTTTGGTCATCAGTTTCATCACACATTCCAGGGACATTACTTCTGTCAGAACTGTATTCACCTAAGCCGAAGCCTCTGTTCAGCACTGATTTCAGATAGAGGCCTGGCAGGCGGGTATACTTGCCTGGCATGCCTGCTAAAAGATAGGGTTGGGCTGCAGGGACGTTGAGGCTGACTGAGCCGCACTGCTCTTCAGCAGTCTGTTTCTTGGCTTCTTTCAGCACCAGACTCTGCTTGTAGTGCTGAATGTGGTCTGACACAGCTGTGTTTAGCAGCCATGTGTGGAATATTGCAAGAATGATGGTCAGTAGTCTGATAAGCATTGTGACATTAATTTCCCTGCATAATCAAATCATTCAATCTGGAATGATCAGTTTGAGGACTGGTTTGTGATAATAGTAGATAAATAAATAGATACTAGTACAGTTGAATAAGTCAACTCTACTAAATTATTACTAAATGACATGTGTCACCAAGAACATTTGAACAAAAATTTACACTGTTGGTGTGTTACTGGCTGAAGCCATGATAATTTGACTGTGTTGAGGGAAATGTATTTCTGTTTATTACTTCGAGAAATTATTGGTTAAATATTAAGTTGAATGTGAATTAATGTTTCTTCTTGTTTCTCAACTTAGCATACGTAGCAAAAAGCAGTTTTACCAGTTATTATTGCATGAAGATCGATACGCCTCGTTTATATACAGCCTACACCTTGATTTCTGAGCCAATGATTTTTACTTCTCTAGCGCACATCTTCTAGATTTTCCTCGTAGATTTATGTAGAAATCTGTTCCGGCATCAGCGCACCATTTCATCGGATGACAACATTTGGCTCCAGCCATTAAAAGAAAGCCAAAACACCTCACGCGCATACGCGCGCTGAATATGTCACCTGTTAAGGCGCAGCATCACTCGACTCAAAGAAATTCCTCCATAGTGTTATAGCTCTAAAATAAAGACAACCGCTGCGTGTTACCATAAAAAAAAAACAAGGATGCTGCCCGGTTCTTTGGTTATATGAAATCTAAGGTTAGGGTTAGGTAATACGAGGTAGCCTATCACCACTTTTCAAGCTCTCGCGTGCCGTCCGGCGTGTTCAGCACACCAAGGTGAAACGAAAAGTATCTTGAGGTTTCATTTGACCGCACAGAAAAAAAGTAAAAGCTCTGACCAGCCACTCAATATTTTATTAAATAAGCCTGTTTCCAGCGCATGGGGACGCAGGAAATAGAGTCTGTTGTCATCACTTATCTCGCTTCAGCTGGTGCCGAATGGCATGCGCGTGATTCTCAGCCTGTGCAAAATAAACGAACAAACAAATAAATAAATGAATTAATTCGACTTTGAAAATATGAAGGTTTCCATTGACAATACCCTTTTCAGGATCACTGGGTTTGTGCGTCAGCTACTCTTTGCCCTGCGTATTCCTCCTGCTTCCACTCCTACCGCCGAGCTCTCCCTCAAGATTTTTTTTTCCCCCGTGAAGCTCAAACTCACGCGCTTATTTGGTTTTATCCGTTTCCACCGGCGTGACGTCACACAGAGACGCCCCCTCCTCACCCTAGCACCCACCCATGTCTCGCGCTTTCATTCAGGAAAGCACGCGCGCGTTCAAGCCCTGATTCCCGCTGACATCTTCTCTCCCTGCGCTGCTCTCACACAAGACACACCACATCTGTTCGACACGTGAAAAGGGGAGCAGTGCAGATACACTGCCTATGGAGAGAAAAAAAAACAAATGTTCAAAAACATACTGCAAAGCCTTATGCATCACATACATCAATGGACTGTAGGTATATGGGGTGTTTTGTTTTTTGTTTTTTTTCTGGCAGAAGTGAGCTTGGGTGAACACGAGATAAAGGTTTCATGCAGACCAACCCCTAGCTTGCAGGCCTCACAGGTTTCTGCAAATATTTCCCCAACATATGCACTTTCAATTTAAGCACTTGACTTCTGAAAGCTGATGTGAAAAACACTGTAATATTAATTAATAAATAACTGCAATACACTCTATATTCCATTGTAGCTTACAGGTGTTTGAAATAGCCTTCTTGTGTTATTGCTGAATATAATCAAAGGGAGACCAGTAAAAATCTTGTTAGGACACTTAGACTGAAGTTTAAATCATTAAAGGGTGCATGTCCACAATGTAAATAAAGAATATAGGCTAACTGTTATGGTTTTTCTTTCTTGTAACAAACTGTATGTGTTACTATATGCATAATCCTCCTGTAACATTTGTTTTATGTTTATCTTGTTGTAGGTGAAAAAAGCATTAGAACATTAATTTTGGAATACATATTAATAGGGCATTAAATGGTTTATTGAACAAATCTCTGATGGTGCACAATGAGTTTAATTCTACAATACCACTAGTCTGTAGATTGCTGTATCTACACAAATAACTTCAGGTCTCAAGTCTTCAAGTCTGATCCTGATAAACCAACATTAAATCATACTTCCTCCCTCCCAGACATAGAACAAATGTAAACTAGGCAAAATACTCAGGAGCCTCTTGTGATCATAGACGGGACAGGACAACATTAAGAACAACATAGCCTCAAACAAAGTTAAGTCGAGAGGCTATCACATTTGACTTATGCCACGGGCTACTATGTTGTAATTTCTTTTTTTTACAGTGACCCCGTAATAGGCGGCTTCATGTCAGTAAGACCTGAATGAACTGGAACTAATATTGCACACCAATTTTCAACAAGAGAACAGAAAGATGCAGTCTGGTCAAAAAGCCAATCCCTGGCAGATGAATAGCCTTAAAAAAAAGTCAAACCATAGAATTCCCTTAGTTGATCAAACTGAACATCTCTGACATAACACTGATGCCACACTGTATAACTGGCTTCATTTGTTAAATAAATAAATAAATAAATAGATAGATAGATAAATAGATAAATAAATAAATAAATTTTAGCTTGTCAATCTTTCAGATTCAAAGAGTTTTTAAATCATGTTTTTATTGAAATCAAACATTATAATTTAATATTTTTATAGACATTGGCACAATTGTGATAGTTTCTTGTTGCTGATAATTGCACTCCGAAGACACATTAACATCAGCTAGTTAAGGAGTTAGATATATACAGTATGTTATTCCAGTTCTTCCAGTTTAATAAGAAAAATACCCGGCATATTACCAAATTATCCAGTGTCTTATTTTCTAGGAGATGCCTGTGGCATAGAGTAGCAAAGGAGTGGATCTTTTTTGAAAATAATAAATCGATTATATTAAATAAGTGAATAAATAGATAGAAGGGCCTATAACCAGACATGACATCCACATGTGGGAATATCTTGGAACTAGTTCTGCAGCTGTTTAATTTCCCAAATATCACAAGATTTTGCCCCCACCGGTTTTGTCAGGCTCAATTTGCAAGCTCTGGGCACCTGGCAGTTACAGTGGGGGCCCTTTCAGGGGGAGAAAAGACTTCAACCAGTGGGAGGTATGAATTTCGCAACCAACTCGAGAATCCTCCTACTAAACATTCATCTTTTTAAGGGCATTGAGATCTAGCTGCAACTTGGTGAAAGAAAAAAAAAAAAAAAGAAAAAAAAGGTGAATGGTAGCTCCTAGACCCCACCCCCGACAGTAAAGGAGCTCAAAGAGATTATCCTGCATTTGAGGCCAATCCATTTTGGTAACCAAAAAAGTAACCATCAACTGCAGTGAGGAAAAATAAATCACACAAAGAAAGAAAGAAAGACTTCAGTGATAATTGTAGATGTAATATAAATTGAGAGCAGGATAACAGAATTTTAGCTGATATGTATGTGCGTATTTTCAATATACACTCACCAACCACTTTATTAAGAACATCAGTACACCTGCTCACTCGTATTTACAGTATTTTACAGTCAGTGTCTGCAAGAGCGCCTGAAAATGAATGTCAATGACATTCATCAGACATAAGAACACTTGCAAAGCCCCTTCTAGCTAGCTGGAGAAAGGCTTCAAACTGTATATTTTGTCATTCAGCTATAACAAATAAACTATGTTAAGTTAGAAAAAGCCTATTAACAGAAACAAACACCCAAGCTGATGTTAGCCTGACAAAGCTGACTGAAAAGCAGCTTGTGCTCTTGCTAATGGTTGTTAGGTGTTTGTTATTGCGTAGTGCCTTGCTCTCCCACACACCAGGCCGTGGTGTTTGAATTCTGTAGCCATGCCGATCAAAAAGCAATGGCACTACACTGTTTTGAAAGTCTTCTCTGATTCTCAGTGGCTTTGGTTCAGCTAGCTGATCTGGTGTGAAATGTCTGCTGCAGACCTTCATATGGGTGAAAATGGTGAAATGGTTGCAAAGTACTCATTGTCTCCAGAGACCACTCTGAGCTGGGAAGCTGTGGAAGCCTAAGGCTGTTAAATTTCACTGTGCAGATAGTGACACAGCAGTGCTCATGACATTTCTTCATTTATCATCGAAAATATTCGGTCTTAAATACCTTACAGTGGACACTCATTCTGATTGATTTACTAAGGACAAACAGTACTGACAAATGTAAGCAGTGCTCCTGCAAATGCGAGAACGGCATGATTCAAACTGGAACTGAGTCATAGCCCTGATTGCAAGTAGTCCAGTATTGAATCAGCCAATCAACAGATATACTGTAGGTCTAGAGCTTCAGTTAATGTTCACATCAAATATCAGAGTGGGGGACAAATGCAATCCCGGAAAAGCAGATGATTGGAGGTTCCTTAACCCTCTAGACCCCATAGCAAACTCTGCAGGCTGCTCTGCGTATCACAGAAACATACGCAAATATACAGACGTCATTTCTGACAGAAAAAAGAGCAACTCCGGCTATCTTCGTCATGAATTTCAGACAATTATGCATTTAGTTTGCTATCACTATATCTGTGTTTTCGATTAGAATAAACAAAATTTATACCTTTTAAACATACTTTAATGTGATCAATGCACCAAGGCTGTCAAGACTTAGACTCAGGCTGTCAAGACAGGAGACTGTCCAACTGTTCTCTTTGACAGACAGATGACTCTTACAGCACTTTTGTTTTCTAGACAGTAGCATTAACACCTACGTAAGTTTATAGAGAAATAATTATTTGGTCAAACTTGTTTGGCAAGCAAAATGACATAATGGCACAGGAGTTAAATCAAAGTGAATCCTATTCCCTGCCTCATTACCTACTGTATATAATGATTTTATATTTTGATACTAACTGTTTTTGTGTTTATTAGAACTGTATTATATGATTATTTTTGTAATTTAATATGCTGCGGTGGCTTAGTGGTTAGCATGTTTGCCTCGCACCTCCAGGGTTGGGGATTCAATTCCTGCCTCCATCCTGTATGTACAGAGTTTGCATGTTCTCCCTGTGCTTTGGGGTTTACTCCCACAGTCCAAGGACATGCGTTGTAGGCTGATTGGCATCTCTAAATGGTGAAACAGGGGGCAAAGTGTGTGTCAGAGGGACAAGTGAAGAGAATTGGGCAGGTCATCCACTGTGCAAACCACAACATTCTCTCATCCAGTTTATACCTTCCAAATGCAGTTGTATTGTCTGCATCAGAGGTGGCTGCAAAGCAAAAAGTGGCCAATGTGTGAAGAATTCTTTTGGATACTCAACTCGTATTACTTTCAGGAAAAAAGATCACAAAAGATCTAAAATACTATTTCTGTAGAGCATCTGCCACATTTATTTGTCATAAGTATGAAGCTCAGTTTTGCTTTTTGCACTAATGCAAGATGTGTTTATTCATCAATTAACAAATTTATCATCTAGTCACTATGTTTAGTATTTTCTAGTGAATCAAATCAAACATTTGCTGTTTTAATGTATGTTATAATAATAGGCCACTATCAGCTTTTATACTTCCTTTACTTATACTACTTAAATCTGTTTTTTTTACACAAGATATATTCCCTACCTATTTATTTAATATGCTTATTTATTTACTTACCTATTTATTTATTCTTGTCAGGCTTGCAGTGGAGCTTATCCTGGGAACACTAGGCATGAGGCAGGAATACGCCTTGCATAGGGCACCATGCATTCACACATTCACACCTAGAGGGCATTTCAGTCTTAGCCAGTTCATCTAACAGCATGATTTGGACAGTGGAAGGAGTCCAGAGAATCCAGAGGAAGCTGATATGAACCCAGGGAGTAAATGCGAAACTCCACTCAGACAGTAACCCGAGCTCAGAATGGAGCTGGAGACCCTGGAGCTGTGAGGCAGCAACACTACCCACTGCACCACTATTGCCACCATGTTACTAAGTAATAATACTATAATTATAGATTCAGCATGTTACATTCGGTTCATTCCGTAGCTCTCTTGTTTATGTGTAATTTAATTCATTATTTTTGATGAATTATCTACTAAACATACCTAACTTTAATAAATTGCACAATTGTACTGTGTTATACATGACTCATGGAGATTTCCTCTTCCTTCATGGTTAACTTATCACTCTGTATTGAGATTTACCACATGGTTTTAAGTTCAAGAAGTAACTTACTTTTAAAATAAAATCAGCTTGTAATTGTCTTTTTTCACTGATGTTTTATACACTGATTTGTTTAAAGCAATGGTTAATGGGGTCAGTCGTGGCCTAATGGGTAGACAGTCAGACTTGTAACCCACAGGTCATTGGTTTGAGCCTCAGGTCCGGCAGGGATTGTAGGTGGGGGAAGTGAATGACCAGCGCTCTCTTCCACCATCAATACCATGACTGAGGTGAGACCCTTGAGCAAGGCACCAAACCCTCAACTGCTTTCTGGGTGCCCACTGCTCAGGGTGTGTGTGTGTGTGTGTGTGTGTGTGTGTGTGTGTGTGTGTGTGTGTGTGTGTGTGTGTGTGTGTGTGTGTGTGTACTTGGATGGGTTAAATGCAGAGCACAAATTCCAAGTATGGGTCACCATACTTGGCCACAAGTCACTTCACTTTAATCACATTAACCCTTTAACCCTTAAAATTCTCAGGGATTTACAAGAGTTCTTGACTTCTTCTAAAAAGGGAAGCAGTTTGCCAAAGTATGATTTAAACACTGGTAGGATGACAAGTGAGCACCAAAGGAATTCTCTCTCTCTTAGCAGTGGAATATTTATAAGTCAGTGCACCCATTGTCTCTATTATGGTAACTTGGGCAATTGCATCATCTATTTAGCTTTTTTTAGGAAATATAACAGTTATAGGAAATATTCTTTCTTTCTAAATACCTTTCTTACTTTTCTGTCAGCAGTCATCATTTTCACTGCAAATGTCTCAGTACTTTTTAAATAAGAAATTAAATTGTTGCTGTGCTTGTGAAGAGTTGTACTGTAAGTAAGTAAGAACAAGAATATTTACGGTTATAAAGGATTTTGGTTTTCCAAGAAGAATCTTCTGACTGCACAGTTTACATTTACATCTGCAGGTTTTGGGAGATCAAGTCTCCTTACCCAGGTACAAACAGGTTAGCATCTATGAATACTAACTATCTAAATCCCTTTCTAACCTAATCTCATCTTAATTTATAAAGCATGTTGAGTACATTGGCCTCCTGTTAAAAAGAAGTCTGTTTAGAGTTCTAACAGCCCGACAAGATATAAATGTTTGAAATGGCAAAGCTGGTGCACTCATCTCTAACTGAGACACCAAATTGGCTTGCGCTTCATCAGTACAACTTATCAAGATATTTTTGCGCCATCACCTAGGAAGGTTAAAGCACTTACAATTAGAGAAACAGCATAAGTTTGCCAAGATAAATACCACACAAGAGGCATTAACCTTGATAAAAGGTTAATTTTGCCTATGATTTACTGTGAAAATAATATACTGGAGTTAACAGTATGTGAAAAATATGGGTCTACACGTCAACACATCCATTAAAACAAATGATGGTAGTCTGACCAAACTGACCAAACACAGAATTACAATCAGTAGGCAAACTTTACCAAGCCTTCAGTCTATGCCAACCCTCCCATTCCACAGCAGAGGATTTGCTACTTGCTCTTGTTTGAAATTGGTTGGGGAAATGGTATCTTAAGCAATGTAATTGGGTATTGAGTAAAAACAAACTTGGCTAATGATGTGATCAGTAATGTGATATTTTAAATATTTTGTGAGACCTTAGACTTAACAAGTGTAATCTAATACTTCTTATGTGGTCTGTTTATTAATTGAGACATATATAATTTATTGACCACCCCTATTATTACAAAAAAATAAGGCCTTACCAAAATCTTTATAAAGGCTTACATGAAGGCACTTCACGCTTTTCTATGGGTAATGATGCCCCCTACTGCTCCAAGAGAGAATTTCAGGAAGGGATGAGTCTGTCTATTATCAGCACATACTATCAGCACAACCATTATTATGCCCTGCTTTGTGAACTGTGTATGAAATAGAAGTTTTTCACGTCCATGAAAATGTTGTGCTACAGGTACATTGTTTATAATCATTTACTTCCATGTGATTTTGTGTTTTCAGTACATGCACAGTAATTGTGTAACCACCATGTCTTACCAATAGATTTCTTTTTTTTTACATATGTGTATTGAAACCAGGTCATTTTGCCATATACACATGTGTGGCAGGGGGGGTTGAACTGGCAGGTAATGTGTGATGATTCACACCTGTGTCTTATTACCATCAGCCTACTTATGTGGGTTTCTTTGTGCTTTTAGTGACTGCCGTGAGCCAGAGTGAGAGCAAATGGCATAGCTGATGGAACTTACACACACACATACACGCACAGAGCATGATCTTGATATTGCTGAAAAGCGCTGCTGTGAAATAAAAGTGAGCCCAGAGCTCTGCTGAAATTCCACCTGCCTCCTGAGTCTTCCTCCGCACCCATACACACCAGTTTCTACAGTGGTCTCGAAACCCAGGATGGACTCAGATGCTGCCATGGAAGCCTCTCCATTCAGCGACATCATAAAGTCCCTCGCCAGAAGCTGCTGCAGCCCTACACGTTTCCAGCTGTGTCCCCTGCCACTGCCCAACAAAGGCTGCTCACCAAGATGGCTGCCACTAATGATCCGGAGGCCTTCACTGAGCTTTTCACTGATCTCGTGGCAGTGGAGGATGAATGTGCTCACCAACTCCTCTCCTTGCTATAGGGGAAGCCCAGCTTGCTGGCAAGCAGCTGTTGCCAAGGACACAGCTGGAGTATCTGAGTGTCAAGCGGGCGGGCCTACAGCACGTCGACCAGACACCAGAAGAGCATTGCTGACGCTTCCAGTTGCTGCAGTTAACCGATGTCGGCTGCCCCTTTGCCTACGCGCAGCAGCTGAAGGACTCCTGTCGAGGCATTGGGAAATACCCATTTTACTGTGAAGCCCATATTAATAATTTTCTGGGGCCAAATGCATAGCGTGGAGGTGGTGGTTAGTCCCAGCCTCATCCATCCACTCATTTTGAGGACAAATTGGCCAGGTTTAAGGAAAATGTTCAAAATCATGATGGTGGATGGTGGATCAGGCCATGCACGAAAGGGTATTGCTTTGTATTAGTTCTGGTGGATAATGCAATGTGATATCCAGAAGCAGTGAATTGTTTTACGAAATTGTTCCAGTTGACATCATTAGGGAAAATTGGACCTTCACTCAGTAAAAACAAAATTTAGTACATTTTGGACATGAGAGTACCTTGGGTTACCTAACACAGGAGAATTTGCATCAGGCTCAAAAAAGGCAGTCCCGACTGTATAACGGGGAGCTCAGCTATGGGAAATTGCACAGGGAGATAAAGTGCTCATATTACTTCCCATATAATCATTTATAGTAATGATTGGCAGCGGCATTTACAACATCTGAGAGCAGTTCTTAGATCCTTGAGACGGGCACGACTCATGGCAAACCCAAAGAACTGTTTGTGCAATTGTGCAGCGATTGTGACCTGCTTGAGACCCAAGACCAAAAATTGGGTAGAGCAGCTCTTGGGGACGATTGGTTATTATTATAGGTTTGTGCCTAATTTTTCGGACATCACCAGCCCCTTGACTGACCTCACTAAAAGGGAAGCACCAGATCCAGTCCAGTGGATGGAGCTGTGTTAGCTGGCTTTCTGCCAGGTAAAATCGGTTTTGTGTGGGGGCCTGCTGTTACATTCTCCTGACTTTTCTCTCCCTTTATTCAGCAGACTGATGAGTTGGGCAGAGGGCTAGGGGCCATTTTGTCCCAGGTGGTGGAGGGACAGGAGTGCCCCATGTAGTACATCAGCTGGAAACTGATAGAGAAAGATTGTCTGGCCATCAAGTGGGTGCTCCTCAACCTCTCATATTATCTACTGTGGCATCCCTTTACCCTCTGTTCCTATCACGCCTTGCTCCAATTGCTCAACCGCAATGCCAACAAGTGGCTACAGACCAGACCAGTCCCAGACCTTAGTCAGGCAGTTGGGGTATGTGGCAGTGGTCGAGCGTCAGCTGCAGACAGGGTTGAACAGGTATGACGTGATGATTCTCACCTATGTCTTATTACTGCCAGGCTACATATGTGTGTGTCTTTGTGCTTTTAGTGACTGCCGTGAGCCAGAGAGAGGGAGAGAGAGAGAGAGAGAGAGAGATAGTGGCATAGCTGGTGGAGCTTGCAACACACACATACACATTCAAACCCACGCACAGAGTGTAACCTTTGAACAAGGAAAAGCCTCATGCTAGTGACAGCCCCTTTTGGGTTGCATTTATGTTAGCTTTTTTTTTTTTTTTTTTGAGTTTTTGAAAGTGTGCTGAAAAGTGCTGCTGAGAAATAAAAGTGAGCCTGGACCTCTGCTAAAATTACACCTGCTGCCCAAGTCTTCCTCCACAATGGGTTCTACAAGTATGTTTTAAGTGTATTACTGTACAATTATACTCCATTATGTAGCATGGTATCTGATTGCAAGTGTGATATTGTTTTTAACAGTTCTATAAACAAAAAATTTATATTGAGTAACCGATATTTCAGACACAATAATTTGTTAATTTTTATTCCATCAGTGAAAATAATTCACAAAGAAGACACAGCTGGATAGAGTGTTGCACAGACTGACTGACAGCCTGTAGTAAGGGTAGTAAGGGTTTCAGTGTAACAAACTATTGCTAGAATTGGCATTTTGTGTAGCAAACACAGATAAGTGGAGTGATACAAACAGTGAATCTGTACTTAATATCAGCGCTCTTGGAACACCACTTAGCAAATTAGTGGACTGGAACTAACTGTTGTATAATGGTGTTTGAATTATTGATATGGTCACTTTGTGACTTTGTGACTTTGTCTCAACATGTGCATACATGTGTGTACATGTGCATGAAAACATATCCAGGCAATTTTCATCATCCCTGTTATCCCAGTTATCCAGTGTTCATACAACCACAATTCATTACTTTTGGCATGTGAAAAATAGCTTATGACTAGGTTAGACTTTAAGTCATAGTGAAAACATAAATACTAGAAGGGAATATGTAGGGCTATTCAGCTGGTGGCTTGTGGGCAAACATTCTGTTTATCAATTCAGACTGGCCATCTGATAATTTCTATTTACTAATAAATTAATTAAAATTCGAAAGAAAAAATCCTCATAAATCCCTCACCTTTTTACTGCAACAAACTCAAGTTCTCTAAACCTCCAGTAAGAGAGATGTCCTGTGGGATGTCACCAGCCAATTACAGGTACTGAATTTCAAAGCATCATTTAACTGATAAAACGAGATGGTTGCAATAAATGCATGTGTCTGTGTGAAAAGCAAGAGGCAGGTGAAGGAGGAGAAGGAAAAAAAAGAAAGAATATTAGAAATGTAAAGGGAAGTATTGTGATGTAGTTTAAGTATATCATTTTATTGTAAATGTATAAAATTAGTAACTGTATGCATAGAATTCTAAGTTGATATATTTTTTCGTGATGGCATATGTTGCAAAGATACAAACAAAATGAAACGAAGCACTTAAATACTTTTAAAGCACATATTTTTTCACTTTTAATTTGATTAGCTTTTGCAATGTTGTGAAAATAAAAGTACTGCAATTTACAATTACATTTATAGCTTTTAGCAGGTGCCTTTATACACTTTAGACTAACAGCAGTGCTTTAAAGTCTCTATCAATAAATACATCCTGATACTGGTTCACTAGGTAAGGGACCAAGAGTACTATCAATGCTGTTGGTTAGTATATTATGAAAAAACCCAAGACAAGGATTTTTTTTAATAACAAAATGCCAATTTAAATCCTTTTTGTAGTACTTGAAGACAGCCAGGGACTCAGCTGTTCAGACATCTTGGGGAAGTTCATTCCACCACCTAGGTGCCAGAACAGAGAAGAGCCTTGATGCATGCCTTACTTGTACTGAGAGATGGTGGGTCCAGCTGGGAGGAAGCATGGTGCAGTGCCGGGTGTGAGTGCTTTAAGGTAGGTGTTGGTCTGTTTTTGGCTTTGTAGGCATGCATCAGTGTGTTAAATCTGATGCGGGCAGCTACAGGAAGCCAGTGGATGGAGTGTAGCAATAAGGCAGTGTGGAGGAACTTGGGAAGGTTGAAAACAAGTCATGCAGCTTTATTCTGGATCAGTTGCATTCTCTTGCAGTGACACTCGGAGGCAGACCTGCCAGGAGCGAGGTGCAGTAGTCAGGTTTACATACACTTACTGGGAACAATAATGGCACATGGAAAATTTTTGGCCCCATATAATGTTGAAAAACTGTTAAAAAAATAGCTTTGGAATCTGTGCTTTCCCTGTGACTATATAGCAGACAAATTCGCCTCCACACCACATAGTGGCAGCAGAATCATGTCTGTGTGGCCCGTCCTAGTTGAACATGTTCTTCTGCGGTGGCTTGAAATGTGAAAAAAAAAAAAAAAAAAAAAAAAAACCTTCTGATTGTCAACAAATATCGTTGTAGTAACAAATGCTCGAGTTTTGTTGCATGGTTCAAGTTCGTTAAGCTTTTAATGATAGATCTCTGAACGTGTTAAACAAACAAAAGCGCTATTTGGAGGTAACAACCAATGTAATAACTCTTAGCTCAGTCTTAGTGCGTTAACTGGCTAAAACATAAAGCAGCTTGCTAGCATTATCCGCCCGGATGCGGTGAAAACGCCTGAGGAAGCTAACGGCAGCGCAGCTTTTTGCTACGAACGGGCCTCGAAAAGGAGTTCAGAGGCGGCTTGAAAGATGTCAGGCTGTCGGCAGCAGCAGCAGCAGCAGCAGCAGTCCGCTGGTGCTTTGGGATCTGTACCGGGAACGAGCTCTGGGAGCACGGCGACTGCTAACATTGCTAATAACGGGGGGAGCAGCGCTAATGCTAATGGCAATGGCATTTCTTTACGAAGTCTCGGATCTGGGAGCGAGGCGCAGCTCCTGGGTGCACAGAGACCCAGTTTATCCGGCGCCAACTACAGCAAGAAAAGACCTCTATATAACGGTCTTATTAATCCATATGAAGATAAGAGTAATGATTTTGTGTGGTGAGTCAAACGTCGTCTCTTAGGAGTTAGACGCAGCAGCTAGTCAGCCATATCACTTAGAAAACTTGTTATTCAGAAAACATCTATTCCTTTTTTTTCCCCCTAAAATATGATTCGTCGTTATTATTTACGTGTTTGCAGCATGCATTTTACCTGCATATTAATGCTAGCTAGTAGTAATGACCCTACTCAGCTCGCTAACTTTCCAGAGATTTGCCAAAACCATTGACATTTAGCGAAACCAGAGATAGAGACAGAGATTACTCTTGTAACGGCAGCGGTGTGTTTATCGTTAGTCGAGCCTAACTAACATTATTCAAATAATGCCATATTTCATTTAGTGCAAAATATGTTCGACCACCCTATTTAATGACTATTTAATGCCACTTTTCCTAAACGTCAGCGTCAAAAACTGTAGGTGTCGAATACATAACAAATAAACCTGTAAAACTTAACGTTCAAACTATTAAATTAAAGTAAGCTGATCGATTATTTTGTATATTGTATGTGACTCCTACAGTGGAATATTAAGTTTAGGGAATGTTAGACCCATCTTTATTTCAGATTAAAATGAACATATAGTGTACATGCCATGTCATTCCCTGATCAACTGAAAAAGGTTGGAAAGCAGGTTAAACTGCATGTCATGTCAATTTTTATTTATTTGTTTTAATAAAAAAAAAAAAATGTTTTTTTGGGTAACTGGAAGCTTTTAGATGAAAGCTTTGGATGAAACTTCCTCTTAAATTCTCTGTTTCAGTCCCATATGTTTTGACATGATAGAGGAAGCTCATATGACTAAATGTGGTCACAGTTTCTGGTGAGACTTTAAAACTCATTCTTTTACTTTTGCTGGATATAAAGAATAATGTTGGTGATGTTTCACCTTCCTAACTGATGTGGAGTTCATTCTTGCCTTTTGTCTTCAGTTACAAATGTATACGACGGAGTTTAGATGACAGCAACAGGTGCCCCAAATGTAATTACATTATTGACAACGTGGATCAGCTGTACCCCAACTTCTTAGGTGAGTGCACTTGGACACCAGCCGTATCTCCACACAGAAATACGTTTTTGTTGCTTCGTCTCTCTTTCTCCCGTGCGAATGGTGTCAAAGGCGTCTTGTGAACTGATGACGCAGTTCACTTCTGGACGTGGTTTGGGACGTGGTGTCCACGTTACATGTGTAGTGTGAATGGTAATGCATCCTGATGCGTCCCAGACAACATCAGAAGATCACCTACAGTTGTGGTCATACGTTTACATACGCCTTGAAGCATCTGCAAAATGTTAATAATTTAAAAAAAAGAGGGGGATCATAAAATTGCAATTTGCGCTGAGTAAGCTACGTCACATAGCAGATGTTTACATATAGTCAGCAAGACACAATAATAACTGAATTTACATGAATGAACCAGTTCAAAAGTTTACATACAATTGATTCTTAATACTGTGTGTCATTACCTGGATTATCAACGTCTGTTTTTATGTTTTGCGATAGTTGTTCATGAGTCCCTTGTTTGTCCTGAGCAGTTAAACTGCCCACTGTTCTTAAGAAAAATCTTCCAGGTCCTGCACATTTACTTTTCCAGCATCTTATGCATATTTGACCCCTTTCCAACAGTCGCTATATGATTTCGAATCCATCTGTTCACACTGAGGACAACTGAGGGACTCGTACACAACTATTACAAAAGGTGCAAACATTCACTGATTCTCAAGAAGGCAACACGATACATTAAGAGCCGGGGTGTGTAAAATTTTCAACAGGATGATCTGTGTAAATTATTATTTTGTCTTCCTGGAAACATATCTTGTATAGCTTCTGAAGGGCAGTACTAAATGAAAAAAAATAAGCTCTTTAAACAAAATATTTATTAATATTTTGCAGATTCTGCAAGGTGTATGCAAACTTATGACCACAACTGTAGTCTCCAGTATTGCCAGATTTGGCAATCTAATTTGCTAGTTAAGTACATTAATAATGCCTAATGGATTACGCTTTTCTAACAACGCTTCTAACGTGGCACACCGTGTTTGTGCCATAGACAAAAAGTAAATCATTCCAGCATGCTGTTCTGTCCTTGCATCTAAAAAGATATTATTCCAGGCCAGCATCTTTAATTTACTCTTGACCAAGAGACATGTTGTGCTTGTTGTACTAGCAGGACTAGTGTTGTGCTTGTTGTGCTTGTGTTATCATGTACCTGTGTTTTCCTGATTTCAGAAAAGTTTGCCCGTTATTTGTGCATGCTCATTAATACACCTAGCACAAATCGTTAAATCGTTCGCCAAATCTATGCCAAATCTTAGCCACTATTTGTGTAATGTAGCTTGATTCAGAAGCACGAGCGTGCATTGCATCACCAGCAAGTGCTGTATAATATGGTGAAGCTACTGCTGCTCCCAGTGGGTTTACATTTTATTACATTTTACCCAGAAATGCAGGCTCATGCTAGCGTTTTATTGTTGGTTAAACAACAGTGTGTTGTTGTGCTTGGTTTCGTATAAAAATCTATGTCAATGGATTTTTACAAACTTGGTTGATTGTATTGACTGTAGTCAGCCCTAGACTTCTTGATTGGTAGATACAAAGACACTTCACATATATGTGTGGCAATCTGGGATATATCACATAGCTGAATTCTGGCAAATGGCAAACATGCAAAAATGACTAAAAATAAGGACTTGACCAAAGTTGGGATTTCCTGCCTGTAACATGCTTTGACACCAAACATAAATATATTTCACCGAAATGCTGTAGAAATGACCTTGCTTATGCTTTCTGCAAGGATAGGGTTAGGGAAATAAGGTGCTAGTTTAACCAAATGTGGCCGTACATCTGTCCGGCTATTTAAAGATATTTTAATTGCTAGCTTGTTGGCTAAGTGTAATTTCCTCATGCAGTAAAGTTTTAGTTTTCAGAATAGTAGAAAATGTCCACATTTCACCATGTTTTCCAAGGCTGCCACACGCATGTGTGAAAAATATGGTTTTAACTTAAGGATATGAGGAGGGCATTAGATCAGCACATGCAGGCCATGCAGCATGGATGTTGCATAATTTGTTTTGCTGTTTTGCAGTTAATGAGCTGATCCTCAAGCAGAAACAGAGATCCGAAGAGAAGCGACTAAAACGGGACCACCCTGTAAGTGTGTATCAGCTCCTTTCCAAAACAGCACCGGAGTTTGTTTCAGACATGTATTGTATACACTGTAATGGTTTTTTTAGTCCAAGAATACTACTGAAAACTAACAGAAGCAATGACATACCAATATCTTGGTAGATAACATAATTAGTATGCATTGCTTTATATTCGAATAACATTATGTGCAGTAATTAATGTGCTGTGTTTATAGAATGGAACCAAATGGCAGTTTTTCCAAGATGTTCTTGGCACAGACCAGGAGCATCTGGATTTAGCAAATGTCAACTACATGTTGGAACTGCTGGTGCAGAAAAAGAAGCAGCTTGAAGCGGTTGGTATACCTTTTTTAAAACTGGCAAAAGGCATTTGATTGATGTGTGTTTTTTTTTTGCTTGATGTCTGCGAGTGCTATTTGTTCATCCAGGTAATTTTGAAATGTCATATTACTAGACTAGGCTCTGGGACCTCGTCTGACCTTATGACCTTATTAGTAGGTGGTGAATTGGACATTGTCTTAAAGGTCACTACAATTGGAAATGATGCGACACACTTCCAGTACATTATACGGCAAATGCACAGAATTAGGGCTGGGCAATATGGAAAAAAAATCTTGTATCACAATAAGGATAATTTCATATCTTGAAACGATGTATATCGCAATATTATTACGTTTTCTCTAAAATTGATGAAATTGTTTATACAAAATAACTGCATGCATTCATGACTGGTCTGTAGCATACCTTACAAACTGCAGTTTTCTGGTCAGTGTCTGATTTTTCTTTTTTTCTTATACCCAAACCACGTCCAAATGTCAGAAGTACCTCTATTTTTAGGTACAGTTCCCTTGTCTTTTAGTTGTTCTGATGTCTGTTCTGCGTTGCAGTGTTGTGGTGAGTTTCGCTCTGTGTCACGCTTCTCCATGCTTGTATTTGTTTTTGTTACAACACACCACTAGTAGCTCCTATCCTCGACCTTAGTGATGTTAATCGGCTAATGAAAAGTGGCTTTTGCGATGTCTGATGCAGAATCAATAGACATTGTTCTGTCATCTTATGATGTGTATCACCATATTGCACAGCCCTACGCAGAATCGAAACAAAGCATAGAGCCTAGCTTTTGAGGCTTAATGGCTTTGGCCAAGGGCCCACCAGTGCCTTTCTGGCCGTCCTGAGATTTAACTTCCCAGCCTTACTTCTAGCATGGAACCTACAGTACTGTGCAAAATTTAGGTGATAGGCACATGCAAAGAAATGCTGTAGAGCAAAGATGCCTTCAAAAATAATGATATTAAATGCTTCTACATTAAAAACAAATACTATAAAGAGCAGTAAACAGTAATAAATGAAACAAAGTCAATATTGGTGTGACGACCCTTTGCTTTAAAAAATTAGCAGTCTCAGGTACAGTTTGTGCAGTTTGATAAGGAAATGAGCTGTAAGTGTTACTGAGCATCTTGCAGAAGCAGCCACGGTTCTTCTGGAGACTTTGACTGTCACACTTTCTTCTTATTTTTGCAGCGAAACCCAGCAGCCTTCATTATGTTTTTATGTAATGTAATCTGCTGCTTTCTTTACTGACATACAAACATTTTTCTGTAACATTTAATTTTGTGCTGGAAAACTAATGTTTGGAAATCTAAAATGGTTTTTGTACTGAATCAATAATGTAGAAGTCATAAAATAAAAATCTATAACAAAGTTTGTACTAAAAAATAGGGTGCCTAAGACTTTTGCACAGTACTGCGTATTACTGAGATACCGTTGTTCTCCTCTAATAGACTGTTTGTCTGATGTAAGTGTGGAGAGTCGGCTCTCTGAAAATTCCCTGCATGTGTTTGTCTTACAGGAATCGCAAGCAGCTCAGCGTCAAATCCTAATGGAGTTCTTGAAAGAAGCTAGGAGGAATAAGAGAGAGGTTGTTTGTGTTTTACATACAGTACGTCCATTAGTTTTCAAACATGGCAGAAACATAACAGGAGACATGACATTGTTCTTTTCTTGCATAGCAACTGGAGCAATTACAGAAAGAACTGAACTTTTTGGAAGAGGACATAAAGAGTGTTCAGGTAAGTTGAAACTGTTGAGGAATGGCATTGTGGTCATAGTTGTACTATTGGTAAGCTCATAGCTAGGGATTGTGTGTGTTCTCTTTAGGATATGAGTGGGCTGTACTCACCAGTTATTGATATGGACCCCAATTTGGACAGCACTGTTCCCCAGTTTGGAGACGCACACTCTCCTGCACCCAGGTACGGCCAATCAGATCCTGCAGTTGGCCTAAAAGTCCCCACGAAATCGAAATTGAGGTCTTTGTGGCTTTTATTATGAATGTTAGCCTTTAGGTTATCTATAAGCTCTATGTTTGAATGTGCGCATTCTATTCCATGTTCCAACTGCAAGTTGGTTAAGAAGAAAATGGCATGAATTCATTCACTTTGAGGTATTTATGCCAGCTCACGGCTTTGTGACAGCTGTAGGCTATGAGGTAAGTTAAACGCTACTGGCTATTTGAAAAAGGGGGAGGAGCCGCTCAGTATGTCCGGCCTGGCTTCCTATGTCAATGGAAATTACATCAGCACATCGAATAATGCTGCGAATTTCAAGGCACTTCACGGGGACTTTAAAACCTGGCAACAGGGAAAAGAATACTTAGATATTGTACCTAAACTAAAGACTACACTTTGGATGAGTGTGGTGACTAAGTAGTAGCCTAAGTAAGGCTGATTTGTACATAAACACGGTATTCATACCAAGACAATGAAAGTTATGGGTAATGCCTCCAGAATCTTAACAGAAATAGTATAATGATAATGAATTCATGAGCTAGCAAATCTTAAAAACCTCAGGTGAAGAGATATGAGTATATCTGCATGGAAAAAAACAGAACACACTGGAAGACTGGGTGATATAGTCAAATATTGCCACAAATCATTCTTAATGGTAAAATTCAACCTGAATGATTTGCATATCAATATTTATAATAAATATACTAAATGGCCAAAAGTATGTGGACACCTGACCATCACACCCATATGTGGATCTTCCCCAAACTGTAAACACAAAGTTGGAAGCACACAAATGTGTAAAATATCTTTATATGCGGTAGCATTAAGACTTCCTTTCACTGGGACATGTTCCAGCATGACAGTGCCCCTGTGCACAGAGCGAGTTTCTTGAAGACGTGGTTTGCCAAAATTGGAGTGGAAGATCTCAAGTGTCCTGCACAGAGCCCTGACCTCAACTCCACTGAACACCTTTTGGATGTACTGGAATTCTGACTGAACCCCAGGCGTCCTTGCCCAACATCAGTGCCCGACCCTACAAATCCCCACAGCCACAATCTCCAAATTCTAGTGTGGAGCGCCTTTCCAGCAAAGGGGGACTGAACCTGGAATAGATGTTCAGAAAGCACATATGCATCTGAAATTGGTTGCTCAATTAAAATTTTTGACTGTATACAGTTATAGAAGAGAAATTGCACAGAAATGCAATCACACTATCTGGTGTCAACCAGAAATATTTTTTTCTAATGAAATATTGTTGCTTCTAAAGAAAAATAAATGTCTTCTAATGCAAAATATTTTTTTCCAGCAGTAGCATCATTGAACCCACAGAGTATATCCAGCCTCCCCAGTTTGGAGGAAACTCACAGGTAAATTTGCATATAATGCAGAGGTCTTGATGTCAGCATTACACTATTCCTATTGTTTTAGATTGGCACACTTTGAGTTCTTTTTCACCACAGAATAGTTTTACATGAGAGTCTGACCATCATGTTTATGAAATATGTCCAAAAGGGTAAAAGACAGACATCATACAATAGCACTCTGGCCTCTCGGAGAAAGAGGCTAACAGCACACTTTGAGGACCTAGAGCAGTGCTACTTCTCCAACAGGATGTCCCGAATCACAGGTGAGCATGCATATTTCTGAAAGCTCCAGTGAGGACAGCCTTGGGTTGGTACACTTGGCATAGTCAACTCTAGAATTATTGCCACCCTTGGTAAAGATGGGTTTAAAAAAACAGTTCCAAAATGTTGTTATGGTTACTATCTTTTATTATTTTATTCTGGTTATTATCTTACACTCACCCTGAAAATGAGAGAAATCTAACCTTTAATTGTAATTGACAATGAAAAAACGCACATCAAATATTTTTAATCAAATCACGTCACAATTATTGAGAGCCCTGGAAAATCTTATCAACAGTAATAGTATGTAAATGATGCATGTTTTCATTTATATTAAACCTTTTTAACTTCTTAGCGTTTAAGAAATCTTATCTTTACGAATGGAACTTTTCATATACAGTGCCCTCCACTAATATTGGCACCCTTGGTAGATATGAGCAAAGAATGCTGTGAAAAATTGTCCTTGTTTAACCTTTTGATCTTTTGTTCAGAAAATTCACAAAAATACTCTGCTCTCATGTATATCAAACAATTGCAAACACTACACAGGTATATCAAAAAAAAAAAAAAAAAAACTTTGTTAAAAACATGTGTGGCACAAATATTGGCACCCTTTTAGTCAATACTTTGTGCTAACTCCCTTTGCTAACAGCTCTGAGTCTTCTCTTATAATGCCTGATGAGGTTGGAGAATACACAGCAAGGGATCTGAGGCCATTCCTCCATACAGAATCTCTCCAGATTCTTCATATATCACCTCTTCAGTTCACCCCACAGGTTTTTGATTGGGTTCAAGTCAGGGGACTGGGATGGCCATGGCATTTTTGTGGTCAAGTAAACCATTGATTTGGCTCATTGTCCTGCTAGCTCATCTCAGTTTGGCTCATTGTCCAACCATGGCCCATTTTAAGCTTTCTAGCAGAGGCAGTCAGGTGTTCATTTAATATCTGTTGAGTCCATGATGGCATGTATCCTAACAAAATGTCCAGGTCCTCTGAAAGAAGAACAGCCACAAAACATTAAAGAGCCACCACCATATTTAACTGTAGGCATGAAGAACTTGGTTACATCTGTGTGCGCTGAACTCACCTCTGGTGTTTATTGCTCTATTTTTGGTTTCATCTGACAATAGAACCAGATCCCATTTGATGTTCCAATAGTGTCTGGCAACCTGAAGATGCTTGAGTTTGTTTTTGGATGAGAGTAGAGGCTTTTTTCTTGAAACCCTTCCAAACAACTTCTGGTGATGTAGGCGACGTCGGATTGTAGTTTTAGATACTTTCTGATCCCAAGACACAACTAATGTCTGCAATTCTCCAGCTGTGATCCTTGGAGAATTTTTTGTCACTTGAACCATCTTCTTCACAGTGCGTTGAGACAATATAGGCACACCTCCTCTTCCAGGTTGATTCATAACATTTCCGTTTGACTAGAACTTCTTAATTATTGCCCTGTTGGTGGGAATGGGTATTTTCAGTGCTTTTGCTTTTTTTTTTTATAGCCACTTCCCATTTCATCACGCTTAGCAACATTTTGCCACACATCAAATCTATATTTCTTGGTCTTAAGATATATATATATTTTTTATCTATCAAAAAGCTGATCATTTTTTCTTTTTAATGCAATGCTATATTCTACATTCCACATTCTTCTCTTTAGGACTGATCCCTGATATTGATATTAGTTTTGCCCCATATATGTTTTGTACAGTGCCTCCAAAAAGTATTCACTAATTCATCTAAATTGTCTAGATTAAAGCTAGTATTTAATTTTCTTGAGTGCACACACTAGGTAAACTAGGTAATCTTGTGCTCATTTCAAATCCTTATGTCCAGTTGTATGCTTGCACAATAAATATCACTGACTTTAGGAGTTCTAACAGCTACAACTGCAGATCAGATCAGTCCTGCTGTGTTGAAGACTAAAAAAGTGCCCCTAAAGCTTTGAGATGAAGTTGTTAGGAGGAAAAAAGCTGCAGATGGTTATAAAAAGATCAGCAATGCTTTGAACTTTCCTAGGAGCTCTGTGAAATCTATTATAACAAAGTGGAAAAAAAACATGGCACAACCCAGACACTACCAAGATCAGGCCAAACTGAGCACCCGGTCAAGAAGGGGGATTGTGAGAGAAATGTCCAAGAGGCCAGCTATGCCGCTGAAGGAGTTACAGATCTCACTGGATGAAAAAGGAGAACCTGTGCACACATCTGCAGTATCATCAGTTCTTCACAGATCTGTGGGAGAGTGGCCAGTGCCAGGAGTTTGCTAGAAGGCATGTGACAACATCTGAGATCTTTTGGAAAAAGGTTTTGTGGTCTGATGAGGCCAAAGATATTTGGTCTAAGGGCAAAGCATTATGTTTGATGCAAAACAAATACAGCCCAACACTCTAGTAACACCATTCCTAACATCAAGCATGGTAGTGGTAGCATCATGCTCTGGGTTGCTTTTCAGCAGGAGGACCTGGAAAGATTATTACCATCAGGGGCAACATGGATGGAGGTTCCAGTCAACCAGAGATCTGCATTTAGGATGAAAATTGTGGTTTCAACAGGACAATGAGCCGAAGCACAGGGCAGAAACTACAAAGGAATGGCTTGGGGAAAAAAGAAGGTTTGTTTTGGAATGGCCAAGTGAAAGCCCAGACTTAAATCCTATTTAAAATCCATGGCATAACCTGAAACTTGCTGTTCACATATCAACCATCTAATTTAGTACAGTTGGAGAAAATATGCATTGAATAATGGGAGAAAATGTGAAAATCAGAATGTGCAAAGCTCATTGAGACAACAGAGACAACGCAAAGTTTTTGGCTAAAGGACAGTTCACCAAGTATTAAATGTCAATTAATCTGTGTGTGTGTGTGTGTGTGTGTGTGTGTACGTACATACCCTCACCATCCACTTCATTAGGAACATCTGTGCATGTGTGCAGTTATCTAAACAGCCAACCATGTGGCAACAGCACAATGCAAAAAAAGTTTGCAGTTTCAGTTATGCAGTTACAGGTCAAGAGCTGCAGTTAATGTTCACATCAAAAGTCAGAATGAAGAAGGAAAAATCTGATCTCTGTGACATTAACAGTGGCATGGATATTTGTGTCAGATATGCTGGTTTGTGTATTACAGAAACTGCTGGGATTTTCTCACACAGCAGTCTCTAGATATGCCTTGTTGAGAGGTATGAGGAAAATGGCCAGATTGGTTTAAGCTGCCAGGAAGTATATAGTAACTCAAATAATCACTCTTTACAACCGTGGTGAGCAGAAAAGCATCTCAGCATGCACAAAACATGGAACTTTGAGGTGGATGAGCTACAAGAGCAGAAGACTACATCAAGTTCCACTCCTGTTAGCCAAGAACAAGAATCAAAGGCTATCATGAGCATATGCTCACTCAAACTGGACAGACAAAATCACCTAGTCTTTTTCCAGTGTTCTACTGTCAACTTTCGGTGAGTCTGTGCCCATGATAGCCTCAGATTACTATAGACGTCCTTTCAGATCAAACCAATCTGGTCATTATCTTCTGATCTCTCTCATCAACAAGGTGTTTCAGCCTGCAGACCCTGTTTCGGCCTGTTTGATCAGCAGCCCATCTATAGTTAATATTAGCTATATTATTTATATTATGTCTGGTTATTTATATATATTAAGTTTAGATGTAAGCCTGTACATACTTCTTACAGATGACAGCAGAACTGTTAACCAGCTGGATGACTTCATGGAGTGTCTCTCCAAATTCACACGTTACAACTCTGTACGCCCTCTGGCCACTCTGTCTTATGCAAGCGACCTCTACAATGGTTCTAGTATTGTATCTAGGTAAGTATTTCTTCATATGCACTACTTCAGAATATAGAATGTATTTGTTTCAGAACATTTTTGGTCATTATGTATTAAAATCATCATGTATTATTGGTTTTTTTTTTGGCCAGTGTTGATAGTAACTATTACAGGTAAGTATTTAGCAGCCAGAGTGAAACTTGAGTTCCTTCTACAATAATTAGTGCCCCTCAAGAGAATAATAGTATAAAATAAATTAGACACAATGATTAAAATATTCCACCTACCCTATTGGAGAAAACACTTACTTCTTTTGTAACAAATCATATTCATACAGCTGAGGCCAAAAGTTTACATACACCTAGGCTAAAGATATTCAGTCTGGGTCCCCCCCCCCCCTTCTTGGTGTGGGGGAGTGTAAAGGAAGACTTAGGAATTTAGTGGCACTACGGGCTCATGTCTAATTAGTCTGCACTAATTCAGTGCACTTTCAACCAACTCAACAATATCAAAACACTCAACGGAAACTGGTCTGTTGCGGCTTCGCAGCTTTCCCTCCGTTAAGTTAAAGTTCACGCTGTGTGTGTGTCTTGGAAGCTCCACCGGCACTCTTGCACTCTCTTTTCTCTGTTGTTGGTTACTGGAGTCACTGAAAGTGCAAAGAGACAAAGAGAGAGTGAAATAAGACACAGGTGAGAATCATCACGGGTTACCTGCCATTCGACCCGCCTCCACTCCGTCCACAGCTGACGCTCGACCACGCCCCAGTTGCCACATACCCCCTCATCATGACTCAGGCCAGGGAGCCTGAGCTCCTGACGGGAGAGGTAATTCGCTACCACCATCTTCGCCCCTGGTCCGTGGACCACCTTAAATTTGAACGCCTGAAGTGCCAGATACCAACGAGTGATCTGCGCGTTGGCATCCTTCATGAAATGGAGCCATTGGAGCGGTGCATAATCGGAACAGTCGGAGAAAGCGTGCCCCAGCAGGTAGTACCGGAGGGTGAGGACCACCCACTTATACCGGCTGATGTACAGCACAGGGCACTCCTCCCCCCTCCACCATCTGGGACAAACTGGCCCTCAGCCCTCTCTCTGATGCATCAGTCTCCAAAACAAAAGGGAGAGAAAAGTCAGGTGAACACAACAGTGGGCTCCCACACAAAACTGCTTTTACCTGGCAGAAAGCCCGCTCGCATGGCTCCATCCACTGTAGCCAGCCAGCCCCAAGAACTGCCATCCCACTGTGACCCCATTTCTGGTCTTGGGTCTCGGGCAGGCTGCAATTGCTGCTGTCTATCAATTTGCACCTGCCCATGGCCCAAGTGGAAGCCCAGATACTGTACTTCCACCTGCCCAATCGCACACTTCTTCAGGTTCGCTGTGAGTCCTGCTCATCTCAACGATCTCAGGATAGCCCTCAGATGTTGTAAATGCTGCTATAAATTGTAAATTGTTATAAATGATTGTCATCTAAATAGGCAGCAGCATATGCATTGTGCAGGCAGAGGATTCTGTCCATGAGATGTTGAAATGTTGCTAGGGCTCCAGACAACCCAAAGGGAAGGGTAACAAACTGGTGTAACCCAAACGAGAGTGGAAAAGGCCATTTTGTCTCTGGATATTGGAGTCAAGGGAATCTGCCCTTGATTAAGATCAGTGTTGAATAAAAACGAGCCACGCCTAACCAATCGAGCAGTTCATCAGCACAAGGCATCAGATATGTGTCAAATTTAGACACCGTTTTGACTTGAAGTCCACACAAAAACAGACCGACCTATTGGTCTTGGGCACCAACATCGCCTGGCTGCTCCATTCACTGTGGGACTTCTCGATTACTTCCATGTCAAGCATAGCCTTGAGTTCATCCTGCACCACTTTTTTTTTTTTTGTGTGTGTGTGTGTGTGTGTGTGTTCAGGTAATCGATATGGGCAGCTGCGCACAACCACAACTGTTGGTGCCTCAGTGTGGTGCTCTATGCAACTGGGTAGAGGTAAAAAAAAAATAATTCTCTTGCAACCTGGCAGCCTGTGCTCACTGGGACGGTGGGTCCCTCTCGGTAACCACCGTCGCCAGAGCCACAGGAACTGCCTCTCTCCATGGTTTCAGGAGATGGTGATATATTTGCAATGCATATATAGTCGACCTGCCACTGTGAGTAATGTAGAGCTCGACTTGGGTAGCAAAACCAGCACTTTATCTCCCGGCGCAAATTCCCATGGCCAAGTACCCTGTCATACACCCAGGATTGACATTCTTGTGCCTGTAGCAAATTCTTCTGTGTTAATTGCCCCAATGTGTGGAGTTTTGCTCTCAGGTTAAGAGCGTACTGAATTAAATTTTTGCGGTTAGAAGGTCCCTCCTCCCAATTTTCCCTAATGATGTCTAAGATGCCACGAGGCTTGCACTTGTACCTTAATTCAAATGAACATCATGGAGGCTTGTGGGACCTATCGTACAGAGGCTCGAGCCACGTATCCAGTTCTGCGAATCATCCCAATTCCTTGCATCATCGTGAGTGAACTTACGAATCTTTTTTTAAGCGTCTGAATAAACTGTTCCACCAGGCCATCTGTTTACATATGGTTGATACTGATGCAAATCTGTTTAATCCCTAATAATTCGTTGAGCTCATGTAGTACTTTGGTTAGTCAGGATCTCTTTCAGGATCCTGACTTGGGAGATAACACGCTGCACACATTCCACACCGTGCCTCGCAGGACCCTTCCACAAACATTTCCCGCACTAATGCCTGAAACTCTAGCCAGTTTGTCCCAAGAACACAGACCTCACATTCACCAGTTGTGCATTCCCCAATGCCCCACATTTGAATCAGGCTTTGATGGTCAGTGATATGGTTACACCCCACCAAGGCCCCCTTGTGTACTTAATGACACTCGGTACATTCCTGCTCAATCGGGGAGGCTTGTGGCACGTCAGAGATCCAGATAAGTATTCCAGCTTCCATGAAGGAACACTGATCCTGGAAATGCTCTGCCTGCAGACCTGCCCGGGCTTTGCCCTGGTCCTGGTAGGTGTGGAAGGTTCTACATGTGCAGAGAGAGAGAGACAGTGTTAGAGGGGACATCAGAAGTGTGGGAGCAGGGGAGGAATAACGGGGAGGAAACTGGGTTCTGGGGGCTGGTTTTGGGGCCCCCGCACCTCGGCTCTGCAGAGCGGGGACCGGGAGAGGAGTAGGAGAGAGCGAGGAAAATGAGAGACACCTGGACCAGTGGTTGCATTACCTGCTGGTTCGACCCACCTCCTCTCCATCCACAGTTGACGCTCGTCCATGCCCCCGCCGCCACAGGTACCTACTTTATTCACATCAGAAGTAATTTTGAAACATTTGATTAGAGACAGATTTATTTCAGCTTTAATTCACTATATCAGAATTCGAGTAGGTCAAAAGTTTACATACACTGTCTCTGTCTGTGATTTTAAAAGGGCCAACCATTACAGCTAGTGCCTTTTTACCCTTGATACCATGGGAAAATCCAAGCAACTAAGCAAGACTTTAGAAAAATCTGTGGACATCCACAGGCCCGGCTCCTCCTTTTTCAGGTTCCTCCAATTTACAAACAATTGGGGGGCAGTCTTGGCCTAATGGTTAGAGAGTCGGACTTGTAACCTGAAGGTTGCCGGTTCGAGTCTCAGGTCCGGCATTGATTATAGGTGGGGAGTGAATGACCAGCACTCTCTTCCAACCTCAATACCATGACTGAGGTGAGACCCTTGAGCAAGGTACTGCTCCCCAGACACCACAGCAAAAAAGGCTGCCCGCTGCTCCGGGTGTGTGTTCACTACTGTGTGTGTGCACTTGGATGGGTTAAATGCAGAGCAATAATTCCGAGTATGGGTCATCATACTTGGCCACACGCCACTTCACTTCACAACTGAAGTTTACCATGAGCATCTCTACAAACAATTGTATGCAAATATGGAAAAATTTGGGATCAGCATCATTTAGGAAATTAACTTGGAGAAATTAAACAAAAGACAACAACAAAGGAACTGGTGAAATATTTGGAGGCATCAGGTGCCAGTATGTACAGCCACCATTAAGAGAGTCTTCTGTGATCAAGACCTGCATAAAAAAAAGCCAGACTGATGTTTGCAGGTGGTCACCAGGACAAAGATCTAGCTTTTTGGTGGAGTGTTTGGCCATAATCAGTTCTGTGTATGGGGGGAAAGGGGTGAGGATTTAATTCAGAGAACACCATCCCAACTGTGAAACATTGGGGTGGCAGCATCATGTTGTGTGGGTGTTTTGCTGGAAAAGGGACTGGTGCACTTCAGAAAATAGATGGCATCAGGAAGGAGGATTATGTAATAATATTGAAGCAAAAAAAAGGACATCAGTCAGAAAGTTAAAACTTGGTCCCAGCTGGGTCTTCGAGCAGGACAATGTTCCTAAACATACCTCCAAAATTGTTACAAAATGGTTTAAAGACAACAAAGTGAAAATGTCGGAGCAGCCATTACAAAGCCCTGAAGAAAGCAAGAATTTCAGCAAACTATTGTGAGAAGCTTGTGGAAGACAACCCAAGAGTTAAGCAATTAAAAAAGGCAATGTTTCCAAATGCTAACAAAGCATATGTAAACTTTTGAAGCACTGAAAATCTGATATAGTGTATGTAAAAGCTGAAATAAATCTGTCTCTTAGATATTATTTTGAAATTACCTCTTATGCAAATAAAGTAGATACTCTAATTCACATAACACAGGACATTTATAGTAAGATGAAATGTATGGAGTTGTGAAAAAATTGAGTTTGAATGTCTTTAGCCTAGGTGTACATAAACTTGAGGCCTCAGCTGTATATAGATTGCATTTTTTTTCTTTAAAATGCTCCCAGTCTCTGGCAACTCCAGTTTTATACAGTTTAGTTAATTCTTGGTTGCAAATTGTCAGGTTTCAAAATCAATGACTGCCCCAGGCTTTTTATACCTAAGTGAGTAACCAAATGTTAACAGGATAGTCTTTCTTCTTTTTGTTAACAAATCATGAAAACCCTCTTAATGTGTGTGTACATTATGTATTTGTTTATATTTTTGTGGAATGGCATCAACTGAATTTAGTAGGAGAGAAGATATTAAGACACTGATTCACACTTAGGGCTAGTTTAGAGCAGCCAAGTCAACCTACCAGCATGTTCTTGGGAGGTGGGAGGAGACCACATAACCCAGAGGAGACCCTCACAGACACGGAGAGAACACAAGACAGTAACCTGAGCTCAGGACTGCACGTCCTTAGAGAAAACTCTTTCACAACAGTAACAGAATGACTTCTTAACAACATCTTAATCTTAATTGAGACATGGCAATTAGTAATCATAAAAGCATCAAAGAAAACTCTGTTAAATGCTACATTAAATAATGTGCAAAAGAACATGAATCAAGATCTCTCATTCTCTACAACATGGATAATTGAAAAGGGTTTAACTCAGTGAGCAAATAAAGGCAGTGAGCAAATAAAGAAGCTTGAATTACACTTTAAGCCTTGTAGCATCTTAACACTTAACATTTCTTTACAGCATTGAGTTTGACCGTGACTGTGATTATTTCGCCATTGCCGGTGTCACCAAGAAAATTAAAGTTTTTGAGTATGGAACAGTGATCCAGGATGCTGTGGACATTCATTATCCTGTCAATGAAATGACATGCAACTCCAAAATAAGGTGCAACAATTCTCTTGGTTCACATAAAGATACTTCAAGTACAGTGTCAAAACATAATTGATGGAAATCCATCACTCTCTCTCTCTCTCCTCTCTTTCCTCAGCTGTATCAGCTGGAGTAGCTACCACAAGAACCTGTTGGCGAGCAGTGACTATGAGGGAACAGTGATTCTTTGGGATGGGTTTACGGGGCAGAGGTCAAAGGTTTATCAGGTGCATTGCCAACATAAATAAAATATTCTGTATGCTCTGATGGTCAGCAGTTTTGATGCTTTGATCATAGTGGATAGTCACTGTAGTGATAGTGTAGTGTCGATTTTGGAATTGTTCCAAACAGGATCAAGGTCACAGCAGGGACAAATGTCTTAAATATTTTTTCTTCAGTAGCTTCCATCCTGTTTGAAGTATATTTTAAGGATATTTCTGGCATAACAATTAGTAACAAGAAGGACTAAACTTGTGACAGAGGCATCTCCATAAATTTTACTCTGGTGTAGGGTTCTATGTGTTTAAAGGTATATTTCTTTTTTTAAGCTAGTGTAGTACAACCATAGTACAACATAGCGCTTATACTATAACCATAATGACATACCATCTTACCAATACATCGTACTTTCTTTAATCACAGTACTTTTTTTTTTTTTTTTCTTCCTTGTGTACATAAAACACATCTAATTTAATTCTTTTGGACATTTTTTCTAGGAGCATGAGAAGAGATGTTGGAGTGTTGATTTCAACCTTATGGATCCCAAACTTTTGGCTTCAGGCTCAGATGATGCAAAAGGTATGTAATTGATAATTCAATTAATAATGCACGTAGCTCAAGAAAAGATTAAAAGCTTTGTTGCTTTACTGCTGTTGAATGAGTAATCCATACTCTCTTAATACTTTTTTTTTATTTTATATTATTTATTTTTATTTTTTTACTTCCTTTCAGTCAAGCTGTGGTCCACTAATCTGGATAACTCAGTTGCCAGCATTGAAGCCAAGGCCAATGTGTGCTGTGTCAAATTCAGCCCAACATCTAGGTATCACCTTGCATTTGGATGCGCAGGTATATATTCATTTGGATGTTCAGTGCTACCTAGAGATGCACAATGCCTCTTGTTCCTTTTTAGTACCAATTCTGATCTGATCTAAGTACTAAGCAACAAAATGAGTGATTTTTAATTGGATTTGAAGATACTCAGACTGCTAAAGCACTGTATTACCCTACAGATGACATACATATTAATGACATTTTGTCAACAAAACCGCACCTTTTGTATTCATATAAACTCTTAAATTATATACAGTTAGGTCCGGATGTATTTGGACAATGACAGAGTTTTTGTGATTGTGCCTTTATACACCACCACAATGGATTTAAAATAAAACAATCAAGATGTGATCGAAGTGTAGACTTTCAGCTTTATTTTAAGAGGTTCCACAAAAATATGGCATTTACCATTTAGGAATTACAGCCATTTTCAACAAAGTACCTCCATTTTCAGGGGCTCAAAGGTATTTGGACAAAGTGACATAACTGTAAATATAACCATAATTTTAATACTTGGATGAAAATCCT
>CM040978.1:23557178-23584064 GCA_022985145.1 Pangasius djambal
GTTTCTGAGTTTCTTCCCTGGAGATGCTTTGCCAGGCCTTCACTGCAGCCACCTTCAGTTGCTGCTTGTTCGTGGGTCTTTCTGCCTTCAGTCTTGACTTCAGTAAGTGAAAAGCATGCTCTATTGGGTTGAGATCAGGCGACTGACTTGGCCATTGAAGAATATTCCATTTCTTTGCCTTCAAAAAGTCTTGAGTTGCTTTCGCAGTATGTCTAGGGTCATTATCCACCTGCACTGTGAAGCCACGTCCTATCAGTTTTGTAGCATTTGGCTGAATGTGAGCAGAGAGTATAGCCCTTTACACCTCAGAATTCATCTTGCTACTTCTGTCAGCAGTCACGTCATCAATAAACACCAGTGAGCCCGTTCCATTGGCAGCCATACATGCCCATGCCATAACACTGCCTCCACCATGTTTGATACGTGGTGTGGTATACTTTGGATCATGAGCTGTATCTTTCTTTCGCCAAACTTTTCTCTTCCCATCATTCTGGTACAAGTTAATCTTGGTTTCATCAGTCCAAAGAATCTTATTCCAGAACATGGGAGGCTTTTTTAGATGTTTTCTGGTAAAGTCTAATCTGGCTTTCCTGTTCTTGAATGTTACCAGTGGTTTGCACCTTGTTGTAAACTCTCTGTATTTACATTCATGAAGGCGTCTCTTGATTTGTAGATTTTGACAATGATGTGCCTACCTTCTCCAGAGTATTCTTGACTTCTTTTGATGTTGTGAAGGGGTTTTTCTTCACCAAGGAAAGGATTCTGTGATCATCCACTTTAGTTGTCTTCCGTGGTCTTCCAGGCCTTTCGATGTTGTTGAGCTCACCAGTGCTTTCTTTTTTTTTAAGAATGTACCCAACTGTTGATTTGGCCACACGTAAGGTTTTTGTTATCTCGCTTATAGATTTATGTTGTTTTTTCAGCATAATGATGGCCTCCTTCACTTGCATTGAGATCTCCTTGGACTTCATATTAGTAGCTCCAGTCGAACAGCTGCCAAATGCCAACTCAATACCTGATATCAACTCCAGACCTTTTATCTGCTTCATTTATCTTGAAGTAATGAGGGAATGGACTGCACCTGGTCAATTAACTTTTTGTCAGTCAATTGTATATTAAATACCTTTGAGCCCCTGAAAACAGAAGTACATTGCTTAAAATGGCTGTAATTCCAAAATGGTAAATGCCATATTTTTGTGGAACCTCTTAAAATAAAACTGAAAGTCTACACTTTGATCACATTGGTTGTTTTATTTCACATCCACTGTGGTGGTGTATAAAGGCAAAATCACAAAAACTCTGTCATAATAGATTCATTCTTTATTCCTGAAGGCTGATCTTGGAATTTTGAATCAGCACAATACCAATACGGGATTGGCGCCAGGTGTAGTGCCATCATATACTGAGTTATCAGTTTTGACATGAGATATGTTGCCTCCCCCTTGGTCTTATAAGGGATTCTGCAAGATAATGAATCAGGAGGAGATTGCACTGCATTGCTGTAAATTGGACATCAGTACATTCTTGCTGTAATCATAAATATAGTAACTCCTGTCTTTCACAATACTAATTTTTAAACAAATTCTTCATTTTATGCACATCAAGACCACTGTGTCCACTACTATGATTTGCGGAACACTAAGCAACCCATCATGGTCTTCAAAGGTCACCGGAAGGCTGTGTCCTATGCCAAGTTCGTCAATGGAGAAGAGATTGTGTCTGCGTAAGTATATGGCAAAACCTTACTTAAGCTGTATAATTATATAAAAAAATTTTAAACAAGCTCTATGTGGGACTGTAGTAGTTCAGACTTGGGGAGCTGGAAAAAGCTGTGCTGAAAAGTAAGCATATGAATGACTGTGCAATTGTTGTATTTTCCCACAGCTCCACGGACAGCCAGCTAAAGCTGTGGAATGTGAACAAGCCCCACTGCCTGCGCTCTTTCAAAGGCCACATTAATGAGAAAAACTTTGTAGGTCTGGCCTCCAATGGAGATTATGTAGCATGTGGTGAGTTATATACCCCGTTATACACCCCCTTATAAGACACAACTGTCCCCCCTGCCCCCCACCCCTTTTTTAATTCCTGTATACAGAAACCTGGGTCAAGCATAAAATCTAGTTTATTTGCCACATCCCATCAGACTGTGCCTTTTATTCAAACTTTTCACTGTCATTGACAAGGTATGCTGATTAGTAATGGACTATATATCTTGCTTCCTCAGGATTTAATACTAACGAGCAATGCTCATTTTTTTGAGAAATATATAGGTATATACATTTTTACATCTTAATTGACGTTGTCACTCTGCTGCTCCCAGGAAGTGAGAACAACTCCCTATATCTGTACTATAAGGGGCTCTCCAAAACGTTGCTGACCTTCAAGTTTGACACTGTGAAGAGCGTTCTGGACAAGGACAAGAAGGAAGACGACACTAACGAGTTTGTCAGTGCCGTATGTTGGCGGGCTTTACCAGATGGGGTAAGGTTTCCGGGTCTGAGTTTATTCCTGCGCACATTGAATGACTGAAAAATCAGGTTTTTCAAAAGCACATGTCTAACAACAGATGATGGTTGAAGTGGACCCATTCTATTTCATGAGTTTATTAAGGTTTGGGCATTATGGGATGATAATTTTTTTAAATAATCATTTATATATTTATAATATTTTTTGGAAAGTTGTGGTTATTAAGGTGAGTCTGTTTTGTTCAGATGTAGTATTTATTCTGGAGGAAAAAAATCCTCAGCATATCACGTTTCTCCCAGTGATTATTGTTTGAGCATTGTTTTCTCCACACTACAAAAAAGGAGGCAAAAAGAGCGTAAAGAGCAGTGATGGTTGAAAAAAAAAAAAGAGAGAGAGAGAGACTACTGAGGGAAGGAATGCTTATAGCTACTGTAACATAGTTGACAACATGAGCTAAATTTTCTTGTGGACATGATGTTATTTGTAACTATAAATGGTTTAAAAGTACATGTTCATTAATAAATAAAAAAATTATAAATATAATGATGCATCCCCTTATAATAAGCAACATTAAAACTGTAGGTTTTACAAATCTTTAGGTTACCTGTCTGGCTAAGGTGAGCGTTGTTTCCCCAAAAGCCTAAAGACTGTAACAAGTTTTACCCAGATCCAGGAAATAAAATGTGTAACTAAAAGACTGCTAATTGTCTAAATAAATCTTTAACAGTGACTAGTTTTAGGTTTTAAGTGTAGATATGTATAGCATGTTCAAGAGTGTGGCAGTAGTCTTAGTATTTTTCTGTTGCAGTCGATGACGAACCTGTTTCTCAATTCGCAGGAGTCCAATGTGCTGATTGCAGCCAACAGTCAAGGAACAATCAAGGTATGTGATTAAATTAAAGTATACTAAATATTTTTTTTTTCTCATTTATAATCATCCACATTTTATTTCTTTCCCCATAGTCTATCTAAACCATAATATTATTCTAAATTGCGGTACTCTTTCTGTATAGAATGGTTCCTGTGGTGCCGTGTTTTATACGTTTTTGCCATTTACTCTACTGTTCTCTGTATTTTTGTGCAGTACATGTTCTTGTCCTATACTCGCTGACCGATTGACATTTTTATGTACAAAACACCTGTATAATATTTCATATTGTGCCATCATTCTAGATTTTTCATTCCAGTTTGTGTGTTCATAGATGGGCTAATAATTGTCAATGGACAGAGCAGTAGCAACAGGCTGTCAGTTTTATAAAAGACACTTTCAAAAAGCTGTCTTATCACTACATTGTGTGTCCATGTATTAAATCTGTATGTAGTTCTACCATCAGTTACAGAATGACCACAATCCAATGTTCGCAGAGGTGTTTTCAGTATTTAGCTTTTTGACACGAGTGGACATGAGTGGATGAGTTTGACATTTTGTTTTAAGAAATCCCGAAAAAGCGCTTGAAAGACATTTACTTTTGTAATTTATTAATAAATGTTACTTCCTCACCCTGTTACTACCCTCACAACTGATAACCACTGGCCCTAAGGCGTTTTAACTGACTGAATGAAAGTATTTTTCTTAATGCCTGTAAACTTCAAGCAAGCCTTATCTCAGCCTCAGATATCCTCAGAGGTCACATTTGTACACATTTCTAGCCACACTCTTCAGGATCTCGAAGGCTGTAATCTGATTAGCTGCGTATACACACTTCTGTGTGCTGGTTTAAAGCAGGAAAGCATATTTCTGAGCAACGCGACACAATAAGCTTTTCAGAGCAAGGTATAATCACTGTGCTGAC
Source organism: Pangasius djambal (assembly GCA_022985145.1). Classification (NCBI taxonomy): domain Eukaryota; kingdom Metazoa; phylum Chordata; class Actinopteri; order Siluriformes; family Pangasiidae; genus Pangasius; species Pangasius djambal. The sequence goes on from CM040978.1 coordinate 23,561,438, forward strand.
AGAATTACACAGAATCTGCCATGACAGTCAAATTCCCTTTCTGAGAATGGTGGTTTCACATGAACAAACTAGCGAACGTTGGCTTGTAAGACTAATTCCATCTGGGAAATTAGTCATTCTTCAACAAAAATTGAAAAGAGCTTCAAAAGTCTTTTGAAAATTCACTCACATTTCCAGTAACCACTTTGTCCTGGTCAGGTTTGTGGGTCCTTTGAAAGTTCTGGAATTTAATTTAGGAGCATCTGTGTGAACCCTGTTAAACATCTAGAACTGTTTTCTTATTCAAGTGTTTCTTCTTAAAGGTACTCGAGCTAATTTGAAGGTCTACTAGAAACAATCATCAGATCCTTTTGACAAACCAGGGGAATATTTCTAATGGAATGTGACTGACCGCAAAAGAAAAAAAAAAAAAAACCTCTGGACGCTGACACTGGTGTTTTCAAAAAGAAAAAGTGCTCCAGTATCAGGACCGGTTGTGACCTCCAGGGAATAGATGTGGACAATTCTGGTGGAAAAGGAAATGGTGACTCTTCTTTTAAAAGCCTCTTTTGGAGTAAAATCCTTAATTAAAGGCATTAATAAAGACTGCGCCTTCAGTAGAGGCAGATGTGACAAAAGTTAGAGCTGTGTGAGTACAAAGCCAAAGCACAAGACCAGAACACCATGAAATGCTTTTTGTTGTACAAATAATCAATTGCCACATCATTATTTTGAGCCTGTAGTATCCATATATTCTTTTCATTTGATACAGTGTCTGTCTATACAGTTTCCACTCTGTTTGTCTGATGCCACTGGACTCTCCAAAATAATTCCTGGGCCTTCTTCAGTTTATATGTTGCTTATATCAAGGGACCTCGAGACTTGGCTGCCTCATGCAAATAAGGCAGATTTCCTTTAAGATGCTTTGTAAGTCATGTTGAAAAGAAGATACTAAACTGATTTTTAACTTTAATGTCATTAGTTGCCATGACTTCCTTATTCTTTTCCCCCTTGCGGACACATTTTGTCAAAACTAGGGATGAATAAGATGTTATGATGACACTATGTATTCTCTATTGGGATTATTTAACAATCACCCAAAAACATTGCTGCTCTTTTTATCATTAAATTTCTGTACAAGTATTATTTATTTTTGTAATTTATAGAAACTTTGTGAACTTCACACCCAATTATAAAGTGTAGGTTTTTTTGGAGCTTGGATTTCTGTTGCATCCCAGTAATTCTTCTTGTGTACCCATTCTATGATTTTAACCCGTTCATTTGAATGAATAAATGATTCTCTTTGCATTGATTATATTTTTGTCTTAATCACATTTATCTACTAGAACCAGCCTGTTCAATTAGATTTTTAAGAAAACCTGTAACTTTTGTGTTGCATTATTTTGTAATTGCCTGTGCATTGGAATTTTCACTTTGTTTTACAATATTTTATTAGTTGTTGAAGTACTGTCAAAGTATCATGATTGCAAATTGCAAAAACAAACCACAATGTTACCCAGGGTGAGAATTGTCTAGTATATATTACTTACCCTCTTAAGTTAGATTAAAAAGACTTCAGTTTGTAAGGCATGCTGTGTGAGCGCTCCTGTAGTGGACTCAGAATGAAGAGGAGTGCATCATCTTAAAGAGACTCATATGTATTTCTCTACCCTTGTCAGAAATTCATGTAAATTACAATTGCAAACACCCCTACAACAGACAGTTTATAAAGATTAACACTAATATTGGTTTATTGGAAATATTCAATTTTATTTGTATAGCAATGGACATTGTCACAAAGCAGCTTTACAGAAATATATAAATTCAAGATATAAATTTTAAATTTATAAATTTATCATAATTAGCAAGCCGGAGGCGATGGTGGCAAGGGAAAACTCCTTCACAGTTGTGTAACCAGGAAATTCACTATAGTTTTCACATGAAGTCTATTTTGTTGAAGTTAACAACTGTTAACTGATGGAGACAGAATGGAGTGCAAAAATTGTAGTCCTAAACCATCTTCACGGTTATAAAAGTGGTACCATCCACAGTAAATTTATATATCTTTAGATTGTCTGTATGGGGCCATGGTAAGCAGCAGGGAGCGATTTCCAAATGATGGGAACTCCAACCAGAAGTAGGGCATCAGGATGGATCAGGCAGGTCCGGAGAGCAGAAGGGGTCAGGGTCACTGCTATCTCAAAAGTAGCGTGTGTAGCTTGACAGAGAGAGAGAGATTATTAGGCATGCTAATATGCCTAATATAATGGTTAAGGACAATGTACACTGTGTGCAGAGTGGCAAAAAATTTCTCAAGGATCATGTTTGGAGATTTTCAGAAGATAGAAACATTTGGGGGATCACCAAGTCTCCAAATCTACAATTAAACACTACAAATAAAAGTGCATGGAGTCTGCTAGATGCTACTGGATTACTGGATCCTGGAACTTTGAGAAACGGATTCTATGGTCAGATTTTTTAAGGTAGGTTTGGTGTAAATAAAGAAGGTTGTTTATGCCAAAAACAACCTAATCTCCATTGTTAAGTACAATGTAGTACACAGTCGGGTCCGTAAGTATTTGGACATCACCACAATGGATTTGAAATGAAGCAATCAAGGTGTAATTGAAGTGTAGACTTTCAGCTTTAATTCAAGGGGTTTAACAAAAAGATTGCATCAACTATTTGGAATTACAGCACTTTTTTTTTTTTTTTTTTTTTTTTTTTTTTTTTACACGCATAGTCCCTCCACAGGCTCATGAAACTGCTTATCAGTCAATTGTGCAATTACTTTTGTGAAAAGTTGAACCCCCTTGTTGTGAGGCTGTTTTTCCTCCAAGGCCTCCAATGAATGTACTGTATTATGCTGGGCTTAAGTATATAATGTTTACTTATTTCTAACAGTATTTGTTAAAATATGAAATCATTTTAGGTAATTGGTAAATGATTTGTTTGTGAAAACTATTTATACTATAGTATAATATATGGTATAGTATATGGTATATGTGTATATACTTTTACATGTTACAATAGTGTTTATGCTGGTTGACTTTAAAATCATATGAATGGTTAATAATGGCTAATCATTAATAATGTGCCACCACAAGTATTAATGGATGTATTACATATTTAATACATGTTGTTGTTTAACAACAAAGTTAAACACAATTTCAACACAGTTGTCATCATTTAAACAAAATTGTTAGCACTTGTTTCTAATGATGAACCCAATTAGTGAAATTGGCATATAAGACAGTGCAAGCAGCAAGGGCCTGTTGATACCAACAATGGATGGCGACTATCGAAGAGGCATGAGAGAAAGAGTTCGTATCAGAGGTGCTGGACAAGGAGGAAGAGGACAAGGAGTTCCTAGAGCACCAATTTCTGATGAAATTTGTGCCACCAATATTGATCATGTAATTGTTCATGAAGCTGAACAACGGGTTCAACCAAACCTGAGCTGGTTCTCAGTGTTCACCATAGTAAGGACTTTCAGACAACATAACAGGTACAGAACAGAAATTGGGTTCTTGGTCCTAGAATATTTATTGTATGCAAACATTGCAGTATAGGACATCACTTTTCCAATAGTAAAGCGACAGAAGAACAACCTGTATCCTCTATGTATTGAAGTCAAGTCCATTATTGTACTATTTTCACAGTACTGTCTGTGTATGTAATTCCATCTTTGCTTTTTGTAGAACTGCAAGACTGCCTCGAGGAGGTGGCAGGCATTCCATGTTTATGCTACAGCAAGCCATCTTAGAGAAATGCGAGATCAAGTAATCGAAGATGATGCCAGTTTTTAAGGTATCAACTTGCTGTAAACCTATAAAACCTTTTGTATATATTTTACCTACAGAGAATTCTTTGACCTGGATTCAATGGAAAGGCCCTGTGAATATATTTATATTGATGAGGCTGGATTCAATCTGATGAAAAGGAGAAGGCAAGGAAGGAACATAATTGGCCAGCGGGCCATTGTGGAAGTCCTTAGTCAGCATGGAGGCAATGTGACCGTTGTGTGACCATCAGTAACAGAAGGGTTCTCCACCATCATGCCACCTTGGGGCCTTATAACATTGAACACCTCCTCACATTCCTGGGTGGTCTTCGGGATCATGGCCAGGCAGAGCATCCAGTCTATGCGGATGTTAGGGGACAACGTGAGCTTTCACCGTGGTGTCCAGGTCCGGGAGTGGTTCAACATCAACCAGTGTTTCTTGAATGTTTTCCTTTCACCCTATTGTCTTTTTTTAATCCAATCAAAGAGTTCATCTCAACATGGAGATGGAAGGTCTATGACCGGAACCCCTACACCAGGGAAAATGTGGCATGTCACTTTGACAAAGTCCTCTGTCCTGACCTAGCAAGTGATGCTGAGGCTCAGTAAAATGCCGAATTTTGTTACACAATGTGTAATGCACTGCACTGCATTGTAGTTTGCAGTTTTCTTTTTCCTTAGGCCTTTTGCAGTACAGAAGTGTGAGGGGTTGTTCTACCCTCCAGGAGTGCTACATTATAAACGAGCACTGGTTGCCACTTGCTGTATACAATTCTGTAAATATTTATTGTGAAGACATTTTATTGTTTTGTTGCAGTTGGTCTCTCATTTGTTGTTATGCACTTGGCAATAGAGAATGCAAAACCCACAAGACCTTATGCACAATAATTCATTATTTCTGTACCTATATGGCCTGAACAGTGTTTTACAATTTTTGGTGTGTCTAATGGTTGCTCAGTAGTGTTAATATTTTGACTGGCTGTGTTTATGATCTGAGAGCATTTTTTTTTGGTTTTGGGCAAAGTTAAAATGATTGAGTCGATTGTTTCATTTTGAAAGAGAAGTGTTAGGTTTGGTGAATTTAGCTTGAATATTTGGAAGTGCACTTACAGTTTTGAGAAAAAGATGGGAGGTTTCATGAAATGTTTTAGCAGTTGTGAAACACTGTGATGGGAAAGGGACGAACTTATTACAGAAGTATAGTCTATTGTTTTGCCAGTAGGTGGCAGTAATCGTCCTGTCAGTAAACGTAAGGAAGACATGAAGTTGGCTGGCCTTTTTCACACTGCCATGATTGAGTATGAAAGCCTAAGTAGTAGCCTTTCAGCAGAACTTCATACATATATATATATATATATATATTATTTGGGTCCGGAAGTATTTGGACAATGACAGAGATTTTGCCTTTATACACCACCACAGTGGATTTGAAATAAAACAATCAAGATGTGATCGAAGTGTAGACCTTCAGCTTTATTTTAAGAGGTTCCACAAAAATATGGCATTTACCATTTAGGAATTATAGCCATTTTTAGCTTCAATTTAAGTACTTCCGTTTTAAGGGGCTCAAAGGTATTTGGACAAAGTGACATAATGGTAAATATAACCATAATTTTAATACTTGGATGAAAATCCTTTGCAGTCAATGACTGCTTGAAGTCTGGAGCCCATGTTCTCAAAACTCAGTTTCTGAGTTTCTTCCCTGGAGATGCTTTGCCAGGCCTTCACTGCAGCCACCTTCAGTTGCTGCTTGTTTGTGGGTCTTTCTGCCTACAGTCTTGTCTTCAGTAAGTGAAAAGCAGCTCTATAGGGTTGAGATCAGGTGACTGACTTGGCCATTGAAGAATATTCCATTTCTTTGCCTTCAAAAAGTCTTGAGTTGCTTTCGCAGTATGTTTAGGGTCATTATCCACCTGCACTGTGAAGCGGCGTCCTATTGGTTTTGTAGCATTTGGCTGAATGTGAGCAGAGAGTATAGCCCTTTACACCTCAGAATTCATCTTGCTACTTCTGTCAGCAGTCACATCATCAATAAACACCAGTGAGCCCGTTCCATTGGCAGCCATACATACCCATGCCATAACACTGCCTCCACCATATTTGACACATGATGTGGTATACTTCGAATCATGAGCTGTTCCTTTCTTTCACCATACTTTTCTCTTCCCATCATTCTGGTACAAGTTAATCTTGTTTTCATCAGTCTAAGGAATCTTATTCCAGAAGATGGGAGGCAATCTAGCCTGGCTTTCCTGTTGTTGAATGTTACCAGTGGTTTGCACCTTGTTGTAAACCCTCTTTATTTACATTCATGAAGTTGTCACTTGATTGTAGATTGTAACAATGATACGGCTACCTTCTACAACAGTCATCCACTTTAGTTGTCTTCCGTGGTCTTCCAGGCCTTTCGATGTTGTTGAGCTCACCAGTGCTTTCTTTCTTATTAAGAATGTACCCAACTGTTGATTTGGCCACACCTAAGGTTTTTGCTATCTCTCTTATAGATTTATGTTGTTTTTTTTCAGCCTAATGATGGCCTCCTTCACTTGCATTGAGATCTCCTTGGACGTCATATTGAAGGCTCCAGTCGAACAGCTGCCAAACGGCAACTCAGTACCTGATATCAACTCCAGACCTTTTATCTGCTTCATTTGTCTTGAAGTAACGAGGGAATGGACCGCACCTGGTCAATTAACTTCTTGTCAGTCAATTGTCCAAATACCTTTGAGCCCTTGAAAATGGAAGTACTTTGCTTAAAATGGCTGTAATTCCTAAATGGTAAATGCCATATTTTTGTGGAACCTCTTAAAATAAAGCTGAAAGTCTTTCAAAAATTGAGTACACACGTTATCAGTCATATGTGCTCATGCATCATAGATATGGTGGAAAAAAAAGGCAGCTCATTTTTTGTCATTTCTTAAAGAAGTAAGAAAAAGTGATAAGAAGAACAGGATGCTAAAAAAAACTAGAAAGCTGTCATTTCTGTTTCTGAAACTCACCATTGCTGGGGAGGAGACTGTGTTACACTACTGTGTTTTGGATAATTTGGATAAATAGGGAGCTAAGTAAGTCTTTTTTCATTGGTATTATTAAGCATGTTGTCGTATTTTTATTACTGTATGTTGTTTAAAGGCCATGATGTATTTTGTAAGACGTGGTGTTCTGAGCCAAATGTTTATTGCTACTATTATTATGAAGCTTAACACATTGTCCAGTCCTCCACAGCCTCACTGAAATGTTAGTGTTGTAATCCATCACCGTAGTGTGGTCATCCTAACTGCACCATTAGCCAAAAAAAAAAAAAAAAAAACAGCAGTAGAAATGCCAGAGCCATCAGAATAGCATGTGAATTCTGCGGGACTGTTTTTTAATCCTGTTTGAACACTTTGTACCTGCCCATAGAATTTTCTAACAAATTTAATTGGTTTCATTTCCCAAAATATAAACAAATTAGTAGCCTATTTTAAACAACTGTAATCCCGAGCAGGCTGTTACTAAGTATGCTGTAAACGCATCTTTCTTTGTCTTGCAAGCTTAAGTAAGTAAAAATCTTTCCGTTTGCTTTTTTGTTGTGTCTCACAAGATCCCAGATCTTGTGAGACATATGTAATGTAACATTTATATTATATTATATTATATTATGTTATATTATGTTATATTATGTTATATAGCACCAGCATGTACACCTTTTCTTCATTCTGAGTCCTGTACAGAAGCACTCAGGCACCATGATGTACACCACATCTTTCTTGCTCAAAAGACATGTCTTGCGTATTTGAAGTATAGCACCAGCTTTTTATCCAAGGCAGCTTTTTTCCCCCCCAAGAGCTCAAACAAAGGCATAGGTAGCTTCCAGGGATGCCAGTTTATTAAGGTTTTTACTGTGCTCAACACGCAGATAGTGACCAAGTGTCCTATTAAATCCATCACTGCTGCTTTCCTGCAATATGGTCCAGCTGAGACCTGATGACTCTATGCCTCTGGTAGCCAGCTCTGCCTTGTTTGGAATGTCAAGATTCACTTGTAAACAAATACATCATCGCACATTTCAATTCAATTCAATTTTATTTGTATAGCGCTTTTAACAATGGATATTGTCACAAAGCAGCTTTACAGAAATAAATGGCTTAAAAAAATATATTGTAAATATGTGAATGTATCCCTAATGAGCAAGCCAGAGGTGACAGTGGCAAGGAAAAACTCCCTGAGACAACATGAGGAAGAAATCTTGAGAGGAAGCAGACTCAAACGGGAACCGATCCTCATAAGTGCAACCAGTAAATTCATCACAGTTTTCGCAAGAAGTCCGGTTGGTTAAAATCTATCCACTGTCCACTGATGGAGTCCTGAATACGAAGGTGCTCGTGGCAACTGCAGCCCCATAGCCACCACAGCAATCGCAGTCGCAAGCCATCACAGTACAACTCCCCATATGAGATCCCCAAACCATCTCCACAGCCCCCAGGTGGCACCATCCCCAGCAATCCAAATGGTTCGTCAGGCCGTCCATATGGGGCCACCGCCAGCAGCAGCAAGCGAACTCAACTGATGAGCACTCCAACCAGAAGTAGGACATCAGGATGGGTCAGGCAGGTCTGGAGAGCAGAAGGGGTCAGGATCACTGGCATCTCAGAAGTAGCATGTGTAGCTCGACAGAGAGAAAGAGAGAGAGAGAGAGAGAGAGAGAGAGAGATAGATAGATAGATAGATGGAGAGATAGATAGATGGAGAGATGGAGAGATTGTTAGGTAAGCTTTTGTCCTCTAATGATTAAGGACAATGTACTTTGTGTGCAGAGTGCAAGCAGGGACTCCAGCAAAATTAGCTATGACAGCATAACTAAAAGGGAGAGCCAGAAGCTAACACAGACATGAGGGCACCCTGGGACATAAGGCAGCCAGCCACTTCACCGTCGACAAACCTGAGTGAAAGTGTGAGAGTGGGGGTGTGACAGCAATAAAAAAATCTATTCACAAAAGGCTTGACTAAACAAATATGTTTTCAGCCTAGTCTTAAACACTGAGACTGTGTCTGAGCCCCGAACATTAAGTGGAAGGCTGTTCCATAACTGTCAGTAGTAGTATTTTATAATCACACTAATGCGGTGTGGATAAGATAGGGGTGATGTGGTCATATCTTCTGGTTCTAGTAAGAACTCTCACTGCTGCATTCTGGACTAACTGGAGCTTGTTTATGCATCTACTGGAACATCCAGACAGTAAGGCATTACAATAATCCAACCTAGAGGTAACAAAAGCATGAACTAATTTTTCTGCATCGTGTAGTGACAATATATTTCTTATTTTAGCAATATTTCTGAGATGAAAGAAAGCTATCCTAGTAATATTATCTACATGAGCTTCAAATGAAAGACTAGAGTCAATAATCACACCAAGATCTTTTACTGCTGCAGATGATGAAACAGAAAGGCCATCCAGAGTTACTATGTATTCAGAAAGTTTACTTCTAGCTGCATGTGGTCCTAGTACAAGTACTTCTGTTTTGTCAGAATTAAGTAAGAGAAAGTTTCTAATGTATTTTACGCATTCCTCAACATTATTAATCTGGTGTCTGTCATCTGGCTTTGCTGAAACATACAACTGTGTGTCATCAGCATAACAGTGGAAGCTAATACCATGTTTACGAATAATTTTGCCCAGAGGTAGCATATATAAAGAAAAGAGCAGTGGACCTAAAACAGAGCCTTGCGGGACACAAAACTTTACCATAGTATGCGTAGAGAAGTCACCATTTACATCAACAAACTGATAACAATCAGTCAAATAAGACCTGAACCACAATAGGGCCATTCCCTTAACTCCAACAACATTTTCTAGTCTATCAAAGAGAATAGTATGATCAATGGTATGAAAAGCTGCACTAAGGTCAAGCAGCACAAGCAAGGAGACACAACCTTGATCAGAGGCCAGTAGTAATTCATTTACCACTTTAACCAGCGCTGTCTCTGTGCTATGATGAGGCCTAAATCCTGACTGAAACATTTCATGAATGTTATTCCTATGTAGGTATGAGCATAGCTGCTATGCAACAAACTTTTCTAGAATCTTGGAGATAAAGGGGAGGTTTGATATTGGTCTATAGTTAGACAGCTGACAGGGGTCAAGGTCAGGTTTTTTTAATCAAGGGCTTGATAACTGCCCTAATAATAACTGATTATTTTTAAAAGTGATTTGATTGTTTCAGGAATTACCTGTTTGAAGAAACATGTAGGTAAATGATCTAGTATACAGGTCGATGATTTTGATGATGAAATTAATGAAATTAGTTTGGTCTCTCCAAGGGGAGACCATTGTAAAACATTGTAATTGTTGATCTGATATTATTATATTATTATCTACAGGGTTGGTTATAAAACTGTCCTATCTTAAATTAATAGTCTGAATTTTTTGCCTGATATTTTCAATTTTACCACTGAAAAAAATTCAATAAGTCATCAGTGCTATATAATGATTGTGTGCAGGTTTCTATTGTGGTCTTATTCCTAGTTAATTTTGCTACAATATTAAATAAGAATCTAGGATTATTTTTGTTATCTTCAATTAGGGTGGAGAGATACACTGATCTAGCAGCACTAAGAGCTTCTCTATAGCTCAGAAGGCTCTCCTTCCATGCTATTTGAAATAATACCGATTTAGTTTGATGCCATTTACGTTCTAGTTTTCGAGTGGTCTGTTTTAAAGTTCGTGTGTGATCGCTATACCAGGGTGCTAGCTTTTTCTCCCTAATTACTTTTCTTTTAAGTGGAGCTACCTTATCTAGCGAGTAGCAGAACGTTGATTCTAACCATTCAGTTGCCTGGTCAAGTTCTTCAGGATCAGACGGTGATCCAATCATGGTTGATAAATCTGGGAGATTACTGATAAAACTCTGTGCAGTTGTTGACGTGAACATACGTTTGACACGGTGACGTGGCAAGGTGCATATATTATGATTAAGACACATTTTAAATGAGATGAGGTAGTGATCTGAGATAGCTTCAGACTGTGGACATGAGACTATATTTTCTATATTTAATCCAAATGTTAGTATTAAATCAAGAGTGTGACCACCACTATGAGTGGGTCCTATTACATTCTAATTAATCCCTATCGAATCAAGAATGGACACAACTGCTGTTCTCAGAGGGTCTTCTGGATTATCAAAATGAGTGCTTTGTCTAAGGAAACAACCTGGTTAGAGATGAAATCCACAAATTCACATAGGAATTCCGAATATGACCCTGGGGGTCTGTAAATAATAATTAGTGGAATCACCTGGGTAGACTTATTTTTAGTGGCTACGTATGTTATGTTAGTATAAAGAACTTCAAATGCGTTGAATTTATGACTAGGTTTTTGTGTGATGTCTAGATTATCATTATAGATGACTGCAACGCCTCCTCCTTTGCCAGTTAGACGGGGCTGATGTATGTAACTGTACCCGGGAGGACTAGCTTCATTTAGTGCTACAAACTCGTTTGGTTTAATCCATGTTTCTGTTAAACACAGTACATCAAACTCCTGATCAATAATGATTTCATTAACAATAATCGCTTTAGAAGTAAGAGATCTAACATTCAACAGTCCTAGCTTCAGATCAACGGTGCTGGCTATGTATTCGGTTTGATTTAATTTTATGTTAATTAGGTTAAAACAAACTGTCTGAGTATTTCTAAATTTTTTTTTTTTAACAGACTCAATACAGTGGAACCTAAGTGACAACTCAGTGCAGCTAGCAGATTTAGCGGTTTAGCCTGCTTGTCTGCTCTCTGGCCTTGGCCCTGGATCGTCACCGATTAACTAGGCCTGTTCTGAGACTGTGCTGTGCTGCAAGAGAACAGCACCTTCCCGAGTGGGATGGACACCATCCTGCCCTAACAGGCCAGCCTTGCCCTCAAAACTAGTCCAATTATCTATCAAGCCCACATTGTTTTTGGCACACCACCTGAACATCCAGGAGTTCAGCGACCATAACCTGCTGTAAGCTACATCGCCATGCCGTATCGGAATGGGGCCAGAGCATACTACAGCATTGGACATCGCCTTCGAAAATTTACACACCTCTACAATGTTACTCTTAGTAACCTCAGACTGACGAAGGCGTATATCATTAGCTCCTACATGAATAACTATCTTTGAGAACCTGTGCTTGCCTAAGACCCTAAGATTAGTGTCAAGGGTTAGGGGTGAAAATATTGCCCTAAGAATTGGGACACCACTACTATACCGTTACACGTCATCATACGTCATCTAGGTCCTAATTCTCTCTCTCTCGAATTGGCAATATTTGAGAAAAAAGTTTAGCGATTTCTAATTATTGGGGGGGACTAGCCCCCCCTCAATGTCTTTGGTGGTTACCATGAAAATATGTCGTGGCACTATCGTGCAGCCTGTAATGATATGACGTTAGCAAACTTTAGCGATTTTTTGCAAACATTTCTTTGAATAACATCACCGTAAATATGAACACACGATTGAATGTAACATAAAACAAGTGATTTATGTTCATTAAAATCTTTATTAACATCAATAATGCTTACATTTGTGGGTCTTTTTGTTCGCTCGGGCAGCCATGTTGCCGCTGTAGCCAGTTTATGCTGAGATAATTCATACCCCTTCGTTTGAAGTGCGGTCCCGAAAAATCTTCGTTTGAAGGGCTATCTGGCCCTCCCCCTTACCCCTACCCCTCCAACCAAAAGAGAAACAAGACACATTATTATTATTATTATTAGTCCCCCCTGATAAACTAATCCAGTCTAAATATGGCTATAGTGGTGTCATTTTTTTTGTTACCCCTCCTCCGCTATATGGTGGAGGCATTATGTTTTTGGGTTGTCAATCTGTCTGTCTGTCCAAGGTACTCAAGAACAAGTAGTTGAATGCTTATAGGATTTATATGCAGTTATTACTGTAACCAGAAGATAAACTGATTGGAGTTCGGAATGGATCCAAACAGGGTCAAGGTCACAGCAAGGTCAAATGTCTGAAATAGTTGTTATTCAGTAGCTTCCTGTTCATGCTCAGGAACTCTACGATTTTTGACATGTCAGTTCATCCATCCTGTCATCTGTCTGTCCGTGCTCCTGTCCGAGTTTTTCATTACTGCAGTGACTCATGAACAAGTGGTTGAATGTTTGTAGGATTTATATAGAATTATCATTGTGACCAACAGATGAACTGACTAGATTTTGCGATTTGATCCAAATGGGTTCAAGGTCACAGCAAGGTCAAATGTCTTTCTTCTTTTTTGAAATTTATTGTAAGTGTATTTCAGGCGTTGTTGGCGGTGGAGGCATCCCCATTGACACCATTGGCATCGAGTTCTATTTGTCCTTTGTCCATGAGTCTAGTAAGCTCAAAAGCACATTTTACCAACAACAAGTCTGTGAGTGTTTCAGTGTACACTCGCAGGGCATTTTCTGTTCACACTGTTTATTCTCTCAAGATAAAGGCCATTAAAGTCTCAGGAAAACCTAAAGCCATGAATGCTAAATAGTGGTCTACTTTAAGTGCAGTGTTCCATGAAGCTCCATGTAACAGTGCATAAATTACCAGAAATAAAAGTGCCTGGCAGGCTGGAAGGGAAGGCTGCGTCTCATTCTGTTACCAACACTGCATGTTGTGTGATAACCCTATGTTTATCTTTACAAAGTGCAGTAGAGTTGAAACAACTTGCAAGCTGTATATGCAACTTGCATATGCAAGCTTTACAAAAAATGCTGACTTAGCTGGTTGGAACATTGCATAACAGAATATAATAATTGTAACATACTTTATTAGGGCCCAAGCATTGAAAATAATAGGGCCCTATTGTTTTCCTAAGGATTATTATTATTATTATTATTATTATTATTATTATTATTATTATTATTATTATATATTTTTTTCAATGTTTCAGGGGATTTCTTTTTTTTGGGGGGGGGGGGGGGGTCCCTTTTACATGGTACATAAACTTAAAACAGAAAGTTTTAAAATGATAGTGTGAAACAATGGGCATAAACCCCATATCATGCACCATAAGTGATGTTTTTGAAGGCTTTTCTTGCAGAATTGACTAGTAGTGTCTTGTTCTGGGCCAAAACATATACGTGGCAGCATTGGCTACACACAAGGGACAGATTGACTGTTTTTCACAGAACATTTCCCTCAGCTTCTTTACTGGTCAGACAAATAGGCGAATTGCATGCATTATCTGTCTGCATGCAGTGTCTGTGTTGGGAGGCAGAGTTTAAACATGTCATGCTGTGGCCAAACCCAGCACTCATCCTAAAGATGTTGATGCTGCAGTAATTCAATTAACCTATCATCCTGTATGCATACTTGAACCCAGTTCAAGAGCTATCGTCTCCATTAAATATAATTTGACACCAACTATGGCTACCTCCTGTGCAGCACTAAGAGGAATGTCGCTTGTGGATATTTGTAAAGCTGCAACATAGAGTTCATAGTCTATCTTTGCTAGATTTTACAGACTGAATATTGCTTCATTGCAACTGATGTGCACTGTGGCGAGTGGTCCTCACCCTCAAGAAAATACAATATTTTGGAGAGAAGTATAAGAATGCTTTTCCTGAATAAAGAACAGCACTTTATCAGTACTTGAGTGATTTTCACTCTCAATAGTCTAAAGAACAAGATCAGCACCTTGAGAGAGCGTACCTCTATAGGAAGCAATATTAACACTTGATTGTGATTATCTTCCTTATTAGGGAGCCGTATTAACATGTTGGAGTGATCCTCAGGCTCAATAAAGTATGGTATTGGAACTATTTGATTGCTATGTCCTATTGTCTTCTAAGATATGCCGTCAAGATGTTATGAGCCCTCGTGACAACTTTGATACACAAGCTCCACTAGTGCTAAAGGAAACTGCCCTGGTGGTCCAGAATGAAAGGAAGTAAATGCACGATGACGTATGTAACAGTTGAGTAGAGCACCTCCAGGGCCACCTGGGTCACTCAGGTTGACGAGGTATGTATGAATATGGCGTAGTGGGGGCCTTGCACACGTAATTGCACACATGAGGTCACCATCACAAGGTAGAATTAAAGCCAATTCTCAAACTTTCAACATTTTTGGAAAGTTCCTTTCCTATATACCAAAGATTTTCATGCAGTTTGTCACATTCATTCAACCACTTTCCTACTGTGAATGTATCATAGACTTACAGTCAAATTAGAAACACATTTAATGTTCTCAAACACTGCCTTTGGTTCATCTATATTTCACTTGCCGTTTTGTAGCTTTTTGCTGTAGCTGTATCAATATAAAAAGAATTAGCAACTAATTGCTAATAGTTGGTTGGGCATTTATACAAAATGTAAATTTAAGAATATGCATTTTATGACGGTCCCTTACACATTTACCGGTAGAACTTTTATCAAGCCCTAAACTTCCAGTCTTATTTGTATTGTCCCTCTATATTATGTGATTATTGCATGATTCTTGAAAACCAACCAAAACAGTGTAGGTGGGGAGATAAGCTAGAGGGGGAATGCTGAACCTGACATACCTGAGTATATTTATATGAATCTTTCTCTCTCTCCCTGAGCAGTGATGTGACCATGTGTGTGGCTGTGGGCAGAGCAAAGCCAGAGTCAGTGAGCTGGAAAGCAAAGTTTTATGTTTTGAGAACAAATGCATTACTGACTGACTACCATGCCAATGACACATGGCCAAATAAAGAGCTTGCATGTGCACTTACCCTGGATCTGCTGTGTTCTCTCCGAGTGCTGTATTGCCAACATTGTTGTAAATAGCTGTTTTTTTTAATGGTTGATTTTCGTCTTATTTAAATGTTGACAATATGCATATTGTATTGAAAAATAGTCTACACTCACGGAATGTGGATATTTCAAGGTCAGTGTTCCTCTCCATGTGGTTCATTTATTTGAATGATTTGCATATTGGGAACAAAACTGGCACCACTGAAGTCTGTGGTTGAGACACACAAAACCGTTTTTTCGTGATAAGCTAAACTTTGTTTCAGTGATGTGTTTGTATTTTCCATTCCTCCCATGACATGACATTTGTTGCATGTGCTCAGG
Source organism: Pangasius djambal (assembly GCA_022985145.1). Classification (NCBI taxonomy): domain Eukaryota; kingdom Metazoa; phylum Chordata; class Actinopteri; order Siluriformes; family Pangasiidae; genus Pangasius; species Pangasius djambal. Next base: position 23,577,247 of record CM040978.1, read on the forward strand.
AGTGATTATAATTTTTTTCATGTGGAGCCAAGGGGATACAAAAGCATTACCAGGAGGTAGCCTACCTGAGGATATACTATAGCTCATACTTGAGAATTTTGATATTTTATTATACAAATAAAACTGTCTTTGTTATTCAATATACCCACGTATGAATAACATAAATGTTTAAAAAATAGTCAATCACATAAAAATACAGCTTGTCTTTTTACTGAAAACCACTCAGTAATGTTTGCTCCACCCCTTTAGCCAACTAAAAGGGTGTCGTGCATCCTTCCCTGTAACAGCTTCTGACTGTACATGAGCAACACAGAAGTCCCCAAATCAATCAACCTTTTCAAAACATTCATGATTTTCATGTGCAATCTCCTCCTGCTTAAAGTGAATGTGTGAAAGTTTTTTTTTGTTGTTGTTGAAAATGGTACTTGGAAGTGCTTGTTTTCCCTTTTCTCTTGCATCTGTCACATCTGTATAACTGTATACTATTATGATCAAGATCCCTCTATTCTGTCTTACCCACGAAAATATGGGTTCCTTTTTGAGTTTATTTAAATTCAAATAAAATGTAATCATTAAAATTGTGGAACTGAGAGAAAAGTGCTATATGAATGCATCACACTTCTATCACTCATTTTAAATGAATTAAAAACAGGAAGGGATTATTTTGCTAATGCATGTACACATAAACTTGCATGTGTCTAACTGCTAAGCTCTCGCCAAAGCTGGAATGAGACTTTCACCTTTTGGATTCCTTGGTCCATGAGTTCAAAGAGTGCAAGATGGAAATTAACAGGCTCCCATGGTCCTGAAAGATAAGGCATATTGTCAGGTACTGCAAGAGTAATGAGAATAGAATGTCATAATTACCAAACAATCCCATTCTGGAGGAAAGCAAGAGGGAGAATTAGACCGAGGCCACATTCACTTCTGCAACCTCTTTGTCAAGGCTTTTGCACATTAACCTGTGCAAATGAGGGTTATGCAGCTGCTCCTTCTGCCTCACTGTGCCCTCCTGTTGGAAGATAATACTTGCGCACTTTTTGCATCATGCCCTGTCTACCAGGCAGCACAGCTCAGGGCAGGGCACATTAGAGTGATTGAGTCCCTTTTCCTTTTTCTCTCATTGGAGACACAAAACGTTTAACTGTGTAGTAGCATGGCTACTCAACCTGCAGCTCAACTCTTTGTTTTCATTTTTCTTTTTGTTACCTGAGATTTCTTAAGAATCAGATTTGTTTTGAGAACTTCTCTATATTACACCAATTGCTTTCTATCAACTCAATGCATACACAGACCCATGTGCACACCTGCACACAGTGTGAGCAAGTTGCATTGAAAAGCTTCATGCTGTTATACTGAATTACTATTGTATCATGAAATCTACTTTAGAACAGAAATGTGTGCTAAAAACACACTTTTGAAGAGAAAAGTAGGATATTGGAGAAAACACTTTCTCGGCATCTTGAGGTGCTCGCTCTGTGCTTTAATTAAGAGCTTTCGTAATTGAGTCTCCTCAGCAACCAGAACGATGGAGTTCCGTTCTCTTCAAAGGCCAAGAATGTCAGACCCTGCAAAGACCTGATCATTTCCCATCAGCCCCTGGTTTGGATAGAGCTTTATATGTGAGCTTTGCTTTGTCCCAAACCCTTGGATTCCAGTTGTTATTTAATGGAGCTTATGTGGAGTATTATATATTATACTGTATATCCATACATAAATATATGGAACCTGTTCTGGAACAGTGGTATGTAGTGTTTACAGGGATTTTGTTGTCACTATTGCCATGTAATTTATTGCCTGGAAATACTATGTTTCTGGCAAAGAAGCAGTTTATGTGGCGAATAATATGTATTGTTTAGGGATTAGCACTGACACTTTTAAAATCCGGGTTAAATCAATTCAATAAATTCAGTTTTATTTGTGCAGCAGCGTTACAGAAACCTGGATATAGATTTTATATTTAGATAATTAATAAATAAATAAATTAATTAATTAATTAATTTTTTTGGGATCATCAACAATTTGTCAGCATCAAGCACCGCCATCGCATCAGGCATAAATATTACACTGTGGTGCTAGACCATTCAGTGCTTTATAGGCCGTTAGTACTAACTTATAATTATTGTGAAATTTTACTGGGAGGTTATATACTGTGGTCTAGGTAGGTAGAGTAATAAAGAAACAAGTATAGATACAACAAAATCTAGCTATTGAAGCTCAAATCTAACTATTCAAGCTCAAAATGTAATGATTTGACCGATAGAATTATATAATAAGATTATATTTATTATTATAATAAATATAATAACCAAGATAAGAGCTATAACAATAATGGCAAAATATAGAGCCTAGTTTGAGCTATATTTGAGTTGAGCTATTCAAGAAATAATGAATTGACAAACTTTACTTTGATGGTTTTGTTAAATCTTGGCTGGAGGCAGAGTGCCACTTCTGCACATGCTATACCTGTAGATGAGCAGCAAGGAGGGACTCTCTAGGTACCGGATGAATGATAACTAATCTCTGCAAAGGACAGCAGGAGCAATTCTCAAGGGTTCCATCACAGAAGAAAGTCCACCTTCTCCATAAAAATTAGAGTTTCAATATGCCTCTTGTCTTATGAATTTTGAAAGAAAGAAACGGAGTGCAAAGTACTCATATACTGTATAGGCCCTTTATTAGTTTAGCATTTTTGTTGTTAATAATGCTTTTGTGCTTAAATTTTTATGCCCTGTGGCCTTCTAGGACAATCATATAATCAACAACTTCAATTTCCTTTTAAGGGAGTCAGTATTTGCTTTATATTTATATATGTTTTTACATTATTGAGCTTTAAATTTGTGCCAGTGTAGTGGATGCCTAAAAGAGCAATTCAGTCCTTGCTGCTTGACCTTGGGTTCTTCCAATGACAATCCATTGACAAACTCTCAGTCATGCCTATAGGCAGGTCTGCTCACACACACACAGAGTTCCATTTGCAGCTGTCAAAGCACTGACCATGAATGCCTAGTCTAACCCCCTTTTAGGTAGGACAACCACTGGCCTTGTTCCTTCATTATAAATAGTTTGATAAGTGGAATTGGGTTGTTTTAGGACCACTTAAACTATCTTAATTGTTGAATAGTGCTGGAGATAAACGTATAAAATAATCTATTGTTTCTAAAGATGATAAAAATCTAGGCAGAAAAAATAGATGAATTTAGCATATTATAAGACAAATGGGTTCATTGTAAAAATGCTGATGAAGTGAGTAAAACATATACGTAATGGATTAATAGTTAAAAGGGGGGGGGGGGGTGGATGCAGGTTGTAGGTCAGTGTTTTAAGTTTCTTTGCTAGTGACTTTTTGAGTTCAAATCCCACGGTGCACCCTCAACTGCACAGTGCACATTTTAAGTAAAAGCATATATATATATATATATATATATATATATATATAATGAATGGCCACTGCACTTGTGGATACCAGTGTGCATACCTAGTGAGAGATAATCATGTTACATTCTTTCATTAGAAAAATAGCAAATTTCTGGAAATCACTCAAGGATCTGTATACTTGCAGACAAGTTGTGCTAGGCACCAGTAGCCCTTTAATTTGCTGACCATTCCCGAGGCACTGGAGCTTTTATACACAGAAATAATGCATTTGCCTTGTGTTTCATACTCTTTACTTGACTCAAGGATAGAAAAGTGTGCTGTGTTCTAACAGTAAGATCAGAGTCACATGATCCTACTATTAGAATTACTATTAGTAAAGAAAACCCTATCTCCCCTCCCCCCACCCCTTTCATTTCCGTTCATAGTACAAGCAGTTCACAATATACCATCTACTCTGTGATAGCCTTTTTCTTCAACTCACAATTTTACTTTTCTGTTTTAATCCTATTTGGGAAATTAGGTGGCTTTGAGGGGCTAGGATGAGTGATGACCTATGCAAGGCACTGATGCTGCTCTTCTCAGCAGGGTGTGTGTGTGTGTGTGTGTGTGTATGTGTGTGTGTGTGTGTGTGTGTGTGTGTGTGCATATACAGTGTCAATATACTTACCTCAAGGGCAAAATGCTAGAGTGCACAGGAGCCACCCCCACACCATCACCACAGAATCCCGGTGGCACATTAATTACTGTCTGCATGAGTTCAATGAGAAGAGCCATATTGCCCTCTTTCATTCTACTGTCAATGCCCCCTCTCTTTCTCTTGCTCTTTTTCTGCTGCCACAGACATATCCATTATGGACATTTGGATATCATCAGGAAAGTGCAGCAAAATGTTAAACTCTTATTAAAAATGTATTTTACTTTTCATGTTAAAAGATATTTTACAGTTTAATATACAATTATTAAAACTGTCTTAGTCTTCAGTATATTTGATTGTAACACAAATTATCTTGACTTGTGAAGAGTTCATAGCCAAGGTCAGAGGTCTGGCAGACTATTTCTTCAAAGATAAATCCATGCTCATAATTCATGTAAACCAACTAGGGTGACCAGAAATGACTTAACATTAAAGATTACTAAAGGCTAAAGATTGAACTTGGAAAAAAGCAATTATTTCAATGTTCTTCATGTTTATGAGTGTTTTCATGTTTTGTGAGTGTGTACATGAATGTCCTGAGAACTGTGTGATGATAGCTGAGTACAAAGCAGTTTTTCCCCATTCATGAATATCCATACTGAATGCCTTTTTACTGAATGCAAAGTATACAAGGCCCCTTTTTGAAATGGCTAGGGTCTTCAGGCTTTTAGGCCTTAATGGACAAAAACCTTGAAGACCTGAATATGTAATTGTTGGCAAGTCAACACTAGATACACTATTCATGCCAATATTAAGCAAAGGAAAAAAAACAAAAACCCTGAGGGAGAGAATTTGGATTGGACTTTTCCTATCTTGCAAGACATAGGCCTCAGTCTGCGATCCCAGCAGTTCATGCTCTCCCTCATGCCCTAGCTGTTTGTAAGCCTCCGGCTATGGCCCTGGGAACTCAATTTTTTGTCTCTTGCTACTTCCCAAGTTCAGCAAACCTCTTGTTGCCGGAGATTTCAACCATGCAAATCTCAAGTGCTACCTAAATTCCATCAGCATGTGGACTTTGCAACGAGAGGGGCTAATGCACTGGATCTTGTTTACACAAACATTCTCTGCATGTATTGGGTGGAGCCCTGCCCCCACTTCAGCTACTCAGGCCACAGCTCTGTTATGCTAATCCCAGCATTCAGACTGCTTGTCAGACATTCCAAACAGGTTCTGAAGCAGGTGAAAACCTGGCCAGCAGGAGCCATCTCTGCTCTTCAGGACTGTTTTGAATACACTGACTAGCACATGTTCAGGGAAGCTGCAGTCAACGGCAACTTCACCAACTTGGAGGAATACACAGCATCAGTGACCAGCTACATCAGCAAGTGCAGAGTGAAAGTGCAAGTCCCGAGTCTCTGCCTTCAGAGCAGGTGACAAGGTGGCCTTAAGAACAGCGAGGGCCAAACTATCCCGGGCCACCAGACAGGCAAAGCGTGCACATGCACAGATAATCCGCAGCCACTTCAAGGACATCGGCGACACATGGCGCATGTGGCAGGGCATCCAGGCCATCACCAACCACAGGACAACATCGCCTGCCTGTGACAGCGATGTTTACCTTCCAGATGCGCTGAACAACTTCTACACTCGGTTCAAGGACGCAGAATGACGTGATGGCAAGGAAAACCACCCCTCCTACCAACGACTAGATGTTGTGTCTAACCATGGCTCTACACAGAGTTAACCCACTATCAGTGACTACTGTCCCGTTGCACTCACACCCATCATCATGAAGTGCTTCGAGAGGCTTGTCATGAGGCACATCAAGACCCTGCTGCCCCCCCTCACTGGACCCCCTGCAATTCACGTATCGTCCCAACCATTCAACAGATGATGGCATCACGACCACCCTCCATCTGGCCTTCACTCACCTGGACAAAAAGGACACTTACATTCGAATAATGTTTATAGACTTCAGTTCAGCACAATCATTCCTCAGCAACTGATTGGAAAGCTGAACCTGCTGGGCCTGAACACCTCCCTCTGCAAGTGGATACTGGACTTCCTGACTGGGAGACCTCAGTCAGTCCAGATTGGGAACAGCATTTCCAACACCACCACACTGAGCACTGGGGCCCTCCAGTGCTGTGTGCTCAGTCCATTGCTGCTCACTCTGCTGACTCACGACTGTGTAGCAATGCACAGCTCAAACCACATCATCAAGCTCACCGATGACACAACCGTGCTGGGTCTCATCAGCAAGAAGGATGAGTCAGCATACAGAGAGGAGGTACAGCAGCTAACGGACTGGTGCAGAGCCAACAACCCGTCTCTGAATGTGGACAGAACTAAAGAGATGGTTGTTGACTTCAGGAGAGCAAGGAGTGACCACTCTCCCCTGAAAATCGACGGCTCCTCTGTGGAGAGGAGCACCAAATTCCTAGGTGTGCACCTGGTGGAGAACCTCACCTGGTCCCTTAACATCAGCTCCATAACCAAGAAAGCCCAGTAGTGTCTCTACTTTCTGTGAAGGCTGAGGAAAGCCCATCTCCCAACCCCCCATCCTCACCATGTTCTACAGAGGAACTATCGAGAGAATCTTGAGCAGCTGCATCACTGCCTGGTTTGGAAATTGCACCCTCTTGGATCGCAAGACCATGCAGCGGATAGTGAGGACAGCTGAGAAGATCATCAGGGTCTCTCTTCCTTCCATCACAGACGTTTACATGACATGCTACATCTGCAAGGCCACCAGCATTGTGGATGACCCCACCCCTCATGCAAACTGTTCACCCTCCTGTTGTCT
>CM040978.1:23595396-23612209 GCA_022985145.1 Pangasius djambal
AATCTTCAACATCTTCAACATCTCCCTGAGCAGTGCTGTGGTTCCAACGTGCTTCAAGGCCACCACCATCATCACCATGTCAAAGAAGTTATCAGTGCCCTGCCTCAATGTCTACCGTTCAGTTGCACTCACACCCATCATCATGAAGTGCTTTGAGAGGCTCATCATGAGGCACATCAAGACCTAGCTTCCTTACTGGACCTGCTGCAATTTGCATATCATCCCAACCACTCAACAGACAATGCCATCACCACCACCCTCCATCTGGCCCTCACCCACCTGGACAAAAAGGACAAGTCTATGTTCATAGACTTCAGTTCAGCACAATCATTCCTCACCACCTGATTGGAAAGCTGAACCTGCTGGGCCTGAACACCTCCCTCTGCAACTGGATCCTGGACTTCCTGATTGGGAGACCTCAGTCAGTCCAGATTGAGAACGGCATCTCCAACACCATCAGACTGAGCACTGGGGTCCCCCAAGGCTGTGTGCTCAGTCCACTGCTGTTCAATCGGCTGATCCACCCCTGTGTAGCAATGCACAGCTCAAATCACATCATCAAGTTCGCCAATGACATGACCGTGGTGGGTCTCGTCAGCAAGAACGATGAGTAAGCATACAGAGAGGAGTTGCAGTGAGAGATGGTTGTTGAGATGGTTGTTGACTTCAGGAGAGCACAGAGCGACCACTCTCCCCTGAACTTCGATGGTTTCTCGGTAGAGATCATGAAAAGCACCAAATTTCTTGGTGTTTAGCTGGTGGAGAACCTCATCTGGGGCCATCCTTTCACAATGGTTCAGGGAGAAGCCCAAGCTCCATCCCATCACCTTCTTCCTTCTTCTACCTCTGGTCGGTCAAGTAGAGCCGGCAAGCCCTCTAATCCCTATTGTTTGACCAGTTCCAGTTTACCCTCTCCTATCATATTGGCTCCAAAAATACCAAGGCGGATGCGCAGTCGCGCATCCACACAGCCAACCCCCAAGCTCATCCATCCCCCCTCCTGCGACGTGCACGCTATTGACTGAGAACTGGATCAGGCCATTTCATGCATCTCAATTTCTTTGTCCCCAAGCATCTGAGAGCCAATTGATCACCTGCGCCCACACATATATATAGCGGCTGGCCACCTTAGCACCCAGCATACCTAGCACATACTGTGGGACAAGTACTGGTTGCCATACATGTTCGCAGACGTGCACTGTGCCAAGTCTTCCTGCCTTGTCTGCACCCAAGCAAAAGTACCCTGAGCCCTACCAGCAGACAAACTCCTACCACTGCTCACACCCCAAGAACCCTGGTCACAACTGGCAATTGATTTCCTCACGGACCTGCCAAAGTCCCAGGGTAACACCACCATCCTAATAGTCATCAGCCGCTTCTCAAAATCACTACACCTGATTCTTCTTCCTAACCTCCTCTCCACCTTTGCTATGGTGGAACTCTTGTTCAGCCACATATTCTGGTTCTTTGGGATCCCAGAAGACATAGTAAGTAACCAGGGCCCTCAGTTCACCTCCCGCGTGTGGGCCAGCTTCATGGAGAAACTGCAAGTGGCTGTAAGCCTGACCTCAGGGTACCACCCACAGATCATCAACCAGTTCCTCTGCACATTATGCCCAGCCAACCCGGAGGATTGGGCCCAGTTCCTGCCATGGGTGGAGTAAGCCCCTGGGTACTTGGGTACCAGCCCCCGTTGTTCCCCTGGAACATGAACCCCACTGACTCAAGGGCATGGATTACTGGTTTTGTTGGAGCAAGCAGGTCTGAGAGCACACCTACAAAAAACTCCAGGTACAATGGTCCCTTTAAGACCCTTAATCAAATAAGTGAAGTCACTTATAAACTGGACTTACTTCAACATTGCTGCATAGCCCCATCCTTACACGTCTCCTATTTGAAGCAATTATACCCAGCCCCCTAGCCACCAACATCCCGCCCACCACCCCACTTGCTTCTCTTGTGGGCCAGCTGGCCTACTTGGTCAAGTCAATTCTCAATTCCCGTTGGTGTACCTCATCGAGTGGGAGGGGATATGGGCCAGAGGAACAACGCACATGACATCCTTTACCCCAACCTGTGTTATGAAGTCACCCTGAATGCCCTGGCCCACGACCAAGGAGGCCCAGGAACAGTAGTGTTCACAGAGTGAACAATTTGTGGGGTGGAGGTTGGGGATATGGGCTCTGTCAGGTCAACCCAGTCAGTGAACTTCAATTCCCAACACACACCACAGCCTACAAACATGGCTGCCCTGGACTACATTCCCCAGAACTCACTCACTCTGCTTTGTTCACATTAACCAGACATACCAAATCTTTAAAGGAGACTCTCACTCACCCACACATTGTAAAGCATACATTCAGTCTTGTCTTTGTGCACCTGACGATACCACACCTGTTCCCTCTGTTCGCTGTTCTGTTTAGTCATGGTTATTGTCTTTGCCCAGTTAAGCCGATTTACCAATTGCCTGACCTCTGCCTATTGTGTGACCTTGATTCTGCCTAACGTTTTGGATTTGTTTAACTGTCTCTTATTAAAGCCTCTTTACATATCTCGGCGTCCTTTACATGACAAGTAGATCTCAGCTTATAAATTATTTACAGTTTTTAATGTTAAAGTGATCTGTTACACATTATAGTGTAAAATGTAAATATTTGTCAATATTTGGGTCATTATAAATTATTATTGCAATGTATTGACATTCATTTGGCAGACCTTTTCTCTGAAGGCTTTTATTATATATAATATAACATCCATCAATCAATACATCTTTTCTTGTGCCAGAAGAAATGCAATACAAATCAATTAATCAATCAAGTATTGCAGTATTACAAAACGTAAAAAAGGGATTGATGATATTGAGGTAAAAAATGAAGAATTAATTTTTAAAGCATTGGCATTTGTTAATTATATGATGTGAATATGGAGAAGCAATTTACATTAAAAAACTGTCCTGTTCACTCTCAGTCCCTCGGAGCTGTATATTTCCAGAGTATATGATTCAAACCATGAATATGGAGAAGCAATTTACATTGTGTGTTAATGTAGGTAGCACAAGGAGTGTTTATTTCTGTGGTCTCCATCAGTAATAGCCATTAGATTATTAGCGCCCATTGTTACCATTGTATTTATCAAATAATGTTTGTTAATCCAGTGATACTTTCACTGCTGTGCTCAATAATAAAAGTGAAATTTTTAAGTCATTTCAGTCCATTCAGTTAAACGATTCATTCAGTTGCATGGTTTGCCCAAATGTGCAGCCTGATAATGCAGCCATTGAAAGCAAACAGCTTGAGCAGTGTAAAAAAAAAAAAAAAGCTAATAATCCTTGCAGTATTGGGTTATTTTATCACAAGTTCATGTTTAGCAAAATGATCATTTTTCATACCCAGCTTAACACAGACTACGAATGCACTAAAGCACTAGGGGAGGCGGCTGCAAAGGTTTGTGAAGGGACATGCAACAGGAATGAGATATTGGTGTCCCCGATTTGTATTTGTTTACTTTGAACTGCCTGTTGATTTATACATTTATGCATTTCTTTCTTTTGTCCAAGGAGTGGTCCTACCACACAGGCAATGGTGCTGATTGCACTTTGAACATGATAGAGTGACAGACAGACAGACAGTCAATAGGTCAGTGACACAGAGAAAGAGAGAGAGAGGGGAAAACAAAGGATCCATCCTTCTAGCTTCTCTGTCTCTCTCACACACTCTCTTTCTTTCTTAAAAGATGAAGTCTGGAACAGCTACTGGAATATCCACTAGGGGCTGCATGAGGAGAGAGACCATTACAACGAGGCAAAGAGAAAACAAGAGTGGGGTGGGGGGCAGAGAATCAACTGGGTGAGAGAAGGGAAGAGGCAAATGATGTCAATGAGAGAGAGAGAGTGAGAGAGCCCCTCACTGGAGAGGAAGACTGAGATATTGTGTGAGGGGGAGGAGAATGATAGAGAAAAGGAGAGAGAGAAGCAAGGTGCACACATTGCTCAGCTTGCACATTGCAGCCATGACAGACAGCCTGAGAAGAGCTTGCATCTGAACCTTGTGAACAAAAGACTAAATGATATTGTAGCACATCTGTTAGATTGCTACTTCATCACTGGAAAGGCATTGCCAGAAACAGGCATTTTGGGACCACATTGGAGAAAATAAAAAAGACAGCAGTGAAGAGTCTGACATCAGCTGGGTTTCTCTAAGTGGGTAAGCTCAGCATCACTACTCATTTTTTTTTTTTTACTAATCTTATCACATGGCATGTATGGTTTTGGGATTACTAGAGAATTATGTGGTTTATTATAAAGGCTATCCGGTAAAATTGGTTTGTGAACTCAGTTTCAATCTAAATATTACTCTCACTGAACTATAAATGAACAAAATATCACTGAACACTTAGTTCCACATACTGAATTCCACACACGGTTGCTTTACTGAACCGAAACTACTCTTAGCATTGCTTGCATTTTACTTAAGATACATATATAGCTTTATATTAAATATAGCTCCTGGGCTGTTTTTTTCCTGCACAGATAAAGGTAGGTGGTGGGAGAATTTATTATTATTATTATTATTATTATTATTATTATTATTATTATTATCGCATTACTTTACTAATTAATTTATTGTAACAGCAGTTTTGGTTTGAACATTGTGTTTATGAATATGATGAGCAAATATTATATAATTCCCAAAATGACAAAAGTGCTATATAAATGCTATCTGATAAGTAAAAAAAAAAAAAAGTAATTAAAAACAACCATTTTGAGACAGTTTAAAAATAAAAAATGCTTGTAATTATTTTCTAAAGCATCAATCACAAACAAAAATAATTGATACTCCTATTAAGTTATAATAATTTACTCCATTTTCAATCACTCACTTTTCCCATTTTATTAACCCCAGCATGTTTAGTCATTTAACTATTTTCTATTTTATTCACACAATATTTCCTAATCTCCTTACTACTTATATGATAATGAGAGGAATGTGTCCAAACCTACCCACGCGTTAGATTGATCCAAAGTGTTTGAGTCTTTTATTGATAGTAATGAAGACTAGAGAAAACAAAAGTGTGTGTGTCGACCACCCTTTTAATGTGGATGAAATCTGATAGCTTCTGAATTATCTGACGCTCTTATCAATGTAAACAACATTGACATCTAATTGTCTTTTATGCTTTTGAGTCAAATCAACGACTAATAATGCACAGTGCTTACTTTATATACACTGTATGGCCAAAAGTGTGTGGACACTTGACCATCACACCCATATGTAGGCCTTTCTCAAACTGTTCCAAACCCGGAACCTTTCCTGCAAAGTCGAAAGCACAAAATTATATAAAATGTCTTTGTATGCTGTAGCTTTAAGATTTCCCTTCATTAGCCCAAATCTGTTCCAGCACGACAATGCCACTGTGCACAAAGTGAGGTCCATGAACACAGGGTTTACCTAGATTGGAGTGGAAAAACAGTGTCCTGCACATGACCGCAACCTCACTGTACACCTTTAGGATGAACTGGAACACTGACTGTGAAACAGGCCTTTTAATCCGACATTAGTGCCCGACCTCCCTAATGCTCTTGTGGCTGAATGGGCAGAAATTCCCACAGCCTTTCTCAAAAAGTCTAGTGGAAAGTCTTCCCAGAAGAGTGGAGGTTATTATAACAGCAAAGGGGGGACATACTTTGGAATGGGATGTTCAACAAGCACATATGGATGTGATGGTCAGGCATCCACAAACTTTTGCCCAAAGTGTATGTAAGCCTACCATGGCAGAACCTGTGTGGCAGAACCTGCTCCAAACATCTGTAACATTATGAAGTGTAGTGTTCTGTTAATATTGTTATATTACTAGCAGTATGGTGTTATATAGATCAAGATGCCGAACAGAATTGTACACGTGAAGAATTATAGGACATTATTAATCACTGGCTCGACGTACTTGACTTGAGCTGTGGCCCCAGGGTTTGCTCACATTCAGGGTGAAAGAACTTTAATGTTATGCTTTATAAATTCTGGGGGATTATTAACAATTAATAATGCAGCAATTAATTGTGCACTGTAATATTTAAGCTATGCACATGCTTTAGGCTCAGTATCTTTGTGCAAATGATTACACTTTATACAGACACAGAGGTTTAGCTTTATGATTTTTTTTTATTCTGTTCTCCTATGTTTGTTTTCTTGATGATAAAATGTCTCTCAGCTAGTAAACCTTCCTAAAATATGTCGACCCAGCTATAGTCTCACTGACGTTTAATATGGTTTTAATAAACAGTATTAGTGAAGCACTGCTTGTGCACAATAATTAGTTAATGCATCAGATACCACATTATTGAAAAGGTAAGGAGATTAGTAAATGCTGTGTGAATAAATTGTGTAAGTGGTAAATGAACATGTGCTGAAATTGATAAAATAGCAAAAGTGAGACATATGAAAAATAAAAGAAACAGCAAATGATAAATAAAGCAGTAATATAAAGATATGTTTCATTGAATTTTAGCATTACAGTACTTGCTACAGTATATGGTTCACTGTAATGGCACTTTTTTGAGTATAATAAAATCATAGTATTCTGACATGGGTTTTTAAAAATTATAATAAAAATATATGAAATATTCAGCTTTACTAAATTGATTACCATTACAGAGCAAAAAAAAAAAAATGAATGCATTGTCATGCTGGAAGATTGTAAGCCAATTAAAAGACATATGCAAATTTTAAATAATTCAATTTGGATTTGACTTGATTGAAATAATGCAGTTTCCTGCTGAAATTCTTCACTTCAGTCACCGATTGCTTAGTCAGCAATGTCTGGGAAAGTGGAGACAGATGAGCATGCCTGGCCCAATTTATCAGGTACACTCTATGGCCAAAAGTATGGTACAAAAGGACACCTGACCATTGTACCCATATACTGTATGCTTGTCGAACATCCCATTCAAAACTTGGTCCCCTGTTTGCTTATAATAACCTCCACTTTTCTGAGAAGACTACCCACTAGATTTATGAATGTGGCTATGGGGATTTCTGCCCATTCTGTCACAAGATTTTTAGTGAGGTCAGCCACTGATGTTGCGCAAGGAGGCCTGGTGCATAGTCGATGTTTCAGTTCATGTGCAGGTCACTCGAGTTCTTCCACTCCAAACTTGTCAAACCATGTCTTCATGGAGCTTGCTTTGTGCACAGGGGCATTGTCATGCTGGAACAGATTTGGGTCACTTAGTTCCAGTGAAAGAGAATTTTAAAGCTTCAGCATACAAAAACCCTCTTACCAATTGTGTATTTTCAACTTTGTGGAAACAGTTCGGGGAAGGTCCACATGTGGGTGTGATACTACAGACTTTTGACCAAGTAATGTATCTTCAGTTTTAAATGCTTCAAAGGAAATGTGATAATGATCTGCAAATTATGCAGGCCAAACCAAGACATTTCACAACTCATCATTCAAACTGCACAAACATGTACAGGTAAGGCTTTAGCTGGCTGATTGAGCTACACTAGCAAGTCAGATTTTTTTATGTTTCTCAGTATGAAAGCGCTGTATTAAACTTTAGATGTCACTTCATTATTTTGCAGTGATTGTCTGTTGTGTTAAATATAGCCAAGTGCTGCTACAGCCTATAGGTAAACATGTATTCACAAACATGTATGAATTCAGCTAGCTAACTAGCTAACAGGCCAAGCAACCTACTGAAACCCCAATAGCATTTGGCTGAGTTTGCTAGCCAGCTAATGTTACACTTCTTTATACACTGTTGATAACAGAAGTGGTGTTCACTACAGCATAGCTCACATGGTTAGTTAACATAATTGTTCAAATGTGCATTCCTCAGATATAGAACATTTTTGGATTTGTTGTGTCAGTTGTAGACATAAAATAAAAGTAGACATAAATTTTTTTTTTTTTACCAAACAACTTTACTTTTGTAATTTCATCGATCACTACTTTTGTTTTTACTCAAATAAATTGTTACTACAGTAGCAGTACTTTTACTCAAGTCAGTGTGTTTTGTACTCTTTCCACCACTGCTGGTGTCACACCCATATTCTCACATGTATTGTTTTTTGAAATACTTTTTTTAAATTGTTGTTTTTACAAAAAAACAGACTTCATGTGAAAACTGTAATGAATTTCCTGGTTACACAGTTGCACTATTTGACCATGTAGTACACAGTTATAGATGGGATTTATTTATAATTGCACTATGCATTGTCACTCAGATGAGGATGGGTTCCCTTTCAAGTCTGGTTCCTCTCAAGGTTTCTTCCTCATATTGTCTCAGGGAGTTTTTCCTTGCCACAGTCACCTCTGGCTTGCTCATTAGGGATAAATTCATACATTTAAAATTTATATTGTGAATGTTTTTATTTCTGTAAAACTGCTTCGTGACAAAGTCCATTCTTAAAAGCACGATACAAATAAAACTGAATTGAGTTTTTGCATTTGAACTCACAACCTGCCAATCATTATGCCAATGCCCTTCAAATGGTGGGTGAAAGGGCTGTATCCCCCTGTAATATTTACATATTAAACGTTTAAATGTTTTCAAAATATTGGTCCTGTGTATGATCCTCAATCCTAGTCATGTATACACCTCTCCACGCTCGTGCTCATACTAGTATATATTTGAGCATTGTACTTTTTATTAAATTTGAATACATTTATTTTTTAACTGCAGTTACAAAATGAATATGCAATTCTGCACCCAAACAGAAATTTATTTCCAAGTTAATAGCAGATTCAGATAGATGCATTATAGATGAGCATCCATACTTAGTGTATTTTAGTTTGCCACGTGTCCACTTGTACACCACTGTTTGCTATGAAATATGAGTTTAGATCAGCAGCTGAGAATGGACAGAAAAATAGGCTTATGCACAAACATAAAATTAGAGATGGGAAAACTACCCATCCACACTATCTGAAAGGAAATTACAGAATGGTGAGAGGTGTCATTGGTTGACTGCTCAGAAATAATGTCTTTATTTCAAATGCTTCATCTCAGCTGTATTATTTATCATTCATTTAAAAAAATACATTTAGATGAAAATCAGATGAGGGTATTAACTATGGGCACAAACCTGGGTATTGGCATGTTACTTAAAAATGGTGCAAAATGTCTTGTGCTATATAAAATCCTAGCAGCTCTGCAATTCTAGCTTGTTTCTTCTCCTCTCTCTAAATGCTGTCATACAGTGTAATATAAGAGCTTGGGGGCTCTACTATACACCTCTCCACTGCTCAGCACCCCCCCCCCCCCCCCCCCCCCCCCCCCCCCCCCCCCCCCCCCCCCCCCCCCCCCCCCCCCCCCCCGGTCCTTCTCCTGTGGCATTAGTCTTAGGCATATATTCAGTGCTCCAAAATGTTATCTAAGGGGGCAGGTAATATTTTCTGTCTCCCCTGCCAAGAAGCAGTCCTATCTCTTAAAGCACACCATATAGAAACGCCTAACATTGAAATTTATGCAAATACAGATCAATAATGGGGCAGACAGACATTAGATGTGAAAATCTCCACTCTTGCTAAAACAGCAAATGCCGCATCCACTACCAGTAGAAGCACAAGTGGTGCTAGAGTACGTTAGAAAAAATCTTGAATTCAAATCTGTATGAATAATTCATATTTAACCCTGTGCTAACATTCAGCAAAACAACAAGATTGTATTATTCAATGTGTTAATTAATAATTTACCTAATGTTTCGGACTCTGGAATGTTTCTCTGCATACTACACAACAGTGATTTAGTTACACCAGGATTTTTGCTATACCTGTCACAAAGCTGATATAATTTGTCTAAGATGCCCTGCATGATTACATTAGTATAGGTGGAGCCTCATGACACAGATTGGAACAGGAATATGGACTAACAAGGACCAGTGTAACTTAAATGAATGCTCTGGAACAACTGGTTACTGACTATTTCCGTGTAGTAATTACATCTATCATTACATTTGGGAGATGTGTCTGGAGTCTGTGCTAACTATATTTCAATGGCATTGCGGTGTACATTTATTTATTCAACACACTGTTTTAACCATAGCAAATAACAAGTTTCTCTCTGGTAGCAATGGGACTTGAGCTCGCAACTTTATGGTAATCAGTGCAGTATCAAAGCTCTTGCTGCTACATACACTGCAATATAGATACATGCATATGCATATATCTGTGTATTGTTTTCCACTGTAGCTTTTGTGTAACTCTTTAAACATGATTCTTGGTTCAAAATTGTTACAAGGAGATAATTTGATTTAAGACTCAAAAACTTTAGGATAGAGTAAGACGTTTGGTGTCAGTGCACTAGAAAATGATACAGAATATATGATCCATTTCTTCTTTGTCAGCCTTACATTGCTAAACAACCATGATCTGCTCTGTTATAGGATTTGACCAGTAAGTGTTGTCCAAGCTTTGAACCAGTTAAGCCCATGTCATTTGTAGGCATGTTTAACTGCACCCTTTTTTCAACTTCAGCTCACTCTCTCAGCCACTACATTTGTTACAGTACTACACACCCAGAATTTTTAATTTGTACATAAGAAATCATGAAAATGCTAGAGAGTAAAACAAAAATGTAATTAACTAAATAACTAAAATATACAGTCAGGTCCGTAAATATTTGGACATTGACACAATTTATGTAATTTTGCCTCGGTATACCACCACAATGGATTTGAAATGAAGCAATCATAATGTGATTGAAGTGTAGACTTTCAGCTTTAATGCAAGGGGTTTAACAAAAATATTGCATTAACCATTTAGGAATTACAACCATTTCTACATAGCCCCCCCACACCCCACTGCCCATTTTTAAAGGCTCAAAAGTATTTGGACAAACTAACATAATCATAAATATTAGGATTAGTTTTAATACTTGGATGCAAATCCTTTACAATCAATGACTGCCTGAAATCTGGAACCTACCAATCATTACCAGATACCGTTTCCTCCCTTGAGATGCTTTGCCAGGCCTTTACTGCAGCTGCCTTCAGTAGCTGCTTGTTTGGTGTCTTTCTGCCTTCAGTTTTGTCTTCAGTAAGTACGCTCAATTGGGTTGAGGTCAGGTGACTGACAAGCCCATTTAAAAACACTCCATTTATTTGCTTTAAGAAGCTCTTGGGTTGCTTACGCAGTACTTTTTGGGTCACTGTCCATCTGTACTGTGAAGTGCCATCCTATCAGTTTTGCAGTATTTGACTGAATCTGAGCAGAAAGTATAGTTCTATACACTTTAGAATTCATCCTGCTACTTCTATCAACAGTCACATCATCACATCATCAAACACCAGTGACTCAGTTCCATTGCCATACATGCCCATGCCATATCACTACCTCCACATGTTTGACATATAATGTGGTATGCTTTGGAACACGAACCCTCCTTTTCCTTCTCCATACTATTCTCTTGCCATAATTCTGGTACAAGATAATCTTGTATGAGAATTGGGCAGGCTTTTTTTAGAGTTTTCTTTTTCTTTAGCAAAGTCTAATCTGGCCTTTTATGTTCTTGAGTGTTACCAGTGGTTTGCATCTTGAGGTAAACCATTTGTATATACATTCATGGAGGCGTCTTTTGATTACAAAAGTGATTTGATACACCTACCTCCTCCGGAGTGTTCTTGACTTGGCTATATGTTGTGAAGAGGTTTTCTTCAACAATGAAGAATTCTGAAATCATCCACTTTAGCTGTCTTCCCTGGTCTTCCAGGCCTTTTGGTGTTGCTGAGCTTGCCAGTTCATTTCTTTTTTTAAGAATGTACCACATTGTTTATTTGGCCACTACTAAAGTTTCTGCTATCTCTCTGATTTTCTCAGCCTAATGATGGCCTCCTTCACTTGCATCGACACCTCATTGGACTGCATATTGAGCTGTTCCCATGAACAGCTACCAAATGCAAATTCAATGCTTGGAATCAACTCCAGACCTTTTATCTCCTTAAACTGTCATGAAATAATGAGGAAACAGGCCACAGCTGGCCATTAAACTGCTTATCAGTCAATTGTCCAATTACTCTTGAGCCTGTGATAATGGAGGGACTATGTAAAAAATGGCTGTAATTCCTAAACAGTTAATGTAATTTTTTTTATTAAACCTCTTGAATTAAAGCTGAAAGTATACACTCAATCACACCTTGATTGCTTCATTTCAAATCCAATGTGGTGGTGGTGGTGTACAGAGGCAAAACCACAAAAATTGTGCCACTGTCCAAATACTTATGGACCTGAATGTACATGTTTTTGTTATCTGGCTGAGGTTGAAAAGGTTGTTATATAGATAAAGAGATAGTGGATAGTGTGCAAGATGGCCTAGACAGTATAACATTTTTATGTGGGGGACATCATTGTCAGTGCCAGGTTAGCATCAGTCTTTATACTAGAATAAAGCATTGCAGCTGAACATAACAGTGTGCCTTAATGGGATTTGTTAATTAGGCTAAGTAAATAAACATTGCCTCTTCTGTTGTGGGTTTAAGGACTTATGGGATCCTGTTCAAGACAGCTGCATTTGGCTTCAATAGAGTCATAAGACCGATTCATAAAACATTGTCACAGTGTGAATAACAACACAAAACATTGCTTTGTGCTGTGTGTATATGTGTGTGCAAGATAACAAGCAAAACAAAGCAAGAGTGATGGTTGAGAAGATAAATTCCAAATTGCCCATGGCTTTGAAAAACATTGATAGGCAAAGAAAATCATCAAGGATGAAGGGCAAGAAAGCCCTGTTATATACTATTCCAGTGACAAAGAACGCTTGTCTTATCAGCTGGCATTTGATCGGGGTGCAGACCAACAGGGTAGTTGATTGCTCTCTAATGCTGTAGAAATGGAGGAAGGAAATAAATCAGAAGAGATTTACAGGCATTCAGACAATAGCCCAGATTATTCTTGACCCTTTTGAATTGGGAAGATGAGGTACTGAATTAAGTATTCAGCCAAATAAGGAAAAAATAACAGGAGAGAAGACAGCAAGAGATCAGGTAGTCCCAAGGATAGCTCCTGCCATATCTGATGAACTGAGTGACAAGCTGTAAACGCTGGCAGGATAGAGCTGTTTTGCCATTTACAGAAGAGCTATAGGCACCTATCAATCAATCATGTCAACGTCAAATTTCAACCAGCCATAAGGTAACACTTGCTGACATCCACAAAATTTTCAAATGATTGTTAGCGTGAACACTTGTACACTATAGTACAAGCCTTTGTGACAAAATATGCTTATGTGGAAGTTTCCTAATTAGTATTTACTCATACTTCGTTTGAAGCCAAACCTCTCATAAATATTTTCAAGTCAAAAGAGACTGTATTAAATGATTTAGACTGAGAGATGACTTAAGAGTAAGCTTTGTAGGTGAAACAATTAGTCAGGATAATCCAAATGTAGGAAGCTGCTGAGATCTCATAAGAGAGAATTAAGCTCTGTTGCAAATATTCCTTAAGTACCTTTCAAAGACGTGTGCTGGTGGTGCCTTCACCAACTTCCACTGTGCAAGCCATCCAACCATAATGCCAGCAGTGTTATAGCCACAAAATAAACTATAGGATTTTATTTGGCCCCTTGTGGCGGCTCTTGGGAATTGGTGGTTTAAAGGTTAAGTCTAGAGGCTCTAAGCTACATAAGATTTGTTGCTTTAATTGAAGAGATGCCATGTCAGTGAAAGGACAGAATCATTTGGTTACTGATGGACCAAAGTATAGTGCTTTAATATTTTAACATTTATTCAATTAAGGGGCAAAATGACTGTTTTCTCTGAACATACTGAAATACTGGAACTGTATCCTTAATAA
Source organism: Pangasius djambal (assembly GCA_022985145.1). Classification (NCBI taxonomy): domain Eukaryota; kingdom Metazoa; phylum Chordata; class Actinopteri; order Siluriformes; family Pangasiidae; genus Pangasius; species Pangasius djambal. The sequence continues at coordinate 23,609,185 of CM040978.1, forward strand.
AGTTGTATTTATGGCCAATAGTTCTAACCTTTACAATTACTGCAGAGATGAAGTTAAAGAATAAAAGAATACCTATATGCACACCGCCAGTAAATGGGAACTTATTCCTTTTGATATAATGTCCATGTCAAATTCAGCTGATAATCGATCTGTCAGAAGAGGAACATTAATGCTGCATTTAGACTGCGAGTGCTTAGTGATCTATTCCCCTCTGACCAGCTTGTGCTCCTGAACTGACCCCCATGCTCAAAACAGTGATGTTTATGGCAGAATTTTAAAATGTTAGAAGAGAGAAATGGCTAATGATATGGAGATTTTCATATTTTTGACAGATTTTAGTATACATCTGCAAGACTTGTGAGACTTGTGTAAAAACCAAGTTTATGGATCACAAAGTGGTTGTACATTTGGAAAATAACAAATAGCTGATCATACTTAGAATTGTCATTCAATGTAAATCTAGCTTGTTAATTAGCCACATTAACAGAAATGACATGAATTGCAACTAGATGAAATGTATAATTAATGATTGCTTTCACATTCACATAGTCTGCTTGCATCTGCTCGTGAAATTTGGCTCGCATGCATTTGTAAACTAAAGCTTTAATTAAATCTGATTTTAGTTAAATATGACCTGTTTAAGTTCTATAATGAAAAAACTCTAACCACAACGAATAGAGTTCACATAAAATAACTACCTGAAGTTGAGGTTGTAAAAAGGTTTAGTTTTCTACCTGATTTCAGCTTTAAGCAGTTTATAAAAGCAGAGCACACTTTTATAACTGCCTTTTTATTGGCAGCAACCTCAGATTCAGCTTCACTGAAATTAATTTTTCCCCTCTACTGTTTCCTTGAATGTTCCTTGGATCTTGATAGTCTTGGTGAATGCCTTCCTTTTATTTCCACATATAGCAGTATCTGCATAAATTAGGGCACACTTAATGTAAATGAAATGAAGGCTATGATATATGAGGGTAAATTGGGATGTGTTGTATGCATGTGACATTTAAATAAGTGACTAGTGGGTGGGGGCTTGTATCCATGAATAAGATGATTCATCATGATTCATTGTCTTTACGTTGTATGAAGATTTCATGAATCGGATCACGTCAATCTATATGCTCAAATCTGTGTTCTTTTCTACACATATTTGATGTATAAGGGTCAATGTCAGAAATCTCATCAGACATGACACACATGATTCGAGAATTAAATTCCACCTAAGATTAATTTCTGCCTGCTTGAATTTATTACCAATGCCAAACTGGATTAATATAAAGGATAAGTGAATTACATTGTGACTGCTCAGACTGAGGATGCATTGCCACATATCATATCTGATTCAGATGCAAGTGGTGACACCTTGTGTAAATTTTGATTTGTTTCAGAAACAATTAATAGAGCCTATATTAATTAATTTAGATTATATGTTGAAAAAAATGATTTTGTAATTACTTTTGGGCAGTGGTAGTAATTATAGCAGTGGCACTGATTGCATTTGCAATCAATTTGCAATCTGATTAAACAAAAAACCATTGATTTCCCAGTGAGAAAGCCCAGCAGTCAAAGCCATTCCCAAACTCCCATAATGCATTTCTCCATGTCTGTTCCACCTGCAGCAATAGACCAATCACATACATTCAATTAGTGAAATGAACAAGCAGTCAATTCCAGTTAGATAATGGTCAGGTCAAAATAATGTCTGGTGCTTTGCTAAAATTAGATTTTTCCCCTCATGTTAATTGATGACCAGGGTCCACTGATGAGGGGTGCAGTTTGAAAATATGTCCAGCATCCATCCCTGTTTTATTATAGTGGGATTTTAAATAAAAGAGGCTCAGGCTATGACATGTTGGTGTTTCAACAGTTAGTTCTTTGCATGTAGCAGTGTTCAGGTACCATTTCCACCCATTCTGCCTTGTAGTTAAATGTCAATTTTTGTAGGACAAAGCCTATTTATTTTGCAGTTATGCCTTTTAGTGAGTTTTTTAAACTATTCAAATGTCAACAGAAGAAGAAACTTCAAGTTTCTACACACCAAATAAAACAAGAACTTGAAGTTTCTTCTATTCAATAGAAGAATGTTCAGTCTATTCAGTAAACTCAATGTTTATTGTGCTAATATGTCAATTAAATTTTACTTGTAGTATATCAATGGAAGAAACTTCAAGTTCTTGTTTTATTTGAGCATGTGAGCCTAGTGAGAATACACAGTGACCTTTTTCTCTGGAACACTGGACAAGCCTCTTATGAGGAGGCGGATGGAACTGTCAAGCGACTTGTGTTCTAATCAGGCTGTTTTTGGACAGCCTCCAGCACACTGAACAGCTCAAAGCCTGCAACTGCTCTCACTCCCAGCTGCTCAATCAGATCATTTATGGTTTAAATGAAAGATTAATTCTGTCCATTCTTGGGGAGCAAAAAGAAAAGGGTATTTGAGAGAGGGACAAAGCAGTTTAACTCATGCATATCGAAACACTTTAAGACGCATTAAGACACATGTATTTATGATTACAGCAGAATCTTGCTAATTAAGCTAACGGTGTTAAAACACTTGTGATGTATATCCTTGGAATCAGCTTTGTTCAGAGCTAAGCAAGTGTTGCAACTGTGCAACTAAGCAACTATGATATATATATATATATATATATATATATATATATATATATATATATATATATATATATATATATACACACACACACACACAGTTAGGTCTGGAAGTATTTGGACAATGACAGAGTTTTTGTGATTTTGCCTTTATACACCATCACAATGGATTTGAAATAAAACAATCAAGAAGTGTAGACTTTCAGTTTTATTTTAAGAGGTTTCACAAAAATATGGCATTTACCATTTAGGAATTACAACCATTTTAAGCAAAAGCAAAGTACTTTCATTTTCAGGGGCTCAAAGGTATTTGGACAATTGACTGACAAGAAGTTAACTGACCAGGTGCGGTCCATTCCTTCGTTACTTCAAGACAAATGAAGCAGATAAAAGGTCTGGAGTTGATATCAGGTAT
>CM040978.1:23612309-23653259 GCA_022985145.1 Pangasius djambal
AGCAGCAGGATGAATTCTGAAGTGTTTCGGGCAATATTATCTGCTCATATTCAGCCAAATGCTTCAGAACTCATTGGACGGCGCTTCACGATGCAGATGGACAATGACCCAAAGCATACTGCAAAAGCAACCAAAGAGTTTTTGAAGGGAAAGAAGTGGACTGTTATGCAATGGCCAAGTCAATCACCTGACCTGAATCAGATTGAGCATGCATTTCACTTGCTGAAGACAAAACTGAAGGGAAAATGCCCCAAGAACAAGCAGGAACTGAAGACAGTTGCAGTAGAGGCCTGGCAAAGCATCACCAGGGATGAAACCCAGCGTCTGGTGATGTCTATGCGTTCCAGACTTCAGGCTGTAATTGACTGCAAAGGACTGCAACCAAGTATTAAAAAGTGAAAGTTTGATTTATGATTATTATTCTGTCCCATTACTTTTGGTCCCTTAACAAGTGGGAGGCACATATGCAAACTGTTGTAATTCCTACACCGTTCACCTGATTTGGATTTACATACCCTCAAATTAAAGCTGACAGTCTGCAGTTAAAGCACATCTTGTTCGTTTCATTTGAAATCCATTGTGGTGGTGTATAGAGCCAAAAATGTTAGAATTGTGTCGATGTCCCAATATTTATGGACCTGACTGTATAATATGCCGTATAGCCTTTAAAACTTAAAAGATAAAAATTAACTATTATGTTGTGATTGTTCTTTGGATTTTAAGCATACATACAAAAGTTTGAAAAAGGCCTTATAAAATAAATATTTAGTTATATTTACACACTGGTAATATGACTTAGTGTACTTCAGAATTATGTTGCAAAATATAATCAGACCTTAAAATAAACTGGTTTAAGGTTATGCTAGCAAGAGATATTCTCATAAGTTTAGAGTTTGTATGGACTGTAGAGATGAATAAACCTGGAAGAAATGACAAAATATTCAGTAACCTGCTTTCATCACTTTAGTTAGCTTGCTGCCTTTCATCATGTGGGCACATAGCACTGCAGTAGATCAGTCTTACAAATGGCTCTCTAATCTTCAAATGCAATAGACCATTGAAATGAAGTGAGCTTACATATTTCTCTCTGCTCTCCCAGAGAGCCTTATGATAACAGGTCATACTAGTTGACACATTTAGCATTCAAATGCACATTCTGTGCCTCAATCCACTGGGCTTTGTCTTTGGTCAGCCTTGATAGACATTGCCTGGTGTATATGAACTTAATGTTGTAAGTGCTGCTTAACTGTAATGGATGCTGAGAATTTAATGTGTGTTAGCACCATTTACAAAAAAAAGAAAAACGTCCCCCCCACCCCCCCACGTGAGAAAGCTCTGGTTTGCCTTTTCTCTCATCATCTCTAAATTATCTGTCAACTTAATTGCCATTAACTTTTCAGAGCCCTTTTAAAATGTAATCCATAGATAGACAAGGGTAATGGAGTGACATATTATGTTGTAATATTCTGTTGTAATATGACTAATCAGTCCATTTAAATAAAAAAAGGTGGTGAGATGATCTGCTTCCATGTCTATTTCCATAATAGTCAGATTTTCTGTCTCTTAATTTACGGGTAACTGGGCATAAGATGGGAATACACTCTGGTGACCATATACCAGTCACCATCACAGGGAACCATGCACATACAAAATTTTATAGTCATTCACACCTGTGGCAATTTGGTATAACCAAATATAAAACTCCAGACAGACAGTAACCTCACAATCAAATTGTGGTCTCTGGAGCTGTGAGGCAGCAACACTTCCCACTGGGTTACCATGCCACCTTAATACATATACATATAATTATGTATACATTTATACATGGATATATTAATTAATATATTATTTAACATAAGTGCAGGGTGCTTTCATTGTACATAACAGGGGTGATATCATGCCATGAGTGTTTTGCTCAATCACATTTAAAATAAATCTTCAGTAAGGGAAAACTTTAAAAAGGATCTTAGAATAGTTCCCTATCACAAATAAAGATCTCAAAAAGCTATGATGAGTAAGTAGATTTGGACAGAACACAACCAAAACCAAAACCAAAACTAAAAGTCAACTACAGAAATAACACACAGTGTCTAGACAGGAGAGAATTAGTCATTTGACAGATTTTCATATCAAACAAGATTTAGCTAGAGTATTCACCGCAAAGGTAACATAACATTCTAAATAGAGGATTTGAATAAATTTCAAATATCCTGCTGTGTATATTCCAAATATCCTGATCTTCAACTTAACATTGACATAATACTGGGTGGAATTAAAAGGGAAAAGAGCTATTTCATTCTCTTCTTCTAAATCTTGCCTTTGTGTCATTACTTTTGATGCTTTGCTAAAAAAAAAAAAAAAGTGGATAATTCAGGTCTAATTATCGGTTATAGGCCCAAGCAGAACCACAGGAAAATCTTTGAAATAAATAACATTGAAAAATAAACACTGGAAAATATGTGCTGCGTGGATAAGCAAAAGATCTACATTCACAAATGTACATAAACAGATGTTAGAGTCATCCAAGTAATGCAGGATTTTATGCGGATCAGAACACATTTGTGGTTGGTGTCAGTATATTTAAATAATGTAGCTTGTTTACCGACATATACATGTTCACATAACACATATAGGTTGTATACAGACATATGCAAGTTCTAATCAGCCCTTGTCCTAATTATGTATGTGACATTTTGTTGATGGAAAACAGCCACCACTGAAATGATTTTCAATTACTTTTGACCTTATTTAGCTGTGACCCAGATAATCATAATTGCATTTTGTAATAAACATCACCTTTTTGCACATAACTATATGTATCTACTTGAGCATGGTGAAGCATCCTACATTTCTGAAAGCACACTAATACATCTGTTGTATTTCTATGGCATCATTGATATGATGGATGATCCTCAGCCCAGCCTTTCTGATATTGCTTTTAGTTATGACTCATGCAATTGACCAGGATTGAATTGGCAATGGATAATAAATCTCATTAGCAGCTGGATATTATCAAGTCCTTAAAGATGGACTGAGACGTGACGTTCTCTGAAGGAGACAATATTAGTTTGCCTAGCTGTTTGACAACATATTTCTGTCAGACAACAGACAGGTTGGATGCACCAAATTCCAATGTAATGGTGCATGAATTTTCTGTAGCCTCAGTATAAATGTAGGTCTCTACATGAGAGCCATACTCAGCCTCCTGGTTCTTAAACCTCACCTCTAGTTCCAAGAGTCTATGGGCCATTTCCAAAACCTCAGGGGCATTAATGATGCTAGCATTTCAGAGAAATAGTGGGGACTGATATCCCAGGACACACTGGAAAGGCATTCCTGAGTTGAATCACTGAGTGATGTAATGAATTCTATGTATATTTGACCCTTGAAAAAAATGGGACAACTAATCCCTCCTTATGATTGGTCAGAAAGGGCAGTCTATTTGGGTGCAAGTGGAACATGAATTTTTCTGAAAGCATGGAGTCCCACTAGTACTTAGTGTGGAGAATTTGGTATGCTTTGTTCACTGCTGGCTGTCCAGTGGCTAGGGACAAATAGGTCCATGTGATTAATTTATAAAAGATATTAAGAGGTACACAGGTTTTCCCTGTGCGACACTGAAGAGGTATGGGATGATGCTCGTGTGCTTGAGTGATTTTGTTTTCAATGCCTAAGGCAATGGTACCTATGAAACAAGATTCGGGAGATTAGTGAGTTCTCTGGGAGGAGCTGGATACAGGTAGGAGAATGAATCAGTCTTAGTTCAAGTCAGTTCAGTTCAATTCAAATAAATTAAATTCAAGTGAATTCAATCTTATTTATACAGCACTTTTAACTATGGACATTGTCACAAAGCAGGTTTACAGAAATCCAGATATGGATTTAGATTTAGACACCGAATGAGCAAGCCAGAGCTGACAAAGAAAAGGAAAACCTCCTTGAGACAACATGAAGAAGAAACCTTAAGAGGCACCTGACTCAAAAGGGAACCACTATAATAAAGGAACACTTCTAAAAGTTAACAAAGGCAATACATTTATGCATGCCTTGACAGTCTTGATATGGCATGACAGTCTCAGATATGGACCATTCATTGAATGTACAAACCTTCGATTTACCCATTAACCACCCTCTGTTCTGACTGATGTAGCCAAGGAGTGGCAAATTGGAATGAAATTGGAGTGGCACTTGGAATTCACATTTAAGGTATACAGAATATGTGATTCTCTGACAGTCTCTGCAAGATACAGAGATGTGTTTGTTCTTCTAGGGAGTGGGAGTATACTGGGATGTACAATAGTGTATGTAAGTAATGATGAATTTTCCCAGCACATCCCAAAGAATATCACTGACGAAGTCTTGGTTAACCGATGGGACACTGACCAGAGGGAACAATCTGTCAGTTCACAAATAGATTTTATGATTTTTGCTTGATCAAGACACAGAAAAAGACTGTCTAAACTGCAGAGCAACCCCAAGTTTACTCATGTGTGCACCTTAAACCAAATGGTGGTTGGTTTGACTGGCTCAATTTCTTCTGAGTTATATTTGTATGAACCACTCAGAGGTGATAGGTGCCCATTTCTCAAAGCAGACTGCAAATGGAGGAACTGAATGCATCACTAATCAGAGTGGCTCATGGCCAGGATTGAGCATGATTGAAGCATTTGTCAGTGCATTCCTTTCCAGTGCAAAGAAAGAAAATAATAAGATTGCAAGATGTGCTCTCAAAGCTTAGAGTCCACAATCATATATTAAATCTCCTAAAAGTACAGAGAAAATAACTAAGGTGTGCCTGACTCTCTTATTTTTACTTTTAAAAGAAGGCAGCCTTATGCAATGTTGAATTTAATAACTGGTTGAGACAGACTTCTCATATGAATATGAAAGTATGAAATGATTACTGTCACCTGGTGGAACACAAACCAAGTCACAGTGTTCTTTCAGCCTGATGATAAGGAGTGCACATTATAACCATCATCATACCCACACTTTTACATTGAACATAAACATAAATATAAATTTACATGTATTCTTGAAAAGCAACCCAACAAATCATGAGATAAGGCTCTACCAGGAATTATGATCGAAAATGAGCTCACCACATAAAGATAATTACTGAGGGATATTTCACTCTCCTGTAGTATTTTATTATGCAAAGGTTTGGTGTAAAAAATGAAAAATCTCCAAACTCACTGCTAAACTTTATATATGATTATATAAGGTTCTATCTGCTAGCCATTTGTCATCCAGGACAAACATACAGAAGGTGACCATGGCCAATCATGCTTTGACAGAAAAGCAGATTTGAAGATTCAGTTTGGTACTGAAAGAAACCTTTAGCCATATATATGTGTGTGTGTGTATGTATATACAGTTAGGTCCGAATGTATTTGGACAATGACAGAGTTTTTGTGATTTTGCCTTTATATACCACCACAATGGATTTGAAATAAAACAATCAAGATGTGATTGAAGTGTAGACTTTCAGCTTTATTTTAAGAGGTTCCACAAAAATATGGCATTTACCATTTAGGAATTATAGCCATTTTAAGCACTTCCATTTGCAGGGGCTCAAAGGTACTTGGACAAAGTGACATAATTGTAAATATAACCACAATTTTAATACTTGGATGAAAATCCTTTGCAGTCAATGACTGCCTGAAGTTTGAAGCCCAATGACTGCCTGAAGTTTCCACTGAGTTTCCTCCCTGGAGATGCTTTGCAAGGCCTTTACTGCAGCCACCTTCAGTTGCTGCTTGTTTGTGGGTCTTTCTGCCTTCAGTCTTATCTGGCACATTAAAAAGTCAAGGCAGCAGAAAAATAATATTGTAGCTAATATCAGATAACATTAGTGTTAAATATCACTGACATTAGCTTGCTACATGCTGTATGACTAATAAACTGAACCTGATGTCAGATTTTCTATGATTTTGTGTGTATGTTCTGGGATAGGGGGGAGTAGTTGTTTCGAAATTAAATGCTGAATTGTTATCATTATTACTTGTGGATAATTAGAGGATTGCTTAATAAACAATAGCCAGGTAGAAACAATATTTGAGCTTACAAAATAATAAGAAGGGCAGTAAGGTGGCACAGTGAATAGTGTCTCTGCCTCACAGCTTCAGGGTCCCTTGTTCAATCTTGAGCTCAAGTTACTGTCTGTGCAGAGTTTTGCATGATCTGGCCGTGCTCACATTGGTTTCCTCCGTATCTGATTTCCTCACCCCTACCAAAACCAGGCAGGATAGCTATGCTAATTTCCCTCTCTCTGTCTGTCTGTGTGTGTGTGTGTGTGTGTGTGTGTGTGTGTGTGTGTGTGTGTGTGTGTGTGTGTGTGTGTGTGTGTGTGTGTGTGTGTGTGTGTGTGTGTGTGTGTGTGTGTGTGTGTGTGGGTGGGGTGTTCTGCGATGGACTGGTGTACTCTCTGGAGTGAATTCTCTTGTCTTGAATCCAGTGTTCACGGCTTCAGATCCAAGACAACAGTGACCAGAATAAACCAGTTAATGAATGAATGAATCTCCTTCTGACTAGTGTTTAAAAATCTACTTACTTTTTGTCTCAGAATTTTGATCATGTAAATTGAAAGCAAGCTTAATATGTAGGACCTGTTGAGCTGTAAATGGAAATTTCAGAGGTTTGCCAACTGGAATGTCAAAAGTTCATGTTATATGTTAGATGTTATAGATCTTATAGATTTATTCTCACATTGGCTATTCTGTTTTGTAAGAGTCCATTCATGTGGGCTTGAGCCACTGGAATCATACACAGAGCCAGCTATTCTCAGCTGAACTAAAGTATGATAGGCTGCAATTTATCATTGCTGGGCTCTGGCTGCATTATCAAGCAGTCAGTTTCTTGCATAGCAAAGTGACTGCCATCCAAAAAAATCTATCATTCAACTCTGTCCACAATATTTGGTCACTGTAGAAACCAGTAGAGGAGAGACAATTGTCCTGCATTAACAGAAGAGGTTGCTTCCTTGTGCATTTTTCTAAAGAATGTCTAATCAATTGATTCTGTCATGGTTTTAATTAATACTGAGCAAAGTGGTCACTTCCGCACTTGTCAGCAGTTTTAGGCTGCCATTTTATTTGTTTGAACAGACCACAAATAAAGCTTAGAATACTCCTTTTACAGAATGTACACTATGCAGCATTGAACCATGAAAAAAATAATGGTATGTCACAACAATCTTCTGTACTTTTGTTTACATGGACTAATTTTGATGGTCTTAGGAGCACTTTTCCATTGTTAGCATGTTCTGCTTATGGAATACCCTTCATTCCTAACAATGCATCAGCAGTTACAGCTTGGTTAGGATTGATTGGGCATGAAGAGAAATTTATCTAACCCTTCCTCTACTGCATAACTTACAGCATCATTAGAGGTAAAGTGAAAAATTGGGAGAGATATGTGCTTGAGCTCTGGTATGGTTTGTGCCTTTATATTTCTCCTGCCTGCTTCATGTAAATGTGATCTTTCAAGCAGAATATAGGCTATCTATATGATAATGCATCAGTTCCAGATAATAATTTTCTTTTATTATAATATGAACAAGAAACTCTGTCCTTTAAATAGCAACCATTTAATTAGTGGTAATAACAGCTATTGTTGAATTGCACCACCTAAATAGCTAAATTAGATGTTCTATAAGTATTAAAAAATGGCATCATGTTTACTTGCTTAATATTTCATTAATGGATTTTTAATATTTTACTGTCCCTTTTTAGACATTTTATTTATTATGTTAATTATATTTTTGTGCGTGTTGAAATGTCTTTTTTTTTTTTTACCACAGCATAGTTCTTTATTCGTATTATTGCTTATTGCTTGCAAGAGTAATACCATAAAAATACCACTGTTCTGGTAGCTTTTAAGTCACACCCCCTGCTGTGCCACAACAGCTACAAAGTACAGTATGTGTGTTTACTGCTGACCACGAAACTGCGAGAGAACAGAAAAAAAAGTCTTACACCCAACCAAATAAGCAGTGTCAAAATAACCAAAACCAAATAAGCATTTCAGTGGAATGCTTCTACTCAGAGAAACACGAAAGATAAATATGCTTCCAAAATCCTGTATCTTTATAGCAGATGAAAAATGCAATCTACCTTTCAGATGGAAAGTTTTTTTTTTTTTTTCAAAGCACAAACCTGACATCCTTTGTTGCTCATGCACAGAAAAACACTCATTCACATCATATAGCTGCATCAAGGTGCAATCATGTTTATTCCTTCAAACACAAGGGTTTTAGAAACTTGGTTTTAGAACACTGATAAAAGACTGATGGCTAATGACTTATTTGATATTTGGGAATATCAGAGAGCTGTTGAAAGTAGCACTCCTCTTTCTTCACTTCTCTCTCTGTCCTCTTATCTCTCTCTCTCTCTGTCACTGCCTCTCTTCACTAGGGAAGGAACAATCAGAATTAAGAGCAGAGATTAAGAGCAGAGATTTTAAAAAGCCTGTAATCTGCTTTTGGGTTAATTTTGCCTGAGGAAGAGAGACAGAAAAAAGCAATAAAGATTAACTTATATTCAGATTTTCCCAAAATCACAGCTTATGAGAGAACAAGTGGTAGCTCAGTGGTTAAGACATTGGACTTCTGATCGAAAGGTTGAGAGTTCAACTACCAGCACCACCAAGCTGCCGCTGCTGGGCCCTTGAGCAAGGCCTTAACCCTTAGTTGTATAAATGTATAACGATAATTGTAAGTTGCTCTAGAGAAGGGCGTCTGCCAAATGCCATAAATGTAAATCCCAAAACAAATGATTTTTGGAACTGGAAGAAAAAGTGGAATCATGCCATCTATACTTTTAACTTTGCATAGGCTTTCTGACTACATCATCTTTAAAACTGAGAAAAACACTTATACATACACTCCATACAAATGACAATGGACACATTTTAAAACGTTTGAATGACCTAATAAAATTATGAGAAATTTAGCCAACAGAACAGAACTCACTGAAATAATCAGCGATTATTTCAGCACAGAAATAATAAGGGCGCACAGTCAGCGCGCACAGTGATCAGTTGTGTGAAGAGTTACAATGAGGCTTGTGTTTAAATGCCATGAGTGACTTTACCTCAGGTGAGACTGACATGGATGATGCTGATGCTGAAGTAGAAAGTTCCATACTGTAAGTAGATTATAATATATAGGTAAGGAATTTGCTTGTGATTGCCTGTCATGATCTCAGAACAATATTAAAGGTTAATATAATTCTAAAACAAATAAAATAGAGATTACATCAGATTTATTAAGCACATATAAAATTGTTTTTAAAATATAAAAAATAAAATAAAGGATATTGTTATTATTATTATTATTATTATTATTATTATTATTATTAATAATAATAATAATAATAATAATGGAATGAATCCTGGATGGAAGGGATTTCTGAATAGTCTGTTATTGTGTAGGCTTCGATAAAGGCTGTTATGAACAGAGAAAATGTTTTTATGGTCGTACTTATAATTTGTAATTCTTATTACACATTCAATGCAAATGAAATTAATAGTTTTTACTTTTACGAAACCAGTGTGTTGGTGTCATTCAGTGGAATTGAAATGGAATCTTTAAAAAGAGCTAAAACAAAATAGCTATTATCAATGTAATAATTAACATGATTATAAAATGTTAACTGTGTAATATGCGTTAATTATTTACATCAATTTATCCTCTGATGTCAGTGACTGTAACTGAATACAAAAAGGTCTTCCTTTTATATATAAGTTTAATCAGACGTACCATTTCTTGGGGGACATCACAAGACAGTGTGTTCCCCTTGAAATTATTCATGTTACTGCAATATAGTCAATTTGCTGTGTATATGCACTGTACATCATAAGCATTTAAATGTAGCCTATGGATTCTGAGTCTTACATAAAAGTCCCCAATAACTTTTTTCACTCTGTACAGTTAACCATCTGTGCACATTAAATGCATTTAACTGTAGTCTTTTTCATTGGATTTAAAATGTAGCATTTAAAAGTAGCCTATGGATTCATGGTCTTGTGCAGAAGCCAAAGATGCCTTTATTTCCAAGACATGCAATTAATCTTGTTTTAATTTATAATTTGAATAGCCCCATTTATCACGTAAATGATTTTTGCACAAAATAATTTATGCGTTCAGAAATAGCCATTTTCCTTAACATAAAATTAATAATTTTTCAGACTAGGTGATTTCTAGGTAGATTTTTACATGTGAAAGTAATTATTAGATTTTTGACTGGAGAATGTTGGCTTCATTTACTGGGACTTGAGACTTGACTTGCTCTCAACTTTAGAATGGCATTGACGGTGCTAGAACACATATGACTAAACTGTGGAATTAATAATTTAAAACATTAAAATATCCCAAAGAACATTATGTTGTATATGATTTTTTTTTCAATGCATATATTTAATGAAATGTATATTATATCATGAGAAGCACATTAATACTCTTAGGACTATTGCAATATACAGAAGTGTCATGATACAAAGCCCATAGAACAGTAGAGACAGGCAGCATAGCAGAATGAGTGTCAGGCACATCACCAGGCCCTGGAAGCAATGGTTCATGGACTATATCTGCTGCCAGTTAAATCAAAATCTCATACTGAATCCAGTACTTAGAATTTGGCCGTTGAGTACTTAGACTTTTACTCTTTTTTCCCCACATATTTGTAGGTCTTTGCAATGGGTCATTTTAATTTCATCTTGCTGAATGAGGCCAATACCCAAGATGTTTCTGAATTGGTTTTAGACATGGTTCTGACTTGCATAAAATGCAGCATATGCAAAAAGATCCACTGGAGTCCCATTATCAGTAATTATCAAAAAATGTTGAACTTTTGATTTAACCTTGTGTCGGCAAGTCAAAACATTTGAAGTGGGCGTGGCCAAATTTACTTAAATGGCTATAACTCTTGAATAGATTGAGGTATTTTCACCAAAATTGACACACTTATGTATGGGCCCAATATGAGGACATGTAAAAAATTACTGACTGTGACCAGTTTGTGGCACTATAACAGGAAAAAAACATGAAATTGGCTCTAATTACAGAACCAGTTGTCCAATTGACTTGAAAATTTGCATGCAGTGTCTTTATCAATATTTATGAGGACAGTTGCTTATCTCGGAAAACTTGTCCGCCATCAGCCAATTAAATCTCAGGAGCTACTAGACAAGGTTAACAAAGGCCAATCAAAACAAAACTTGGTTGACTTCCTTGACTCTTGGCCCCAGAGGTCTGTGAGAAATTTGAATAGGAACAAATAGGAATTTGTCCTAGGTTTTTCGCTCAAGGAAAATAAAACCAGATCAGGATAATTGTTTGGACTCATTAGATCAGTAAAAAAAAAAAAAGTTTAACTTTCGATTCATCGCCCTGCCCCAGAATAATTCACAATTCATACCGTTTGATGGAGCTCCTCATTCTGAACAGCTTTGCCTCATGAACCACTGGTGTCAAATTGTTCATTAAATATTTGAGAGTCTGAAAAAAAAAAAAGTCTTTCGACTCTCTAGGTCAATAATTGATCAAAAAATATGTTGAACTTTTTTTTTTTATTCAGATAGTCATAACCGGAATATTTACAAAAATGAGTGTGGCTTAGTGTACCCAAAAGTCAATAACTCCTAAATGAAAACTCAACACTGCATGAAATTAAGTAAGCACATGCAACATACAGTATAGGATTCTTAAGAAGCATGCAAAATTTAATGGATTCCAGTAGTAGGTCATTTACCACTTTAATCAGTGCTCTCCCTGTGCTATGATGAGGCCTAAATCCTGACTGATACATTTCATATTCCTATGTAGGTATGAGCATAACTGCTGTGCTACAACCTTTTCTTAGAATCTTGGAGATATAGGGGATGTTTGATATTGGCCTATAGTTGGAAAACTGACAGGGGTTGAGGTCAGTTTTTTTTTAATCAGGAATTTGATAATTGCTAGTTTAAAAGATTTAGGTACATAACCAGTGCTAAGGGAAGAACTGATTGCTTTTAGCAGAGATTCAATTGATTCTTATCTGTTTGAAGAAACATGTAGGTAAGGGATCTAGTACACAAGTTGATTATTTTGATAGGGAAATTAGTGACATTAGTTTGGTCTCTCAATAGGGAGTAAAACATTCTAATAGCTGATCTGATATGGCTATATTATTATCTACAGGGCTAGTTATAGAATTGTCTGGTTTTAATTTTATAGTCTCAATTTTTTGCCTGATGTTTTTCATTTTGCCATTGAAGAAATTCATGAAGTCATCACTGCTACATACTGAAAGTGTTCTGTGTTGGTCTTATTCCTGGTTAATTTTGCTACAGCATTAAATAAGAATCTAGGATTATTTTTTGTTATGTCTCCACACTAATAGAAGATATGTTGATCTAGCAGCACTAAGAGATTTTCTGTAGTTCAGGAGGCTCTCCTTCCATGCTGTTTGAATTACTATCGATTTAGTTTGATGCCACTTACATTCTAATTTTCAAGTCATCTCTTTTAAGGTGCATGTGTGATCGTTATACCCAGGTGCTAGTTTTTTCTCTCTAATTATTTTTCTTTTAAGTGGAGATACATAATCTAGCATGGCAGAACGTTGACTCTAAGCATTCAGTTGCCTGATCAAGTTTTGTGGGATCAGATGGTGATCCAATCGTAGTTGATAACTCTGGGAGATTACTGATAAAACTAGTGTAGTAGCTGATGTGCGTGCACGTTGCATATATTATGATTAAGACACATTTTAAATGAGATGAGATAATGATCTGAGATAGCTTCAGACTGTGGCTATATTTTCTATATTTAATCTGAATTTTAGTATTAGATTATTAGTATTAGTGTTAGATTAGAGTAATACCTGAAGTAGCAAGGATAACATGAAACCTACGTCAACGAACATGAAACCAACATTACTGGGCTAATTTGCCGCAGCGCCACTTTAAGCTTTTTTTTAATTCATTTTAGTTACATTTTAATGGAATGTTTCATACTTGGTAAGCTCATTGGCTGCTTAAAGTATTTTTTTTTAATTCAATACTTATGTAGCACAAAGAATCTCAGGAGCAAATGTTACTTTTCAAATGGCCATTTGAAGTAAGTGCTTTCCCTCATTTTAGTTTGGAAAAATCCCACAAATAAGTGCCATGGGTGGTCCCTCTTTAACTTGCCCTGTATAAGTTTCATCACTTCAAAACTGACTGCAGCCTTTGTGATAACTTGAATCTCTTCTTTTGCTACTGTTCATTGACTTTTGCCTGCTACATGATATTGAGGGTTTGGTTGCTTTCTGCCCCATTGTAACCTTTATGTCTTCAGTTTTGTGTGACTCTCCACTTAAGGCCCTGCATAACACACACAACTAGCAAAGCAAATCCCAGAAGCTCTTTCACATATAAGGTATTACACAGTGATTTACAGAACCCTAGCTGAAGCCTTTTGAAAGACATGCAGATGGAATTGTTGGGCAGACTGTTAGAAATGTAGAAATGGCAAAGACCTCCATTGCTAAACACTATGTGTCTGTGTCTGATTCATGAAACTGTCATATGACATCAAAACAAGCAGTGATTTGAGAGCAAATGATGAATCAGCTTCAGCTGTGTGGATGCAAACTCCCACCCAGTAGTCTCTTAATTACAGGTCATAGGCATACCCTATCTACCTCAAGTTTCAGTATCATGAAACACACCCTAATATATGCGGCAGTTGTGATATTGAGACAATAAAACAATGGAGGAAAGGAAGAGCCATCAGAGATTCTATAAAAGAAGTAGAAGAAAGATGGTGGGCTAGGTGTGTTTAGATATGCTTTTTTTCTGAGGTTACTGCAAATAAAAAACAGTTATGAAAATTAGCTCTTTTTTATTATTTATTTATTTATTTTTTAAAAGGTGTTTAAGGGTATAATCAGGTGGAAAACCTCACATATAGGTAGCTACTGTACTATATGGCCAAAAGTTTGTGAACACCTGACCATCACACCCATTTGTGGTTCTTCCCCAAACTGTTGCTACAGAATTGGAAGCACACAATTGTGTAAAATGTCTTTTTATGCTGTAGCATTACTATTTCCCTTCATATGAAGTAACAGGCCCGAACCTGTTCTAGCATAACAATGCCCCTGTGCAAAAAGTGAGTTTCATGAAGACATGGTTTGCCAAAGTTGGGATGCAGCGATTAACCGATTTCAAGATTAACCGCGCTTTAAAACGTCACAGTTAATTAATCGTAAAGGCTCTACTACACCGAGTGTTGCATGGAACGGAACTGTTGCAACTTGCACAAAACGAAAAAAAGTCACACCAGCGGTGCACCAGCTTAAAGCGCCGTGCTTATCAGAGACACAGAGGCTACTACATACACTAGAACTATGGCAAAGGGACCAAACAGCAAAGCTTTATTTCCACCAAAGAAATGCCTTAAGTCGGCAGTTTGGGAGCATTTTGGGTACACCAAGAATGACCAGGGCGTCACTGAAGATGACGGATCACCTGTTTGCAAAATTTGCCGTAAAAAAGTTGCTGCTAAAGGAGCGAATACGTCGAATTTGATGCAGCACCTGCGGGATCACCACCCAGCTTTGCACGCCCAAGTAAAGGTAACACATAATAAGTGAGTTAAATTACGTGCCAAGTTACTTAATGAAACATTGAGTTGGTAGGGAATTAAATATAAACTTGTCACTTACAATCAGTGCCGTAGCGGTGCAACGTAAACAAAGCGGGATGTCACGTTAGTCTATGGAAGACAGAATGTAGTCCTCTCAAGACCTTCAGTCAGTGAACATTCACCGTTACATACTGTTGCTTCCTACCGTCTGTGTTGAGTAAATGTTAGGCTTTGTAAGTTAATATGCCAGGTGTAAAACACTAACATAACATCAGGAGCTTGTAGACCTCCAGGACTATACTAATTAACTGCATTTCAGTTATTAATAACACAGCATGAGAGATCTTCTCACTTTCTATCTATAATTTTTTACTAAAACTTTAAACAAACAAACCAAAATAACAGACATGATTTTCTCAGGCCACATGTAAAATTAGATGAATTATGAAAAAGATTATTAAAATGAATACGTATGGATGTATCCCTGAATACGTATGTATCCCTGCAACAAGTGTGCTCTTGGAAAGGGTGTTCAGTACAAGTGGCCATATCCTGTCTCCTCAGCGGTCAAGACTGAGCACTGAAAATGTGAAGATGCTCACGTTTCTGCACTATAATATGAACTGAAAGGACTGGAAATAAGTGTGCAATTTGTAAAAAGGTCCTGATGTAGGTGGGTCATGCAGCCTTTGACTCTTTGTTTTGTTCCAAAAGGATATGTATAGCTAGCTTGTATTTAATTCCAGAGACGTGGACCTTGATTCTTTTTATTAATTTACACTGTACTGTATTAAAGGAAGCTATACTGCTTAAGTCAAAAGCCAGCTAGATATTTTTTCACCATGTTTCTAAGTTCTCTACTCAGGTCCAAAAGAACTGCAGGAAAACTGAAAATACATAACAATTTTGTAATATAGTTGATCAAAAGAGCCTTTCAGAGGTCCAGCAGCCTTTGACTACATTTGTTTTCTTTAAAAGGGAAATACATAGTTAATATGTAGTGTATATTTAATTCCAAAGAAGCAAAGACTTTGTTTATTTTTATTTTCATTGTGATTTTTATTTGTCCCTGTTATAGTATTATTTATGTTAAAGTCAAAAGCCAGCAAGATACTTTTTCACCATGTTTCTACATTTCTTTTGGGCCTGAGGTAGAGATCTTTCTCTACCTCAGGCCCAAAAGAAATGTAGAAAGAATGCACAAACTGAAAACACTAAATAATTTTGTGATCTATTTCCATTTGTTATATTCAAAAGGGAATGACAGACAGATGTTTACAGAACAGAGGTCACCTTTCTTTAATTCCAAAGGGAAAGATGGACTTTTGTTTTATTATTATTTTGTGCTGTATTATTTGGTTACTCTGTTGTTTCTGTTTCAAAAGGCAGCAATAAATAACACTTTAAAATCTAAAGTGTGTTCATATGATTGTATACATGAGTAGTGTTGTGAAATTAATGAATGCATAATAATCGTGATAATTGTGAAACCGTGATTATTCCTCAGACAATAATCGTACCAACAAAATCTATAATTGTTGCATCCCTAGACCTCACTAATGCTCTTGTGGCTGTGTCACACTCCAAAATTTAGTGGAAAACCTTCCCAGAAGTGTGGAGGTTATTATAACAGCAAAAGGGGGACTAATGGAATGGGGTGTTCACAAAGCACGTATGGGTATGATGGTCAGGTGTCCACAAATATTTGGCCGTCTAGTGTATGATGACTCAAAGAGGTCAGATATAATTACAGCTTCCCTTACAAGTATTGGTGTGTCAAGGTTCCAACATAAACAAACAAACAAATAAATAGAGCCTTAGTCCATATAAACAAAACATACGTCATCGACATGTTTATTGATGATATTGATTTTGATAGCGTTTTTCAGGTTGTTAAAATATTATGCCCAAATTTACACCGACTCCAGCCAGATGGAATCGTTACACCAAAGACGTAATAGCAAATAAATATCAAAAGTGTTGGTGAAATTAGGATAAATAAGGGCCATTGTCTTTCTTTGGTCCATATGTCTTCATAACTGGACCTGGCCATTGCAAGTGAACTAGTTCTAGTAGATTATCTGAGATGTGTACAGTTCTCACTTTTACTGTCTCTCCCTCTCTCTCTTTATGTGGCACATTTTTGTTCATGTGATATGTCGCTTCCTGTACATATACTACTATGCTTTCTCTAAGATCTGTTACCTGGAACAGCATAGTCATGCATTAAAATGTACATTATATATTTTAAATATCATAACAGCATATATCCAAATCATTTGCACGTTATGTAGCAGAGATAAGACCAACTGTCACCCTGTACTGCATACATTAGAGTGGATTGAGGGT
This sequence comes from Pangasius djambal, assembly GCA_022985145.1. Lineage (NCBI taxonomy): Eukaryota > Metazoa > Chordata > Actinopteri > Siluriformes > Pangasiidae > Pangasius > Pangasius djambal. Next base: position 23,629,276 of record CM040978.1, read on the forward strand.
GCTTCAAAATCCTGAATGTCCATAGGATGCAGAAAGTAATTTAATTTCAGTGTCAGAGATCCAGAGGCCTTGGCTTTTGCTGAGCTACTCAAAGAAAGCAGCTTCTGTCTCTCAGGATATGCTGCAAGCATAACACTTTCTTTTAGTGTTATAAAAAGCTGTGATATTAATAAATCAGCTGTGATAATAATCAGTGCCAGAGCAGCCCTAATGTATCAGATTGTTTAATGAATTTCAATATAGCCTTAATTGGTCACAGTGGAGGTGTGTGTGTGCGTGCTGGTTAAGCTTTTGTTAACTCAACAATCCACATCTTCCCCTCTTGGGAGGTGTTAAGCTACTATAAGTGAGGTTAGACTGGTAAGAAAAGAAGAGGACTATTATTGGCACTTCATGGTAAGAGCAGCCTTTTCCAGACTTTTTCATCAGAGTCTTTTTTTTCATAAATGTTGAAACCTAGAGAAGATTTGAATGTTAAACTGTTTGTTTAGCTGTAAGGGAAATGAAAATTTCAAAATGTGTAATATTCCTAAAAAAAAACTATCAAACAAAAAAATCTCTACAATTTGATGTATTTTTAAATGAAAATTGAACATCATCTCAGCTGAATATGCTAACATAATAATACACCAATTAATCATTTGGTCTGTATTTTCTGTGATGGCCATAGCATTAGTACATGTCAGCCAGTAGGTCAAACACTGTAGGTGTGAGATCTCATGTCATGAACATTCAGTTCAGTTGTGGTATTATGATGACACTGTGCTGCACTTCTCCATTTCTGTCACAGTGCCTGTGTACAGCATACAAGTGTACTAAATTCTTCTTTTAATTGTGTTTTAACTTTAATGAATGCACATATTTCTAACCTGATTATTATTAAAAGGCATAAATGATTATCCACCAGAGTGGCTAAAGAAATCCCTGAGATACAAATGCAATTTAGTATTAAACATTTACAGTTTGTCATTTGCCATACACCCACAAAAGTGACTTACAAAAAGGCTGCTGCTGAAGCTGCAATGACAAAATTTTTGGATTGATAATGTGAAAAACTAGACGTTAATGCTGGTTCATACGGGTGCTCAAGTGGTCTAGTCAGTAACTGTAAAGGACAGATCATAAGTAAAAGCATAAACAAAATATGTTAGTGCAGAGAAATACAAAGAAGTGTTATGCTGGATATTGTCTGAAGAGGTCAAACATTTGTGGACTGCAGAGTCTGTGCCATTTAGATGGCAGGGCGAGCCCATTCCATCGCTGAAGAGCCAGTGCATTTAAGCAATGAGATCTTGCTTTACATGTGTTGTTAGATCTCAGAAGAGGACATTCCAAGAGGCCTGGTGATGATGACGGTAGATATCAGTAGATGTTCTGGTGTGTAGTTCTGAACCAACATGCATAGATAATGTGGTGTTGAGCGCTATGAGCACTATTAAGGCATTTGCCTTAAATGCGAAGACAAAGAGCTTTGAATCAGATTTTTTTTGTCTGCATAAGGAAGCCACTGGGGTGACTTCAGTAAGGGAGGAGAAAATGAGAGAAAATTTCAAATTCTTTGTAGAGGACATATACCATTACACTGCAGACCACCAAGTCGAGTAGTCGAATTACAGTAATCCAGTCTGAAAATTATTATAGTTTACAGGAGAATTTAAGCCATTTATTTTATCAGTAAAGGTCATATTTTGATGTGAAGATGAAATCTGAAATCTGGTGTTTGATGCAAAGTAATAAGAGACCGGCTTGACATCTACAATCACTAAACATCTTAGCTGTGTGTTGGATGGCCTGTGGTGTCATTGGTGACTGAGCCAGTTCTGTTGTCTTCTATTTTGATGAAATTCAGTGTGTTTTTTTTCTTCCTATCATCATCTCTGAGTGTTGAAAGTGCACTGCTTTTGTAAACCGTATGTAAGTTATACATTGGAGTGTTACTCATTCGCTTGGCGTGAGGGCGAGTCGAGTTAACCAGAGACTGAGCTCCTTTGGCCTTATTGGAGATCATTCACCAGATAGCGCATGTATGTCCGTGAGTTCCCCTGGCAACATGGGAGGCACAGACTTGCTCACCGATCGCAATCACTCCCTCCGGGTGCTCTCTAGGTTTCTCAGCTGATCACCAAGACTGTGTGCAGGTCAAGGACTCCATTGTCACCTGTGAGTAAAGTTTTGTTTCTAGCTCAGGTAGAGTGAAGGGTGCAAGATAGTTTTAACGGGCACGAGTGTCACACAGGCCTGCAACGGGGCTTTTGTTTTGTTTACATTTGTAATTTAGTTTATTGCTAGTGTATACAGTCAGGTCTGGAAGTATTTGGACAATGATGGCATTTTTGTGATTTTGCCTTTATACACCACCTCAATGGATTTGAAATAAAGCAATCAAGATGTGGTTCCACAAAAATATGGCATTAACCATTTAGGAATTACAGCCATTTTAAGCAAAGTACTTCCATTTTTAGGGGCTCAAAGGTATTTGGACAATTGACTAGCAAGAAGTTAATTGACCAGGTGTCGTCCATTCCCTCGTTACTTCAAGACAAATGAAGTAGATAAAAGGTCTGGAGTTGATATCAGGTATTGAGTTGGCATTTGGCAGCTGTTCGACTGGAGCTACCAATATGAAGTCCAAGGAGATCTGAATGCAAGTGAAGGAGGCCATCATTAGGCTGAAAAACCAACATAAATCTATAAGAGAGATAGCAAAAACCTTAGGTGTGGCCAAATCAACAGTTGGGTACATTCTTAAAAAGAAAGAAAGCATTGGTGAGCTCAACAACATCGAAAGGCATGGAAGACCATGGAAGACAACTAAAGTGGTGGATCGCAGAATCCTTTCCTTGGTGAAGAAAAACCCCTTCACAACATCAACAGAAGTCACGAATACTCTGGAGAAGGTAGGCGTATCATTGTCAAAATCTACAATCAAGAGACGCCTTCATGAATGTAAATACAGAGGGTTTACAACAAGGTGCAAACCACTGGTAACATTCAAGAACAGGAAAGCCAGATTAGACTTTGCCAGAAAACATCTAAAAAAAAAAAAAAGCCCCCCCATGTTCTGGAATAAGATTCTTTGGACTGATGAAACCAAGATTAACTTGTACCAGAATGATGGGAAGAGAAAAGTATGGCGAAAGAAAGGAACAGCTTATGATCCAAAGTATACCACATCATGTGTCAGACATTATGACATGGGCATGTATGGCTGCCAATGGAATGGGCTTACTGGTGTTTATTGATTATGTGAGTGCTGACAGAAGTATCAAGATGAATTCTGAGGTGTATAGGGCACATTCAGCCAAATGCTACAAAACCGATAGGATGCTGCTTCACAGTGCAGGTGGACAATGACTTCACTTACTGAAGACAAGACTGAAGGATGAAAGACCTACAAACAAGCAGCAACTGAAGGTGGCTGCAGTGAAGGCCTGGCAAAGCATCTCCAGGGAGGAAACTCAGAATTTGAGTTTGGAGAACATGGGCCCCAGACTTCAGGCAGTCATTGACTGCAAAGGATTTTCATCCAAGTATTAAAATTAGGTATTTGTCCAAATACCTTTGAGCCCCTGAAAATGGAGGTACTTTGTTGAAAATGGCTGTAATTCCTAAATGGTAAATGCCATATTTTTGTGGAACGTCTTAAAATAAAGCTGAAAGTCTACAGTTCGATCACATCTTGATTGTTTTATTTCAAATCCATTGTGGTGGTGTATAAAGGCAAAACCACAAAAACTCTGTCATTGTCCAAATACTTCCGGACCTGACTGTATATACACATTTAAAAGAGTCTGGGCCCATTGAACATTGAGTACTGTGAATCTTTTAAATGAATCATTATAGTGCTATTGATTCATATTTGATTTCTTTGATTGCAATTCAATTCACTTGATTCAAAGTGGAACTATTTTATTTCCCTAAGAACAAATCGAGTCTGTATATAAACTACTTAATTCAGTGGAGTGAACTAATTGATACTGAACTTGATTCTTTATTTGAAATGTTGGAGTATTGAGGGAAGAATTGATTATTTGTGTGAAGAGTTTTGATTCTTACGAGTGAATGAGTAGTCCGTTGGAACTGTTTGAACTGAAAAGTGTAAAACTTTTAATCTTTTTCTATTGAAACTTGACTTTAAGCATCCTGGTCCCTTATTTATTTATTTGAGACTTTGTGTGATGCTATTGTTAAAAGAGTTTTGACCTGTTTGATTCATTTGTGTTTATTCACAAAAAGAAAAAAAAACAGACACAAATTAATTTTTAGACAGTTTATTTACATTTTCTTACATATAAAAAGAGGGATAATAAATCAAAGAATATTTCCTGTTTTAAATCAAACTTCTGAAGTTTTTTTTTTTGTGAATAAAAACCATAAGCCCCCTCAGCTCAGCATAGAGAGGATGAGAAGGATTGCCCATGCTAGCTTTCTGCTTTCCTGTCATCCTCTTCTCGGCCACTTCCTCCACACTGTCCTGTGCCATCCCCACCACAGAATTGGCCTTCCTCACCAGTTTGCCCAGTTTGTTGGCACCACAAGTCCCGATGCCACCTCCCCAGCACACCACAGCAAAGAAGATAACGCTGGCCACTACAGACAAAAAAAAATATCCATAGCAGCCTAGTGCACACATTAAAGGACCTGAGCCTCTTCAAAAAGGACATCCTGCTCTGTCCTTTCCTATAGAGGGGCTCAGTGTTGACTGACCAGTCCAGTTTGTTGTTGAGTTGCACCCCTAGGAACTTGTAGGTGTCCACTATCTCCACTCCCTCCCCCATTATGGTGACAGGGGTGGGGGGGCTCTTGCTGCGCCGGACGTGTACCACCAGCTCCTTGGTTTTCCAGATGTTGAGCTGGAGATGGTTGTTGTCTCACCATCCTATGAAGCTTTTGATAAGATCTCTGTACTCCTCCTCCTTATTATCTGTGATATGGCCAACAATGGAGGAGTCATCCAAGAACTTCTCTAGGTGGCATGTTCCCGAATCAAAGCAGAAGTCAGCGGTGTAGCAGGTGAACAAAAACAGTGACAGTACAGTTCTCTAGGGTGCAACAATGTTGCTCTAACCATACCTGACAAGCAGTCTTGTGGCCTGTTGGTGAAGTAGTCTGTAATCCAGGCAACAAGGTCCTGGTCCACCTGCATTGCAGAGAGCTTCTTATCCAGCCAAAATGCCTGGACTGTGTTAAAAGCATGTGACAAGTCAAAGAACATGATCCTCACAGTGGCATCTCTAGATGTGTGTAAACTCTGTGAAGCAGGTAGATGATGGCAACCTGAACACTGATGTCAGCCTGGTACAGAAACTGCAAGCCAGACAAGTATCAGGGGCCTGTGGTGCTACAGAACCATCCTCTCAAGGGTCTTCATTACATGTGATGTTAAGGCCACAGGCCTGAAGTCATTGAGAGCGCTGGGACGTCCTTTCTTGAGCACAGGAACTATGCAGGATGTCTTCCAGATCTTAGGCACCTTCTTCCGCCTCAGAGAGAAGTCAAAAAGATGCCAAAATGCTCCTGCCAGCTGCTCTGCACACACTTTTAGCACCCTTGGGTTGATGACGTCAGGTCCTTTGGCCTTATTAATCCAGGTCTTAGTAAGATGATGCCTCCCATGGCTGGTCATGATTGTGATGACTGGGGGGGTGGTTGGGGATATGGTGGGGGTAGGGATATGGGGAGGGGGTGGTGGTGGTAATACTGTCTTCCTGGGTACGGGAGGTGTTGTGATGTCGTTCTCTGTCGTTGTGTTGTCTGCAAGTGAGAAAAGGTGGGTTATGACTGTCCTGCCCCAATCTTATCATGCCACAGGGAGGCCTGCAGAGGAGGGGGGAGCCAAGGTTTGAATGGGGACAGCCATCTTGGAGGTGTGAATGGGGATATTTGAGGGGGTAAAGGTAGGTTTGGCCTGCGTTCGTAAATCAAACCTGTTGAAAAACTGGTTTAACTCCTTGGCACAACCCTTTGTCCCCTCAATTGTTCCTTCTGACCTTTTCATGCCAGTAATACTCCTCACTCCCCCGAAGCTCTCTTGTATTGTTCTGTTGCAGCTTCCCCTCAAACCTGTTCAAACCTCCACAGACCTGGACAGACAGTTCTGGTGGTTATAGGCTGTCTCCTGACAACAGGCTTGTATGTAGGAGTGAGCTGTATAAACAGTGGTCTGATTTGCCAAGGGGGGGGAAGGGCAGTGTTGCTGAACACCTCTGTAACATTGGCATACAAGTCCAAGGTCTTATCCCTTCATGTTGCAGGTTATATACTGGGTAAAGCTGATCAAGGTTTTTGAGATTTTAACATGATTAAAATCTCCATTTATTATGAGGAGTGCACTGGGCATTATGATGTCATGTCTGCAGGTCTGCAATGGGGGAATGAATGATGTCACAAGTGCGCAGCTCCTCTGCAGACATTGGAATGTAAACAGTAAAAACAATGGTGGCTGAAAACTCCCGGGGCAGACAGTATGGCCAGCAGCTCAACATCAGGCGTGCAAGTTGTTGCCTTCATAGTAACATGCCCTGAGTTACAGCATTTGGAGTTAACAAAGTCCTCCACCTGACTTCTTACCCCTCTATTTCTCCCTGTCCGTCCGAACTAGAAAGAAGCTGGGTAGTTTCACTGAACAGTCAGGTATTTTCCCATTCAGCCATGTCTCTGTCAGACATAACAAGCTGGACTCTTGGTACTCACGTTGTCCACTAACCAGGGCAGAGAGTTCATCCATCTTGTTAGTCAGCGACCGTACGTCCCCCAAAACATCAGAGGGAAGACAAGGCTTTTATCTCCAGCTCCACTCCATCTTCATGTTCCTCACCATTGCCGCAGCTTGATTTCCTCATCTCCGTATCCTTAACTCCACCGGGATCTCCTTCGGACATTCAAATGATCGATTCCAGTACTGGAGAAGCTCCTCACTTGAGTAGACTATGATGCATTGTTGTTTGGTGGCCACGGTGTCGTATGTCTTGGTTGTCGTGTCCTTTATTATTAACAAACTAAACTGGTAATCCTACTTGGACAATAAATACAACAAGCTACAATCTACTGTAGCGGTGCAAAAGTAATGAAATATAGTAATAAAAGTAAAAAAAAGTAAAGAAAAAGAGGAATAGTAGGAAAAGGTGAGAAAGCATGGTATTCCATTTTTTCATACACTTTACCCCTCTTTTTTACTAACAAACCCAGAGTACTCTATATCCAAGGTTGAAGAGAGTGCTAAGATAACAGTAATACCCAGAGACTGGACTGACACCAACCCAGACTCAACTGAATACCATTCCACTACCTCTTCAATTTTTACTGCTAATTAGTATGTTATGTTTACAACACCTATTATTATATTGTAATATCTTTTTGCACCTTATTCCACACATGAACTGTGTGGTGCTGCACTGTCCTATACCATGCCTATTGTCCTGTTTAGCAATTGTTGTACTGTTGCACACATTTGCACATGTGCACTTTATGTAGTTCTGTGTATGTCTTTGTAGTCTAGTTTAGTTCTGTGTAGTCTCATGAAGCTCTGGGTTGTTTATGTAGCACCATGGTCCTGGAGTCCTTTTTTCATTTCACTGTGTACTGTACCAGCTGTACAGTACACAGTGAAATGAAAATGGTTGAAATGACAATAAAGCCTGTTGAACTTGAACTTTAAATTGAAAGAAAAACTGACTTCTGTCTCCTTTTAGGGCTTGCTAATTTCACCCTTCCATTCATAATGGAAGTTGATGCCAGCAGTCATGGTTTTGGGCCATCCTATCTCAACAGCAGGGCAACACAAAAAAGTCATAGCCTACGCTAGTATATGGTTGTGGAATGCCAACCATGTCTCACCATGGGTGGCTCAGCTAGCTGTCTTTTACTTTGAGGTTCTCTATAGGTGTGGCCAATGTAATGCAGCTGCTGACACGTTCTCTAAGCAGCCATTAGCAGGGGAGCCTGAAGTTGACCATGATGATGCAGATTTTGATTGTGTGACTATTTGCAGCCTTCTAGACAGAGACTGATCCATTAGAGCCTGATCAGGGGTCAGTAATATTCGTGCAATGGCGTCTGAGTGAACTCTGGATGTGAGCTTCAAGGAAATACTAAGAACCTCCCTGGCTACACCAGAGATGAGCTAAGTGCAGTTCCGATGCAAGATCCTACTGTGGGTGTTGTTTGTAAATTTTGGAGGGTTAACAGGAATCCCAACAGGTTGGAAAGATCTAGCTTCTGAAAGGCAGTGCTCTACCTGTTGAAGCAGTGGGACAAGATCTGAGAAAATGAGGGGTTACTCTACTGTGTCATTGAGGATGGCAAGTGGGGTGAATGTCACCACATCCTCTTACCATCCTGTCTGAAAAATAAAATGCTTCAGTGTGTCCATAATGACATGGGGCACCAGGGAATAGAGCACATTCTAAATTTGTTAAGACAGAGATGTTTCTAGGTAAGGATGTATGAGGATGTGGAAAACTGGGTCAAGAAGTGTCACAGTATTTTGATAAAGATGCCACAAGCTAAAATCCACCCACCAATGAAAGTGTTCATTGCCTCAAGACCTCTTGAATTGGTAGCAGTGGACTTGGTAGCACCCAAGCAGTCCCTACCCATGACCAGAAAGTTGACATGACTGACAAAATCCTGTTGAAAGAATGGTTCCTGAAGTGTGGGGTTCTGAGAGGTTGCACTCAGACCAAGGGAGGAATTTTGAGAGCCAGGTGATCCCAGAATTGTGCGAGTGAAGAAGTCTCATACCACGCCCCACTGCCCAGAAGGAAACACTCAGTGTGAGAGATTCAACAATACTCTGCATGACTTTCTCCACACACTATCACCTGACAAAAAAAAGAAAATGGAAAAAAGAGCCAACACTGCTGTGCAGTCAAATCCGTTTTAGTGTTTAATTCCTTATCACTTAAGTTCCAGATCCAGAAGTGTTTTCCCAAGTGCTTACAAGTCTTGGTGCAGTTTCTTTAGAGAAGCTGCGAAGCAAGTGAAGGGTCTGTATTAGTTCACTGAGGGCGTTGACTGTAGCAGGGGAGAATGTAGCCAACTGGTGAGCTTTAATGCATTCAGTTCTCAAAAGGGCTCTGTTTCCAGTGTTTCCAGAGTTCCGGAGTTAGTAAAACTAACTCCAACTATAATAAGTTGTTCATACATTTTGACAAATTTGCCAGAATAAAACAAACAAACAAAAAAGACATATCTTGTATTCTGTGTTGGCTCAGTACCCCCACCCACAACAGTACTAATAAAAACTGAGTTATTCTCATCATGGATAGAGTACAGTACTAATAAACTGAGTGATTCTCATCATCAGTTTAGAGTAAATATACCGATCAGCTATAACATAAAACCACCAGTGTAGATCCCTCTTGTGCCACCAAAACAGCTCTGACCCATTGAGGCATGGACTCCACGAGACCTATGAAGGTGTGCTGTAGTATCTGGCACCAAGACGTTAGCAACAGATCCATTAAGTCCTCTAAATTGCAAGGTGGGGCCTCCATGGATCAGACTTGTTTGTCCAGCACATCCCACAAATGCTCGATCGGATTGAGATCTGGGGAAATTTGGAGGCCAAGTCAACACCTTGAAGCATTTGTCATGCTACTCAAACCATTCCTGAAAAATGTTGATATATTAGGCAGCAGGTGAACATTCAGTTCTCGAAGTTGAGGTGTTGGAAGCAGGAAAATTGGGCAAGCGTAAGGATCTGAGCAACTTTGACAATTTGCCGAATTGTGACAGCTAGATGACTGGGTCAGAGCATCTCCAAAAACGGCGGACTTGTGGGGTGTTCCCAGTATGCAGTGGTTAATACCTACAAGAAAGGACAACCGGTGAACCAGCAATAGGGTCATGGGCACCCAAGGCTCACTGATAGGCTAGCCCATCTGGTCCAATCCCACAGAAGAGCTACTGTAGCACAGATTTCTGAAAAAGTTAATGCTGACTATGATAGAAAGGTGTCAGAACAGAGTGCATTGCTGTTTATGGGGCTGAGTAACCACAGACCAGTAAGAGTGCCCATGCTGACCCCTGTTCATCGCCGAAAGCACCTACAATAGGCATGTGAGCATCAGAACTGGGCCATGGAGCAATGGAAGAAGGTGGCCTGGTCTGATGAATGACATTTTCTTTTACTTCATGTGGATGGCTGGGTGCTTGTGCATTTCTTACCTGGGGAAGAGATGGCACCAGGATACATTATGGGAAGAAGGTAAGTCCGTGGAGGCAGTGTGATGCTCTGGGCAATTTTCTGGGAAACCTTGGGTCCTGGCATTCATATAGATGTTACTTTGACATGCATCACCTTCCTAAGCATTGCTGCAGACCAAGTACACCCCTTCATGGCAACAGTATTCCCTAATGGCAGTGGCCTCTTTCAGCAGGATAGTGCACCCTGTCTTACTTCAAAAATTGTTCAGGAATGGTTTGAGGAACATGACAAAGAGGTCAAGGTGTTGATATGGCCTCCAAATTCCCCAGATCTCAATCTGATCGAGCATCTGTGGGATGTGCTGGACAAACAAGTCTGAACTTACAGGACTTAAAGGATCTGCTGCTAATGTTTTGGTGCCAGATACCACAGCACACATTCAGAGATCTTCTGGAGTCTAAGCCTCAACGGATCAGAGCTATTTTGGCAGCACAAGGGGGACCTACACAATATTATTATATATATATATATATATATATATATATATATATATATATATATATATATATATTATATATACACATATCGTGTGTGTATGTGCACGTGTATTAGCTTGTACTCCAAAAATGGGGTGTAGGTGATCTCATTACAGCGATGTCATTGTTATACAGCATTTACTTCTAGGCTTAATACTTAGTAGTAGGGTTTACTACTAGGGTTATTCTTTACAGCAGTGCCATTGTCATACAGCAATTACTCCTAGGGTTACTTTCTAATCATAACTAAGAGTTACTTTATATAACGGCTATACAACACATTTTGTTCACTTATAACTAAGATATTTTTGGTCTTAAGTAGACTTCTAAGACTGTTTTTACTCAGAAGCTTTATACACATACTGGCCCTGATTAATGCCATATCCCTAGGGAATCAATGTGTGATATTGGCCACCAACCCTTTCTGAATTAGTTTCCTATCACAGACTAAATTAGCATTATCATTTTTATTTATTCCTTTTAGATCTGGAGCCATGATGTGTTGCTCCATAATGGCATTGTGTTCTCTGAAGAGCTTGGCATTGCTGTTCCTCAGCATTAATGCTGTGCCAGCCCACAAGGACAAAATAGTATGGACAGCTAGGATCAAACGGCAAGCTACAGATGGTAGTGACACCACCAGCAATCAGAGCCAGCCCATGATCTTCAACCATGTGTACAACATTAATATTCCACTAGAGTCCCTGTGCTCAGTGGATCTGGACTCAAAGGGATCCACAGGGAGTGATAAATCAGGTGAGGAGTATGAGGAGCACTCAGTGGACTTGGACAGCCAGGTGACTTTCACCCACCACATCAACATCCCCAAGGCAGTGTGTTCATGCCCGGCTTCAACCATGCTGCAGCAGCTAGCCAGTCGCATAGAGATGCTGGAGAAAGAAGTTTCACTGCTCAGATCACAGTGTATCAGTGCTTGCTGTGGAGATAACTTAGTCCTGGGTGAGTCCAAGATAAATGCATTGTTTATTTCTTTAATATATTTTATTTTATATTTGTTCTTTAGTAAGTCTGGAAGAAATTTTCATTCTTTTTTTCTAAGCTTGAAAAGGGATTTGGGAACAATTGTTAAATTTCACCTTATTAACAAAATAAGATACATAGAGGAAGTATTTGAACTGAAAAATGAACAAATAGTTATCTAATCATGTTATATATCTAATGGAATTACAGCTCTAAAATGACATTTTACCACATGAAACGTCACGAATCAGGCTTGATTTCAGTCAGTATATTAATTATTATTTTAACTTAAAATTTCCATTTCTTAAAATGCACATCCCGAAAACTGTTTATGACTATGACTCACCTCCATGCTTCAGTGGATAATCTTATCTGCATACCACAGAGCACTCCTGCTATGATAATATTCATAATATGTCTCCTATTCATAATATGATCATATCAAACATTTATCACATTTATTGAACTTTTCCTTTTCTCTATTCAATTGTTTGCTGCTTTAATGATCAAAATCCCACTATCCAGTGTCACCCAGAAGAGAACGGGTTCCCTTTTGAGACTGGATTGTCTTATTATATTGTAGTCTCTGGGAGTTTTTTTTTCTTTCTTTTTTTCTTGCACATTAGCAGTGTATATGTATAGCTAGAGTTGTTTTTGACTATAGTTCAAAGAACTATACAAATAACTTAAAACTAAAAAAAAAAAAATCTGAAGTTGAAAATGATGCTAAAATTATCTTTAAAAAAGCATCTTACAGTGAGGGACTATGGGTGATTATAAAGTGGGTGATTATAGAGTGGATGGTTATACCTGAGTGATAATGCAGTGGGTGATTTTGGTGTAATGCTAAGTAAGTGAATGATTAGAGAAAAGGAAAACTGCTGTTTAGAAAATGTGTGTAATATTTTGTAAATATAGGTTGTTGATCCAGGTTTGTCTTGGGCTAGTTTGGATTAATCGATTTGTGATTTGTAATTGTGTGTTGTAAATGTTTACTGATGAATTACACATATAAAGCACATTTTGTAACAGTCCAGCTTTAGGATAAACTTGTTAACAAGATGTTTAGCTCAGATTTGTAGTCACCAACCTATGATTGTTTAACATTACAAACATGTAATCTAATTACTTTTAGTCATTAAAAAACTGGCATCATATATACCAATCAGACCAATGATAAACCTTAAATAAATAAAACTTAACTAAATAAATTTATACCTCTCACTTATTCATTGTACCTGAAACAAACATACTAATGTTTTTTTAGCTCATTTAGTAATGAAGAAATATAATGTAAGGGTATAGGAAAACATATCCTTGTCAGGGACGTGGTGAATCCAGAGCCTATCCCAGGAAAACTGAGGGTGAAGCAGAAATACACCCTGGGTAAGATGCTAGCCCATCACAGGGACCATGCACACACATTCACAAACTTATTTATACCTATTATACCAATTTATAGTTGCCAATCCACCTACAGGCATGTTTTTGGAAGGTGGGAGGAAATCAGTGAACTCAGAAGAAACCCATTCAGACACGATGAGAACATGCAAAACTCCACACAGATAGTAACTTGAGCTCAGGTTCGAACCAGGGACCTAGGAGCTGTGAGGTGGCATCCTTGCTGCCCTTAAAGAAAACATGTACACTTTAATAATGAGTACAAACATGAGCAACTACATTTACAAGTGTCATTCATAAACATTTACGAATTTTGAAAAAACATTATTAATACCGCATTAACGAACGTTATTATAAAGTGTTGTGTTTGTTCTAACATAAAATCATTCTCATTAAAACTACATTTTTAAATAATATACTGTACAGTATGTTGGCAAAATTATAGACAATGACTATTTCAAATAATTGTCATGTCCTATTACCCTGGAGTATAAATGAGCTGACGTTATGTGTCTGGAGTTGTACTGGAGGAAGGAACAGCATAGTTATAAGATATATTCCTTCAGTTGGTGTTTTGATGATAGGGTCTATCATCGCATGGAAAACTCCCATATCACGTTTTTCTTTATTTTCTTTCTAGGCCGGCTGGATTTTGGCCCTCTCTGCAGTGGCCATGGCACCTTCAGCATGGATGTTTGTGGCTGTGTGTGTGATGAAGGCTGGATGGGGAAGAACTGCTCAGAACCACAATGTTTGGGGAACTGCTCTGGACAGGGTGTGTGTGTCGAAGGCGAGTGTGTGTGTGACAGTGACTTCAGTGGAGAAAACTGCTCAGATCCTAGGTGCCCTGGTGACTGCTCAGGCCAGGGTTTGTGTATTGCTGGAGAATGTGTGTGTGAGGAGGCCTACTCTGGAGATGACTGCTCCATGAACAGATGCCTGAATGACTGCTCTGAGCAGGGGCTCTGCATCAATGGAACTTGCCAGTGCAGACTGGGATTCCTAGGTGAAGATTGCTCACGTATCTCCTGTGCTAACAACTGCAGCCACAAGGGAGAATGTAAGGCTGGATTCTGTGTGTGCCAGGAGGGCTACATGGGAGACGAGTGTGCTTCAGGTGGGTGCTGTTTACCAATCTTTCTGCACTGAGAGCAGTCAGATATATATATATATACATATGATAGTTCCTAACAGATGTGTGCAAAACCATTAATGATTACCTATATTTATTTATTTATTTATTTATTTATATGTTTATATATATTTATATATTTATATAAAAAATTATTTTAATTGTCCAACATCATAATAAAGCATGGTGTTTTAAATCCATTGCTTAATTATTTTTGAGAAGATAACTGAATTGAATTGCTATCTCAAAAATACAGGTAAAAAACTGCCCATCCAAATATCTTGCCTAATCCAGGCATGAATGCAGAATGATCCAGAAAGACCACAAAAAATAATAATAGAGAACAAATTGTTAAATGTTTGTAATGATAGGAAATAATTAGGAAAATTTGTAGTCTATACAGAAACTGTTTTGTTTACTCAAGTGCAAATTGTGCAGTGAGTGATTTATTGGCTACTTTCAGTTCTATCTGTATGTACTTGTATATCTATTAAAGAAGCACCCATAATTCTCAATGAAAGTCGTAAATGTAGCAAAGTCAAAGGACATTTTACAATAAAATCAAGAAACACAAAGACATACTTATTGAGGCAATCACATTTAAATACTGTATAACTGAAACCTAACATAACTTAAATTAACCTTTTATACAACAGTTAGTTGTATAAAACTTGTCTGTATTCACCAAATAAAATTCCAATTCCTAGTTTGAAATGGTTACTACAGTAGTATTAGCGACATTATCAGCGGACATGACAAAGAATACTTTTCAGGAGTATAACTTTTAACTTAAAGTATGAAAGAAAGCTCATCAGATAAAGATGAAAAGGAAGAAGGGAAGAAGTTTTACCTGAAGCACATTTAACGGAAATGTACAAATCACTGTGAGCTAGCTGGCCAGCTAGCCAACATGCTATAAAGTGAATGTAGCTTCTTTGGGATCTATTTCCACTAGTGGATTCATCCCCACATTCAGACATATTGTGTCCAAAATGTCACTTACTTGATATTAATTTCATGTTTAGTGAAGTGAAGTGACATGTGGCCAAGTACGGTGACCTATACTTGGAATTTGTGCTCTGCATTTAACCCATCCAAGTGCGCGCACACACACACACACACACACACACACACACACACACACACACAGTAGTGAACACACACCCGGAGCAGTGGGCAGCCATTTTAGCTGCGGCGCCGGGGAGCAGTTGGGTGATCGGTGCCTTGCTCAAGGGTCTCACCTCAGACTCGAGCCCACAACCTTCGGGTTGACCTTCGGGTTACAAGTCTGACTCTCAGACCATTAGGCCACGACTGCTCCAGATATGTTATGTTATGTTATGTTATGTTATGTTATATTATATTATATTATATTATATTATATTATATTATATTATATTATATTATACAATGCAATACAATACAATACAATACAATACAATACAACAGTTTATAGAACTGTTGTATAAAAGCAATATCACACACTAAATTTTTTGCTAATACTGAATATCGGTACACCTCTGATTACCTACATCCAAATCATGGCCATGCCAATATTCAGTATAACCACACTATTGCTCCTGCGATATTGCTTAATTAAAACACTATTTTGGAATACACCTTTTTGTGATCTTGTCCAAAACCATAACGAAGAATATCAGGTGCATGTGGTGTCCATAAACATGGGAACATAAACTTTTCCCTGCAAGGTTAAGGCAGACTGGTTGGCGGGGAGGTGTGTGTTGCCTACTTGGAAATTGTGTGATGAGACGTGGTGATATTACTTCTGTGGGTTTAATCAAGGGTATCAAATACATTTCAGGTATAAACAGTAAAGTTTTAAACAACAAGTTTAAACAATAAAATGTCTCTTATCACTCCTTTTTGTCTTCTATAGGTTAAGGACATGCTCATGCTCCCCAACTGCTTTTTGAAAGTGTAGAAAATCTTAAGCATAACAGTTCATGACAGAAAATGATGAAAATTTATATATATATATATATATATATATATATATATATATATATATATATATATATATATATATATATATATATATATATATATATATATATATATATATATACAGTCAGATCCAGAAGTATTTGGACAATGACAGAGTTTTTGTGATTTTGCCTTTATACACCACCACAATGGATTTGAAATAAAACAATCAAGATGGGATCGAGGTTTAGACTTTCAGCTTTATTTTAAGAGGTTCCACAAAAATATGGCATTTACCATTTAGGAATTACAGCCATTTTCAGCAAAGTACCTCCACTTTCAGGGGCTCAAATGTATTTGGACAAAGTGACATAATTGTAAATATAGCCATAATTTTACTACTTGGATGAAAATCCTTTGCAGTCAATGACTGCCTGAAGTCTGGAGCCCATGTTCTCAAAACCCAAATTCTGAGTTTCCTCCCTGGAGATGCTTTGCCAGGCCTTCACTGCAGCCACCTTCAGTTGCTGCTTGTTTGTGGGTCTTTCTGCCTTCAGTCTTGTCTTCAGTAAGTGAAAAGCATGCTCTGTTGGGTTGAGATCAGGCGACTGACTTGGCCATTGAAGAATATTCTATTTCCTTACTTTCACATAGTCTTGAGTTGCTTTCTCAGTATGTTTAGGGTCATTATCCACCTGCACTGTGAAGCGGCGTCCTATCAGTTTTGTAGCATTTGGCTGAATGTGAGCAGAGAGTATAGCCCTATACACCTCAGAATTCCTCTTGCTACTTCTGTCAGCAGTCACATCATCAATAAATACCAGTGAGCCCGTTCCATTGGCAGCCATACATCCCCATGCCATAACACTCCCTGTGTGACACATGATGTGGTATACTTTGAATCATGAGCTGTTCCTTTCTTTCACCATACTTTTCTCTTCCCATCATTCTGCTACAAGTTAATCTTGGTTTCATCAGTCCAAAGAATCTTATTCCAGAACATGGGAGGCTTTTTTAGATATTTTCTGGCAAAGTCTAATCTGGCTTTCCTGTTCTTGAATGTTACCAGTGGTTTGCACCTTGTTGTAAACGCTCTGTATTTACATTCATGAAGGCGTTTCTTGATTGTATATTTTGACATTGATATGCCTACCTTCTCCAGAGTATTCTTGATTTCTGTTGATGTTGTGAAGGGGTTTTTCTTCACCAAGGAAAGGATTCTGCGATCATCCACTTTAGTTGTCTTCCGTGGTCTTCCAGGCCTTTCGATGTTAATGTACCCAACTGTTGATTGGGCCACACCTAAGGCTTTTGCTATCTAGATAAATCTAGTATAGATTTATGTTGTTTTTTCATCCTAATGATGGCCTCCTTCACTTGCATTGAGATCTTCTTGGACTTCATATTGGTAGCTCCAATCAAACAGCTGTGAAATGCCAACTCAATACCTGATATCAACTCCAGACCTTTTATCTGCTTCATTTGTCTTGAAGTAACGATGGAATGGACCGCAACTAGTCAGTTAACTTCTTGTTAGTCAATTGTCCAAATACCTTCGAGCCCCTGAAAATGGAAGTACTTTGCTTAAAATGGCTGTAATTCCTAAATGGTTAATGCCATATTTTTGTGGAACCACTTAAAATAAAGCTGAAAGTCTACACTTTGATCACATCTTGATTGTTTTATTTCAAATCCATTGTGGTGGTGTATAAAGGCAAAATCACAAAAACTATGTCATTGTCCAAATACTTCTGGACCTGACTGTATATGTCAGTTTAGACATATTCATACTGTTAGTTTCTCAAGGCTGGTGTCTTTCTAAAGGCTGATGTCTTTCTAAAGGCTGGTGTCTTTATTAAAATATCTTGCACTGAACACCTAGTGTTCATTCCATGATTGATAGAAGTGTTGTTTTTTTAACATTGCTTAAATTGATATGCTTTGATATATGGGCAGCTTGATACTGCCGAACAGTGAGTCAGAAGGCTTCAGAAATGCTTTCAGTGAGAACTGATTTATAATTGATCATGCAAGGTTTCGTTTTTTTTTCCCCCAGCACTTTCCCCCAGCACAAAAATGGCTTCTGAGACTTTCTGTTTCTGTTTTTCGCTCTCTCTTTTACTTTAAATTTTGGTGTGGTTCATGCGGCACTGCTCTTTAAGTGGTCCTTGTCCAAGCGTCCATGCATGACGCCTTGATGTGCTCACAGATACATGCTCACAGAAGTATAAATAAGCTGTTACAGATTTTTAATCAGGAGAATCAAGTGTATCAATTTTAAGGTGAGGTCACATTTTTAACTAGAACTTTAGTTCATCTTTAGAAATTACTTCTGAAGTAAATCTTGTAGGGATAAGGAACTGATTCTCCAAAACCACTCCAAATCCATGCACAAGTCTATCTCAAATAAAAGAGCAGCTACACACCAAGCAAAAGCAATTACACCCCCTGCTGAAGCCTCTGCACACACACTGAAGCTATAAAATTGGTGATGTCTCTGAGTTTAACATCATTCATTTGTCAAAAGTCACATTCACTTCAGAAGGTTCTTCACATTAGTCAGGCCTGGGCAGTTTCTGAATAGTGCTTACTTGCTTTTACTGTTGTTCTGAGAAACAAAAAAGAGAGAAAAAAACAGGCTGAAAACAGCTGTCACCTCATGAGACAGAAGAGCAAGATGAAAAGAGAAAATGGGCAAATCACACTACCATTTAAATACTATTTGATTCTCATTTTCTTGAAGACCTGGTTGAGGCAAAATTGCTCTATTCATTTCAACTGAAAGGAAAACAACAAGGGTGGTGGTACAACACAGGTGGGATAATACAGAAATGTCAGTTTAGTTGTACTGCTCTTCTCGGGCTCCACAGGCTTTAGGAGCAGCATGAGGTAGCATTATGGATTCAGACAAGTGATAGCAAAATAAAGCAGTTCTGTAAAATGGGAGGTTAATTATGTGGAATGTTTAAAAAGTTATCCAAGTTTTGGGAATTGTGATCTTTTTAACTTGTTACTAGTAAAAAAAAAAAAAAAAAAAAAGATAACAAATATATTGCTAGATGTTTAAGTTCAAATGAAACATGGTAAAATTAAATAAAATGCCAGTATGTGTGGCTATTTATATACTCAGTGTGCAACATTTTGTTGCAAAAAAAAAGATTGCACTGTACACCAGAGATTTTCATAGTGACGGTACTATATAGTACTGTATAGATTTAATCTGTGTTCCAGCCCAGTGCCTGCGATCATTCTCTGGCCCCAAACCATCATAAAACACAATTTTCCAGTTACATTGAAATGATGTAAAATAAAACAAAAAATTAAATTGTGTCACTGGATCCCGTGCTCTCACTGCCACGGCCCGGGTTCGATTACTCTCAGAGTACACTCATTAACAACATTAATATACAAATTATTGATACAGTCTTACTGTCAAATATTTATTTACATGTATGGAATATTTAAGCACTATCTAACAAAGAAAAACTTCAAAAAAAATTTTTTTTTTAACATACAGTAGTGTACACTGTGCATGGTGCGCACACTGTTAAAGCAGTAAGGTGATTTTGCAAATGAGGGCAAAGGGACAAACTTTACAAAGATAATTGGCATATTATATGACACACATATGTGTCAAAAACAAAAACATTATTGAGTTGCATTAAGTGGATGTCTCAGTATTCTTCAAGGGTTCAAGGGTACAACAGGAGCAGGAGGAATTTCCCACCTGTGTGGTACATTTAGAAAAGTAACTGAATGTAGTATTTGCCTTTAATTGATCCCCAGGGGCTGCAAAATACTTCTAGACAAAGCTCAGTCTCAAGAGAAGCCCATTTTTACACACACACACACACACACACACACACACACACACACACACACACACACACACACAATTTCAGCTTTATGATACAGCAGTTGGTCAGTATTAAAAATGGAAGTGGGTCCGTCTCAGCCACTGAAGCATAACCAACAGCCACACTCTCATGTCAGCACTAAATAACCCTTTATTGAAGATTATTTACATTTAAGTCACATGTTGGAGAACTTTTATTTCAGAAGTTTGGTAAAAAAAAAAAAAATCTGAATAAAAATGCAATGCAAATGCAATGCAAAAGTAAAAACGGCAACTTTTAGCTATATTGCTGCTGGCATTTGTGCAATCTGCAAAAATTGACTCTGTAAGACACCTGACTCCTGGCATGGGGCAGCTTCAAGGCAGCTTTCCATTAATTTTAGTTATAAATGTTGCCAAATGTGGTCAAGACAATCCACTATGCCTAATCAGCACTGCAGAATCTGCTTCATCTCAACTTTCACAGCATCTCCACATTGATTCATGACTGGAAAAGGTTTGATGAGGCACCAGTGCCAAGTCAACACATTGATGGTTATGGAAGCTGTTTTCTGAATGGTCTTCACCCTGCTGGACCTGGTGCGATCCTGACTTTTGTTCAGGGACTACAAGATACCAGAAAGTCCCCATCTACACTAAGGATGTATGTGGCAGTCAATGCAGAGAACCACAGCACTGTAGATGGCATGTCATATGGGTCTCATTGTAGACGACCACATAAAATAGCATAGTTCTATCTTGTGTACATAATTCATTCAGAGGATGACGTTTATAGTAATTTACATACACAAATGAGGTATTATTAAATGAGGTTTCATATTAATGAATATTAAAAGTCATAGTTCCCAAGATAAATAATACTAGCACAAATAATAACACATTTAAAACAACATACACACAGTTTATTTATATTTTAAGATAAATAAGTTAATTGCCACAAATTCATTGGTTGTTATGGGTCATGTTGTATAATGGGAGGTCATGAGGTCACCTGGGAAGTTCCAAATCCTTTAGACCAGCTCATGTTCCCCCTGAAGCTCACATTTTTCATTGCTATTACCAACTGAACCACTTGTATTTTCTCTTGTTGCCGTTGGCTATAAAGAAGTGTTACATTAACGTCACACAGCTTGTTCACCCTCACAGTCCTGGTACGCGGAGTGAGGTATGTTTGGTTTGTGTTGAATAAGTCAGTGATTGAGAGTGCGTAAGATATAACGTTAATTTCGTTCTGTATATGCTATTCTAATTTGATATAAAGCTTAAATGCTGTGTGGAAATGTGACGCATTATTTTGTTTGAGTACATTCATTATTACTGAATGCTTTGTGTTTAAAAAAAAACACTCATTTCTTGCTCTGTAATTTTTCTTTGTTTGTTTTCACGGTGTCACGAGGTGATACACAGTTCGTGCATAAAGAAAAACTTCAAGCACCTGTCGAGACTCTCTGCTGTGATTTCCTAAGTATCAAGGGCTGCTACACTCGTACCAATTAAGGCAAACCCCAGCCAGGTCATCTATGTCTGTAGGTCTAGCCCCTGGGGCTGAATCGCCAGCTGAGGACAGTTATCAGGCAGGCCAGGAAACACTTCTGATGCCCTTAGCACATGGGCGTTATATGCCCTTAAGCGAAAAACAGTTGAGGAGTGAGGGATGGGTGTGGTTGGATAGAAGGTCCTAGTATGTTTTATAGATTTTTAATAGATATTTTGGGGTATGATGGATATGACTCATATTAGAAATAATGAAGGCGATTTACAGTCATACTTGAGACGTCTCTCACCTGTTTCAACTCAAGTGTAATGGGGTCTGTTACCACTCTTAACTCTCTCTCTCTCTCTCTCTCTCTCTCTCCCTCTCAACCCAACACTCTAAGCTCTTTCTAACATGTCATTTGGACTCCTGCAACAGACAATACCACTTATTATTAACTTTTTATTAGCAATTTTTGTCTGCAATTGCAAAATTTAGCATTAAATTAATATTCATGTCATAAGTACTATTTCATCAATTACTTCTTCCTAAGGACATTTCTTTAGGTATTGTTATTATGAATTTCAGAACACTATGGTGTTCTGGCTTAATAAAACGAATTAAACCTATAGGTTTTCAAAGAAATTCCTGGACATATGACTTATCCAGACTACTTCAGTAAAAAGCCCTGTCTCAAATAAATGAGAGTACATTTTTCTGACTGAATTTTAATTTATTTTATATATATATATATATATATACACACACACAAATACACACACACACACTCCTGAACAAAATCTTAAGACCAGGGAAAATATTACAAGTATTCACACTTTGCACTGGTGGATCGTAACCAGGTTGTAAGTACTTCTTCAAAATGCCAAAAGAAGAAACAAGAGCAAGAGACAAAAAATAGAGAGTAGGCAATTTACTGAAAACTGCATTTAAACTCAAACAGGCTGGTCATTAGCTGATCAAAAGTTTAAGACCATAGCCTTTAAAAGTTAAAATCTGTGCAAAAATATGGCTTTAATGTCATTGTCCTTCAGACAGTCACACTGATCTCCTGATGGCAAAAACAAAAAGGCTTTCTGTTTTTGAACGTGGGAGGATTGTTGAGCTGCACAAGCAAGGGATCTCGCAATGTGCCATTGCTGCCGAGGTTGGACGCAGTAAGACAGTCATTTTAAATTTCATAAAAGATCCTGAGAGTTATGGGACAAAAAAATCAAGTGGTAGACCCAAAAGAATTTCACCTGAGCCGGAGTGTCTGACGGGCTGTCCGTGAAGACACAGGCCGATCCTCGACCCAAATTAAG
This sequence comes from Pangasius djambal, assembly GCA_022985145.1. Taxonomy (NCBI): domain Eukaryota; kingdom Metazoa; phylum Chordata; class Actinopteri; order Siluriformes; family Pangasiidae; genus Pangasius; species Pangasius djambal. Next base: position 23,652,072 of record CM040978.1, read on the forward strand.
GCCCTTACTGATGCTGACTGCAGCCCAATAACCATAAGACAGCATCTGCGAGAGAAGGGCTTAAAGAACAAAAAACATCTTGGAAAGCCACATCTCCTCCCACACCACAAACTTGCCCGTTTGGAATTTGCAAGGGAGCACCAAACATGGGACATTGAAAGATGGAGGAAAGTTTTATTCTCGAACTAGAAAAAATTTAACCTGGATGGTCCTGATGACTTCCAACGATACTGGCATGACAAGGAGATCCCACTGGAGATGTTTTCTACGCGGCACAGTGGAGGAGGCTCCATCATGATCTGGGGTGCTTTTTCCTTCAATGGGAAAATGGAGCTTCAGGTTGTGCAGGGGCGTCAAACGGCGGCTGGCTATGTGGACATGTTGCAGCAGGCACCCCTCTTGACTGAGGGCCCTCGTCTGTGTAGTAATGACTGGGTCTTTCAACAGGGCAACGCTGCAGTTCACAACGCCCGCCCGACGAAGGACTTCCAGGACTATAACGTTGCACTTCTGGACCATCCTGCGTGTTCCCCTGATCTAAATCCCCTTGAGAATGTTTGGGGATGGATGGCAAGGGAAGTTTACAAAAACGGATGTCAGTTCCGGACTGTGGATGCCCTTCGTGAAGCCATCTTCACCACATGGAGCAACATTCCCACAAGCCTCCTGAAAACAGTGGCATCAAGCATGCTGCAACGAGTGTTTGAAGTTATCACCAAGAACGGTGGGGCTACTCACTGCTGAGTCCTTTTTTTTGACACTTTTAGTTCTGTTGTGGGTATTTTTGGGCTATGGTCTTAAACTTTTGATCAGCTGATGAACAGCCTGTTTGAGTTTAAATGCAGTTTTCAATAAATATAATATATAATATAATATAATTCTTTTGACATTTTGAAGCAGTTCTTACAACCTGGTTATGATCCACCAGCACGAAATGTGAATACTTGGAATGTTTCCCCGGTCTTAAGAAGATTTTGTTCAGGAGTGTGTATATATACACACTATATTACCAAAAGTATTCGGTCACCTGCCTTGACTCACATATGAACTTAAGTGCCATCCCATTCCTAACCCATAGGGTTCAATATGATGTCGGTCCACCTTTTGCAGCTATTACAGCTTCAACTCTTCTGGGAAGGCTGTCCACAAGGTTGAGGAGTGTGTTTATAGGAATTTTTGACCATTCTT
>CM040978.1:23653359-23697637 GCA_022985145.1 Pangasius djambal
TTGTTATTGCGTTCTGACAAAGTGTTCTTGTTAGAGTAGAGTGGTGTTGGTGTATTTTGAAAGGGTTAATTTTGAGACATGTTTTTGGAATATTGTTATTTGTGGTGAATCCTAATCATGAAATGAGCCAATATGCTAAGCTGTGTATTTGTGCAGTGAAATGTATGCAGAGTTCTGAAGGAGTGAACTTTTAAATGACTAATGCTTGTTAGCTATTCTTAAAAATTGCAATTTCTTTTTAATTAAAAGTATCAACAAATTAAATTCACCATACAAACTGGATAAAACAAGGAATGGCTCTATACCATTGCTGTTAGCCTTGTATTCATGAGGGAGCCTACTGTAAGTATAAAGCCATCATAAATGATCAAATGAATGTGTGAAATACATTTTTGAAGAAAATGTTGCACAAATTATGTTGGTGTAGTGGAATCATATATTCAGGTGAACATTTTGGATCATGCAAACCTGCCAGTGCATAGCCACTCACCTTGTCCTTATACCATTAGTTTTATACCACTAAAATGGAGACTAATAGTATTCACATGGCACAAGTCAAAGGTCAACAGTTTTCAAATCACACTTTAAGTTTATGCTGAACAGCTAATTGCAGAAGAACATATTATACAGAGAATGAAATAGTAAGGGGTCACTTTACTCAAATATTTTAAAATCCCTTTTGAAGAACCTTAATTTGCACAGGCAAATTCAAGTGACGTTTGTTTTAAAAAATAATTGTTTTGTCACTAGACAATGAAATCTCCAACTGCATTCATGTGGTCATAAATCATTTCTTTATATCAGTGTCCTATTTATTGACTCCATCAGCAGTGTTGGGTAGTAGCTAATCTACAAGTAGTGATGTTACTAGCTACATTTTCAGTCCTGTGAGAGTAGGTGAGCCATTTTCAAAATAAAGTAGCTTTTCCAGTTACAAGTTTTTAATGTTTTTTGCAGCTACTTTTTCCCTTTTCACATAACCAGTTCACTGTTATTTTTTCATTGAACAAATCGCAATGTGCAAATTGTTGTATCCGCTCAGAACTAAGTTCAATATTTCTGTCTGTGTAGAGTGTACATTAGTGTGCACCTCTTGTCTGGGAATAACACCACTGTGCTGCAGTTAAAGAGGATGGATTCTACTAATGATAAAAACATGATTATTGAACATCCTTGGCCATAATTATCAATGTTTATGAGCATGAAATATTCACACGGTAATGGATACACGTTTGATTCTTGCCTGTGGAAACCAGAAATTAAAATATTATCTACATCCAAAACTTAAGCACCAATTTAAGGCGAGTAGCATTATCTTTTTGGTAATTATTGTAGGGTGATCAGGAGTGATAGCATTAGGTACTGAGCATTTTATGCTAAACTAATGTGATTAAGCAGTGACTATCAAAACTGTTATGGCAACTGTTTTGGAGCATGAAAGCTGACCTCAGAAATTTAGCCTAACAGCTAGCATCAGTCAGTGTAAAATAATGGGCATTGATGACAAGCATTATTATCCATATTGCAGGAAAATCCCAATCTTAGCTATTTATTTCAGTACTATATAAATTAGTGTATGCCCATTGACATTAAATGACTACATTTTTCCAGAACTGAACCAAGTGGAGTAAGACCTCTTTGTATCTGTTGCTTATTTGCTGATGTTGTTTTACAGTTTAGTAATATGAACTATGTCTTACTAAGAGTGGTTTACAAATAGAAAAGCAAAATCTCTTAGTTATTGCATACCCTGTACAAGGCATGTGTTCTGCCCTATTTCAGTATTTCACTACCAAAATGAAAAGCAATATGTTTCTCAGTACTGCACAAAATATAAATGTATTTATTTATTTATTTATTTATTTATTATTATTATTTTATTTTATTTTTACAAATAGAATAAGGCTTTCTCAGTGAAATCCCTCACAATGGGGCACAGGCACTGGTCAGCACCAGCACTCGTTAACACAGGCATGTTGCTATTTTGATTGTGCGCAAACCATTTTTTAAAATAATTTTATAATTGTTTATGATCTGTTACCATTTAGTGATCACAAATTAACACGAAGCACTAACTTGGGTGGAGTGAAGTAAAAGAGGATGTGGCATTTAAAATCTACCAGTTCAGACATAGTGAAGACTTTCACTTTTAAATTTTATTTTTGTGTCTATATTTATTGTTCTCCTATCCATATACAAATATAGAGTGGGTAATGTACTGTGCATTCAGAAACATGGTGCAACATAAATGACAACATAGAACTGATATGTAGGACAAGGACAAGAAGAAGATTTACTGTCATTGTAACATGCACGTAACGAAATTTTACTTGGCAACACTCATAGAGCAGCTTTCAACAGTAATAAACACAAGAAAATATAAAAATATAATGAAATAATATAACTATACAGGGCATTATAAGACATCGAACATAAAGAGCGAGATAAGATAACAGGACAACATAAAAAGGGGTAGGGCAGTATGGGTAACTACAAAGTAAACACTACCCATGTAAACACTACCCACTCTGAACTCTGAAGTAGTCACATAATCATCTCAATATTTTCTCAGGCTTCAAATGTAGATTTCTGTTGCATTTCCGTTCTTTCAGTTAGTTCCTGCAGAAGTGACCCAAAGCTACATAATTTGAAATGCAACCAAGCCTGTGTCACTGCTCCACTTTCACTGCCAGACAAAGTCTAATGCCAGTTACTGAACTCATCACAAACTCTTTCAAAAGTGGAACAAACAGCATTCACTGAGTTATAATAGTCTTTGGCATGTATTGTCACTGTTTCAGCATTTACAGATAAACACAGTCCTGTGATTATTTATCCAGTTCATACACCATCTGTAATTGGAAAGATGAATAATATCTATAATTGGAAAGATGGATAATATCTATCTGTTTTTGGATTTTAATAATAATAAGAAGAACAAGAACAAGAACAAGAAGAGAAGACCCTCATGCATCTTTGTAAATTTCTTTGAGCCAAAGTAAAAACAGGAATGACTCTAGAATGAATAAATTGAATTTTTCATTAGGCAGAAAACTAGCAGAAAATACAGTGTGAGCTTCGAAGACATGGAAGTGTGAGACAAAAAGCTTTTAAGACAAACTTGGCTGTGTCTAGACCTGCATAAATAGTTTGCTTTTATTCCCTTCATGTCAGATGCTTCTCGTTTGTGACCCCTGCAACCTCTCTTTTCCTGCTGGCATGGTTGCCAGGGAAACAGTGTAATGGAGAGAAAGGGTGGTGGAGGTGGAGAGGGTCTCTGAGGTCTGCCTCTCCCCTATGTCTCTTATTTGGTATGGCCTGCTGAATTTGTTATATCTAATTATAAACAGAATCTATAGAGCTTAGAGTTATGGCACTGAGACAACCTGAATACAAATGAGCTGACTGGGCAAGAAAATAACACGTAACAATCAAAAATATACCAAACTATTACCTCTCTGCCTGCAGGGCAGTTGCTCTACTTGAGTGTCCAATTGCAGTTTTGCTGGAACAGTGTGTGTGTGCAGTGTTGGTACCTATGACTGAATGACCCACCACCTGCCTTATCACCTCACGCAGATGCAGTTTCACCACAACAGTCAAGAGCACTTGCTTTTCAAGGTATGTGAGCAATGGCCAACACCAGTGTCAGACACAGAAAGAGAGGATAACATCAGGTTGAGCTACTGTATAAGAAAAATGCTGTGTGTCAGCTACAACATATTTAGTGCTGCTTTTCCCTTTTGGTATCACATCAGGGAGACCACTGACCACCTATAACTTTGCAGTAAGTGAGACTGAAAATTTGTGCAACACTGCCAAGGCTGCTATGCCATCCTTACTTTTCTTCTATGTGTTTGCCTTGCGTTTCCTCCCTCGAGGACATAGCAATAGCTTTGTGGGCAATGTGCACTGGAGGACTGGTGTGTGAAATGCAGCTGGTGTGTCTCCCTCTGCACCTTCTGGCCCATCTCATTTGTGACTTATCTCTCCATCTCAGCTTTCATTTGCCTCTCCTTCACTTTTATTAAAATAGGAAAGGGTTGCCATAATGCCTCCCACAGACAGAACTCATTGGTGATGCGTCTTAATACCCAACAGCGATAAAGCAAAAAGTTCTTTTAAAGTAGGAGTGTAATGCAATTTTAACAGCTATCCCATTAGATGCCAATTCTGTAGGAGTTGTGCTGATGTGTGAAGGGAGAATGGCTGGTGATAAATTGCAGTGAGAGCTGTGAAATTTGCTTTGTTAATTGCGTGGGTGGCTGCAGGAATAGAATACTGAGAGAGCCCCATTTGACTGCTTCACTGAGCAAATTTTATAGCCATCCATGGACTGTCCAAGTCCATGGACTGTGCAGCGTACTTTCGGCAAGCAATTAGAAATAGCTAGTTAGAATCACTGCTAGCTGGCAGGGAAATAAATTACACTAAATATACAGTCCAGCACTCATTTATCAAGACTGTGTGTATCCTATAGCTATATAGGTATACATTCGTCAGGTCATGTTGTTACAGGAAAAGTAGTTTTTAACTATTAACAAGTATTATCCACTTTTACAATACATTGTGTCTGTACAGACACATTTCAAACCAGCTTGGACAAACAAGCTTGTCATCTCAATTCATTTAATGACTAAAATGCACTACTAGAACAGAAACATGCCAGAACGTTTTATCAAAACAGCAGCTCTACTAACAAGAACACTTTGTTGTGTCAGCACAAAAAGAACCTCTAAGAACTGGTGACATTACAGAAGGTGCACTATGTAAGTACAGTATGTATTGATGATGTAGCATTTTACCTCACTATAGTGTAGTTTGTATATTAATTGTTGATTTTCCCTTGGTTGGATTTTAATAACAAACAGAATAGCATCTTGACTGCATACAATACTGTATATCATATACAACAGGAAAACATCAGTTAAAAAATGAAATGTGCTAGAAAGAAAATAAAAAATACTAGCATTACAGAAAAAAATAAACTTGATCATAATCTTTCTACCTTTCCTTTAGCTTAGTTAATAGTAAATTATATAGGAGAAAAAGTGACTCCATTTTTATTGGACTGTAAATCAGTATGTGACTGCATAACCGCATGCCTTTTTGGCCCATGGAAATGTCTGCACTTTTTCTTTCCTGTTTCCTTCCATAGAGATCTGAAAAATGAAATGAAGCCCTGATTCAGGATTTATGGGATGATATTACTGCACATATTGTGCTGTTGGCACCTCTTTGACTCACCGTGACCCTTTTCTCCATCTCTCTATCATTTTTAGTGTTTTGACTGTAGTTCAGGTGGTATTGTGTGTAATTTAGCTAAATTCTTATACATTTGACATCCAAACTCCTATTTGGTTGAAGGAGTGAAAATGATGTTATTAGGAATGGATTTTGTGTCAAAACAGTTCACATTGAACACTGTTGCACTGAGCAACTTTGTGAAGAGTTCTGAAAAAGTGAAGCATTTTATATAGGAAGTTAGCATTTTATATTTTGTTATATTTATATTATATTATATTGTATAATATATTTATATTTTGTTTGTTTGTTTTTAGTTGTCTTGCATGTTTTCCCCTTGTCTGTGCCAGATTCCTCTGGGTACATCTCTTTCCTGAATTCAGTTATGGCTGAATTATGGATTTGGAGTGCTCTATATGCTTGCTCTTGACATGGTATACTAAATGACATTTTATAACCATAAAAATCCCCAGGTTATCTGTTACCCTAAAGGAACTATGCCACACTAACACACATTTCTCATATATTAATGCAGTTTTCTGCTAATGGTAAATGACACCTCAGCTTCATTATTCAGTTGATTCATTTGAACTAACTCCTATATGTAATGTGCAAACACTCAGTTGTGAACTTGAGACTCTTAATTAGACATTTTAAAACCTGAACACATGCTTCAAATGAAAAGCTTTAGGGAAGTTAAAAGACTGAAAAAAAAAAATTATTCATTTTTTTAAACAGCCATATATTGGCCAGTGTTGCTCTGGAACCGCAGTCTGTCCTGGGAACATTGAATGGGACGTCTGTCCATGTACAATAGAGCACCAAGCACACACACTCATTCAATCCATTTACTGGTGTCCTTTTTTGAGGTGGAAGAAATCAGAGAACCTGAAGGACACCTACTCAGACATGGGAAGAGTATATCTCCACACAGACAGTAACCCAAGCTCAAGACTGAACCAGAAATGGAGACCTTTTAGTTTGTTTGTAATGTACATCTCCGTTACATAAAGCTGTGTTTTGAAGAGACTACTAGAATTTACTCCATAAAACCCATAAAATCAAATCATGACCGCATGTCAACAACTGGAGAGAAAAAATATTGCTCTTGTATTCCATAATTTATTAGCATCATGTTTGCGAGTGCCCATGGCTAGATTTGTACTTACAACGTGAGTGCCATGGCTGGATCTCGGCTGAATTAATTCTGGTCCCTCAAAGTATCAGTGACATTTTGGATGCAAAGCAATAATCCCCAGCTACACTGTTATTAATTACAAGGTTGCCATAAACAAAAAACGGAATGGTTGATCTGGTCCTTCTGTCCCTCTCTTTGTTGAGCTACACATGCTACTCCTGAGATACCAGTGATATATCCTGATGCCCTACTTCTGGTTGCTGATCACTCACTGCTGCTGGGGTGGCCCCACATGGACGGCCTGAAGATCAGTGGGATTTCTGGGGATGGTGCCACTTGGGGGCCATGGAGATATCTTGGGGATCTCATATGGGGAGGTGTACTATGATGGCTTGGGACTGCGATTGCTCTCAAGGTTTCTTCCTCATATCGTCTCAGGGAGTTTTTCCTTGCCGCCGTCACGCATGGCTTGCTCATTAGGGAAAAATTCACATATTTACAATTTATTTTGTTTTAATTTAATTTGAATCTATTTATTTCTGTTTTGTGACAATGTCCATTGTTAAAAGCACTATACAAATAAAATTGAATTGAATTGAATTGAGTCCTTGCTGCATTCTTTGGCCAGCTTTTTCCTGTTTTCCAATTACCAATTACCAGCCACAAAGGCTGTGGCTTCTATCTTTGTGACTATCTATTTCTAATATGTATTTATTTATTTGTTTGTTTGTTTGTTTGTTTGTTTTGCTGATGATTGCACAGGATGAGCATGTGACAATCTATAACCATTTTTGTGTAGATGTAGTTTGACCTGATCATGTTGCCTGGGGTGGACATGTGCCATGAGATAAAATCTGAGCTTTTTACCTACTGATTGTGTCATTAAATTCCAGCAGTGTAGATAGTGGAAATAGTGGCTTTGAGCATGTTATTACACTACAAGTATGATCGTGCCAGTCATGCTGAGAAAATGAGAGATACTAAACTGTCAAACCAGAATTATTGAAAAAAAAAGGAAGCAGTTAAAAAGGATAAAAATTATCCAAGGCTTTCTTAAGAGTTGGCTGATTATCATGAGAATTATTATTTTTTTTTTTTGTTTTTATATCTTGGTAGCGACCAAATGTCCCCACAAGGATATAAATATTTGACAGTTTTTGACCTTGTGGGGACATTTGGCTTGGTGTGTGTGTGTGTGTGTGTTTGTTTGTGCAGGTACATGGGGCTGCTCATTACCAAGCAAGATCTTTGGGAACTTAAGTCAGTGTTTTTTGGGACTAAAACAGTGTGACTCCAAGACTATGGAGTCTACATAGACACACATTGCCTCTACATAGACAAAAACAGCTTGATACAATACATACACAGGAAAACATAGGTAATGACACGGTACTACACAAAACAATAAGATATGTTGATAATTGCATAATTCTATATGTGCTACATGAAAGTTTTGATGTTTTACTAATATTTTAAATATTATGCTCTGCATATACACCATTCAGCCATAGCATTAAAACCACCTGACAAATACTGTGTAGGTCTCCCTTGTGCTGCCAAAACAACTCTGACGCATCGAGGCATGGACTCCACAAGATCTCTGTGGTATCTGGCACCAAGGCGTTAGCAGCAGATCCTTTAAGTCCTGTAAGTTGTGGGGCCTCCATGCATCGGACTTGTTTGTCCAGCACATCCCAGTTGCTTGATTGGATTGAAATCTGGGGAATTTAGAGGCCAAGTCAACACCTTGAACTGTTTGTCATGTTCCTCAAATCATTCTTGCACAATTTTGTAGTGTGGCAGGGTACATTATCCTGCTGAACACTGGAATATCTTTGCCACGAATGTAATGATGTAAAAGAAAACATGATTCATCAGATCAGGCCACTTTTTTCCATTGCTCCATGGTCCAGTTCTGATGCTTGGGTGCCCATGAAGCTGTCACTGGTTCACAAAGGAAGTTGTCCTTCCTTGGACCATTTTTGGTACATACTAACCACTGCTGGGAATACTGGGAACACCCCACAAGCCTTCCCTTTCCTTCTCAGTTAACAAAGTCTCACAGCCTGAAGTAACTGTACTTCTTCAGCTACCTGAAATACATGGTACATGGCACATAACATGGAACTGCTATAAGAGCCACTCCTGCTATTTGATTGATACTGGTTTCAAGCCCCTAATTCATCTGTTGTCATCTAATGAAAATAAAAACTAATGGTTTTAGTTTTCCCACTAGCTTTTCCACTGAAGATACCTTTGGCTCATATGCAAAAAACATATGTTACAGAAAGTGTTACTCTACTGATATTGGTCAGTTAATTTATATAATATGGCAAAGGTACGATATATGCTTCCTTTTTGTTTCTGTAAACATTCTCAGTTGTTTTTAGCTAGTAAAAGGCTTTCATCTATAAAAGTGCTGTTTGCATAACACTGTTTGATTCTTCACATAGGGCTTCACATTGAATTGACATACCTTTGATGGAGAACCTTAGGATTAGACACTTCAGAGAGAGCAGATTTTTCATGGTTCCTGCTTGTTTCCTCCAAGAAATGGGTCATGCAAGAACTAAAAATGCCTGCATCCTTTTCCAACTGTACTCACATCAATGCATTTTCCATCAGTACATTTCTCTTTCTATAAAGGACGCAATATTGCATTAGGCATCTGTCAATCACACTTTCAGGGCTGGTTATACAGTGTAATTAATTAACATGGATCAGCTAACTGAACTCTGTTTCACCAAAGCAACTAAATAATAATGAAGGTTATAATAATGAACTTTCCACACTGACATTTGTGAAGGAGAGCTTCTAGATATTAAGTATTGGTTCAATTTTAAAATTTCTGATGATGCTTTTATATAGCTGTTGAAATTCTGAAATAAGCCACTTTTATTTTTTTCTGCCTATCTTTGTTTAATTTGATTAAATTACATCATAGAAGTGTGAGATGGTCAGTAGTATGTGGAGTGAAACAGAAAACTGGGCTTGACATTTGCATTATGGGCTTGACATTTGCATCATGTCTCTAGTGTAGCTGTGCAAGTGATACTGGCATCAAAATTCTATTAATGTATCTGTGATGAAATCCATTAAATCAGCAGGTGCGTTATTGGATGATTACAGGTGCGGATAGCTTAAGTGTAGCTGCGAGCAAAAAACAACCTAAATAAAAAAATAAAATAATAAATGCATCACAATAAATCCCCAGAAGCTTGTAATTGGCTCCACTATGTCACACATTTGCATAAGCATTTTTTTTTAAATGAGGCCTGACCCTCAATGTCATTTGTAAAATTTTAATTAAATGAAATAAAAATGAAATAAAATACCAGCAAATAGCAGAAAACATAAGTGGTAAATGATGGAGTACAGTCAAATTTGCTGTTGTCTGATCATTGCGATTTTCTCCTGTAGAGGCAAGAACAAGCGTGAAGAGTCACAAGTAAGGTGTATTAGACTTCCTGACAGTACACTTTGTTTTCAGAACTTACCTATTTATCAATCTTCTTTATAGGCTGCTATTTAGGTTTACATCAAACATTGCACAGTTCTTACAATATAGGCTACATGCAGTCTGCACTTGTTTTTTTTTGCAGTAATTTTATTATTTAAATGAGATGACAATAAAATGAACTTTATTAGTGGATGGTTCAAATATATGAAATATGTTAGAACAATAGTGCTGATTAGAGATCAGCTTTTTACATCTACATAGTGATAGTGAGATTAATATTTTGAGATACAGATATTTTGGTTTGCACAGTAGGTGTGGAATAACACATACTGTATATCAATTATCGGTGCACTAACCTTCTTTCTCTTCAGCTTATATTTGACGTAGGGGTGGCAGAGGGCAAAGTTAGACTTCACTTTGTCATTCACTCAACATGGGTCAGAGAAATAGCCTGTTTACATTACACAACACTCGAGTGGTTCATAAATATTAATCCTGCTTCAATAGAGGAGGTAGAATTAACCAGCCAAGAGCTGTTGGTTCCTTGCACGGACAGGCACACATAATAGAATAGATGGATAGGATAGGGGTTTCTGATCAATACTTATCTACACTTGTAAATATAGAGAGGGAACAAGGGTAGGAAATGCAGATGTAGCAGATGAGCACAGCTGTTTAAATATAGCTGTTTTCTTATAACCTGTCCCTATATGGTACAATGCTATATGACCATGAGCCACCAGAACAGCTTTAATGCACATTGGCAGATTCTACACATCTCTGGCTCTGTACTGTACACTGGAACACTATTCTTTTAAAAGATATTCTCTTAATTAGTAGTAAAGAATACTTTGTAACAAAATAAGAGTTGCAAAATAAGAGAGACCACTCCCATCAGGATAGAAATGCTTCATCATTAGATAAAGGTTGTTGTTGTTCCTCATCTTCTTTCAGCTGCTCCCGTTAGGGGTCGCCACAGTGGATCATTCATTCGCATATTGCTGACTGTTCCCTTGAAGAAGACAAGTGAACCCAAATTATGTCAGCAAAATGCCTCACACAGCATGAGAGCCACCAGATTTTTTCTTTACTTTATTTTTTAACTTTAATATTAGATGTGTCAAGTAGAATGTCACTGTTAAGAAGCAAAGCAAAGCAAAGAGCTTAGCAATAAAAGCTTAGCAATAGTGTGGTTTGTGACTGAATAATGGGCATAGTGAATTTAAAAATATGTACTAAAGAAAACCCAGGTACTCAACAAGACATTTATTTTTCAGCTTATGTACACCCACCTTGATGGATGGATGGATGGATACAGATGGATACAGCATAGCTTATTATTGTTATGATTATTATTTCGACACCAATTAATGGCTATGTTTACACGCACATCAAATTCTGTTTAAGGTCTATATTCGGGTTGCAGCCATATTCTGAATACAATGTTTATATGTGTACAGGCATCTGAATATTCCTGTATGCCTGAATTGCCATTCCTAAATACCTAGTCTACAGCTAAGTATCCGTTAGCACCCACAATTCCTTGTGGACTGAGCATGTGCATAGGACAACACAATTATTAGCATAAATAACAGTATTGCATTAATGTTCAACTCATTATCAGCAGATAATACTAAAGTGCAGTGTATACAATAGAACAAAAAAAAAAATCTGTGTATGCCTCTCATGCAAACTGACTTGGTATAGTAGGCAGACAGAAAAGATGAACTGTAGGGGTAAGTCAGCAGGTCTAACATGCAGATCAGTTAAGTAGTCTAATGACCTGAAGAAGCTGTTCATAAATATGGAAGACTTGCTTTGGATGATCTGTAACTTTCATCCAGATGGGAGGTTAGTGAATAGATCATTGGTGGTGTGAGAATCAGCTATCTCAATTCTGCAGACCTTCCTTATACATCCACCATTTTGGTGTAAATGTTCTTTATAGGAAGATGGAGAGTCTTCCCATTCTAACTGCCTGATACAGAACATTGCATCAGATGGACTACAGAGACAAGCACTCCCAGAAAGCTCTGCATAGTTTCTCCTGTCATATAAGCCATGTGCAGAGGGTTGTGAGCCACACATGGGGACTCAAGTTGCACACTGACTTACTCGGACTTGAACTTGAGACTGAAGACTTTCAGCCTGGATAAAAACATAAACAAAATAATAAATTAAGATCATAAATAATTCAGGAAATTGATTAAATTACCCTGCACAGTTATTTATTGCACTTCTATTTGAGTGTAGCTGCAGCAGTAAAGAAAAAAAATCATTCATTTTTTTAATTAGAGATAGTAATTTGGAGCAGCAGGAAGCATAGTGGCTGTCAATAATGTGGGTGGAGTCAAACAACGCATTAAATTTAAACAGTTTATGCAAATGAAGGATGAGGAGTGAAGTAATATGACAACTACGTCTTGTTTTTCTTTTTAATCCAACAACAGTAAGTGAGGGTAAACTATAAAAAGGTCACTAAAGGTCAGTGCTATTTTATATTTAAAGTGGTATATTAATGGTGTTTACCCTCCACTACACCCTAATCTCAAGCTTAAATCATGCTAGCGATATTTCCCTAAACAAGGGAAATCCCTAGAAACATTTCATTGCATTACCAAAAATAAATAAAACAATTGATTGGTTAAATCTTGATTAGTACATGTCTAAATGGCATCCAGGTGATTTATGGTGCAAAGGCATCATGCATCATGCAAACTACACATCATGCAGAAATGCATCATCATAACAGAGTCTTCCCATATATTTAATACTACAGTACATTTTCTAAATGTGACTTTCAAACAACTAGACATAATATTCTTTTTAATAAATATAAGTAAGAATATTTAAGACTGAATGTATATATTTAAACATGTTACTAGCAAACAATAAATTGATTTATTGATGGATGTGTCTTTTATTTCTTCAGGCACAATTCCATTAAGCTTACAATGTCCTTTATAAAGAAGATGTGACAAAATGAAGTTCAGTACATGCAATCCAGAATATCAATACACATTCACTCCAGAAAGCCGTCGATGAATAAGGAACAGGAGCAAAAGAAATTTGCTTCTTTAGCAGCATTGTACTCTCCTCTGTCAAACGCCACTGAAATTGATGATCTTAATGTGATTTAGATTTAGATTAGAACATCACTCATTTCCTCACAGGATACTCACAGCACCCTATACCATTAAAGATGCTTAATGAATGTATGATCCTTCTGTGTTTTTTAAACGCACACCCGAGGACATTTCAATGGACAACTAGCCAAATAGCAGCTTGTGTAAAATCAGAGATTTGAAATATCTGTTCAACAACATCAAAGTCATGTTTTCATTTCTAACTCTGGCTGATCCCTTGTTGATCTCAGATAGTTTCTACACAGGTTTCTATGTACAACAAAATGGGGGAGTGAGGGGTTATTTAGCTGGAAATAAAAAGAAGAGTGTTGTGTGAGGATTGTGTTCTTGGTGTTTAATGGGTACACTGAGTACTAGGTCAGTGAATGCACTGATCCAGTCCCCTTAGTAAGGGGGAATGACATTATAGCATCGCTTGTCTTCTTCTCTTAATCTCCTGGTGTGCAGTTCTTTTGTGTGCCTCGGACTGACTTGCCAGGGCTGCACCGAGTAATTTCCTCATATGTAAGTTGCTTTGGATAAAGGCGTCTGCTAAATGAATAAATGTAAATGTAATCATTACTTGATGTGCAGTCAAATGCACTTTGCAGGACACTGGCCTTGTTTTTTGGTTCGCCAAAGGTGCTCTAAGCATAGTGGTGTCTCCCAACAGGGCCTGGCGTGACAGTGCCCAAAACTGCAATTTTGTAAGTAATATTTATATAGCTTTACCAGCTCTTGATAAGTTAGTGGTGAGGCCATCGTGACTAAACCATTAGACCATTTTCTGGGGTAATTTATCACTGTCTGTCATATGATGTTGAAGTGAGACAAAATAGAACTATCACCTGCCTATCTTTACATTGTTTATTTAAAAAAATTCAAACAGGTTATTTTACTACTGTCTTTAAAACGTGAATATGCAATGGCAGAACAATGGGACCCTTTACATTACATTACATTTGAGCCATATCTATGGTGCATATCCAAATAATATCATAAACATATGCACACCCCCACACCCTTAATATTTCATAAACAGTCAATAACTTGGCAGCCTTCTTATGGTCAGTAGTACTGTCTATATCTGCTTAACACTATAACAGCAAAGAGACAAGAGACTTACATTTACATTTATGGCATTTGGCAGACGCCCTTATCCAGAGTGACTTACAAAAGTGCTTTGAAGCCTATCAAAAAATACATTCTCATACTGGCTCGCTAGGTCACGAACCAGGAATACCATCAGTCCAAAAATCTGTTGGGGAGGTAATAGACAAGCGCTCAGACAATACATTTTTTTTAGAGTGCTAATTTAAGTACTTTAGGAAGAGGTAAGTCTTTAGACGTCGTTTGAAGACTGCCAGTGACTCAGCTGTTCGGACATCTAGGCATGCGTAGGCACTTATTGTTTTCATTAGTGTTCTTAGGGGGCAAGCACCAAAGGTGCATAGGCACCTATTGTTTTCGTTAGTGTTCTTCTTATTATTATTCTGCTTCTTCTTCCACTCTTGAGACTATGGTAGTCCATAGAACCGTACATAGGAAAATTATGAAATTTGGCACAGAGATAGAGGACAAGCAGAGTCTGAAATGTTATCTGAGCAAATCTGGAGTCACTATCTCAAACCATCTAGTGTCACCAACAGAATTTCACTCATGTTTCTTCCAGTAATAACCTTTGAACTGTAAGGGCTAGAAACAAAATTATTTTTTCTTCTGATTCTTTAGTTTCAATTTCTGCCTGACTAGGTTTTCTGCCATTTTGAATTTTCTGAAAAACCTACCTTCCCAAACTCCTCCTAGACTGTTTGTCCAATTTTGATGAAATTGTTGAAAAAAATTTTGACTTTTTTTTTTTTTAATTTTTGAAAAAAAAGCTGTCATCTTCAGACCATGCTGAAAAAAATTATGGAAGTGGATCAGTGAAACTATTCTCGAATAATAAGCAAACAAATTTGATGGCGAGCACTCCGAAATGGTTGTGAGGCTATATCTCCATAACGATTTAGCCTATTTAGACCAAACTATGTCATAGCCATTGTGAGTTGAGCCATGGTGAGTCAGCTGCACAGTTTCAGATTTTTGTTAAAAATTATAATGCAATTTCAAAAAAATGATAATAGCTTTTGACTCCTTTTGCTTATTGTCATGTCGCTAGTCTCGCTAGATTCCTTGGGTCATGCCGAGAATAATGATACCAATTACGCCATGGTCGGCCGAATTTGCTGCCCGCCATTTTGAATTTCCTGAAAAATCTACTTTTTCGAACTCCTCCTAGACCATTTGTACAATTTTCACGGAAATCGAATTAGATCATCTTCAGATCATGCAAACAAATTCCAGTTGATTAGTCAAACCATTCTCAAGTAACATGTAAATGAATTTGATGATGAGCATGCCAAAATTGACATGAGGATATATCTCCGTAACGCTTTAGCGTATTCAGACCAAACCATCATAGCCATCATAACTTGAGATCAAACTTCATATATGTTATAGCTGTCACGACTTGAGCGTACCTGCACTGTTTTGGAACAGCACCACCTAATGCTCACAAGATATGAAAAAAGCTAATTTTTGCTTTCCAGACCATTCGTCCGATTTTCACCAAATTCGATCATCTTCAGTCCATGACAGTAATAGGTTATGGATTTTGTGTTGCTAGACCAAACCGAAATGTCGGTTCAAAACCAGTGATATACATTTTTCCTCAGTAGGCCATTTTATCTGTCTGCCATTTTGAGTCATGTTAAAAACGTACTTTTTTGGAGTCCCCCTAGACCATTTATCCAATCTTCACAAAATTTCACATAGGTCATCATCAGAGTATGCTGGCAAAAAAAGGTCTTGATATCTCAAACTGTTTCCGTATAACACACTGACATAGGGTTGCCTGTTGCACTGAAACATGATATGTAAATCATGACCATGCTGTGATGCTTGCTTATCTCCTTACTTTGCCTCTGTAATGCTTGGCCCCGTAATTGCTGCTTGCAGCTATATTTATTATTCTGCTTCTTCTTCTGCTTTGAGTCTATGGCAGCCCACAGAACCATACATAGGAAAGTTATGAAATTTGGCTCACAGATAGGAGGCAGTCTGAAATGTTACCATAGCAAATTTGGACTTGCTATCTCAAACCCTCAAATTTGCACTCATGTTGATGCTAATAACTTTAGGAATAGAAACAAAATTATTTTTTTTCTCTGATTCCTTGGCTTGTGTCAAGTCAGATGCACACTATGACATCATTTTCTGTCATGAAAATATTTCCGCCATTTTGAATTTTCTGAAAAACCTACCTTTTCAAACTCCTAGATCATGCGTCTGATATTCATGAAAATCAAATCAGATCATCCTCAGACCATGCCGACAAAAAGTTATCGAAGTCAAGTTGATTAGTCAAACCATTCTCAAATGACGTCTAAACAAATTCAACGATCAGCATGCTGAAATGGATGTGAGGCTCTCCTTAACACTTTAGCATATTCAGACCAAACTTAGTACATGTCTTAGCCATCATGACAGAACAGTGCCACCTAGTGCTCATGAGATATGGAAAAAAGAACATATTTTGGCTTTTCGGACTGTTCATATGATTTTCACCAAATTCGACTCAGATCATCTTCAGTGAATGCCAGCAATAATTATGGATTTCTATTGGTAGACCAAACTGAACTGTCGGTCCGACTGACTTAAAAATTGGCATGCAACGTCTTTGTCCATGTCCATTATTGTCTATGAGAATAATTGTGTATCTTAAGAACATGGCCACCATCTGCCAATCACATTTCAGTAGTTTTTATACAACATTACCAAAGACTGCTCAAAACAAAACACTATGGACATATTTGCCTTTTGGGCTTAGCAGTTTTAAAAAAAAAAAGAAAGAAAGAAAAGAAAATCAGTCACCAGGTGGCGCTGTCATGTTGTACATGCATATGAATCGTTTTATATAATGTGGTTTTTCAGAGAAACCCAAGGCTCTATTTGTGCAACTGTTGAAATTTTATATGTGCCATTGTAACCATCTCCAGACAATGGCATATCAGTGCATCTACTGGTCAAAAGTTATATGAAATTATACACATCAAGTATTTCTCCTTAAGGTTTGTGAATTATTTATCTTAAAATCATCATTACTGTCACATCACTTCAATAATCATTACTATTTTAACTCAAATTGTCTTGCCCTGAAGGTGCCTGAGAAATCTGTGGCAAGCAGCACAGCAAATTTTGCCTTTGTTGTGCTTGGCCACATAATTGCTGCTTACAGCTTTATTTATTTATTCATTTATTTATTTATTTAAACTGTGTTCTATGCGAAATGGAAACCTATTAGCAGGGCAGATCAGTATAATCTGGCAATGTTGTGATTTACTGCGGCAAACAGGTATATTGTTGTGTTTGCTGCTTATAACACCAAAAAGTGTCAATGCTTCCCAGTTTTTCCTTGCATAAAATCTATTTAAAGTAGCCTGCCAGCAGAATGATAGCCAGGAAAGAAGCTGCCCAAAATCCTTAATTAAATGTTTGATTGTAAACCTTTTTTAATGAGTGCTAAAAAGCTGTTGAGACAGTTGTGAAAACAACCAGAGGAGAGTCAGACTAAACAGAACAGCTGTCATAGAATAAGTGTCAGATCTGGCATGCACATGGCACAACAATAGCCTTGTCTGCATTGAGAGAGTGAGAAAGTGTAAATTCACTGCTGTGTGCACCGAATCAATGAAGCATTCTGCTTATTCAAACCTTTGATAAAGCAGTCTATCTTAAAAATGTTTATTAGGCTTGGTTTGGCTACACTGAAGCAATATGTCATGTTCCAATAATAGGTCTGAGCCACCAATGACAGTTATTTAGCTGCTGTTTATAAAGGACAGAAAGAGTAGTGTAGAAGAATTTTACACTTCTTGTTCCACTCAATTCTTTATGCTGTCTTATCGTTAATCATCGCATTCACATTATCGATCAGTCATTTGAGAGGACAGTGCTCAGAGGTCCAGTGGTGGTTCTCTGGCAGTTTTGGGATTTGACTTAGCTCCATTCTGCTCATTAGCACAAGACACATCAAGAGACACAACACAAGAACGGGTGAAAATTTTGACCTTTTTTACATTCTCAGATTGAACTGAGGAAATAAAATGTTTGTCTACAAAAGCCTGACTTTTATTAAAATATTACATATTTTCACCTGAGATCAATATTACAAAGCACAGACAGATTCTGAGGTCACACCCTGTAAAACTATAGCAGTTGTTTATTAAAAATGTTCCAAGTACACAGTATCCAAATGCCTCATCTGTCTACCTATCTATGTACATGCTGTGTACTATATACTATAGCTGTAATATTTAATAATAAATTTGTGCAGTTCATTATTAAATATTACAGCTATAGTGTCTACCTGTGATTTCCATTCAGTACCAGGCTGTGGGATTAAACGTCATATGTAATGGTACGAAGCATGTCCTTAGCAGTTTTTTGACCTTGCAGTATCATTAGAAATCAAATGGACATATACGTCGCCATTGCACTACTTTTACAAGACCACCCTAGGGAGGAAAGCTTCATTAGAGCAGTGTTTCTGTTAGCTAAAAGACTGATCCTTATTAAAACTGCATATTAGGGAGACAGAGGTTATGCAGGGTAAGCCTAACTGCTTAATCTCTCTGCTAATCAATAGGTACTGCAAATGCAGGAGCTATAAAGATGCTAAAAAGACAGATGCATGGTACATAAAACAGGAAGCTTAAAAACCATATACTCATCTTTGTTTTTTCCGGCCTGATTGAATGGCCTGATTAAAAGCCCTTACTCCTGGAACAGACCTGAACACCTTCTCTTAATCACATTACTCTTTCTCCCCCATAGAGAGGCAAGCTGCTGTTAAGTTTGTTGAATCCTCAGGGCACCATTGCCTGTCAGCAATGAAATTTTTAATTATCACCTGGAAACCAATCTTTATGCCTCCCCATGGCATGGTTGAGAAAAGGGCTACACTGTAAAAAAAAAAAAAAAAAAAATCTTGTATACTTACATTATCTTTCTAGCAGCAGAGTTGTCAAGTTGTTACTGTAATTAATATTTACAGCATAGTTACTGTGATGTTTGTTTACGGCAATGGCGCATCATACTGACTGCAAAATTGGTAGCAGTGTATTACTATAAAAAGCATGGCTGCATTGTTGATTTAATATATTGAATAAATTTTAAATAGTCAAAAATCCTAACAAACAAATCTGATATAAATGTGTGTATTAAAGCAATCATTTCAGTTCACTTTAGAAACAAACATAACATTTCAAATGTCAAAAACCTGAGTGACAAGTACTGTGATAGAATCAGGGGTTACATTTCTGAACACCACAGGAAAAAAGACGGCAATTGAAAGCAAGCTATAGTATACGGGTTATCTATTTAAAATAATAGGCAGGAAGCAAATGTTAGCTACCTAGCTAGGCTAGCATTACCAGGCTTTTACAATCTTTATCTCCATTTGGTTTACTTAAGTAATCAGTCTAGTCATACTAAATTTTGTTGAAAAATCAGTCTGAGTTGCTCTCAGGAGCCATATTCAGAGTTATTCAGAGTTATTCAGAGTATTCATAATAAGAAGTTAATGCCAAAATTGGACAGTTCCACAGGAGTTGTGTGCACAGGCAGAGAGAGGGGTGTGGGGATGTGACCTTGCCAAAAACAGAGGCATGTCTCAGTTACATGTAATTCTAACCTTTCATTGTACAATATTGGCTTGAGTAAGGAGCACTATTAAGTCCCAGCTGTAACCACAATATGTCACCCTGAAATTCCCCAAAAAGTTTTCGGCTCAAAAAACTATGGAATGCCATTTGAGGGCAGTTTTAAATATTGCAAATGCATATATGATGGTATTAATTTAATTGTATAATCTCCATGGAAGGTTTTCTTTTTTAAATGAAAGAGACCACAAGACACAGAATCTTAACCAGAGACAACTTATCTCAAGGACTAAATTTTATATGGATAAAACTATTAACTCCAGCTGCATCAGTAATTCCCCTAGAATTTTCTTCTAAGATAACAGAAGACTGAAAAAACTTAGTTCCTTTTCACTTCGATGGTCATACCCTGTGTCCAATCAGAAACGAGCATGTGATGTTCAATAAGGACCTACCCTTTCCATTTTGAGTTAATGTTGTGTTTTTGGTTTTGCTGTTGTGGTTTTGAATTTGTTGTTGCGTTTTGGCTTTGCTGTTGTGTTTTTGGTTTTGCTTTTGTGTTATTTTATTTGCTATTGCATTCTTGTTTTGATAATGTGTTTTGCACTTTAGGGCCACCATATTACTAAATTTTGAGGAAATGAAACATGAAAAAAACAAAATGCCAGTTTGCTTCAGGTATACTTTTAATGCCTCATTTTAGAGAAATGTTAATGATACTGTATGTTTTACTGTGTAGTTACCAGAATACCAAGCAAGCTACAGTATCAAACTGTAAAAAAATTTAAATGATTATCCTGGTTTGAACACAGTATTTTATTGTAGAAATGACAGAAGTTCTTTCAGTGAATTGATTACAAGTAAACTACTTGCAACATTAGATAAGCAATGTCTCAGATTAAGATGCTGTCTCCTCTGATCACAATGTTGTATTTCATCCCTCCTGTCTGCCAGGGGTGGTGTTTATAATCTCTTGTGCCAAAAAGGTCATGTGACGACGTATGAAATAGTATTCAACAATCATTCCCTTTTTCTATCTCACATGCTCACTTCAGGCTATGTGAACACAGTTTAGAGCTATCCGCTTAGCACTTTCTCTGCTTTGCCTGCGCTACATGGATATTATTTACCATTACCACTAAGTTCTCCTTCTGTTTTTTTAAGCCCATTGTTATACCTCATTCACATAGGACCACTCATTTTCCCCACTGAGCTGGTCCTGCCTCTGTGTTTTCAGCCTTAGTGTCCAATATTCTGGTGGATTCTGTTAGTTAACTGGCTAATGGACCTTGTGGCCAACATGAGCTGCTAAGCATCATAGAGTTTGCACTCCTTCTACATACCATGCACTGTTACTGCTTAGTCTGCTATTATTAGGAGAAATTCACACTAATTTGCCACTCTTTGTTTTGGCATGGGTATTCTGTCTACACAAATATCTGCTTTTCTAAACTTGAGTTGTACTGATCCATAAACCACACTGTAATGTGTAGGGTGCTAACCATGTGAGAGCGTCTAAATTTCTTGAAAAATTGCCTTGGCAGTGACCATCTGAAGGACACTGTGACATCTGCTGCCATGACTGAGCATAAATGTCAGTGCTGACACATAAAACTTGCCTGGTGGATTTGAATTTGGCCCAAGCTCCTTAATCTAAACAGCTTCCAGTCCCAGTGAAAACCGGAAAATATCAGAAGATGCCCACTCAAACCAGTCTGAGTTGCTCTCAGGAGCCATATTCAGAGTTATTCAGAGTATTCATAGTAAAAAGTTAATGCCAAAAATTGGACAGTTCCACAGGAGTTGTGTGCACAGGCAGAGAGAGGGGTGGGGGGATGTGACCTTGCCATGTCTCAGTGGCATGTCTCAGTTACATGTAATTCTAACCTTTCATTGTGCAATATTGTAAGGAGTAAGGAGCACTACCACAGCTGCAACCACAATATGTCACCCTGAAATTCCCAAAAATGTTTTGGGATCAAAAAACTATGGAATGTCATTAAATATTTTTAAATATTGCAAATACATAAATATGACAGTATTAATTTAATTGTATAATCTCCATGGAAGGTTTTTTTTTTTTTTTTAAATGAAAGAGACCACAAGACAGAATCTTAATCAGAGTCATCTTATCTCAAGGACTAAATTTTATGTAGATAAAGTTAACTCCAGCTGCATCAGTAATTCCCCTAGAATTTCTAGAACTGAGGGAATTCCAGTGATGAATCATTTGTTCTCTGGTGGTCCCTGGTGCCCATTTTGAGAACCATGGCACTAGAGAGTGCAACTATTAGTTCTATGGCAGTACAGAGCATTTCTAGCAGAAAGAATCGAGTTGCTCCCCACTGGAGAACAATAATCACTACAAATGCTTCAAGCCCATAAACTGGGGGCTGCCTTATACCACAGCAGTACTGTGGGTGGTAGGTTCCCTAGTGCAAGGTACATTAATCAGCTGGAGTTGAGGGTGGTCCATCTGGCCCTGAAGTCCTTCTTGCCAGTTCTTTGACATTGCCATGTTCAGGTCTGCTCAGACAAAATTGTGGCAGTCATCAAGATGGAGTTATATTAGCTATCAGCTATATGTGGATAAGGATGTCTTTGATTAACACCAGATTGATGGTTAACACATGCACACACACGGCTTTGTACTGCTCAGCTCTCTCTCTGTCTCTCCCTGGTTATGTGGCTCCTGAAGGCAGAAAAAGACATACATAAATAACTTGGGCTAATACAACACCGGTGAAAATCATCATGCGTTTCCTGCCAGTTCAACCTGTCGGTTTGTCCCGCCCCCTCTCTGTCCACAGCTGATGCTCGACCATGCCTCCGCTGCCACATACTCCCACCGCCCAGCTCATGCCAGGGGGCCATCCGACCTGCAGCTGACTCCCCTCTGTTTATTCTTAATGACTTTTTTTTTGTTACTTCTCGCGGTTTGGATTTTTTATTTTTTACTGCTGGGGACTTAAGCCCGTTTTCTGAACTTGTACCCTCTAATATTTCAATATTTAAACAAAACTTCTTCTGCTGGCTAATGACTGATGCCTACTGTAGTTTTGTACTTCAAATGTTTGTACTGGAACTGGGCAGCCCAGTGGTGATTGCATTGATATTTCGACCACCTAAAAAATATTTTATCAGTGAGTTCTTTAGGGAGAATCTTTACTAATTTAGATTTTTAATTCTAATTTCATTTTTAAGGGGATTTTAATGTCTATGTATGTCAAAATTCTTTGGCTAAAGCCTTAGTGACTCATTTGGTTTGGTTCAACTGGTGAAAGCCACCACTCATATGAAAGGACATACTCTTGATCTTGTGTTATCCTATGGCTTGTCTGTTTGTGACACTGAAATCCTATGGCTTGTCTGTATGTGACTATCACCAGTGGTGATTTTTCGGCAGCCTTCAATGAGGAGTTTTAGACTCTGTGGCTTCACTGTAGGCTAAACATCATAAACCTAAGTCTGGGCCCTGGCTAAATGACATAACCAATGCTCTCAGACAGGCCTGTAGGAGAGCTGAAAGAAAATGGAAAAAGACAAGCTTCAAGTCTCCTATGAAATCTTAAAGGAAACTTTAACTCAATTTCAGAGAGCTGTGAGAGTCACTAAGTCTAAACATTTTTCTGATCTCATTGAAAAAAAAATGTTCATAGACCAAGAATAATTTTCACTACTGTAAATGCTGTTGTAAATCTTTCTGTTAGTGTTTACCCAGTTCAGTCTTTATGTACTTGTGAAAGTTTTCTTCAATTTTTTGTGGACAAGATTAGGGATATTAGACTGAATATTGTTTCCGCTGCTTATGATCCTTCTGTTCCCCTACTTGTGTTGGTGTTTTAAGCCAATTTGAACCTATTTCTTTTTAAACAAATATTTGATGTGGTTGGATCTAGTCTTATTCTAATTATTAATAAATGCTTGAAACTGCTTTTGTTCCAAATGATCTGAAACATGCCATTATTCATCCCTTTCTTAAAAGGCCAAATTTAGACAGTTTTGTCTCTATTATTAAAAAAATTTCTCTTTTATTTAAAAACTTTTTTAGAGAAAATGGTCCTTCAACATTTGCAGAGTTTCTTTGGATGAAAATAAGATTTTTAAGGTTTTTCAGTCAGAGTTTAGAAAAGTTTTAAATGATGTGTTGTTGACTGTTGATTCCGGTGATTTTGCTGTGCTTGTGCTTTTAGATCAGGTGTAAAGTCAGGTGAACACAACAGCGGACCCCCACACAAAACAGCTTTAACCTGGCAGAAAAACTGGCTCTGTCCACTGGACCAGATCTGGTGCCTCCATTTTAGTGAGGTCAGTCAGAGGGCTGGTGACATCTGAAAAATTAGGTACAAACCTTCTATAGTAGCCAGCCATCCCCAGGAACTGCCTAATCTCCTTTTTGGTCTTAGATCCTGGGCAAGCCACAATCGCTGCTTTCTTATCAAATTGGGAATGCACCTGTCCATGACCCAAGTATAGGCCCAGATACCATAATACCACCCATCCAGTTGCACTCTTCTTTGGGTTTGTTGTGAGTCCCGCCCATCTCAAGGATCTCAGGCTAGCCCTCAGATGTTGCAAATGCCACTGCCAATCATTATTATAAATGATTGTGTCATCTAAGGAAGCAGAGGCATATGTGTGTGAGGGTGGAGGATTCTGTCCATCAATTGGGCTGCACTTTTTAACTTGCCTCCCTTCCCAGCTCCTCCCTCTCAGGAGCCACAGGAACTGCCTCTCTCCATGGTTTTAGGAGACTGAGGTGGTATATTTGAAGTGCATTGTCTCTATCCATTTGCCTGACCTCATAGTCAACTTCCCTGACTTGCCACTTCCCAAGTAATTTAGAGCTCGATGGGGATAGCACAACGAGCACTTTATCTCCTGGTGCAAATTCCCGTAGCCAAGTACCCCTGTTATACAGCCAGGATTTATGTTCTCTCAACGTCTGAACGCGCTGATCATCAATTACTTTCACAATTACAATCACTTTCTCAGGTGTGCCTGAGGGTTTTGTCGCGTGTCTGCTCCAGTGAGAAATTCCCAAGGGGAATTCCCCTGAAGGGCGGGCGGGCGGAGCCCTTCCCATCCTCCGTGTCATTGTGACGCAGAGCTGAGGTCGATGGCCCAGGCAATGCCTCCCCAGCCAATGCTGCGCACACCCTTCACCTACACCCTACCACACCCTACACCACTAGGTTGACCACATCCACAGTGCCGCGCTCCTCTGCCAGCAGCCATCTTTGGCAGGTGTCTCAGAGCTGCTGGGAGAATGTGAATGGGTGACCAAGCTCACTAAGTATCAGCAAGAGGAAGCGCTGACGGTGCTGTTCAGGGGTGCAGCTGACCCGTTGCAAGATGGCCTGCTTTAGGAGCGGGTACTCTAGCAGGTTTGTGACCGGAAGTTTGTGGGCTGCAAGCTGGGCTTCTCCTGACAATAGCAACAACAGGCAGACCATGGACTTCCCCATGCTCGAAGAGGTCGATGAATGGGGCTGCTGCCGGAGTACCCTGCTGATCCTCTGCCTGTGTTTGGAGTAGGGCCTAGACGTGCTGTTCCTTCTCCATGCGCAGCTCGAGGAGGAACTGGTGTTGCATCTGGTGGATCCTGGAGAGGGACTTAAATGTAAATAACTTGGGTTAAAACAACAAAGGTGAGAATCATCATGTACTACCTGCTGGTTCGACCCGCCTCCTCTCCATCCATAGCTGACGCTCAACTATGCCCCTGCCCCCACAGTCATTTAGTGTGTGTTCGTTGTTTGTATACTTCCTGTTTTAATGGGAAGAACCATTAACACTCCTTGGACAACAAGCTTTTAACATTGCATTTTGGACTGGAAAAAAAAACATCTCAACATTTATTGGACAATATGCTCTTTGTTTGTCCCACCTGGATGCATGGCTTCTCTCTATGATGATTGGTAAACCTCTCAAAGGGATGTAACCACCTTTCCATCAGTAAATCAAGAATGAACATGACTGATTAAACATACTTAAACCTATCTGTACCAGAAGGAATCAGTTGGAGCGTAGAGTAGGCGTAGTTTTTCAGAAATTAACCTATTGTTAGATTAGAAGTACTGATATATGCATGGTTTTCATATTTTTAGGGTGGGACATAATCATATATGAGGTGTGTGGATAAGTACTTTAGTAACAAAAAAAAGGATCATCACCTTGTACACTGTGGTCAAGGACAAGCAGAAAACCGGCATGAATAGCCCACAGGTGATCAATGACAACTCTCAACAGAGCAGATTTTATATTAAGAAGGACTCTCCTAAATACTCCCCTAAATATTCTTGTGGCTGTTGCCAATTTCAGTAGGTGAAAGAAAGTCTAAGTATCAGTGATCATCATTAATGTTGCTTTATTGGCTATGGAGCAAGTGGTCCATCTAAAAGAAAGGATGAACATACTCTGGACTAAGCGATACCTTTTTTTAAAAAATCCCAACCACCTCCAGCCCTCTAAGGAGGACCACATTTCAATTGCTTTTATTTATTTACTTGTTTATTTAGTAAGAATAGGGTATCTGCAGAGTACACAGGGGTTTATCTAAATCTTAGTGTTTTTTTTTAAATGCTGGCCTGACCCTAGACTGGGTTGTAACAATCATACTGATGAATGGATGGCAAGTTTGCTGAAATATTTATGAGATATTAAAATGTTATAATATTGGAATAAGAAATATTATCAGAGGTTGTATATTTTTCCCAAAGAAATATACTCAATACTCAAAGAATATTGAACAGTTTAGTGTGTTGTTTTTTCCCCTCATTTTCCAGTTCAATAATATAGTCTTCTTGGTGATTAATAAGGCTATCAGGACAGTCTTTCTGAGGTGGTTAAGGACAGAGGTTGTGGACAGGATGTCTAGAAGATATAACAACAGGAAGACTGGAAGTAAATAGTCTAAAGTTTATTCATTTTTTCTTGCCAGAGTCAGTGGGCTATGCCAGAATGAGTTAGGAAAATTGTCTTTGGCATTAGGAACGGATTCTACGCATGTAGTAGATTCAGTGAGACCCATCTGGAACGTTTTATTTATGCATTTTTTTATAGCGTGTGTCCAGTTAACTGTACAGTTAAGATTGTAGTGTTGGAAAAATACTGATGGAGAGAGGGGGCAACCTTGTCTGGTTCCTCTCTGCAAAGGGAAGCATGGAAACAATATGTTCATCCTCACTGTTATAAAGTATCTTTATTAAATTACTAAAGGATTTATTTAACAAAGGATTTGTTTACACAACTTTAAATAACTTTAAATACTTTTAAAGTTGAGATAATTCCAGCTTGCATCTAGAGCCTATATAGAGACTATAATTGTATCGTTTTTGTAATTTGTAGTGTGCTGAATTACATAATTTAAGAAGGTCTCCCTTTGATACAATCTATGGTCAGAGTGAATTATACTTTATAACTCTCCAATGTAATATTTATGTAATGACCTCAGCCTCAACCTCAACCCTGTTTAATGCCTCTTGTAGCCAAATGTAGCTATAACACAGATAATGGCGAATGAGTTCCTCTAATATACAGTTATAAATTACAGGTTGATACTGAACCCCATTATCCTACTTATAGTCTAGTATGAGGTTACAGTGTATGTGAATGAGATTATTAACATAATTTTATATTTGTATTTTTTTGTTTAACTCTACTTCATTTGCTTGATATAATTATTGACAATATTTACTTTTATTATTTGATTATATAGATACACCACAGTTTGATAAATAAGGAAACTCTTGGTGGAATTTGCGTATGCTTGTTTTATGATCGGATTGACTGTACACAACTTGAATGAGTCATTAAGTAATTAAGACTTGTGGATTGCATAAGGTTTGGATGTAAAGCAATGTTTTACTATTTAAACAGAGCTGCTCTTGCTAAACCTGGTAGAAACCAGCTTCACTGAATATATGTTAAAACTTGATGGGTTTTCAATTCCTCCCAATTCCTAACAGTGTGGCAAGTATGCAAAAACCTTAGGAATTCCGCTTAGGACAGGCTTCCCGAGACGGCCAAGCTATAAAATGTACATTTCATGATGCAGAGAAACTACAACATGCCAGGCTGACCTAGTACCTCTAGATCATTGTAATACCTTGCTAGCTGGAAGGTACACTGGCAAGCTGCTAACTCCCTGTCAGTACCTATGATCTTTTTAACAAACCCCTGGCTGTAGTATAACCTTGCTGACAGTGTTTAGACGTTTTCCATGTAGATAAAAGTGTGCTGATATCTCAGGGTGATATCTCTATGCCTGTGCTACACTTGGGCTCTCCAGTTTTTAGTTAAGTTTTTATTATAGTGTATAGTGTGCCACAGTCTCATACTGTATGATTATGATTATCATACATGTGATATATCAAATGCAATAGCCTGTTATGGCATTTTGCTGTGCTATATATGATCTTCTGCTGTCTATGATGTTGTCAGTGCAAAATCCTCAGGTGAGGCCCCTGCTTTGGTCACCCCTGCTCTCCTTACTTACTAAACCACTTTAGAAACAGTTGTGCTTGACATTCACTCTCATGATGCTTAAACCTGCCTGAAGACCACATAGACCCAGGGTAGGTAACCAGTTTGCCAGTATTTGAATAAAAAAGCATGCCAAAATAATAATAATAATAATAATAATAATAATAATAATAATACACTTTTGGTGTAATCTGTTATAAATAATAATACAATATAAATAATGTGTTATAATGTAAATAATATGTGAACTCTCTATAGTGCTGGGTTAAATTTTCATTCATCAGAATCATTAAATCATCACTTCAATTTTAAACTCCGGCTATGTTATGATTTGAAATTAGGTTCAAATTAGCTTGGCTTCCAATCCCTGCCTGAAATTTCAACAATTTCAGGACTAATTTCATTTGCATGCTGTACCTCCTATGATCTCACATTCATTTATCATTCTGCATCAGTCTGAATCTTTACTCAGTTGGGGTAAACTGCCTCTGCTAAT
This sequence comes from Pangasius djambal, assembly GCA_022985145.1. NCBI lineage: Eukaryota > Metazoa > Chordata > Actinopteri > Siluriformes > Pangasiidae > Pangasius > Pangasius djambal. Next base: position 23,682,014 of record CM040978.1, read on the forward strand.
CTCACTTACTTTTGTACTCTGTACTTGTATTCTTCATAAAAATATTTTGTAAATAAAACCTGTCTGTGAAAATTGCATCAAAAATTAGATTGCTTTCTGCTGACTCTGGCCTTATCAATACTCTTAGATCTCAGTACTACATTTGGTTCCTCTTTATTTTAACATCCACATACTTCCCCTCATCTCCATTACACACCAACATGGTCTTATCTTCCATTTCTTTCCTGATGATTAAAAAATTTGTCTCAGAACGAAACCTAATGCTCCTCTTTCACCTTCTGCTTTATACAACTGCCTACAGAGCATAACAAACTGGATGATTTCAAACTTTCCCATATAAATCAGAGATTATGCTGGTAAGAATCAAGGTAGCCCTTGCTAAAGTTAGCAACCTCTATGTTGTTATAGATGGCATTATTGTAACTCCTTCTACTGCTGTTCAAAATCCTGTAATCATCTTTAAAACAATTATACATTCCATCAAACAATTACACATATACAAATCCTAATCCTAATGCTGATCCTAATCTTCATATTCCAAGCACTCTTTGGACTAGGCCCTCCTACCTGCTCATCCCTTATACAAAATCCAAACCCAGTCACTAGAATCCTCCTCATCCTGATACTGGTTTTACTACTCCTCACACACAACTCTTGACAGCTGGTAATGGATGAGATATTTTAGTATCACTGCCCCTGAACCCTGGAGTTCTCTGCCTTGACACCTCAGAGGCTTTGCAAACCTCACCTAAAAACCAAACTCATTCAAAACCTCATTCAAAGCCAAACTCAAGACATACATGTTTTTCTCTCACTTTGTCTCCCACACATAAGCTTAACACTTTCCTAACCTTACTCCTCCTCCTTTTTAATCTGATCACTTGTTTCATCTCACTATATTTCTCATTTTGTATATATATATGGCATTTGTTTAAGCTTATTATTTTGATTATGGTTATAAAGTGAGCCCAAGGATGGCACTATATAAAAATCTTTTATTATTATTATTATTATTATTATTATTATTATTATTATTAGCATCACCAGAGAAGCAGAGAAGCAACACGCAACAGCAGGCAGACTCACATATTGCAAAGAATTTGCAAAAAAAAAAAAACGTTTATATTAAGTTACCTCAAAGCTATATAAACACCTACACTATTGAAAATAAGTATGGCTGCTTCCAAGCGATCATTTACAGTCCTAATTGCCAGCATGAGTTTAGAAACCATGCATCTGAAATGAAGAACAGTAATTACATGATTCACTGATTATCTCTTATTACCTCTTACTGCTTCTATCATGGTTGAGTTATTAGTGCTATTGTTGAGAAATAGTGCAGCAAAAAATATTAGGCTGCTCTGAAGCTGAACCACCTTCCATCAATGTTTAAAAAAGGAGTCCTTTTGTATGGTGGGGCATGAACTTTTGGTTCAGTCTTTCTTCTCAGCTTTGTTAAACTGTCTAAATTAATGCATATCCCCCAAGCAAGTAAATAAATCTTTTATTCAAGCAGAAATCTGACTTTGAGAGTTATCAGGAACTACATTATCAGATAGCAGGCTTACTGAATATGACCTGAGTGAATACTACAAATTCTGTTGTATAAGGTATGTACATCGATCAGCCATAACATTAAAACTACTGACAGGTGAAGTGAAAAGCATTGATTATCTCATTACAATGGCACCACTCAAAAGGTGGGATATATTAGGCAGCAGGTGGAGAGTCAGTTCTTGAAGCTGATGTGTTGAAAGCAAGAAAAATGGGCAAGCGTAAGGATCTGAGTGACTTTGACAAGGGCCGAATTGCAGTGGCTAGACAGCTGGGTCAGAGCATCTCCAAAACGGCAGGTCTTTTGGGGTGTTCCTGGTATGCAGTGGTAAGTACCTACCAAAAGTGGTCCAAATAAGGACAACTGGTGAACCGGCGACAGGGTCATTGGTGCCCAAGGCTCACTGATGTGCATGGGGAATGAAGGCTAGCCTGCCTGGTCTGATCCTACAGAAGAGCTAGTGTAGCACAAATTGCTAAAAAAGTTAATGCTGGCTATGATAGAAAGGTGTCAGAACACACAGTGCATCACAGCTTGTTGCATATGGGGCTGCATAGCCGCAGACCGGTCAGAGTGCTTATGCTTACCCTTGTCCATCGCTGAAAGCCCCTACAATGGACATGTGAGCATCAGAACTGGACCATGGAGCAGTGGAAGAAGGTGGCCAGGTCTGATGAATGACTTTTCTTTTATTTCATGTGCATGGCCAGGTGTGTGAGTCACTTACCTGGGGAAGAGATGGCACCAAGACGCCCTATAAGAAGAAGGCAAGCCGGTGGAGGCAGTGTGATGCTCTGGGCATTGTTCTGCTGGGAAAGATCCTGGCATTCACGTGAATGTTACTTTGACACGTACCACCTACCTAAACATTGTTGCAGACTAAGTACACCTTCATGGCAATGGTATTCCCTAATGGCAGTGGCCTCTTTCATCAGGACAATGCACCCTGCCACACTGCAAAAAATTGTTTAGGAATGGTTTGAGGAACATGACAAAGAGTTCAAGGTGTTGATATGGCCTCCAAATTCCCCAGATCTCAATCTAATCTAACATCTGTGGGATGTGCTAGACAAACAAGTCCGATCCATCTCACAACTTACAGGACTTAAAGGATCTGCTGCTAACATCTTGGTGCCAGATACCACATCGCACCTTCAGAGGCCTTGTGGGGTCCATGCCTCGACGGGTCAGAGCTGTTTTGTTGGCACAAGGAAGACCTACTCAATATTAGGCAGGTGGTTTTAATGTTATGGCTGACTGTTATGGTGTATGCACATGTATGTGGTGGCAGGTACCACTATTAAAAGTACATATATATGGAGATGCAGGTTTTTTGTTCATTGTATGGTGAGGTGCAGCTAAGTAATAACATTTAATGAGGGGTGGTGGAAGGGTTATTTTACTTAATTACTTGGGCTGCTTATTTGCCATCAAAGACTGTTGGGTAAATAAGACTAATATTTTAGAATGCCATTCTGCCTGTCCCGTAGTTTTTCTGTTGGTTTGTTTGTTCGTTTGTTTGTTTGTTTTTAACTAAATCTGCATTATAGTTTTTTTTTGTTTGTTTTTTTTTGTTTTTTTTGCTGTTATATTGGCTGATTTAACATTCCTGTTCACCTCAGGTTGTTCAGCACATTCTCCTGCAATCATTATTAAAGATGAATGCAGTTTGAATTTCAACAGCACATTCCTTCTTTTCTTATGAAGATTCTGATTTTATTACCTATGCATAAAATCACACTGATGAGGTTGTTCTTTTTTATTCCACTGTGAAATTAAACACAGATTTTGCATTATCATTCACAAAGCCCATCTCAATCTACATGAAAAGCACACATTTGTGCTCCCTTTTATAATGCAGAATTGAGCACATCGAATAATGCTCTTAGAGCATTTGTGCATCAAGAAGAAGGCAGGCTGTGTGATCTGAGTATGGAAAAAGGTGGAGTGCAGTACACTACCATTTACTATACAATCAATCACACAAATCATCTTGTGCCTCCAGAAAGACAGATGGAAGAAGCCAAAGCAAAAATCTTGGAAAGAAATGTGTATAATTTGATGATGAAATTTGGACTGAGCAATGGTGGGAAGAAAATACTGCATTTCTGGGATATTTGTCTGTTCAGAGGTGTAAAAATATACATCGATTGGTGTAATTCATCTAGAAATATGATTTGTGCATCTTATATAAAATAGAAGTTATAACATATAACATCATAAAGTAACCAAAGCCAAACACTATATAAACACTATAAACAATGTTACATTCTGAAAACCCTGATGAGAAAAATAGCCATGGTTCTAGGTCCAGATGGAAACAACATACTTCTTTCAAATAGGCCTCTCTATAGGCGTCTCCTAATATGTCTTTCAAAAGTAAACTGAAGAAAGTGGTTTTCAGTACAACACAGGAATAACGCTAAAGGATTTTTTAAAGTCTTGAGTAAATCACAGATAATGCTATTACATGGTCTGAGCAATAGACCACACCATGGTAGACTAGGTAACACCATGTTCAGCTTCCTAATTACTCCTAATAGGAAGGGGCCATTGATTGCCATGAGCATGCATTAATTTGGTGGATTTTAAAAAGTCAGCATCTCTGAGTTGGGCACTCCCTTAGGCCACTCGGTTAATCCAAGCATAGAGCACGCGCTGTTGATTTGACAGAGAAAATGCACGTACATGCACTGGAGAATTTTGCAACCTTTCATAACCAGTGGATGACATCACATGACAAATCAAAGTTTTTTGAGTACCACCTTTCATCAAGGTTCTAGATGGATTCAATATAAGAGCAGTATACTAGTAGCAAATACTTTTTTGCTTAAATGAAGTTCAGGAGGTCAGGAAGAAGAATTGTAGAATGTGTAAAGGGTGCAGTTCATCCCTTTAGCAATTAACTAGTCCAGCTACTACTACTCCAAGCTATAGGAACCCATCCTTTTCTGTCTGACACTAGATAGTGTGATTATAAATCATTACAATATTCAGTTGTAGAAAAGTAAAATGTGTGCATTTTATGTAATTTTCAACAACCAGAGCATCCTTATTTCTGAATGCATTACATGTAACTTGTGTATAAATGAAAATTGTCTACAGATTGTCCAGTTCAGGATACATATAACCTATTGATTATGAATCTGCAAACAGAATGAATTCATATAAATAAAGCCACTTGTGTAGCAGCTAAAGAGATACATTTGACTCTACTAATAGAATAGGTATGATAGCATTGAATGTTTTGCTAGATTTATGAGGTTTGTCATGTTTTGTTACATTATATACCTACATTTTCCTTAAGTGTTTGGTTATTTTTAGGCAAAGAGTGAAGGTGCATGTACTAGTAAATGGCAAGATATGATCTGACTGGCAGCAATCTGCAGGGCAGGAGATGATGTAAAATGTAGTGTCCCACACTGCACTAGTTTTTATAAACTGTTCGTCTGCTTCTTGTGAAGATTAATTTTTTTTATTTTTATGTATTTAAATGCAGCATTATTAAAGACTTTTCTGTAGATGATCCCACATGTACATTATACCATAAAGAAGCACTTCCCAAAAACGTTTGCACACACCTCTCTGTACAAATTTTAGTGCTTTATGAAGTAAGCAAATAAATTGAGTAAGTATGAGTTGTCATGGTTTTTGCCACAACCATCTTTGGCACATAAGATGTTGCAAAAAATAACATCTGGACTTGGTGATATGCTGGAAAAACTGTTGCAAAGTGGCAGTCATGCGAAGTAAAATCAAATGTTTCAGAGAAATGTTTTCTCTAGTGTCAAAATATGTATTCATATTGGCTTTGTTTTGAATCGTGTTTTTGGAAAACACACATACATTTATGGCAGACACACCCATCCAGAGCAACTTACATTTATCTCATTTTATACAGCTGAGCAGTTGAGGGACTTGTTATGGGCCTTGCTCAAGGGCACAGCAGTGACAGCTTGGCAGTGCTGGGATTTGAACTCACAACCTTCTGATTGGTAGTCTATAGTTCTCTCTCTCTCTCTCTCTCTCTCTCTCTCTTTCCATACAAATAACAATAGACAAATTTTAAAATGTTTGAATGACCTAATAAAATTATGAGAAATTTTGCCAACAGAACAGAATTAACTGAATTAATCAGCGATTATTTCAGCACAGATGCAAGAGCAAACACTTATCGGTTGTGTGAAGAGCAACAATGAGGCTTGTGTTTAAATGCCATAAGTGACTTTTACCTCAGGTGAGACTAGAGAAACTGACATGGAAGATGCTGATAATCACAAAGTAGAAAATTCCATACTGTAAGTAGATTATAATGCTTGTGTTTGTGTTTGCCTATCATGATCTCAGGATAATATTAAAATAGGTTAATATAATTCTAAGACAAATAAAATAGAGATTACATCAGATTTATTAAGCACTGATAAAATTGTTTATGATATACACATGATATTTTGGATTTATTTTGTGATATTCCCTTTGCCATTCATGTTCAACAATGTATAATTTGGCAATGTCTAAGTGTCACAGTGACTAAAGCTTTAGAATATAGAATCCTCTGGGAGATGTAGGATATAGAATATGATGGTAATCTAAAACTCCTGACTAAGCTCTCTGCTTTGAAGATATTATATATTTTGCACTGAATTTCACTGAGTTTATGGTGCACATCTATTCACAAAGCAACTCATGAAAATCCTGAAAAGTTTCTATAGCTCTACTGGAAGTAGTAGTATCACAATAACAAAGTGCATAAAATTGAACAGCCATCCAGCTGCTATATTTAAATCTGAAAAGAGCCCCCTTTGAGGACATTGAAAAGGTCCAAACTTATACTGTCTATATCCATGGGCTTTAAGCCCTTTGAAGTCTTGTAGTGATTATTTAAAAATTGAAAGAAAACTATTTTTGCAAGTGTAATTTAGTGATGGAATGCCAGCATATAACTAGTTTGTTTGGGCTTACGTCACTTATTTTTGCATTTACATTAACATCTTATATGACCTGCTCTTTGTGCTGGCACACTGCCCAATCTGTATTTTCCTAAGCTTAAGTCAAGGTTCAAAGAGCAGTTCCAGTTCCAGTAATCTGATGGTCAATACAGACTAATCCCACAGTATATTTATAGTTAACTAACCCTAATTCACTGGCCTGACTTGTCTACTTTGTGAGTTGCAATTTCACTGTAGCTCTCAAGGTCCTTTCCATCTCCACTGACAGCCTATGACAGGACTTTTGTGGTTCAAGAGAGAGCCAAATGTCCAATAGCATTTAATTGCCTGGTTTTATGGTGGCCACAGAAAAGTAATAGCTACTCAGCAATTCTGTCCACATGATGGATTCTGCTGATGACTGTAGGCTCAGCAGAAGAATAGGTGTATGTGTGTTGGGGATTTATGCATGAGATACTGGGGTAAGGAAGAGTATGTCAAATTCAAATTCAAATTTTATTTGTCACATGCACACAGTATGGCTTGCAGTGAGATGCTTTATACAACTGTTCCAACATAAAATAAGAAAATATTGAAAAATATTAAATATAAAGAAAAATATATACATAAAAAATATATGAAGGGATTAATATACAGCTAGGTTCGGAAGTATGTGGACAATGACAGAGTCTTTGTGATTTTGCCTTTGTACACCACCACAATGGATTTGAAATAAAACGATCAAGATGTGATCGAAGTGTAGACTTTCAGCTTTATTTTAAGAGGTTCCACAAAAATATGGCATTTACCATTTAGGAATTACAGCCATTTTCAGCAAAGTACCTCCATTTTCAGGGGCTCAAAGGTATTTGGACAAAGTGACATAATTGTAAATATAACCATAATTTTAATACTTGGATGAAAATTGATTGCAGTCAATGACTGCCTGAAGTCTGGGGCCCATGTTCTCAAAACTCAAATTCTGAGTTTCCTCCCTGGAGATGCTTTGCCAGGCCTTCACTGCAGCCACCTTCAGTTGCTGCTTGTTTTTTTATGGGTCTTTCTGACTTCAGTCTTGTCTTCAGTAAGTGAAAAGCATGCTTTATTGGGTTGAGATCAGGTGACTGACTTGGCCATTGAAGAATATTCCATTTCTTTGCCTTCAAAAAGTCTTGAGCTGCCTCATTAGCCACCTGCACTGTGAAGCGGCGTCCTATCAGTTTTGTAGCATTTGGCTGAATGTGAACAGAGAGTATAGCCCTATACACCTCAGAATTCCTCTTGCTACTTCTGTCAGCAGTCACATCATCAATAAACACCAGTGAGCCCGTTCCATTGGCAGCCATACATGCTCATGCCATAACACTGCCTCCACCATGTTTGACACATGATGTGGTATACTTTGGATCATGAGCTGTTCCTTTCTTTCACCATACTTTTCTCTTCCCATCATTCTGGTACAAGGTAGTCTTGGTTTCATCAGTCCAAAGAATCTTATTCCAGAACATGGGAGGCTTTTTTTAGATATTTTCTGGCAAAGTCTAATCTGGCTTTCCTGTTCTTGAATGTTACCAGTGGTTTGCACCTTGTTGTTGTGTAGGTTAGGGAGCTCTGTATGGATAGTACGCTCAGCTGATCGCACCACCCTCTGTAGAGCCGACCTGTCCTGGTGGGTGCTGTTCCCAAACCAGGCTGTGATGCTTCCGATCAGGATGTTCTTGATGGTGCAGGTGTAAAAGTTCCTTAGCACCTTAGAGGGCAGTCGAAAGTCTCTGAAGCGTCTAAGGTGGTATAGACGCTGCCGGGCCTTCTTCACCAGGGTGTTAACATGGCAAGACCATGACAGGTCCTGCGTGATGTGAACACCAGGTACCGGCAACTATCCACTCTCTCCACTGAGGTCCTGTTGCTCGTGAGGGGATGGTAGCTCCTCTCCTGCTTCGTGGTGAAGTCCACAATCAGCTCTTTGGTCTTGTTGATATTCAGGAGAAGATTGTTTTCCTGGCACCAATGCTCACCAATGCTCATTGTTGTCAGAGATCAGGCCCACCACAACAGTTTTGTCAGCAAACTTAATGATGGTAGAGCTGGAAGTGGCTACGCAGTCATATGTGTACAATGAGTAAAGCAGGGGGCTCAGAACACAACCTTGTGGGGCTCCAGTGCTGAGAGTGAGGGAGGGTGAAACATGTTTGCCCACCCTTACTGTCTTGTGCTCTGGCTGTGATGTAATGTGCAGACAATCAAAATGTAGAAATAAAAAATGAAAAATTAAAGCCGAGTTTGATCTTGGGAGAATCCACAGTGAAAATGTGTCATTTTTAGACTTTTGGTTATAGCATAAAACAGCATTTTCTAGCCACAATGTGTGTCACCATGTACAATCCAACAGATAGCTAAGCACAGACATCTGGAAGGCTTAAATAAGACATCAGAGATGACGATGGCAAGGGAAAACTCCCTGACACAATATGAGGAAGAAACTTTGAGAGGAACAGGACTCAAAGGGAACCCATCCTCATCTGGGTGACAACGGATAGTGCAATTATATATAAATCCCCTTTATAACTGTGTACTACATGGACAAATTGTGCAATTGTGTAACCAGGAAATTCATTACAGTTTTCATATGAGGTCTCTGTGGTTGAACCTATCCACTGTCCACTGATGGAGATCTGAGTGCAAAACTGCTCATGGCAACCTCAGCCCCAAGCCATCAGAGTACAACTGCCCATATCAACCGCAGTCCAAAGCCATCCCCACGGTCCCCAAGTGGCACCTTCCCCAGCAATCGCAATGATCTTTAGGCCATCCATGTGGTGCCACTCCCAGCAGCAGCGAGCGAACGCAACCGATGAGAACTCCAACCAGAAGTAGGGCATCAGGATGGGTCAGGCAGGTCCGATGAGCAGAAGGGGTCAGGATCACTGGTATCTCAGGAGTAGCATGTGTAGCTCAACAGAGAGAGAGAAAGAGAGAGAGAGACAGAGAGAGAGAGAGAGAGAGAGAGAGAGAGAGAGAGCTATGACAGCATAACTAAAAGAGAGAGCCAGAAGATAACACAGACATGAGGGCACCCTGGGACATAAAGAGGCCAGCCACTCCACCAAACCTGAGTGAACACGTGAGAGTGGGGGGGTGACAGCATCCAAATATCCCAGTTCACCACAACACTTTATTCCCTGTGAACCCTCTAGATCTGCTCCTTTACGTAAGAAAAACTATTCACAAAAGGCTTGACTAAACAAATATGTTTTCAGCCTAGTCTTAAACTGTGAGACTGTGTCTGAGCCCCGGACACTAATGAATAAATGAGCAACTAATGAGCATGAACTAATTTTTCTGCATCATGTAGTGACATTATATTTCTTATATTAGCAATATTTCTGAGATGAAAGTAGGCTATCCTAGTAATATTTTCTGCATGAGCTTTAAATGAATGTCTTTTATACAATTCTCAACTTTATTAAGCTGGTGTCTGTCATCTGGCTTTGCTGAATTTCCAGTGTTCTGTACTCTTAACTTGGTCTAGCAGAAGAAAAATCTTTTCCTTATGGAGCTCAAGTTTTTATAGTCCACTTTAGCTATGTAGCTACATAACGTCCGTACCTGTGGTAATTCTGTAAAGTGAGTTGACTAATGTTTTTAAGTTTATAATCTTGTGGAGCCGTAGATTATAAGTAGCAAATTTACCTTGAGCTTTGTCCAGCAGATTATTGGCTTTTTCAGGCAATGCCAAGACTTCTGCTATTTTCTTTATGAAAAGCCTTGCATCATTGCCACAATCAGTCTCTCCCTAAAGTAGTGATTATAGCTGTGTCCATATTAGGGATGCAACAATTATAGATTTTGTTGGTACGATTATTGTCTGAGGAATAATCACGGTTTCACAATTATCATGATTATTATGCATTCATTAATTTCACAACGCTACATTTACATTTACATTTACGGCATTTGGCAGACGCCCTTATCCAGAGCGACTTACAATAGTGCTTTGAAGTCTATCAAAATACATTCTGATGCCGGCTCACTAGGTCACAACTACTACTCATGTATACAATCATATGAACACTCTTTAGATTTTAAACTATTTATTGCTGCCTTTCGAAACAGAAACAACAGAGTAACCAAATAATACAGCACAAAATAATAATAAAACAAAAGTCCATCTCTCCCTTTGGAATTAAAGAAAGGTGACCTCTGTTCTGTAAACATCTGTCTGTCATTCCCTTTTGAATATAACAAATGGAAATAGATTACAAAATTATTTAGTGTTTTCAGTTTGTGCATTCTTTCTACATTTCTTTTGGACCTGAGGTAGAGATCTTGGAAACATGGTGAAAAAGTATCTTGCTGGCTTTTGACTTTAACATAAATAATACTATAACAGGGACAAATAAAAATCACAATGAAAATAAAAATAAACAAAGTCTTTGCTTCTTTGGAATTAAATATACACTACATATTAACTATGTATTTCCCTTTTAAAGAAAACCCTTTTAAAAATGTAGTCAAAGGCTGCTGGACCTCTGAAAGGCTCTTTTGATCAACTATATTACAAAATTGTTATGTATTTTCAGTTTTTCTGCAGTTCTTTTGGACCTGAGTAGAGAACTTAGAAACATGGTGAAAAAATATCTAGCTGGCTTTTGACTTAAGCAGTATAGCTTCCTTTAATACAGTACAGTGTAAATTAATAAAAAGAATCAAGGTCCACGTCTCTGGAATTAAATACAAGCTAGCTATACATATCCTTTTGGAACAAAACAAAGAGTCAAAGGCTGCATGACCCACCTACATCAGGACCTTTTTACAAATTGCACACTTATTTCCAGTCCTTTCAGTTCATATTATAGTGCAGAAACGTGAGCATCTTCACATTTCCAGTGCTCAGTCTTGACCGCTGAGGAGACAGGATATGGCCACTTGTACTGAACACCCTTTCCAAGAGCACACTTGTTGCAGGGATACATCCATACGTATTCATTTTAATAATCTTTTTCATAATTCATCTAATTTTACATGTGGCCTGAGAAAATCATGTCTATTATTTTGGTTTGTTTGTTTAAAATTTTAGTAAAAAATGACTGAAAGAAAGTGAGAAGATCTCTCATGCTGTGTTATTAATAACTGAAATGCAGTTAATTAGTATAGTCCTGGAGGTCTACAAGCTCCTGATGTTATGTTAGTGTTTTACACCTGGCATATTAACTTACAAAGCCTAACATTTACTCAACACAGACGGTAGGAAGCAACAGTATGTAACGGTGAATGTTCACTGACTGAAGGTCTTGAGAGGACTACATTCTGTCTTCCATAGACTAACGTGACATCCCGCTTTGTTTACGTTGCACCGCTACGGCACTGATTGTAAGTGACACGTTTATATTTAATTCCCTACCAACTCAATGTTTCATTAAGTAACTTGGCACGTAATTTAACTCACTTATTATGTGTTACCTTTACTTGGGTGTGCAAAGCTGGGTGGTGATCCCACAGGTGCTGCATCAAATTCGATGTATTCGCTCCTTTAGCAGCAACTTTTTTACGGCAAATTTTGCAAACAGATGATCCGTCATCTTCAGTGACGCCCTGGTCATTCTTGGTGTACCCAAAATGCTCCCAAACTGCCGACTTAAGGCATTTCTTTGGTGGAAATAAAGCTTTGCTGTTTGGTCCCTTTGCCATAGTTCTAGTGTATGTAGTAGCCTCCGTGTCTCTGATAAGCACGGGACAGGATACTTGAGTATCTAAAGTTTATCCAGTTCTCTTTGAAATATGCTTTACATTCCTCATGGGACTTTATTCTGAAGCCTTTTCAGTGCTTGAGGGAAAGGGGCTTGTTGTGAATGTCACAATGTCTGTCAGTGTCTGGCTTGTTACTGACAGCCTCTGTAATGAGTCAAGTGAGGGCAAAAGTTCTGTTTTGTAAGAAGTTCTTAGAGTTGCTAAATCTTTAAGGTGGGCCTCTAATTGAGTTGTTGCAAGTTAATCTAGAATGATTATGAATGCAATCTACCTATGCAGGCTTACTGGTCTGCAAATACTTTGCCTATGGTGGATAGTGAATACTAGTCATGAAATTGATCAGGATGTGGTGCATTACTTTAGATTGCTAATGAGTCTGCAATGTGAAGTGATGGTCAACATAGTAACTTGTCCTATTCTTTTTTGAATTATAAGGAATGTATATAGTCATACTGTTCTCCTTTAAATTCAGCTCTGCTACTGCAGATTCAAGACTCTCAGCCTCTACCAAGGCAGCTGCAATGTTTTTCATGTTACAGAATAGTTAGTTCAGCTTGCTCACAAGGCCCCGATGTCACTTCAGCTGAGCCGACAGGCAGCAAATTTTTTCTGGATATCTGGATTTACCTTACAAATCTCTCAGATAATGTGCTGGTCAGTTCTAATCCCACTCACGGGTGCATGGCAGTCAGTTGTGTCCTCTGCCATAATGGGACCCATCCACTACTGAAAGCTAAGTCCATCTTGGAGTCATTTTGGCCACTAATATCAGCGCTCTGATCAATGGTTACTTTGATACTCATTACCCCAGCATTAGAGTTGACAAAGTATGACCCTAATATTATATAGTTCTATCTACCATTCATGCTTAATCCAGATAGAACCTTATAATACTGCTGTCATGAAAATGTCTTGATTAGGAGGGGTTCCTAATCCCGTTTGACTACCCATACTAACCCTAGTAACCTAACAGGTTATACAATGGGTTTGCGGGACTTTTCTGGATGGGCAAGTTTCCTTGCCAGTACTTAACATATTCATATATCACTTAGAACATAGGGGCAGATTTAGTCTATTGGGGTCTTTCATTAGGCCTGGTGGTAATAGGATGAACCACTGTCTCTTCCCTATTGGTGGAAGCCTGGTCCCAAACTCCACCATGGGGTCTCACCATAGTGGTATGTACCTGATTCCCAGACCACACCATGGTGCTTTGTTCTCTGGAAGATGTACAATCTAGCATGGACATGCATATATAGACATTTGCATTGAAGCTTGACCATCCTAATGGTACAGTTTGGTCAGGCCTCCACATGAGATGCCTATAGTAGATGCCTAAGTTAAACCACCACAACAATGTTAGTAAGGGCTGCCAGTCCTTCACATTAATGAATAGGTTCTTTGTTCCATGAGCTTCCATGCACACGAAAGTAAAAACATCTATACTTGCTCAACTTTTTTGTTGCTTCCTGCAGGACCAGTCTCAAATAGATTTGATGTGTACAATGAAATTCTTAGTTGAGTGTTATCTCCTAATAGACTTCGTAACACAAACTTCACCAATAAATAATGTTCAGTAAACAGTGACACCAAGACAGAAACTGACAACATACATTTAATGCACACAGATTTAACAAAATGAATTATTAGAATTCCTTCTTATGTTTATATGGTGGTGTGAAGTCAACTGTGTATATAAGCAGAACAGTTAAAGTAATGCCGTGAAACATTTGGGGGCTGTCCCAAGATGTGCTGAGAAATGGTGAATGTGCCCACATCCACAGCAGCAGTGCATATGTTTTGTATAATAATATGCTTTGTAGCTATATTATGTACCAACATGAAATTTTGTGATTGAAAGACCTGGGTGTTATCAACAGAGTAGCAGACTAAAGCTCTGGAACCACATGCAAATATTATCCACGAATTAATGTGAGTCTGAGCCTAAACACATATGTCTTCATGATTGCATGTCTTCTTCTAAAATGCTTCCAAAAAGATTGCATATGATTTGTGCTCAGTATTAATAAATGGTTACCTATTTCTCAAGCAGCAGATTGATTAAAACTCTCCACAACACACAAAAACAATGCTGATTCCCCCTTGTCATTGTGCTTCCTGGCCAATTTATGGGAGTGGCTTCTGGCAGGCTTTTTATCTTAGCCTTCGGAGATAATTGCTGAGGCTTTGATTTTTGTTGTTACAAAGCAGCTCTTATTTCATGACTTAGCTTATCACCTTTACTAGTGGACTTTGTTTGCTGATATGTTGGGTTAATGAGAACTGCCAAATATGTTTCATACATTGTTGGTCATGTCTAATACACTACATGGCCAAAAGTTTGTGGACACCTGACCATCACACCCATATGTGCTTTTTGAACATCCCATTCCAGATTTAGTCCACCTTTGCTGTTATAATAACTTCCAGCCTTCTGGAAAGGCTTTCCACTAGATTTTGGAGCATGACTGTGGGGATGTGTGCGCATTTAGCCATAAAAGCATTAATGAGGTCAGGCACTGATGTTGGGCAAGCAGGCCTGGGGAGCAGTAGGCATTCTAATTCATCCAAAAGTGTTCAGTGGGGTTGAGGTCAGGGCTCTGTGCAGGCCACTCAAGTTCTTTTACTCCAACCTTCGCAATCCCTGTTTTCATATACCTTGCTTTGTGCACAGGAGCAGGTTTGGGCCCCTTTCAGTGAAGGGACATTGCAATACTGTAGTATATAAACACAGTTGTGTGCTTCCAATTTTGTGGCTACAATTTAAGGAAGGCCCACATATGGGTGTGAAGGTCAGGTGTCCACAAACTTTTGGCCATATTGCATATACAGTCAGGTCCATAAATATTGGGACATTGACACAATTCTAACATTTTTGGCTCTATACACTACCACAATGGATTTCAAATGAAACGAACAAGATGTGCTTTAACTGCAGACTGTCAGCTTTAATTTGAGGGTATTTACATCCAAATCAGGTGAACGGTGTAGGAATTACAACAGTTTGCATATGTGTCTCCCACTTGTTAAGGGACCAAAAGTAATGGGACAGAATAATAATTCAAACTTTCACTTTTTTAATACTTGGTTGCAAATCCTTTGCAGTCAATTACAGCCTGAAGTCTGGAACGCATAGACATCACCAGACGCTGGGTTTCATCCCTGGTGATGCTCTGCCAGTCCTCTACTGTAACTGTCTTCAGTTCCTGCTTGTTCTTGGGGCATTTTCCCTTCAGTTTTGTCTTCAGCAAGTGAAATGCATGCTCAATCGGATTCAGGTCAGGTGATTGACTTGGCCATTGCATAACAGTCCACTTCTTTCCCTTCAAAAACTCTTTGGTTGCTTTTGCAGTATGCTTTGGGTCATTGTCCATCTGCATCGTGAAGCGC
>CM040978.1:23697737-23712784 GCA_022985145.1 Pangasius djambal
TTGGATGCAGCTGCTCGGCCATGGAAACCCATTCCATGAAGCTCTCTGCGTACTGTATTTGGGCTAATCTGAAGGTCACATGAAGTTTGGAGCTCTGTAGCAATTGACTGTGAAGAAAGTCGACGACCTCTTTGCACTATGCGCTTCAGCATCCGCTGACCCCTCTCCGTCAGTTTACGTGGCCTACCACTTCGTGGCTAAGTTGCTGTTGTTCTCCAACTCTTCCATTTTGTTATGATAAAGCTGACAGTTGACTGTGGAATATTTAGGAGCGAGGAAATTTCACGACTGGATTTGTTGCACAGGTGGCATTCTATGACAGTTCCACGCTGGAATTCACTGAGCTCCTGAGAGCGGCCCATTCTTTCACAAATGTTTCTAAAAACAGTCTGCATGCCTAAGTGCTTGATTTTATATACCTGTGGCCAGGCCAAGTGATTAGGACACCTGATTCTGATCATTTGGATGGGTGACCGAATACTTTTGGTAATATAGTATATATATATATATATATATATATATATATATATGACAGGACTGACAGTGAGCTAAGAAAAAACTGGCAAGGAAAATAGTCTGCTACTATTTGATTTAACACATCATTATGTCTGTTTAATTTTAATAAGCAGCATTACTGTGTTCTAGGAGACTGCTGTTTTTGTTGTTGAAGGTTAGTCATGGTTAAATGCTTCACTATAGCTGCAAAGTATGCAGAAATTGAGAATGTGCAAATGTTAGGGACTGATCTGACAGACTGTACATGAATTTACATGTGCTGACTATTAATGCAGTACGTTTATCCATGTTGTTATAAGCTCACGGAGCAATTAATATCTAAGCATTAATAGAAAAGGAGCGCACTCTGATTCTTCTTTCTCCTAGATTATGTTATTCTTACCAGCTCATTGAATGATGGCTATATGATGGTGGCATTTACTGGAAATACTGCATCATACTGTCTGTCACTACGTGACTTTGTTGAAAATTTCACATTGGCACTGTCAGTTATATAGATAACTAGCATTATGTTAGAAAAAATAACAAATACTAGAATGAATGTAACAAAACAAGATATAATTAATAACACTGCATCTACCTTTCAAATAATGCTGGCTGGCTGATTTCCATTTGCATCAAAATAAAAACTCATGTACTAACTCCCAAGACCCTGGATGTCTGTCATGATATTTGTCAAATTTTGTGTTTTAACTTTCAATACCTGCTTTTTAATGCTAGCTCTTTTCATTCCATATGCATGAACACAGTTATATACCATTACTCACACTTCCCCATCCTTCTATCCTTGCAGCGGCGCCACCTATGAATTTGCGAGTGCGTGGAGTGACGGAGCGTACTATTGACATAGAGTGGGAGGGGTCATCAGTTGTAACAGACTACTTGATCACTTACGTTCCAACAAGCCCTGGTGGAGTACAGCTGGAATTAAGAGTTCAAGGGAATGTGACCAACACCACCATCAGTAAGCTGGAGCCAGGTCTGGAGTACAACATCAATGTGTACACTGTCATCGAAGATGTCATCAGTGTGCCAGTCAGCACCACGGCCTCAACTTGTGAGTTAATTTTTTGTTAAGATTTTGGCTCTATTCATCAACTGACATTCTAAAGAACAGTTAGAAAATTGTTCTTAGTCTGATATTTCTGAAACAATTTTACTACAGATATACATTGAGATATAGCTGTGCTGTATGTTTTGTTTGCAGTGTTTGGACAGTTTCCTTGTAAAATCTGTAGATTGTTTATATATCATTAACATATATCACTTTATGCAAAGCAAGTTACCAGTCAGGCATAATACCACCCAAGCATATAGGGTAGTGATATAAGTACTGCGGGACAAACTTTCCACCAGCTGATCAGAAATGAGTGTAGAATAGTTGACATAGGGAGCCATAATTAGCACATGGATTAGATCATTGTAATATTGTAAACTGCAAGTCTCAAGGGTATCAACTCTATCAGCACGATCATATGCAAGTTTGCCAAGGCTGGATGGAATATTATGCAATGTATTTTTGAACATACACAGTCACACTCTTTGCTGCTTTTCCCTGCATATGAACAACTGGACTCCTTTGTCAGTCAGATACTACTTGACTCATGTGTTCCCAGTTGGATACTGGGAAACAAGTTGGCATAATTCTCCAGGATCCTTTGCATGCATTCACTGCCTGTCAGCCTTGTGCAAATAAACAAGATCTGTCACTGCCCAGAATTGTACTGCTTCCCCGACATCGCAGCAAAATATCATATTGTTTGTCAAAATTCGGCTGGGCTTTCTGCCTAGAAATAAAAACCACTGCTGGATAAACCTCTGCTGCATGAACTATTACAGATAATTTACAGACAATCATGTGAATGGGAGCAAATTGAATTTGACTGGGCCATGTAATTAGTTTCTGGCTGTTATCATCATGAGTTGGTTATGCTTTTTCCAACATCTGTACTCAGGGATGACAGATGTGGTAAGATTTAAATACAACAAATGGAGCACGTGGAGGAGTTAATTTTATAAGACTAGAAATTTAAATGCTTATACATAAGTTCTGGACTAGATTTTTTTTAAAGACAGATCGCTTGGTCCATTTCTTGGTCTGAAGGATGATTTGCATTATTTTGTAATGGAAAAACATGGATTGTGTTCTGTTTTCTTATTTCTAATTGATTGTTTGGCATTTTCTGAGCCAAATATTTCTTTCATTCAGATATTCCTCATAACCCCCCCCCCCCCCCCCCCCCCCCCCCCCCATCTGTTTATTTCACTGACATGCACATTATCTACTCTTCCTTCAGGAAAATAAACAAACACACCATCATCAAGTGGAGAACTGCATAGAAATGTTGATATACTGACCATAGTGCAGACAAAAGCAAATAATGCAAAGCAAAAGCAAATAATCAGTCTGTGCCTTCCAGATCTCTCAAATCCTTATGGTCTACTCTTCAAATCTATCATGGAAACATCAGTGGAGGTTCAGTGGCAACCCTTTGACTACTTGTTTGATGGTTGGGAAATAAGCTTCATTCCCATGGTAAGACTTTTTCTTCCTAAATTCAATTGATTGTCCATTCAGCATCAGTTTCTGGTATAGTAAACATATATAACCATTTACAAGCATTTGAACTCTTTAATGCTCTGCCAGACATACCCAACAAAAAGCTTCACCTCATGATGGTGTCCAATCCTTCTTGCCATTATCAGAACCATTGACATGAAACGCAAACTGAAGAGTAGCAAAGTAAATTCTGAGGCTTTTATACTCACCTCCATTGTAAAATCCTAAGAAAAGGTGGGAGAAACATTTCACCTTTCATTTCCAAAATGGCAGAAGGGAACCCGTCTCTCACTATTTGACATAAATTTATTTCTTCTTTTAATAGTTCCATGTTTAACCTCCAGGGACACTTGTACTGCCATGGTAGATTACTAATGCTAAAGTCTGTGTAAACAATGTCTCTGTCTCTGTTCTCTGAGTAAGAACAGACAGATAAATTGTTTTTGTCATAATGGGAACACAATAAGAGAGGATTATAGTTTTATTTCATAGCATTGCTCTTTTATCCTAGGACAAATAATGGATTTTCATTAGCCAGCAAACGAGTAAGTAAATATATCCACGGTCGACTTTGTTGCTTCCTAATGGTGGTATAATCACATTTTAATGCTGGGCAAGTTAGGCCTTTAATTCAGTTATATATGCCAGCCTCTTTAATTTCTCCTGCTTTTTTAACTCCCAGCTCCTGTCTATAGCCTGAATGTGGGATATGTGTGCCTTTTAAGATAAAAGGTTTTACAGAACCTTCAGTTTTACATGAAACTAAGAAGAAGAAAAGTTAAAGAAGGTATGTGCTGAATATAAAGGTCGCAGATGCGGAGAGTGTCAGTAGTAGTTTAATCTTATTGGGCAAGAAGAGCCAAGGGTCATGGAAAGGCACAAGGGAAATCACATTGAGACACTACATTGAGTGTTAACCAAATCACAATATCATAATGGATGGAGTTTTGTGTGGCAAGAGATCAGGAAGATAAGAACAAAGGAAAAAGCGAAAGAGAATATATCGAGAACTCTCAATCGAGTTTTACCACCAAACACAGAACCTTACAGATATAAGGTACACTTGATGTGGTCTAGCATTATAGTTTCCTCCTGAAAAAATTCAGCTTCTGTGTTGTTTACTGTTCATTTTTGCACATTTTACTGTCTCTTGATGTGTGTCTATGAATATGGGGTTACAGAAGCTTGGGGTGTGTGTGTGTATGTGTTTGGTTGTATGTTTGTTTTCGCCAAAGGACAATGAAGGAGGAATGACAACCCAGCTGCCCAGCACCATCACATCTTACCATCAGTCTGGTCTAAGGCCTGGAGAGGAGTACACTGTGAATCTGGTGGCGCTAAAAGACCAAGGCAGGAGCCAGCCTGTCACTGCCACTGTTACCACATGTGAGTTTGTCTAGCACTCGCAATGTCCATTAATGTGTGTACCTGACCATAACTGGTACTGTTCTCCTGCTGGAGTATTCTTATGTACTTAACATACTTCCTATCCATCATGCACTGGGGTGAAATTATACTGCTGCATTCACTCATGCAGCCTAAAACCAGAGTATTGGTATTGGGCTGGACCTGTAAAATTCAGGGAAACATCACACTGCCTTAGACATGGAAAATGTCACCTTGATGAAAGAGCAGGCCTGTCGGCAATTTTGGACTTAATTTAAATTCTTTCTTTCTGTCACATACAGACAGGACAAATAGATTCAACTGAACTTCTCCAAAGCAATCCAAGCGGTATGTCTACTATGAAAAGACAATTAATTTTAGTCAGTCAATATTAACGAGGCAATAATTATTAATTTGATGTTATTAATATATCACCTGTTCACTGCAGCAACATAAGCACATGAATAAAATATGTATAGGTCTATGCTTGGGTGCTGAATGCAACTGACAAAGAACTGACCCAGAACTTACAGACCCTTTTACCAGCCCTCTTAAATTAACAGCCTTCTGGCTTAAATCTTTTAGATTTACAGAGTATATTTAAAATGTGGTTATTAATGAACTCTAAATGTGAGGAAATAAACAAAAGACATTAAGAAATGGTCTTCTCTGTCTAATTAGCATTTTTAATGCAGTCAGGGACTTACAGATGTGGATAGATTTGTTGGTACCCTTACAGTGCAATGAAAAAATGCTTCATTCCTCCTGAAAAGTGATTAAATTAAAAGCAATTGTCTCATGTATACCTGCAGCCTTTGGTGTGTCATAGAGTAAAGCAAAGAAAGTGTGAAAAGAGATGAATTATTGCTTATTCTACAAAGATATTCTAAAATGGCTTGGACAGATTTGTTGGTACCCCTAGACAAGATTATAAATATTCAGATTATAGTCATAGTCATAGTCATTTCAAGCTAACTGTTTTCTTTAATTAGTATCACACATGCCTTCAATCTTGTAATCAGTCATTCAGCCTATTTAAATGGAGAAAAGTAGTCACTCTGCTGTTTGGTATCATCATGTGCACCACATTGAACATGGACCAGAGAAAGCAAAGGAGACTGTTGTCTGAGGAGATCAGAAAGAAAATTATAGACAAGCATGTTAAAGGCATAGTCTGTAAGGCCATCTCCAAGCAGCTTGATGTTCCTGTGACTACAGTTACAAATATTATTAAGAAGTTTAAGGTCCATGGGACTGTAGCCAATCTCCCTGGAAGTGGCTGCAATAGGAAAATCATCCCCAGATTGAACAGAAGGATAGTGCAAAAGGTAGACAAAGAGCCAAGGAAAACTTCCAAAGAGATACAAGCTGAACTCCAAGGTCAGAGTACATCAGTGACTGATCGCACCATCGGTCACTTTTTGAGTGACAGTGGGCTCAGTAGAAGAAGGCCCAGGAGGAGTCTACTGTTGAAAGAAAAACATAAAAATGCCAGACTGGAATTTTATTTTGACAAACCACAATGCTTCTGGGAGAATGTCCTTTGGACAGATGAGACAAAACTGGAGCTTGTTGGCAAGTCACAGCAGCTCTATGTTCACAGACAAAAAAAAAAGCTTTCAAAGAAGACCACCATACCTACTATGAAACATGGAGGAGGCTCAGTTATGTTTTGGGTCTACATTGCTGTGTCTGGTATGGGGTGCCTTGAATCTGTGCAGGGCACAATGAAATCTCAAGACTAGGCATTCGGGAGCGAAACATACTGCCTAGCGTCAGAAAGTTCTGTCTCAGTCGCAGGTCATGAGTCCTCCAAAAAAAAAAAACAAATCCCACAGTAAAAGCATCCAAGAATGGCTAAGAATAAAACAATGGACTATTCTGAAGTGGCCTTCTATGAGCCCTGATCTGAATCCAGTCAAACATCTATGGAATCTGTGGAGCTGAAACATGCAGTCTGGAGAAGGCACACTTCAAGCCTGAGACAGCTGGAGCAGTTTGCTCAGGAAAAGTGGGACAAACTACCTGTTGACAGGTGCAGAAGTCTCATTGAGTGCTACAGATACTCTAAAGGTTGTGCAACAAAATATTAGGTTAAGGGTCCCATCATTTTAGTCCATGCCATTTTCATTTGTTTTATCATATAAAATATTCTGTTGAATCAAAAATCAAAAGCAAAATCTGATTTTTATTAAATATGGAATAAGCAATGATGGATGCCAGTTACTTTTGTCAGTTTCAAGTTATTTCAGAGAAAATTGTGGGTTCTTCTTTTTTCGTGGAAGGGTACCAACAAATTTGTCCACGTCTGTAGTGATAGCATGATGCCATTAAGACATCCTGTGAAACCACAGTTAGTTATTCACACAGTTAAAAAAAACTCATGCATATCAGGTGCAAATACTAATACATATTAATTTTAAAAGATAATCAATTTGCTTAACTCTTTTTTTAGTCTCTTTAATGTCCCTTTATTAGCTTCCTATTAGCTTAGCATCCCTTTTACATTATTGATTTAAGTCAACTGAAGTTTCATAGTTTTGGAGGCCTGAGAGATATACTTAACATTTTGAAAATGTCATGCTGGATTTGCAGCTTTCAATTTCAGAACTGTAACTTCATTACTTTATTCTGCTTCTTACCAAGCATTATAGCTAGCTAACACACTAGATAGTTAGCAAGCTAGATAAGTATACTGATATTACTATATACGAAAGCAATAGCCAAACTGAATCACACTGTACTTGTAGTTATGGATAAGTGTGTTCCATGTCTATAACTATATTGAAATACAGGTTAGTAAATGAACAGCACAATAATAGTATTTGTCTTTCAATGAGCTCTGAGGCATTCTCCCTGGGTGAAAAGGTGGCTCAGAGCAGTTTCATATCTCCATTCTCTTGCCTACATTTAATGGAGAGAGCAGAGGAATGCTTTTCGGCTCATTGTCACAGCATGTGCTTCCACTGCAAAATACCTCCAAGTGCAAAAGATATAGAATAAGATTGATTATAAATGGCATAGATATAATACTTGATTTATAATTAAAATGTCTGTACTTTCTGTACATATAGAAAGAGCTAAGTTTGCTAGCTAAGCAAATGCTAAAGATTACCTGTATGGTTATGGTTAGTATTCATAATGAGTTTTGAGTTAATTATCATTTAACTCAATTCAGTTAAATTCAACTTTTATACCAATACAAGGGTTGTACAGTATAACAAAACACTGTCAGGCTACTTCTTTGGCGCAAGTCAACAGACAAAGACAGTAGTGCAAAGACAGTAGACGAAAGACAGACATAGGTGCATAGACAGTGGTGTTTATGTTTCATACAACAATGTATGTTTCAACTTTCTTACCATGGCTCAAAAACAAAATAAAAAAGATAATGGTGAGCTTCTCAGCAAAACCAATATTTAAACAATTTGTTTCTTGAATACTATCCCCAGCATAATGTTCCTAATTTATTGTCAACCACAGGAAAACACAAGAGTCTGCCCACAAAGGTAGGAGACCCACTGCAACTGGCAAAAATTACTGCAGAAGTTCAGAAGTTCTTTTCAGGATAACTTATGACCCAAAAAAGAAGGTGGAATTCATAATGCCTAAATGTCCTCTTGCCTCTAACATTGCATCTGATATGCATATAGGATTTAATGCAAACAGCGACCAAACACGATGAATTTTTACATTTATTTGCTGTGGAATACAGGACATTTCTCTGCTTTTACATCAGTGGAGTCACATTATCTTTGGCACTGTATTTACTTCTTTATCTACACAGTGGAATGAGGCTTGACTCGCATGCCAAACAAGCCATCACAGATATGCTATCTAGCTAAATGCCTATACCTAGCGTGGGGTTTTCTTATTCGTGTGAGTGCAACACAACTGCAAAGAAGCTTGGCAATCTGTATAATGCATACTTTAACATAATGATATTTTATGTTGAGAAAACATTATAGTAAGTTAAACTTACCTTGTTTCTTCATTCATGAACTGAAAAGTTATAGGCTGTGCTGCAGAGTACTTATTGAAATCTTGTGAGATGTAACGTTGATCAAAAAATATTTGGGAATTTGTAGGTAAGATATAAACTCATCTAGCATTTTATTAGGAACACCAACTCATTCATGCAATTATCTAATCAGCAAAAAGGTGTGGCAGCAGTGCAATGCATAAAATCAACGGGCTGCTTTGAGTATTTCCATAACTACTGATTTCCTGGGATTTTTATGCACAACAGTCTCTAGAGTTTCCTCAGAGTGGTGAGTGCAGTTCTGTAGACGGAAACACCTTGTTGATGAGAGAGGGCAACAGAGAATGGCCAGACTGCTCTGAGCTGATAGAAAGGCTACAGTAACTCAGATAACCACTCTGTACAATTGTGGTGAGCAGAAATTCATCTCAGAATGCACAACACGTCAAACTTTGAGGCGGATGGGCTATAACAGCAGAAGATCACATCAGGGTCCACTTCTGTCAGCCAAGAACGGAAAGCCCAGGCTGCAGTGGACACAGGCTCAAAGGATCTCAAAAGAATGTCTTCAACATCTTGTGGGATCCATGCCATGAGAATTGAGGCTGTTTTGAGAGCAAAGGGAGGCCCTACCCAGTATTACTATAGTGTCCTAATAAAGTGGTTGGTGTGTAAATAATAAGCTAGTGGAAATAAAAAAGTAAAAATATTGACTAGTAACAGAGTTTTCAGATTAATGTTTCTGTTCTAGAACAATTAAAGCCCTTAATCCTCAACTGTTCAATTATATCAGGTCTCAGTTATATCATGTAGTAATGTCCTGCCTCCGTAAGTCACTTTGGATAAAAGCATCTACTAAATGGGAAAATGTAAATGTTAAGTTTTTGGTTGCATTTTTGTCCCTAGCAATTCATTTCCAGCTTTAGTTCTATTTGTTACCGACAATTCTGTCATTTTTTTGTGCGCACTAATGTTTTCATGTTGGCCATTCTGATTTCTGGTTCTCAGTAATTGATGGACCAACACAGCTTATGATCCGGGATGTTTCGGACACGGTGGCATTTGTAGAATGGACTCTGCCCAGGGCCAAAGTGGACGAAATCATCCTGCGTTATGGACTTGTGGGTTATGGTGGACCCAAGACCACATTTCATCTGGAGCCGACTCTGAGTCAGTACTCACTACAAGTCCTAAGGCCAGGCTCCAGATATGAAGTGTTGGTTAGCAGCTTTCACAAGGGCAGTGAAAGTAGAATTGTATCTGCTGAGTTTATCACAGGTGAGCATACCTGGGACATACATCATAACAGAACATCAATGTGATAACATGGCTAATCATGAAAACTAGCTGAAAACAAAGTATTGGTTTGATATTATTGATTTCAAAAACTGCTGCTTTTTTTCTGCGACAATAAGTGAATTGCACCTCAATTCATAAAATAGCAGTAAGATGAACCTCCAGTTCAGAAGTACATAGGGGTTAGGATGAATGACAGACAGACAGGCTGAAATGAATGAAAGAGAAGCTTCAGTGGAGAACAGATATTGACAGAAGGTATACCTAATGAAAGGTAGAGAGGCTCCAAAGAGCTGCAGATATAATGGGTAAAGAGGTCAAAGTTGTTATGATGGACAGAAAAACAGGAGAGTTCAGCAGCATGCCAGGATGAAGAGCAGAGTGTAGCCAAGAAATGGCTCAGTAGTACACACTGATATAAGTCATGTTGATTATTTGATACTCAAATACTGTTATCAGCAAGATTTTTAAAAACTCTGCTACTGTGACACTCCTGTTTGTCTGGAACCACCTTTTCTATAACTTCCCTGCTGGGCAAACATTTTACAATCATCACACAAGCATCATTAAACATATACTGCATTACATTGTGACATTGTGCCTTTGATGTCTGACGATCGTTGTACTTTATTTTTTACAGAGATCGATCCACCCAAACACTTGCGGGTACTCTCTAAGACATCCACATCTCTGGAGCTGGAGTGGGACAATAGCAAGGCTGTTGTGGAGTATTATTGTGTTGTGTACAGTACACTGGCTGGAGATCAGTACAATAAAATCATAATTCCACATAGCAATGGAACCATAACCAGGATCACTCTCACAAGTGAGCTCAGCACATCTTTACAATCTTACTCTGTTTCAGAGCTGCTTGGTTCTGTTCTTCTGCTTAACATAAACTGTAGTTTGGAAATTATAATGCATTGTCAACAAACAAACAAACAACTAAATAAATAAATAACATTCAGGTCCTTTTCACCCAAGAGTGAAAAAAGTTAAATAAAGGTATCAAAAAAATACTAATCTTTGTATGTATGAAATAATGTAAAAGGTGATTTTAGTCCCTGTCACATGACATTTGTCTCTTATCTCAATCAATGAAATGTGTTGTTCGTGTCTATATCCTTAAGTGTTATTTACACTGTATGCCCGAAAGTATGTGGACACCTGACAATAACACTGATATTTTGGCCCCCAAACTGTTGAGACAAAGCTGGAAACAATTGTCTAGAATTTCTTTGTATGCTGTAGTATTAAGATTTACTTTCACTGGAACTAACTTCACTGTTCCAGCATGACAATGCCCCTGTGCAAAGTGAGCAACATGAAGACATGGTTTGAGTGGCCTGCACAGAGCCCTGACCTCAACCTCACTAAACATCTTTGGGATGAAGTGGAATATCAACTTCACACCAAACCTTCTTGCCAGACATCAATGCCTGACCACTTGTGGCTGAATGGGCAAATGCCCACAGCCACAGTCCAAACTCTAGTGGAAAGCCTTCTCAGAAGACTGGAGGTTATTATAATGGCAAAGAGAGGACCAACTCTGAATGTCCATGTCTAATGTCCATGGTTTTGGAATGGGATGTTCAATGGTCAAGTATCCATATACTTTTGGCCATATATTGTATATTTCTAATCATTGCGATGAGGGTGGCATGGTGGTGCAGTATGGATGTTGCCACCTCACAGCTCCAGGGTCCCAGGTTTGATCCTGAGCTTGGCTGACTGTTTGTGTGGAGTTTCTTTGCATGTTCTCCCTATGTCTTTGTGGGTTTCCACCTCCCATAAAAACATATCAGTAGGTGGATTGACTAAGATAAATTGCCCCTAGGTGTGCATGCATGGTGTATTCCCACCTGCCCAGTATTCCCAGGATAGACTTTGGATCCACTGTGGCCCTGACCAGGATGAAGTGATTACTAAAAGTATGTGATTGATATGAAAATAATATATATTAATTATTATGTTGTGGTTCTTTTTTTGGCTGCTCCCATTAGGGGTCCCCACAGCAGATCATTGGTCTGCATATTTGATTTGGCACAGTTTTTATGCCAGTTCCTGATGAAACCCTCCCCAATTTTATCTGAGCTTGGGAACGGCACTGGTAGTGCACTGTTGCCAGGTTCCCTGGCCAGGAATCAAACTTGGCTGTACTATGGTATGGCCAGAGGTTCAGCACACTAGATATACTGATGTAGTTAAAACCTTTCATGGGTGTTTTAGCTATGTGTTGGCCTGTGTGGGGACAGAGAGGAAGAGTGTATTGATGTGCCTTGAAGTAGACAGATTTCTGTGGCTAGTGCATCTTCATCTAGAGGGCAGCATTCGTCCACTGAGTCTGCATCACAAAGAAAGACAGAGATGATTAGGATGTGGTTTTCATCATTTGCCACATTCATCATCTTGGTTGAGAGTGGCAAGATAGACTGTACGTGTTGTATTGGTGGAAGCTTGCATTGCTGAGCACCAGTTCTGTTGTTAGTGCTTCATTCAGGTGCTGGAAACCAGCCTCCATGGTAGGGCTTATATTCTCCATGTTTTTTTTCTTGTCAATTGTGAAAATGGGAAGGGTGCAATAACAGTCATAAAGTAATGAGAGGCTGCCAAAGAACAGCATGCACCACATTTTTTGTTGATACACAGGTGAAGGCTCTTTACTGCTTCCATCTTCTTATCTTAGGGTTTCAGCAGTTCACATGGTGTGATGCTTCAGTTATTATGACTTGGCTAGTCTTAGGTAGTACTTCCTCAGGCTGGCTGTTAGTCAATATGTGTGGAGATATGCCTTTAAGTCCCCAGATATGTGTAAGCAATGCAACTGTGCTCAAGTGTCAGTGAAGTGTGTCCTTAGTGGCAGGCTGGAGAACGTTTTTTTTTTTTTTTTTTTTGTCCTGTGCATAAGAGAGAGATCATTGCAACCTAGTTCTGACTTCCAACATTCAATGTTTGTTCTCCCCATTAACTTCTCATTAATTCAGCCACAAGATGTTTGTTGCAATAAATAGCCTTCACCTGTGTGTAATTTGAGCTCACTCCACCTCTGCGCATTGGTTTTTGTTTGGTATTCCATGCTTGGTACTGAAGCACTGTTTGTGATTCCCTGGGTGTGGTCAAACACATTTGAAATGCCTGACGTTACAGTGTTAAATGATTAAATTATGGGATACTACTGAAGCCCAAGAGGAGGCCTAATTTATACTGAACCCAAAGAGTACTTATCTTCATTGGCTTTTAGCACTGTTAAAGTAGAGTACATATTTTAAAATGGAGTATTTTTGTTATTGTGTGAGTAAATGCTGCACATTTTCCATCAGCCCATATCATTCTCCTATTGCCTTTTTGTTCTATTGATTATTGGTTATAAAGGAATGCCTGTGGGGGTGCATATGTGTGAGTTTGAACAGGATGTTAAATGTACTTATATAGTTCTTATATCACTAAAAACATTTAACATCCTCTTCACACCCACACATATGCACACTTGCATGCATGCCTTTATGTGCATGCCTTCATATGCCTACAGCAATGCATGTAACTCCTATTCATTGAGATATACATAGTTTATTGTAGCATATATTATTATTATTATTCTCCCAAATTATTATTAATTATTCTTAAACTGTGAACAAATCACTAATACTTTCTCTTCTTAGATCTGCAACCAGGTACTGAATATGGCATTGGGATATCGGCCATTCTGGGTACCAACCAAAGCAATCCAGCCACAATGAATGCCAGGACAGGTAACCAGCTATCAGTGTAGAGCAATAGACTGAAGGCATATAATATTCATTCATCCAATTATCTAATAAGCTATTATCTTGATTTTATTCTGGTATGTATTCTATTCCAGCAGTCCAGCTATTAACCTGTAAAATAAAAAATCTTTTATGCTTTCTACTTTAATAAAAGTAGAAGTAGAGTGATGATAGTTTTCAAGATTTTAAGTTCAAGTTCCTCTGCAGACATGGTCATTCCATATTTTAAGCATGGCCACTTGCCATCCCATATATTTCCACTGATGCTCCCTACTACTTTTATCTTCTTTATTTTTGTTATTCCTTTCTTTTACTTTTTCACAGGTCTGGATATCCCCATGGATCTGATGGTCACCGCTTCCACAGAGAACAGCATCACTTTACTCTGGGGCTCTGTCCAGGGACCCATTGAGTATTACAGAGTGAGCTACACCTCAGCTAGTGGTGTGACCACTGAAATAACCATACCCAGAGATATCAGCAGCACCACACTGAGTGGCCTGGAGCCTGGTACTGAGTACACCATCACTGTCATGGCTCAGAGGGGCAGACAACAAAGTGCTGCTGCCACAATTGATGCCTTTACAGGTACCCACTGTGGATATTTCACTTACTGAATAGTTTTTATTTGTTTGTTATATTTTTAACCTGGAGCTCTGAGGATTCGCTCATATCACAAGGCTGTGACTTCTTCTGGCCTATATTATTATGATGTGATGCTAAGTACAATTCATCAGAGAATTTTTAATTTTGTCTATTTAAATTTGAATTTTGAGCATATACCAAACAAAACCAACAAAAATTCATTTTGTATCAAATAATTACCATAGAGTATTTCATTGCTTTTGTACTGAAATATGTGTGTCTTATGAGGATACTTTTCACCTCTTTGTTCTCATCTAGTTTCATCTCTAGTCTTCTTTTTTCTTATACAAAAATTCATCATTTACTTAATGTGTGTGGCCAAAAATCTTCCATCCTGCATGCTAACTCATAGCCTCGTGTTGCTTTTTTTTAACTTACTGCCTGTCTGAGAAGGTTCACCGATTACAGAAGAGGTAATTCCTCAAGAGAACCAATAATATTGAACATCATTCATTTGGTTACAGGTTTCCGTCCTGTGAGTCAGCTCTACTTCTCAGATATCACGGCTGACTCCTTTGCCATAGCCTGGAGTGCTCCAGCCCCACCTGCTAATAGTTTCAAGCTGTACTACTCTACAGATGATTCCAGTGAGGAGTTTGAAGTTGTTCTGGATGGTTCCAAGACCAGGACTGTCCTTTCAGGCCTCTTGCCTTCCAGAAAATACATTGTTACTCTAGTTACCATGCATGGAGACACAGCTTCAGAGCCAGTTACAAGCACCATTGTCACAGGTACAACTGCTTCAGCCTTCAAGCAACACCCAGTCTAGTTATTTATTTCATAATAATAATAATGGGGTCCAATCTTGCTAAAAAAAAAAAAAAAAAAAAAAACCTTGATTACTCTGTGTAACAAATTGGTACCAGAGTCAAAGGATGTACCTGTGTGATCTCTATTT
>CM040978.1:23719262-23742852 GCA_022985145.1 Pangasius djambal
GGTGTGTCATCTGGAAGGAGGAAAGAAGATAAGGAGACTTGGTGGTGGAATGAGGGAGTTCAGGATAGTATCCAGAGGAAGAGG
Source organism: Pangasius djambal (assembly GCA_022985145.1). Classification (NCBI taxonomy): domain Eukaryota; kingdom Metazoa; phylum Chordata; class Actinopteri; order Siluriformes; family Pangasiidae; genus Pangasius; species Pangasius djambal. The sequence goes on from CM040978.1 coordinate 23,719,347, forward strand.
TTAGCCAAGAAGAAGTGGGACATGGACAGGACTGAAGAGAATAGACAGGAATACAAGGAGTTACAGCGCAGAGTGAAGAGGGAGGTGTCTAAGGCCAAGCAGGAGGCATATGATGGGTTGTACACTAGGTTAGACACTAGAGAAGGACAGAAGGACTTATACAGGTTAGCCAGGCAGAGGGATCGAGATGGGAAGGATGTGCAGCAAGTTAGAGTTATTAAGGATAGAGATGGAAGGGTGCTCACAAGTGAGGAGAGTGTACAGAGGAGATGGAAGGAGTACTTTGAAGAGCTGATGAATCAGGAAAATGAGAGGGAAAAAAGAGTAGAAGGGGTGACCTCAGTGGAACAGAAAGTAGATAAGATTAGAAAGGATGAAGTCAGGAAGGCTTTGAAGAGGATGAAGAGTGGAAAGGCATTTGGTCCCGATGACATCCCGGTGGAGGTTTGGAAGTGTCTAGGAGAGGCAGCAGTGGAATTGTTAACTAGTTTGTTTTAGAGAGTGAGAAGATGCCTGAGGAATGGAGAGGTAGTGTATTAGTGCCGATATTTAAGAATAAGGGTGATGTGCAGAGTTGCTGCAACTATAGGGGGATAAAGTTGGTGAGCCATATAATGAAGCTATGGGAAAGAGTAGTGAGTGAGTAAGTGAAATGACTCGTGGCCAAGTATGGTGATCCATACTCAGAATTTGTGCTCTGCATTTAACCCATCCAAGTGCACACACACAGTAGTGAGCACACATACACATCCCCAGAGCAGTGGGCAGCCTTTTTTTTTTGGTGCAGTGCTCAGGGAGCAGTTGGGGGTTCAGTGCCTTGCTCAAGGGTCTCACCTCAGTCATGGTATTGAGGGTGGAAGAGAGCACTGGTCATTCACTCCCCCCACCTACAACCCCTGCCAGACCTGAGACTCGAACCCACCACCTTCAGGTTCATCTTCAGGTTACAAGTCCAACTCTCTAACCATTAGGCCACGACTGTATGAGGAAGTCAAGACTAGCAGAGAAGTATGTCAGAGTGGTGCAGGACATGTATGAGAGGAACAGGACAGTGGTGAGGTGTGCTGTAGGTCAGACAGAGGAGTTCAAAGTGGAGGTGGGACTGCATCAGGAATCAGCTCTGAGCCTCTTCCTGTTTGCTATGGCGATGGACCAGTTGTCAGAGGAGGTCAGACAAGAGTCTCCTTACACAATTATGTTTGCGGATGACATTGTGATCTGTAGTGAGAGCAGGGAGCAGGTGGAGGAAAACCTGGAGAGGTGGAGGTTTGCCCTGGAGAGAAGAGGAATGAAAGTCAGTCGTAGTAAGACTGAGTACATGTGTGTGTATGAAACGGAGGGAAGTGGAAGAGTAAGATTACAGAGTACAGGTACAGGAGTTTAAGTACTTGGGGTCAACAATCCAGAGTAATGGTGAGTGTGGGAAAGAGGTAAAGAAGCGAGTGCAGGCAGGTTGGAATGGGTGGAGAAAGGTGTCTGGAGTTCTGTGTGATAGAAAATTATCAGCGAGAATCAAGGAGAAGGTGTACAAGACAGTGGTGAGACCGGCCATGCTGTATGGTTTAGAGACAATGTCACTGAGGAAGAGACAGGAGTCAGAGCTAGAGGTAGCAGAGCTGAAGATGTTGAGGTTTTCTTTGGGAGTGACAAGGTTGGACAGGATTAGGAACGAGTACATCAGAGGGACAGCTCATGTTGGACGTTTGGGGGACAGAGTTAGGGAGGCCAGATTAAGATGGTTTGGACATGTTCAGATGAGGGAGAGTGAGTGTATTGGTAGGAGAATGTTTGACATGGAGCTGCCAGGCAGGAGGCGAAGAGGAAGGCCAAAGAGGAGGTATATGGACGTAATAAATGAGGATATGAAGCTAGTGGGTGCAAGGGTTGAGGATGCAGAAGATAGGGATAGGTGGAGAGTGATGATTCGCTGTGGTGACCCCTGGAGGGGAAAAGCCGAAAGAAGAAGAGGCGATTTTGGAATGACATTTTAGACAGTGCTCTACAAAATCATCAAAACACCAAGGGAGGGAACGTCTTTTGGAAGGATGGTGTTCATTTCTCCAGTACAGTTCCAGAGAGTTGTAAAGTCTATACCAGTGGCCCAACATGTAACCTGTTTACAGAATGTGCTCATCATTGTTTGTACTTTCATGAACAGTACTCAAATAAAGAGTACTGTAATTAATTCCCTGTTTGCTTACAAACCTATTGAAACGTAAATGCCACTATTCGGCATTTTCATTCATTCATTCATTCATTTATTTATTTATTTATTTATTTATTTATTTATTTGCTAACTTGGACAAGTACTGGTGCATTATACACTTTCAAAATATATGTTTGGATCGTGTGTCTTTAATTTACCGGAAACATTATTTTTTTTTCATTGTAAATGTTCATAGTTTAAGTAAATATCTGTAACTATTAAATTTTCTTCATAATTCTGCCTAAGCCATAACAAATATGACAGTAGAAAAATATCCACATGGTATTATGATGAGGTGTGGCACTAAACATGTTTAGAACATGTTATAGAATGTACTTCATATTTCCAATGGGTTTTTAGAGCTTTAGTTGTTTCAATAAAAATTATAATTTTCAAATTTTACATATTATTATGTATTCATAAATCCAGTCATAAAGCCTTTTAAATACTAGTTTTAGTACTAGTAAAACTTTTAAAATACCAGTTTAAAAGTTCCCACAGTTATCTTTACTTAACATTCATAAGCTATCTCTGCTTAAAGGTATGGACCCTCCCAGAGAGATTATGGTATCATTCATCTCCGAGGATTCAGTAACCGTATCATGGGCTCAGCCGCTTGCTCACTTTGATTACTACAAAATGTCCTACCAGTCTGCTAGAGGTATGGTCATTTGCAATCCCACTGCATCTTAGTATAGAAACCCTTTTCAATTTGCAAAGACGATATGAAAAGTTTTTTTTTTAAATTACAGGTCAAGTGGACAGTGTGGTGATTGACAAGGATGCAACAAACTATACTTTGACCAGACTCCATCCTGCGACAGAATATGAGCTCAAGTTAAACACTGTGCGTGGAAGCCAGGAGAGCAAGGTCATCAGTACCAGTGTCTTTACAGGTATATTCACTTAGCGGTCACAAATATTATATTGTGGAAACAGTATTGCTTAGAAGCTTATTGATACCGTACAATACTAGACACCAGGATTGCCAAATCTGATCTGATCAGGCCTAATGGACAGAGAAATCTGGCACCCCCAGCCAATTATCCTGTGCCTGGAGGTTTGCCCACTCAGAATGAATTGCCGACTGAGGACTGCAACAAAGCAGTCCAGGTCTTGTATGCCCTTAGGTGCAAATTCTTCTGTGAATGGTGTGCAGCTCATTATCTGGATCTAGTACATTGCATGATTCCCAAAATACTACATTTTACTCAGGGACTGCTAGATAGCAGTTACTCCTCATTTATGCTAAAAGTGTACATGCATTAAATCACATCACCATAGCTGACAAACAATTCCCTAAGAACCCAGCATAGAATCTTTCTTCTCCCCTTGTTCTGAAATCCCTTACATCCCCTCCTGCCTATGCAAGAGTATGCAAGATTCCAAACTAATTGACTCTGAAACTGTTTTTTTGCTGGTGACCACTTCAGCAAAAAAAAAAGTGGAAGAGCTGACAATTGCTTTGGAGGCCAGAGGACTATGTCACCATTTGCATGGATCTAGGATATCTGACCAAAGTTATATCACCCAACTTTCACTTGACCTTTCAGCATTTCATGAAGGAGAGCCTGCAGAGCACTCCTTGTTGCATTGCTGTTTAGATTGGATGGTGACTATCCTATCCTCAGATCAACTGTTCATCAGCCAGTAAACAAAGACACGAAAGCACTCTTATCTAAGCATCTGGGTCTGGATGTTATCACCTATAGATGTAGTGGACCCCCAGCCCCTATCGTGACATGCCACTCTATGAGAAATGTTACTTCCTTATGGGAATGCTGCTCCAGGAAGTCTGTGCTGCAGCTACCTTGGCATTGCCAAGTGCTTTCTTCGGGTTCTATGAGGTTAACTTTGCCCCTCCCAGTGTTGTGAGTGTGCCTTTCCAGTGAGTCCTTGGGTTTGTCTGCTTCCTCATGACATTATCGAAGTGATTCTCATCAGGTGATTCCCTGTTGGTTAGGAGAGTGAAATTCACTGCTAGTTACGTATAACTCTCAGAACCAATACCAACCCAACAACAACATGGTGAGAAGGTTCTTTTTGCCAGTGACACTGATGGCTGGCTTATGGAGGATCTAGATCTTATCTGGATTTCTGTACATCTGTTTTATGACATTGCCTATTGTTGAAAATGTTTACAAATAAAACTTGAATTGACATTCCAGAGAAATATAGCATCAGAATTTATTGCAAATGCATCACTTTGTGACATTGTTACAACACAAAGCCAGACTAGAAAATCTTATTATTTATATGCATAAAGATGTGTGAAGCAGGCACATTAGACTGTATAATTTCTCCCACAAACTCTGCTCCTTTAGAAAATTGTGATCCTTCCCAGGATGTTAATCAAAACAAATTATTTTCAACCTGGAGAGATATGCTATATTTAACCATCTCTGAAAATCCTGTGCACATAAAAAAAGAAAATATCAGAGTCATGCAAAAATGCTTTTCTACAGACATCTCTTTCATAAACTACACTAAAATACAGTCTTTTTCACCTGCAGCCATGGACATGCCAATGGAACTGATGGCCCTGAATGTCACACCACAGGGAGCATTATTGCGCTGGACTCCTCCACTCTCTAACGTGGATAACTATGTACTCACTCTCACCCGCAGCCAAGGTAGGTAGAAATAAAAAGAGAAACAGCATAGGAGAAAGGAGAGAGGGGGAAAATATGTCAGAGAAGAGAGAGAAGAGGGCAGAATGATGAGCTGGAAAGAGGGAAAACGGAAAGCGAGCGAGGAGAAAACGGAGGAAAAGATGAGTGGGAAAAAAGCAAAGGAAAGGATTGTGGGACAGATGGTGAAACAGAGAAACAGAGAGAGGGAGAGAGATATAATGAAGAGAAATATAACTGCCAGTAGACACCTCTGCAGCATTCTGTGCCACTCTGAACTGCTTGTTAAATTTCTACTTTTTTGTTTCCTTAATGGCTCATTGCACACAATGATTTTAACTTCATTAACTTACAAAATAGGGTGGCATGTGGGTAGAGTTGGCATCTCACAGCTCCAAGGTCCTCAGTTTGGTCCTGTGCTCAGGTTACATTCTGTGTGGAGTTTCTCTGCATGTTCTCCCCATGTATGTGTGAGTTTCTTATGGGTTTCCTCCCACCTCTGGTTTCCTCTCACCTCCCAAAAGCATGTCAGTAGGTTGATTGGTGACTCCACACTTGTGTGAATGAGTGTGTGAATGTGAGTGTACATGGTGCTCTATGATGTACTGGCACCCCATCCTGGGTGTTTTCTCATCCAAACTTGTACCCAGTGTTTCTGGGATAAGCTCAGATTCACTGTGCTTAAATATTTACATTTATGATATTTTACTGTATACAGTAATTTACAGCTTTCAGATTATGTGCTTTAAAAGTAAAAATGGTGGAAAGTGATTTACACCAAACTACATAAAGCTATTATCTACAAATGATGTCTTCAAAGGCCATCAGGGCAGTGGTGGTTCAACAGCTAAGGCGTTGGCTTTCTGATCTGAAAGTTGGGGGTTCAAACCTCAACACTGCCAAGCTGCTACTGTTGGGCCCTTGAGCAAGGCCCTTAACCCTCTCTGCTCCAGGGGTACCATTTTGTGGCTGACCCTGTGCTCTGACCCCAGCTTCCTATTAAGCTGGGATATGCGAAGAAAAGAATTTCACTGGGCTGTAATGTGTATGTGACAAATAAAGGCTTCTTCTTCCAACTTTGACGAATGAGGTGTTGAAGCTTACCTTTCCCTTTTAACTAGTGACAGCAGACACATTTCTAGTGGAAGGGAACAAGCAGGAACATCAGCTGAGTCAACTTCTCCCCAGCACTTCCTACTCCATTGGTCTCTATGCTACCAAGGGCCCTTTGACCAGTGGCACTGTGATCACCAGCTTCATCACGCGTGAGTCCCTTGTTAGTAACTCAAAAACATGTATCCAAGTCATGATACTAGAATGTGTGTTGTGCTTAAACACATGTTTGGTATTACTTGTGATATGGAATGAAAATATTTTAAATCTCCAACTCTCCTGCAACCTCATGTACTGTATGCAGCATATATTCACATCCTGTATTTTGGAAATATTTGTAAAAGGTCCCAAAAATTATAAAGGATGCAATACTACATGCATCACCCATAATGCATTGTGAGAATTTCACTTTTGGTAGAAATTTAAGAATTTAATGATTGTGTAATATATTTTTATTTATTTATGCTATGACTTACAATTGAGCTAAGTAGTTGAGGGTTAATAAACTGGCAGTGCAATAATTTAAACCCTGAACCTTCTAATCAGTGATGAAGGGGGTGGATGGAGTGCAGTGGAGGCTGACATATTCATTAAATCTCTTTTCCTCTGACCAGACTGGTTCAAACTGGCAGGAAGGCTACAGTAACTTAAATAACCTGAATGCACAACACATGAAAGAGCAGAAGACCACACTGGGTTCTACTCTTGCCAGCCAAGAACAGGAATTTGAGGCTAAAGTGGGCATAGGCAAATGAAGATTATATGTAGCCTGAGAAAAAAAAATTCCATCCTGTCCCTTTAGGGCTAGGAGGGAGACAAACACAATCTTGTCATAACATTCTGAATGTGTTTGAAGACACTTCAGAAAATATTTTAAGTGTCTTTAATTTTGTTGATCTCAAAGCTCTCAAATCCCATCCTAATCCACAGCAGATCACTGGACTAGTCAATGTGGTTGACAGTGACACTTGTGATTGCTCTAGTCTTTATTAACCGTTGATATCAGAGCAAAACAGCCTGGATTAATCTAATACCTGGATAACTGAACATAACCATCTCACTATCATAAAAGTTGACTAAATCTTACGTAAGTAAAATAGTAAATTGATGTGTTCTGGAATCTATGGAATAAGGAAAGTAAGTTATGAAACAAAAAGCAACAGTAACATATACGTGAAGAAGCAATCTACTGTATAAGTTATTTTTAATTGTTGATTGTTTGAAACCTCAGGAAATTGTTAAAAGTATTCTATTTAGACTATTAATGACCATTGTCATTTTATGGATAGCTAGGCAGCTAACTGATTATAACATTAATATGCCTCTGTGTTTCAAAGGAAACAGACCATATGCGCACTCCACACCCCACTACAGTCCATGACTTGCACTGCAAGAGGCCACGTATGTGACATATTTGAAACATTGTGAGGGGAAGTCGACAAACAAGCAAGGCTTAGTTGTCAGCAGGGATGTTTTTTTCCCATGGGAAAGACGAGGAGGAAATGAATCAAGGCATTAAAAAAAAGAAAGAAAAAAATTTGACATGGCTTCTTAGAATGGAGCAAATGCTTTCAGGCACATTCAAACTCAACCTCAATCAAGCAGCCCTCCCAGAAGCTGTTCATTAGGCCTCATGGATTAGAGGAAATTAATTTGCATGTAAAAGTGTCACAGGCTTAGCAACAGAATTTTGATGTACAATCACCTGGCAGGGTTTGCTGGGTTCATTTGACTTCAGACAGATTTTTGATATTTTTATTAATGCCAGTTTAATGTGGAAAAAATATACACTCAAAGCACAGTGGATTTAGATGCTGTCATGCTCTGATAAAATGTAACAATATCTCATCGCTGTCTTCAGCATTTCAATTACTGCACTGTTTTAATAGTAAAAGATTACAGGGTGTGGGTATGAATATGAATGTACTCAGCAGATATATCATCTTTTGAGATGCTTCATGGGCAGAATATTTCTCCTTTGGGCATTAATTTACTCAGTGTTTGAGCTATGTATTTAAATTAAGAACAAAATTGTTGTAGATTATACTCTGATGATATGTACATAGTATATCTTTGTTTATAAGTTTATGAACACCCAAAAAGAAGAAGTCAAATGTGCTGTGATGTGCTTAGGTTGTGTAGATGGGCACTTGCTGTTGTCTAGAAGGTAGTATTTAGTAATGAGGTACACTATATGGCCAAAAGTTTGTGGACATCTGACCACCACACCCTCATGTGAGCCTTCCCCACTCTGTTGCCAGACAAGATGGAAGCACACAATTGGATAGGATGTGTTTGAATGCTGTAGCATTATAATTTCCCTTCACTGGAATTAAGAGTCCCAAACATGTCCCAGCATGACAATGCTCCTGTGCAAAAAGTGAGCCACATGAAGACATGGTTTGCCAAAGCTGGTGTGGAAGAACTTAAGTCACCTGCACAGATTCAATTAAATTCAATTCAATTCAGTTTTATTTGTATAGCTCTTTTAACAATGGACATTGTCACAAAGCAGCTTTACAGAAATAAAAGGATTCACAAAAAATATATTGTAAATATTTGAATTTATCACTGTGAATTTATCCCTAATGAGCAAGCCAGTAGCGACGGTGGCGACGGTGGCAAGGAAAAACTCCCTGAGATGATATGAGGAAGAAACTTTGAGAGGAACCAGGCTCAAAAGGGAACCCATCCTCATCTGGGTGTAACGGATAGTGCGATTATAAATAAATCCCATCTATTATTGTGCGCTATAAGGACAAGTAGTGCAATTTTGCAACCTATAAATTCATCACAGATCCCTGACCTCAACCCCACTGAACTCCTTTGAGATGAACAGGAACTCTGACTGAGCCTCAGGCCTTTTCGCCAGACATCACTGCCTGACCTCACTAATGCTCTTATGGCTGAATGGGCAAATCCACACATCCATGCTCCAAAATCTAGTGGAAAGCCTTCACAGAGGAGTGGTGGTTATTATAACAGCAAAGGGGGGCTAAATCCGGAATGGGATGTTCAAAAAGCACATATGGGTGTGATGCTCAGGTGTCCACAAACATTTGGCCATATAGTGTACACACCATTCATGGGACAGCTTGCACCTAAGGGCCTACAAGGTTCTATATGATTCAACAACATGGATAAAATACACTGGATTATGTTTGCGTGAACACAAAGGGAGAGTATAAAGCCATCCACTGCCTCACCTCAGACTTTCACATCACACCTCTGTGCTGTTAATCCCTGCATATCAGCTGCTGTTGAAAGAGAAAAATAGCCACTAACACCATTAAAGTGTGGCGAGAGGGAACAGTATCAGCATTACAGGACTGTTTTGATTTTGATTCACACTGATTGGACATGCCACTACATGTGGGGTCCATACAGAATAGTATACGTCATCAGTCAGTGGCAATATAAGCAAGTGTGGGGATGATGTGATCAATCAAACTGTCACTATGCTGAGGTCTGCTCACACCTCAAGGCCTGTGATTGCATTCAGATCAGGTAACAGTGTGGTTCTCAGGGCAGCAAGGACCAACCTCGCCAACAGCATCAAGAGAACCAAGGTCTCCTACACACAGCGGATACAACATTTCACTAACAATAACCCACAATGCATGTGTCAGGAGATTCAAACAATCACTGGAGATGGAAGAATCAACTTGTCAGCACCAATGATGCCTCCCTCCTAGACACATAAAATGACTTTTATGCCCACTTTGAAGCCTCCAAAACAGAGGAAGCAGTATGAATAATAGCTCCACCTGGCAGCCAAGTGTTGTCTTTGACCACAGCAGACATGAGGAAAATCCTGCTGAAGCTAAACCCATGCAAAACTGCTGGCCCTGACAACCCCCCTGCTTATGTGCTGAAGAAGTGCCCCTACCAAGTGACTGATGTCTTCACAGACATCTTCAACAACCACATCATCAAGTTCACTGATGGAACTAGTCATAAGTGACACTGCCTCATCAACAGCAATGATGAGTCGGCATACAGGGAGGCGCAGGTTGCAGACTGGTGCAGAGACAACAGCTCTCAATTAATTAAACAAAAGAGATGATTATTCACTTCAGGAGGACGTTTAGCAAAAAATGGTTCAATGCACAATGGCCTAACTGTGGACAGAATCAAACTTTCCTTGGTGTGCACATCAGAGAGGACCTCTCAGGGATCCTCAACACCATCTGTGCACCCAAGAATGCTTCACTTCCTGTAGATTTTGAGGAGAGCAAACCTCCCAACTTCCATCCTCACCACCTTCTACAAGGGGGACAACAGTTTCCTGACCAGATGTCTCATTGCTTCCTATGGGAACTGCACAATCCCAGACTGCAAAACCCTACAAAGGATTGTGAGAATAGCTGAGGAGATCACTGGGATCTGCAAAGCCACCAGCATTGTGGATGACCCCTCCCAACCCTCTCTTCACCCTCTGGCTACCTGTGCACCAGCACCACACTCTGATACACCTTCTTTCCTGAAGCAGTCAGGTTACTCAGCACACTGCTGCCTCCAACACCCACCTAGACTAGTCAAACTCTTCGTCAAACACCATCGTACAGTCATCACTGCACACCTACAGATGTGGTCACTGAGAATGCACGTCAAATGAAAAGGGACCCTGCGATTTCATGCTGTATCACTCAGGATGCTGTGGGCACAGGAAAGACAAAACCACTAGTTCTGCCAGGACATATACAGCATATACTCTTTTTCCAAACACACAGTGCTGTTTCTTGTGCTGAAGCCCCTGACCTGCTTGTGCTTGGCCAGCAGTTCTGGGAGCCTCTCTAGGAACCATTTTGCAACAAGCAGCAGAGCACATTAAATGTCGTTGAACTTACAGATTTAAGAAAAAAATACTCCTTATGGTTTCCATAAATACACATAAAATATTATGTTTCTCATCAAAACGTGATTGTTTTAGAAAATTTAAAAAAAAAAAAGTTTCTAATTACAAGATTGAATTATGTAATGTGAGTGTGATCAATTCTCATGGTACAGGTACTATAACTATAGTATTTAAATTACCATGGCAAAACTGTGTGTGGTAGAATAGTGTAGTGGTAATGTGGTTGTTGTAGAATGCCAGCAACCTGGGTTTCATCCTCCGTTCAGGTGAGAGTGTGGATTCAACAGCCTTTTTTCAGTGTATTAAATTAGTTCTTGTGTGCACATGTAAATATGAATGTCCTTTCTCAACGTAGCATTGAATGAATTTCATTTTCTCTTTTCTTGCCAATGGAAACTTTTGTTCTTTTCTTAGATTTAAAGATTCACTATTGAAAAAAAACTGGTTTAAAGTGAACACAGATGTCCACACACTGAAAAAAAAAAGCTCATTAAATTTACTTAATTCAAATGCTTACATCAGTTCCATGTGATTTAATTGAGTTACATTAACATAATTTGTTTTCGTACATCCATAGGTAAACCATATGTAATATTTTTTCTTAAATCTATCCAACCACACATCCCATTTCTTTCAGTGTAATTCAAGTTTATTGTACAATACCTGTATTGTGCACATGCCGATAAAACATTAATTATTCAGTTATTAATAATAGTATTTTTACGTTAATTTAATTTACATTTGAAGTTTGATCATTGATGCATAAATACGTGCATTATTGTAGCACTCTGTATTATTTTGCTTTTTCTTTATTGTGTTTAGACAGTTCTAGTGATAATTTTTGTCTTTTGACGAAAATATTGTTTAAGTTTAGTCAATATTTTGTCATATTTCGCCATATTCATGACTTTTTGTCAATTTTACTCTAACTAAAATGGCATCTAATTTTAGTCGAAAATAACATTTTAGTTGACAAGAAAGTGCAACAAAAACAAATTTTCAAACATTTTAAGTATTAATTTAAAAACTGGCATCATTTACCAAATGTGTAATAACAGAAAGCGCATATTCACAACATGATTTACACATCCTGACTATCACGTATAGTTGTGCATTTGTGTCATTTTGTGCAGATGCAAGAGTAATATTGCGTTTATATTGTGTATGAATCTGATTAATCTCTTACTGGATGTGTTGTTTGGGAGAGTTAATTAACCCACTAGTAAAATGCTCACTCAGCTCAAGCAGGACATTCCTACTTGTATCTATATTACTTTATTCTTTATGAGTGCATTATTTGAAAAAATCACATACTTTCTTTTTCTTCAAGAAACATTGTTAATGCATTGTTAATTGTTAATCTTTATTTTTTTGTCATATTTTTGTCAACATAATGTTTAAATTAAACAGTCATGATGCACATTTTTGAGGAAAGAAAACCCTTTGTTAATGAACATTTCCATCATTTCATTTTGACAAGATTAACGCTGCAGTTCAATCTAAAGGCTTAAGATGGCATAATGTAGCTACTAAAGACAAAGACCAGGAAGGTAAAATAAATTTAATCACGTTTCTTGTCTTTTGCAATTTACCACTCTACACTGACACCGTTAATCTAAGGTTCACATGTGAATGTGGACATTTTTATATATGTCAAACAAAAAGGAAGTTGAGATTGAGAGTGGCCGATCATAAATATGCTATTCACACTAAAATTTGGTGTATCCAGTGGCAAGGCATTATAATGAGCTGGGTCATGGTAGTGATAGCTCCCTTAAAGTGATTGGAATTTAATCTATTTCATGTACTATATGAGGTGGGAATAGATTAAAACGTCTTTGACAACATTGAATTCATACACTTAAGGGTGCGAAGTTACCTGGTGTTAATGAGGAAATTGATTTTTAATCCTATTAAAAACTTACTAAGACAGAGGTTGAGCCAATAATCTAAAAGGAAAGCGTAAAGTATTAAGTTCAGATTTTCATACCTTTTAGCTTTATATGGCCAAGCCTGTTTTTTTTACCACCTTAATACAGTGTTCTACTCATTGGTAATTCTTAGATGATTGATAATAACAAATGCATGTAGCATTGTAAGTCACTTTTTTTGTCATTGTGTCCATCTTTGCAACAGACCTGGTAGAGCAACTTTTCAGATGTCATGCTGTATCCAAATTCACTCACTAAATAAATATTCACTGTATAGTGGGTGTCACAGTATTTTTATGACCTATGTTTGGCACGTGTATTCGATTGTTGATAAATATGTAGCACTCATAACAAAGTTTTATTATGTTCCAGTTTAATCTAATAAATGCAGAAATACAGCAAAATGGTTATGCCAATGAAAAAGTTTATATCTTTATGGAAAGTGGTCTTATTAAATATATATGTCAATATATATCAATATATTTTATTTATATATTGGAAATGTACAGTATTTTCATTTTATGGCATTACACTTTAGCCTATGTATACTACATTCCAGTGTGTCCACCCTGATGCTCAACCATGGTTGGAAGAACTTTAAACAGTCTATTTATGTATTTGTTGCATACAGTTGAATTCCTTGAACCAGAATTTATTTATAGCAGCAATTAAATCAGACTTTGTAGCTCCTTTTGCTTCTTTCTGAATATAGTCTTTCAGATTATTTCTGGTGGAGTCTTCACCCAGTTTATACCCTCTGCAGCAATGACTCTGAGAGTGATGGACTCTGAAGTCTGTCTGCCACTCTTATGAAATGACATGGTGGCAAAGTGATCCAAAGCCACCGTTGTTTCATCAGTGAAAATGACTTCATGAGAAACGTCTCTTGCTCATTCAATCCATATCTAGGCTTGTTGGAGATGGATCTCTTTATTTTTGTCTCTGATCATGGGACAATGTTGAGTTTACCTGTAATTCCACCCAAGCTTTTGCCTGATCCTCCGAATGGAACACTCACTGATGTCCTCTCCAGTGTCACGCCAGAGCTGTTTTTTCACTGAACTTGCTGGCAGTTCTACATTATGGCTAATGGTGTTGTCTATGGCTGCAACAATGTCCCTAAAATCAAGGGCAAAACATTAAATAAATATTTGCCACCTTAGGCGCAACCATCACATGACATCGTTGCAACATACTTACATTTGTGATAGCGTCACTTTGTATTAAATTCAGTTCAATTTGTATAGCACTTTTAACAATTGTCACAAAGCAGCTTTACAGAGTTAAATACATTCAAATTAATTTAATTCGAAATAAATTGTAAATAGAGACGTTATGAGGAAATAACCTTGTGAGGAACCAGACTCAAAAGGGAAGCCATCCTCATCTGGTGATAACAGATAGTGCAATTATAAAGAAATCCGATCTGTAACTGTGTACTACATGGACAAATATTGCAATTGTGCAACCAGTAAATTCATCACAGCTTTCATATGAAATCTGGTTTGTTGAACCTAACCACTGTCTACTAATGGAGACCTGAGTAGAAAACTGCTTGTGGCAACCGCAGCCCCAAAACTACCACAGCAATCGTAGTCCCAATTCATCACAGTACAACTCCCCATATGAGAGCCATTTCCAATGGCCCGAACCCCAGGCACCATCAGCAGCAATCCCAATGATCTTCAGGCCATCCATGTGGGGCCACCCCCAGCAGCAGCAATTGATCTCAACAGAACTCCAACCAGAAGTAGGGCATCAGGATGGATCAGGCAGGTCTGGATAACAGAAGGGATCAGGATCACTAGTATCTCACGAGTAGCATGTGTAGCTTGACAGAGAGAGAGGCAGAGAGAGAGAGAGAGATTATTAGGTAAGCTTTTGTCCTATAATGATTAAGGACAACAGACTCTGCGCACAGAGTGCAAGCAAGGACGCTGGCAAGACTAGCTGTGACAGCGTAGCTAAAAGGTAGCACCAAAAGGTAACACAGACACGAGGGCACCTTGGGACATAAAGTGGCCAGCCACTCCACTGTCTAAAAACCTGAGTGAACGTGTATGCTTTGTCTAAAGAAACAATCAGGTTAGAGAGGAAATCTGCAAATTCACAAAGGAATTCAGAATATGGACCTGGGGATCATAAGTAGTGGAATTCTCTGGGTAGACTTATTTTTTGTGGCTACATATGTTAATTTGGTAACATATGTTAATTTTAAGAACTTAAAATGCGTTGAATTTATGGCTAGGTTTTTGTGTGATGCCTAGATTATCATTATAAATAACAGTGACACTTCTTCTTCTGCTAGTTAGACGGGGCTGAAGTATATAACTGTATCCGGGTGGACTAGCTTCGTTTATTACATACTCATTTGGTTTAATCCATGTTTCTGTTAAATACAGTACATTGTAATTCCTGATCAGTACAGTACAGTAACTCATGATCAGTAATAGTTTCATTACCGATAAGTGCTTTAGACGCAAGAGATCTAATATTTAACAGTCCCAGCTTCAGATCAAAGGTGCTGGCTGTGCATTCAGTATGATTTAATTTTATGTTAATTAAGTTACTAAAACAAACTTTCTGAGTATTTCTACATTTTTGTTTAGCTCGGGGAACAGACACAGTCTCAATATGTTGGAACCTGAGTGACAACTCAGTGCAGCTAGCGGCCGGTCAGTTTAGCCTGCTTGTCTGCTCCCTGGCCTTGGCTCTAGATTGTCACCGATTAACTAGGCCTGTTCTGAGACAGTTCTGAGCTATGCTGCAAGAAATGAGAATAGAACCTGCCTGTGTGGGATGGATACCATCCCACCCTAACAGGCCAGCCTTGCCCTCAAAACTACTCCAAATATCTATAAAGCCCACATTGTTTTCGGAGCACCACCTGGACATTCATTAGTGCAGTGACCATAACCTGCTGTAAGCTACATCAAAACGCCGCATTGGGATGGGGCCAGATCTTACTACAGCATCGGACATTCGCTAATTTACACACCTCTACAATGTTACTCTTAGTAATCTCTGACTGACGAAGGTGTATATCATTAGTTCCTACTTGAATAACTATCTTTGAGAACCTGTGCTTGCCCAAGACCCTAAGATTACCTGTTATGTCTGGCGCCCTGGCTCCCAGTGTACACCTAACTAGTACTGCTGGGTTTTGAGGAGGTGGACTCAGGAGGCCAGTGTGGCCCTGCAGGACTGCTTTGAAACATTTATCTGTACAAATGTCAAGGTGTCATTGGGGAAGTGGACAATAAGTGAAAATGAGTTGTAGATACTGTAGGCTAGGCAGGCCTATAGCAGGCCCAAATTGGGTAAAATCATGTGATGAACCAAAGTTATTGTGATTAATTTTTAAACTGTAAAAATGCTGTCCCTAACTCAGAGAATCTATACTCTGTTGACTCAAAGTGCGAATGTTTTCATCTATGTTTACTGCATTTACATCTTCTTTAAAATATATACCCATCCCATATTACCAAATGAAAAGATAGTTAAATGGTTAGTACAACTACTTGATAACTACTGCAATTCTAAGAACGACTGGTAACTTGTTAATAGATGAAATACAGTTTTACAAATCTATGTAATCCTCTAATTATTATGAAAGTAATTTTAAAATGCATTGTTTTTTTAATCCCATCTCATTATTATGAAGGTAATTCTAAAGTGCATTAAAAAAACTCACTTTTTTCACACAAGACAGTAATATGGTTATGACAAATACATTTGCTGTTGCAGACTATGAATTGAGTAATACTCACTGAGTTGAGTAATTTTTAAATAATGTACACATTATGAATTCAGAATAGATATGAATAGAAAACATAATGAGGACTATAAACTTTAAAAATACAGTAAACAAAATGGCAAGTAAATTGCAGAGCAGCTATACTTGCATTAGTATTAATTGAACACATTTTACTCCGGAAACTTAAAAGAAAAAAAAGTTCATTACTCCTTCTACCATCTCCTTCTACCTGCCTGGGAGTTTTTATTTCTGTACATTTCCGTTCATTTTTCATAAACCACAATCTAAGTGTTAACAGGTCAAAGGTAGAATTGCAGTTGCTTTTTTTTTAATAAAAAATACAATTCCTTGCGTAAATTTGGTGTCCAACAACAAATATATTAATATCAAAATGCATATTTCAGTCTAACTTATTGCCCTCTTGCGCTGTCTGTTTGACACACATGTATCCGCCTCTTTAAAGTTTAACGACTCGGTTGCTGTTATGACAAATTGTTTTACAAAATGGAAATATGCACATGACTTTTAATTCATAATATTTACAGATATATAAAATAATTGTAAAATGTAAGTTATGCTTTGGAAAAAAAGGTATTGTCTTGTTTTTTGGCTTGAGACTTAATAAACGCGTAAATGCGTGGCAACTCTGCAACTACGACTTTATATCTCACAACTGTTAATTGAGTAATATTTAAATCGGCGCACTGAATTGAGTAATATTTATGTACATATTATCTCGGTAAAACCTGCAGAGAGTTCAATGGAGTGTGCGTTTACAAAGCACATAAAATAATAATCCGCTGCATTACACTCATGCAGTCGTGTGTAAATGGATTTTCCTGTGTCCATATTTCAAAATATTTGTGTCCATTATTAGGCTATTTTTATTAATAGTTTATTGTGGATATTTTATGTGTTCTCGAAATCATGACATTAAATGTACAGTTAACAAATTATCAGACAATATCAGAGAATGATGTTAATTCTATGTTAAATATATAATGTAATAATCTATAAGTCTAGGCATATTTAAAGATTGATTCAAGACTAATACTTGCCAAGTTGAAGTGGCCAGTCTGATCTGGACTGTGGAGTTCTGTGTTCACTTTAAACTACTTTTTTCAGTAGTGAAGCTTTAAATCTAAGAAAAGAACTAAAGTTTCCACTGGCAAGAAAAAAGAAAATGGAATTCATTCAGTGCTACTTTGAGGAAAGACATCCATATTTACACATGCAAACACAAATCGACTTTCTACTCTGAAAAAAAAAAAAAGGCTAATTGAATCCACACGCTCACATGAGATCCTGGCATTCTACAACAACCACATTACCACTGTGCTATTCTTCCCCACACATTTTAGCCATATTAATTTAAATACTACAGTTATAGTAGCTGTACTATGTGAATTGATCACACTCACTTTACATAATTCAGCCTTGTAATTAGAAACTTGTTTAAATTAGGTTTAGCGTAAGCAATGAAATCATGTTTTGATGAGATATGTAATATTTTTTCTTAAATCTAACCAACCACAGATTCCATTTTTTTTCAGTGTACTGTGTGTAGAGCTACAGTTTGTTGTTCCATGTATCACCTGGTGGATATTGTGTGAAGCACAGCAAATGAGTTGCATGTCTGCACGGTGCTGCGTGATCACACATGACAAATCGCGTGAAAACACATGAAAAAATGCACATTCTTAAAATCCACATCTGTATGGGGCACTTTTTGCTATTATGAGACACTTTTTTGCTACTTCTAACTCTTTACTTGATATTGCTGCTGCATTTCTTTTCAGAGTCAAAAGTTTACAGACAATAGTTTGCACTGGTTTCTCCCATCCAGTACTCTGGCTAGTTAGCGTGCACTGTCCTGTATATCTATTGTCCTGTGTATTTACTGTCCTTTGTATTTATTGCATATTTTGCACTTATCTCACACTGTCATGCATTTGTAATCCTATGTACTGTGCTGTATTATCTACACCATGGTCATGAATGAAATGACATTAACTAGTATACATTTCCTTGTATATAGAGGAATGACAATAAAACCAGCTTGGGTGGACTTGACCATTTCCCTGGCACAGGCTGCTGTATCCACCTACTGCAAACATCATCCTTGTGCCTGAGATATTTCCAGTTATGTGTCTTAATGACTACATCCCTGTTGCACTCATTCCAGTTATTATGAAGTACTTGGCCCATATTCAGGTCTCCAATCCAGCTACACTGGACTCTCATCAAGATACGTACTGGCCAAATCACTCCATCACAGACTCAATATATTCTGCCATATCTTCTTCTCTGGCCTAGTCTGTCTCATAGAAGACAAACAGGTTAGAATATTATATTTATATATTACAATATAATATATATTATATTATATATATATATTATATTATATTATATATATTCCTCAACTTCAGCTCAGCATTCAACATCATCATACCCCAGACACTAGTCCACAAACTCCCTCAGGCTTACAGTAGCTCTTTAATGTGCAGCTGGATTCTGTGTGTGTGTGTGTGTGTGTGTATATATGTGTGTGTGTGAGAGCCTGCCAAGTTAGAACTGCAAAGCAACTGGAAAGCAGCCAAATTTCCATTTGATCAAAGTATGATTTGCTACTTTATTTTATTTATTTATTTTTTTTTGCCAGAAGGTAGAGGTCTGCTCAGAACTGTATTTTTTAAATCCTGCTTCCAGGCATTCCCATTAGCTTCTACTCTGCATCCGCCCAGTCCCACTTAAAATTGACTCTGTGTACACCCACTATCTGCAGAGAATGTTTTTCTTCCCGACCCAACCCACTGAATATAGTTCTCATTTCCAAAATCTCACATTTTTTCTCAATGGGAAAATATAAGAGGTACACAGTGGAGCTACACAGTGGATGAGATGCAAATATGGAGCAGAGTCCTCTTACACAGTCCCAGATGCAGGAACAGCAACCGGTCACGAATTTTATCCCCTTCCTACCTTTGCAAGCCCATCATTAAGCACCGCCGAGGTGTACCTGGAAATGGTAGGGGGACAAATACACAAGTGTATACAAGATTTTTATTTGTTATTTTTATTTGTCTTATCAAGAAAGAGTATTATTTTAACACATTTTACTGTCAAAACAGTAGAGAAATTGTCACAGAGAAAAACAGATCTCTTTAAATTAAACACGACCTCTGTCACTCAAAATTATAAACCAAAAAATATTGGCTTACTATACTGTAAGATGAAATGAAAATTTTAATAATCTATTTGAAACATCCATGCAAGAATGTAGTTTACTAAAGACTGACTTGCCTGAGTTTGGCTTCTTAGCACTAAACTGATCATTTTCCAATCCAAGTTCAACATCCGATGACAGAGTACCCACACTTTGTCATCATTCTTATTGACCACTTGCATAGCCTGCTCTGAGGACTGTATTATTCATGTGCTGCGCACACAGACGAGTGCTTTCAGCATCATACTTTCCATTTGTTCTTAAAAATATACAGTATATACACTGATCAGCCTTAACATTAAAATGACTGACGTGAAGTGAACAGCATTGGTTATCTCATTACAATGGCACCTGTCAACGGACAGGATATATTATGCAGCAAGTAAACAGTCAGTTCTTGAAGCTGATGTGTTAGAAGCAGGAAAAATCGGCAAGCGTAAGGATCTAAGCAACTTTGACAAGGTCTCAAATGTGATGGCCTCGACAACTGGGTGAGAGCATCTCCAAAACGGCAGGTCTTGTGGGGTGTTCCCAGTATGCTGTGGTTAGTAGCTACCAAAAGTGGTCCAAGGAAGGACAACCGGTGAACTAGCGACAGGGTCATGGGTGCCCAAGTCTCACTGATGTGTGTGGGGAGGAAAGGCTAGCTTGTCTGGTTCAATCTCTCAGGAGAGCTACTATAGTACAAATTGCTGAAAAGGTCAATGCTGGCTATGATAGAAAGGTGTCAGAGCATACAGTGCATTGCAGCTTGCTGTGTATGGGGCTGTGTAGCCACAGACCGGTCAGAGTGCTCATGCTGACCACTGTCCACCACCAAAAGTTCTTACAATGGGCATGTGAGCATCAGAACTGGACCATGGAACAATGGAAGAAGGTGGACAGGTCTGATGAATAACATTTTCTTTTACATCATGTGGATGGCCGGGTGCGTGTGCATCACTTACCTGGGGAAGAGATGGCACCAGGATGCACTATGGGAAAAAGGCAAGCCAGCGGAGGCAGTTTGATGTTGGTCCTGGCATTCATGTGGATGTTACTTTGACACATACCACGCACCTAAACATTGTTGCAGACCAAATAACCCTTTCATGGCAAGAGTATTCCCTAATGGCAGTGGCCTCTTTCAGCAGAATAATGTGCCCTGCCACACTGCAAAAATTGTTCAGGAAAGGTTTGAGGAACATGACAGAGTTCAAGGTGTTGACTTGGCCTCCAAGTTCCCCAGATCTCAATTCAATCGCGCATTGAGTGGGATGTGCTGCACAAACAAGTCCGATCCATGGAGGCCCCATCTCGCAACTTACAGGACTTAAAGTTGCCAGATAACACAGCACACCTTCAGAGGTCTTGTGGAGTCCATGCCTCAACAGGTCAGAGCTGTTTTGGTGGCACAAGGGGGACCTACACAATATTAGGCAGGTAAAGGCTATTGGCAGACCGCCCGCTCCTGCCCAAATTACTGAGTGCTACTGTCTTTTTTTTCAGAAATTTAATCCCATGCCACAAGAAATGTGATTGGGTGCAGACCTCTGCCAGAAGGAACAAGCTTATAAGAAAGTTCATGTTCAATATCACCTTTAGTCTGCTATGTTCCTGAGTGCATTTAATTGTCATGGTCACACTAGTGCTGAAACCTTGGAGCTACACAGTGGATGAGATGCAAATATGGAGCAGAGTCCTCTCACCCAGTCCCAGATGAAGGAACAGCAACCGGTCATGGATTTTATCCCCTTCCTACCTTTGCAAGCCCATCATTAAGCACCCTCACCATGATGACACCTCAAGATTACGCCGAGGTGTACCTGGAAATGTTCAATGGGACCTTCTCCCAGAGACTGCTGTACTCCACAGATGCTGCCTGGGACTTCTTGAGGTAATCAAATGGGTGCCACTGGAGCAATTCATCAACTGCCTTCCAGCCCAGATGTCAACATGGGTCTTGTGCCACCAAACCAACTCTTTGGTGAAAGCCACCCAGTTGGCTAAAGAACACATATGTTCATGCTATCCTCCCTATCCAGTGGACGAGGTCCTGTCTCCTCTCTTCCAGCCCATCGTGGCTGGAGCAGTATGTGCTCGATCAGGTTACAATGATCGATGACAGAAATGTGCAGACTGAGGCAGCACTGACCTTTCCCGACTTTGCAGTTATTAAGGATCATTTATATTGAGTGAGTTGGGACATTCAAATGGGAGAAGCTGTGACCCAATTATTAGTCCCAAAAAGCTGCAGAGAAATGCTTTTTCAAATGGCTCACCATAACCCCATGGCTGGGCAACTTGGGGTAGATGAAACACTACACCAGTTAATGGCCTGAGTCGCCAGCTGAGTCGGCAACTCTTTCAAACAGGAATGCATTTTAAGAATTGGTACGTCATTAAATAGTGTAACTTGATACACAGATTTATTATTTTGCACATATATTGAACCAGTTTATTTCCTTTTTCATTAACAGTATAGGCTAAAAAGAATTGAATTTGGAAATTTAATTTGTAACCTGTGCATGGTTGTTAATTGTGCAGGTTGACACATTCTTGGCTACATAAATAAAACAGCCTAGAAATAATGATGTCCTGGAGTTTTGGCTTTAACTATGGAAAATATAATTAGTCAATTACTTCTCTGAATTACTGCTTGACCAGTAAAAATTAGTAGTAGTTCAATCCCTACCACACCTACATTCCCTGCAGCAGAGGATGTCACTGTGCCATACAAAATGTCACTGTATTTGAACAGTACGAATTATACCAGAACTGGTTAAACTAGTCAGAACTGGACAAGAAAAGATAAATTGTCCTTTTTGTGACCTTAAAGCTTTTGTTTCATAGCCATGGACGCTCCCCAGAATCTGACTGCTAGTGAGGTCAACCACCGCAGTGCCCTCATCTCATGGCAACCACCCATTGCAGACATTGACAACTACATGCTGACCTATAAGTCAGCTGATGGAAGCCGCAAAGTGAGTACCAAATTATTTTCACATTTTATGTATTCCATAAAACAGGTACAGTTAGGTCTGGAAAGGTACAGTAGGTCTTTGGACAGTGATGGAGTTTTTGTGATTTTGCCTTAATACACCACCGCAATGGATTTTAAAAAAAAAAAAAAAAAAACAATCAAGATGTGATCGAATTGTAGACTTTCAGCTTTATTTTAAGAGGCTCCACAAAAATATGGCTTTTACCATTTAGGAATTGCAACCATTTTAAACAAAGTACCTCCATTTTCAGGGGCTTCAAGGTATTTGGACAAAGTGACTTGTAAATATAACCATAATTTTAATACTTGGATGAAAATCCTTTGCAATCAATGACTGCCTGAAATCTGGAGCCCATGTTCTCAAAACTCAAATTCTGAGTTTCCTCCCTGGAGATGCTTTTCCATTATGTTTAGGGTCATTATCCACCTGCACTGTGAAGCGGCATCCTATCAGTTTTGTAACATTTGGCTGAATGTGAGCAGAGAGTATAGCCCTATACACCTCAGAATTCCTCTTGCTATTTCTATCAGCAGTCACATCATCAGTAAACACCAGTTAGCCCATTCCATTGGCAGCCATACATGCCCATGCCATAACACTAACTCCACCATGTTTGACACATGATGTGGTATACTTTGAATCATGAGCTGTTCCTTTCTTTCACCATACTTTTCTCTTCCCATCATTCTGGTACAAGTTAATCTTGGTTTCATCAGTCCAAAGAATCTTATTCCAGAACATGGGAGGCTTTTTTAGATGTTTTCTGGCAAAGTCTAATCTGGCTTTCCTGTTCTTGAATGT
>CM040978.1:23742952-23758683 GCA_022985145.1 Pangasius djambal
TCAGGGTATTCTTGACTTCTGTTGATGTTGTGAAGGGGTTTTTCTTCACCAAGGAAAGGATTCTGCGATCATTCACTTCAGTTGTCTTCCGTGGTCTTCCAGGCCTTTCGATGTTGTTGAGCTCACCAGTGCTTTCTTTTAAGAATTTACCCAACTGTTGATTTGGCCATACCTATGGTTTTTGTTATCTCTCTTATAGATTTATATTGTTTTTCAGCCTAATGATGGCCTCCTTCACTTGCATTGAGATCTCCTTGGACTTCATATTGGTAGCTCCAGTTGAACAGCTGCCAAATGCCAACTCAATACCTGATATCAACTCCAGACCTTTTATCTGCTTCATTTGTCTTGAAGTAACGAGGGAATGGACCACAACTTGTCAATTTCAACTGGACCAACTGGACCACAACTGGTCAACATCTTGTCAGTCAATTGTCCAAATACCTTTGAGCCCCTGAAAATGGAAGTACTTTGTTAAAAATGGCTGTAATTCCTAAATGGTAAATGCCATATTTTTGTGGAACCTCTTTTAAGTGAAGCTGAAAGTCTACATTTTGATCACATCTTGATTATTTATTTCAAATCCATTGTGGTGGTGTATAACAGCAAAATCACAAAAACTCTGTCATTGTCCAAATACTTCTGGAGCTAGCTGTATATATATATATTTATATATATGTACATACACACACCTGTTTTAAAAACTCTTCGTCCCATTTCCACAGTTCACCAGTTTAATTTAGGAAATTATTATATTTTTACTGAATTGTTTGCTGTGAGGTTTAAATAAAGTAAAACATGCCTGTGCTATGTGCAAAATGTCTACTAAGAACACTAATAAATTTTGAGAATTAATTAAATTATATTGCATTCATAATCTGTTTGGGCAGTCTTAGAAAATGATCTCAGAAACATCATAATGTAGTTCGCTCTCCATTACTCTTTCTATCTTTCTCCACTATAATTCATCTCTCTGTCTCACACAGTCACAATGGTTCAAGTTTTCTACAAATGCAATTAGTACTTGACCCAGTATGCTTCCTGTCTTGCTGACTGTCCAGAGGGCATCAGTAATGCACAGTGAATGAAGGCTTGACTAAGGAAACTCTTACCCACATAACTGTGTCCTCCCTATCAAGGCATAAGCTCCACTAATGCATTCTACAATTAAAAGAATGAGCTTTGAGTGCATTCCATTGCTTACTGACGTTATAATATAACATTGAAATATCATGGAAAAAAATAGCGGTCTGTTTTCACCATAATACTTCAGGAGTTAGAGATGAGGCATCCTAGCAACATATGACACATATGTATAACAGCTTGTACAAGAGCACAGCTATGTAACATTTTCTTTTAGTGTTTTTTGTTGTTGTTGCATAATTTTACATAACGCACTGCTTAAATTGTGTCACTCTCGTTTGCTTTTTTTTCTTCATTTGAGTCATTTATTGAATTACTAAGTCAAACTGAATACACAGTGGTTTTTGAGATTTTTTTGATGGAAATTTCTCTATTGCTATACATAAACTCCTATCATTTATACTCCTTCAGTTTGCAAAACATTAAAATTAACTTCTTGGTCTATTGACCATCTTCTATTCATAGACCAACTGACACAGTCTATCGCTGTAAATTTTGTAAGCAATTCAATAGTTGCCCCACACTATCTCTTGGGATTTTAACAAATATTACACTAAAATAAAATAAAATAACATTTTTTCACGAATTTGCGCTGGTGAAAATGCAAATGTGTGCAAATAAGAATATGAAAATAAGACTGTGATGGGCAATTTTGTTCCGTAACAGAATATCATTCCTTGTATAAAAACTCTGGTGAAGGAGTAAAAGTGAGGAGAAAGGCTATGATTTTACATTATTGTTATTTATACCATTGTGTGGGTGTGTGGGTAATCATTTTATATAGGCCATGCTTTTGTTCAAACAAATACAGGAGCTAATTCTGGATGCTGAGGACACATGGATCCGTCTGGAGGGACTGGCTGAGACAACAGAGTACACAGTGAGATTACAGGCAGCCCGAGGCCTTGAGACCAGTGCCATTGTCTCTACATCCTTCACAACTGGTACCTCACCCTTACCCAAACAAAACGACTCTGTTTGTGACCGGAAGCTTACTTAATTGAAAGATTGACAGAGTACAGCACTGAGTGTGTCTGTGCTTGGGTTTGGTCCTGTTTTCTTATTTTCTCTTTGTGAATTTATTTTTTGTCATGATTAAAGTTGCCATTTTAGTTGGCAATTCTTCTTAGGCTTTCTTAAGCTCAGGTCCCCAGTTCTTTTCTTCTTGGACATGGATATTACTCTAACATTTGTTTTTAACTGTCTGCTTAGGAAACCGGTTGTTTGCTGTGCCGCAGAACTGCGCTCAGCATCTGCTAAATGGTGAGCTTGTCAGTGGAGTTTACACTGTCTACATCAACCGTGACCCCAGTCAGGGTGTACAGGTCTATTGTGACATGACTACTGATGGTGGTGGCTGGATTGTAAGTGTCTAGAAATTCTAGAAATCCTTAGAAAAATCTATTAGATGCCATGTGTTTACTTTTCAAAAATCCAATTTACAAAATTGCCCCAAACAGAATATGAGGATTAAGTGTAACATTAGGGGTTTAAGTTAAAGTTATCATAGTGAGCAAGTGTTCTATATTGTGTAATATCAAAAAAGTCTGTCACTAAATTACCTATAACCTGTGTGTAGTCTGGATGTGCATCATCTGAGTGTTGTATTTGATTTGTTTTAGGTGTTTCAGCGTCGCCAGAATGGCCTGACTGATTTCTCCAGGACGTGGAGTGAATATAGGACTGGATTTGGGAATCTGGAGGACGAGTTCTGGTTAGGTGAGATTAGATTCAATTCAATTCAATTCAGTTTTATTTGTATAGCCCTTTTAACAATAGAGAGAAATAAATGGATCCAAAATATACTGTAAATATGTGAATTTATCCCTAATGAGCAAGCCAGATGTGACAGTGGCAAGGAAAATCTCCCTGAGACAATATGAGGAAGAAACCTTGAGAGGAACCAGACTCAGAAGGGAACCCATCCTCATCTGGGTGATAATGGATAGTGCAATTTTTAATAAATCCCTTCTATTATTGTGTACTATATGGACAAATAGTGCAAATGTGCAACCAGTAAATTCATCACAGTTTTCGCAAGAAGTCCGGTTGATTAAAATCCACTGTCCACTGCTAGAGTCCTGAATACGAAGCTGCTCGTGGCAACTGCAGTCCCAAAGCCACCACAGCAATCACAGTCCCAAGCCATCACAGTGCAACTCCCCATATGAGATCCCCAAGCCATCTCCACAGCCCCCAGGTGGCACCATCCCCAGCAATCCAAATGGTTCTTCAGGCCATCCT
Organism: Pangasius djambal; assembly: GCA_022985145.1. NCBI lineage: Eukaryota > Metazoa > Chordata > Actinopteri > Siluriformes > Pangasiidae > Pangasius > Pangasius djambal. Next base: position 23,746,340 of record CM040978.1, read on the forward strand.
TATGGGGTCACCCCCAGCAGCAGCGAGCGAACTCAACCGATGAGAACTCCAACCAGAAGTAGGGCATCAGGATGGGTCAAGCAGCGAGGAGGAGCAGAAGGGGCATCAGGATGGGTCAGACAGCGAGGAGGAGCAGAAGGGGTCAGGATCACTGGCATCTCAGAAGTAGCATGTGTAGCTCGACAGAGAGAGAGAGATAGAGAGAGAGGGAGAGATTGTTAGGTAAGCTTTTGTCCTCTAATGGTTAAGGACAATGTACTTTGCGTGCAGAGTGCAAGCAGGGACTAGACTAACTATGACAGCATAACTAAAAGGGAGAGCCAGAAGCTAAAACAGACATGAGGGCATTCTGGGACATAAGGCAGCCAGCCACTCCACCGTCAACATACCTGAGTGAACGCATGACAGTGGGACCACGACAGCATCCAAACATCCCAGCTCACCACAACACTCTATGCCTGTGAACCCTCCAGACCTGCTCCTAACCCTAGATCAACCTTAGATCACCTTAGACCACTTTTAAATAAAACAAAATGATTATCAAGAATCATTTGAATGATTAGGCCATGGTGATATGTGATGTCTTTTTATCTTCAAAAGAAAGGCGAGGCTTAATCACAGCTAGCCCATTTATATATATATATATATATATATATATATATATATATATATATATATATATATATATATATATATTTATATATGTCATTCTAATTTCTCATTCTTTGTTTCTCTGTACATGTAGCCATTGTGTTGTTGTGATTCATGTGATTCATGCCACAATAGGTTCATAATCTGTAATGATGATTTTCTGCTTCCACATTCATTCATTTAAACAGCCCTGTAATTGTCTTCAAAAATCCAATATGACACATCACTGCATAAATACTCTTTGCAAATCTCATTATAAGAAAATTAATATATTCATTAAGATTCACTGGAGGAACAAAAGAATGTCTTCATATGGCTCAGATTTCAAAGCATTGCCTGAGTGTAAAATAAAAACATTATAAACTATATCTACGCAAACATTCAATCCTAGATAATGGCATGATTATTTTTGGAAGAAGCTCATTAAAAAGATTTTTTTTTTAATTATTAGAAACATGAACAGAAAAATCTTACAATAACCTAGCTGCATAATCTGCACACCCCTAAACTAATACATTGTTGATTTTATTACACCACTCAGACTTTTTGGGTAAGAGTCTATCAGTGTGGCACATCTTGACTTGGCAATATTTTCCCACTCTTTCTTGCAAAAACATCTCCTGTACACAGCCCACTTCCAGTCACCCCACAGATTTTTAGTTGGATTCAGGTCTGGGCTCTGGCTAGGCCATTCAAAAACTTTGATCTTCTTTTGTTAAGCCATCCCTTTGTTGATTTGGATGTATGTTTTGAGTCACTGTCATACTGAAAAGTGAAATTCCTTTTCATCTTCAGCTTACTAGCAGACACCTGAAGGCTTTGCACCAAAATCAACCGGTATTTGTAGCTATTCATGATTTCCTCCACCTTGATAAAAGCCCTAGCTTCTGGCTGAAGAAATGCAGCACTAAAGCATGATGCTACCACCAACATACTGCACCATGGGTATGGTGTTCTTTTGGTGATGTGTTTTGGGGTTTTTTTGCACCAAACATACCTTTTGGAATTATGGAATACCTTTTGGAATTGGTCTCATCAGACTATAACCCATTTTGCTATGTGGCAGCAAAGTACTCTCTACTCTAATGTTTTGGAAACTCTTTTATACCCCTCTCCTGATTGATATGTTTTGACAAGTGAGATACCACTTCTATACCATATCTTTTTTTAGCTCTTTGCAGACCATGGCGTTAGCAGTCAGATGAAACAAGATGATGTCAAGAAAATACTACAAAAACAGCTGGTCTTTATTTGGAGTTAATCAGTATAATTTCAATGATGACAGCTGTATGATGATTACTTTTGGACATGAGATTGAATGTGATTGGTTCATTCTGAACATAGCCGCATCCCCAATTAAAAAAAGGTGTGAACACTTATTCACCCAGGTTAATGCAACTTTTTTATTTTTCCTATGTTTCTGATTGTTTTTCACTTAATTATTATGTGTTGTAATTGTTGTAATCATTTTAACAGGGGTGTGTAGACTTTTTATATATATTATATAAAATATAATTATCATATAATATGATTTTGTTATGTGTTCCTCATGTAGTTCTTAAACAAATTTAAGAATAAATTTTTCTCTTCTCATTTATAATTTAAGCCATTTCTTACTCTCTTATGCTCTTGTTTCATGCTAATTCTGGTGCAGGGCACTGTTAGAACTTCCATTTCCAGTGAACCAAAACACAGCCGATCAAATACCCAGTATAAGCGCATGCTGGCACTGTTCCAGAGAATAGGCAAAAATTCTATAAAATAAAATTATTCAATTGTATAAATTTATTCAAAGTATTGAAATTTATTCAAACCACTCAAACAATTGAAGATTTACCTTTCCTCTAACATCATCATAAGAATCTATCTTTTTTTAAATAATACTCTCAAAAAGGTATAAAATTAATGATACTCCAAAAAAGATTTAAAATGAATGTGTCATTGAATTGCCTTGAGTTTCTAGAAAGTCTATTATTGCGTTTGATCAACGATAAAAAAAAAGTTCACACACAAAAGAGATGTTTTTCACCTGCACATAAACAATATATAACTGAAATACATAAGCTGTTACAAATACCACTAAGCCATAATTCCATGCATTCAAATAAAATCATCTGTAATATGGTAGTGGATCACTGGTGCTCTTGTGAAGATTGATGGCATCATGAATTATGTTAAGTATCAGTATATTTCAGCACAAAACCTGATTGTCTCTGTCTGTTAAAAGACGGCCATGGCCAGATGGATTTTTCATCACTTGAAACAAACATCCAAATCAGCACAGATCAGCATGCTGTTATCTATGTGCACCACATTTATGGAGAATTTTTTTTTCGGTTTTGGGTATTTTTCAGGCCTGTTTCTCAGAGGTACACGATGACCCTGTTTTTTCCTGTTTCTTCATGCAGGTTTGGAGAATCTTCACAAGATTACGGCTCAAGGACGCTATGAGCTGCACATTGACATGAGAAATGGCCAGGAGGCAGTATATGCCAACTACGACCGGTTCTCTATTGGAGACTCCAGAAGCCTCTACAAACTAAGGATAGGGGAATACAATGGCACTGCTGGTGAGTGGATGGCTTTTTTCTGAAAAAAGAAGACTGGAAGTTGAGTGTGTGCCGGACTTTGAAGAAGATGCAATACTTTGAGTTTCTTTTGTCATCCTCAGTGCATCCCATGCATATCCTCTAAAATTACAGAAAGCTGCTGAGTATAATTCTGTGCTTTATTTGTACTAGGTGACTCTCTGAGCTACCACCATGGTCGACCTTTCTCCACTAAAGACAAGGATAATGACAACGCTGTAACTAACTGTGCACTTTCCTATAAAGGAGCCTGGTGGTATAAAAACTGTCACAGAGTCAACCTAAATGGCAAATATGGAGAGTCCAGACACAGTCAGGTAAATGTCAAATAAATATCTCAGGATACTGAGTACCTGGGTTTAACTTTTTTTTTTTTACAATAAATAAAAGGATCCGTTTATATTAATAGCCAGTGGCTATAAATATACATTCATCCTCAGTAAGAAAGGCAATTTTTCAGATACTTTGCAACAGTGTTCTGACTATGCAATAATAGTATATGCTTTATACTTATACTTTATACTATATTTACAAGAATAAGAAAGAATTTTATTCCCCTATTTTTACTTTGCTACTAGAGTGTGTACAGAATTAACTATTGTAGATTACCAGCACGTCAGTATATTTTTACACAACATAAAAATTAAAATCATGTAGGCTTCTGCTATTTAATTGTCAATATGCACATACAGTATGTTTTTTGTTTTCCCATTAGGGTACGACGCTGTTTTTGCTGGGTAGAAATCCAACCTGAGCAGATTTGTAATGAGATGTGAGAAAAGAATGCAGATGCTAGGATAACTCATAGCAGATAACACAAATCAAAAGCAAAACATGAATGAAAAAAAAAATTATCCACTTTTGCTTTTTGTTGCAGTTGATTTTTTTTTCCCCCAAACAGTCCAGTCTCTTAGTTGCTGGTTTTGCAAAAACCCAAAGGAAATGTACAGGGTATAATGTTCACATTATTCTATAATTCAAAGAAACAATGCTTTGAAATACTAAAATCACCAATAAATCTTAAGCATTGCTCTGCCACATGGATGCCGTTCTACCATTTCCAATTAGATTTTATTTCCATTCCATCCAGTATACTAATGTTTAATTCAAAATCAGGATTTCAGTAATATAGTATGTCACTTTGCTACATATGTCATCACATTTTCAAAAAAAAATATCCATTCTCTACTTTTTAGGGTATCAACTGGCACATGTGGAAAGGCCATGAGTTCTCCATCCCGTTTGTGGAGATGAAGATGAGACCTTATAATTACCGCACCATCAGTGGCAAGCGAAGGAGGTGCACTCCACATTAATCAGCTGTTTTGGCCCATCTTACTAGCTGTTCCTATTTTTACATAAAAAGAAAAGTAAGGCTGTGTCGTTTATTCGATCTCTTTTGAAGAATTGTAGTTAGAATGATAAGCCTTTTGGATTGTTCCTTTCTCTGTAAAACTTTTGATCCCTGAAGGTGTAAAAAAAAATGCTCCTAGGTACAGTATGGTACAGTGGTATTTACCACAAGTGGTTTGGTGTGTAATAAAAATTACATACATGACAATGTTACTTTAAGAAAAAAGATTTTAGAAGAAAATCACTACACAGAAAAATAAGAGACTTATATTTTTATAACTGAAAACAGCTGTAAAATATGATTGAATGGTTTACATGCCAGATTTTGGGACTGTTTTTTTTTTTATCTGAAATTGGTTTTGAGCACTTTCTTTTAATTTATTTTGCTATTTGACATATACATAGGGTAACTAGGGAATCCCAAAAATGACATTAATAGGTGATCTAGACTATATGGGCTATCTGATAGTCAAAAATATAACTGAATTCAAAAAATTAATATAGAGTGAGTTTAAAAAAACATCTTAATTATTATTTTTATTATTTATTCTTTTATTCCCATAACCATTTTATCCTGGTCAGGGTTGCAATAAATGAGGAGCCTATGCCAGGAACACTGTGTCACAATACGGTGCAGTGGCACCACAGTGGTTAAGGCTCTGGGTTACTGATCAGAAGGTTGGGGGTTCAACCTCCTGCTACTGTTGGGCCCTTAAGCGAGGCCCTTAACCCCATCTGTTCCAGGGGTGCTGTGTCATGGCATGTTCTGACCGCAGCTTCCTAACAAGCTAGGATATGTGAAAAAGAATTATTACACTGTAGTGTAATCATTCTTCTTTCTAAACATTCACACACATATTCACGCTTAGGACAAGTTAGTGTAGCCACTCCACCTACTGTAATGTTTTCTGAACCTGGAGGAAACTCGCGCAGACAAGGGGAGTACAGGGGCAGAAACTCCACCCAGATGATAACCTGAGCTCAAGATTGAGCCAGTGACCCTGGAGCTGTGATGCAGCAATGCTACAGTTTCTCAATTTTTGGATTATTATTGATTCCAGCAATATTCAGATATTTATCTATTTCCTATTTTACTGATACTGAATTTTTAATGTCCTCACCACTTATATTATAATTAGGGGGTTGTGTCTTATTCACCTGTGCAGTATCTTGTGCATCCCTGGAACACTGAGCATGAGGTGGGAATACACCTTGAATGGGACACCAGTCCATTGCAGTGTACGATGCACATACACATTCACATCCTCATTCACGCCTGTGGACAATTTGTCTTAGCCAATCCACCTACTCGTTTTTGGAAGTGGTAGAACACTTGGGAACCTCCAGGAAACCTACGCGGACATAGGGAGATCATGCTCAGAAACTCCACGCAGGGACCCTGGAGCTGTGAGGCAACAATGCCACCGTGTTACATTGTGCCACTATGTCACCCCTACTATCATTGTTGTTTGTGCAAAATCAGGTAAAGCAGCCAAATGCAATAGGTGAAGAACATCAAGTCTGTTTACATATGAATTATTCCAGTGTATTATCAATTGCTGGTTAGTAGTCCCACAGCATTAATAAAACACAACATTAAAACACATTCGCTTCCAGTTTTAATGGGTCAGAAATGGAATAGACCCCTGCTGACACAGAGCCAGTATCGCTCCACAGCTTTCGATTGTGGGCCGACGCAGTTTTGGGCCGGTACAATTTTTTTTTTCCGCGAAGGACCGGCCCATCACAAAGCACTATATAGACGGAGTGATTAGGGATCTTGCTCCGCCTATATAAATATCGCTTCACTTCTCTTCCACCTTCCTCTCAGTCTCTCAAAATGGACAGACCAAAGCGAAATGGTGGTGCTGAAAAGCTCAGGGAAAAATAGCTTAAGAATTTGGAGGCGGATGCCGCAAAATGTGCCTCATCGTCGGCAGTTCCGTATGTGTGTGTGTGTGTGTGTATATGGTATACCTATATGTGGTGGTGGGCCGCCTGGACCAAAAAAATGCCAGGGCCGATTTTTTGTCCCAGTCCAGCCCTGCAAACGATTATCTATATGAATTAGGGATAAAGCTGGTTGATTCCTGTAGCATCTTGAGGATGCAATGGGCTGAACACAGACACACAGGAGGCAGGGGTAGTGGAAAACAAAGGCTCTTTTTTAAGTGTTTAGTGAAGTAGAGTTGAGGTAGGTGCAGAGTGCTGGGAAAATGGTGCAGTGTCACTGTCATTTTAGCTCTGGGCATGGAGAGCAGCATCGGCATGAGGCTTCTGCGTTGTCCAGGAGTGTGGTCTTCGTCATTGTCTACAGTTACTACGTGAAAGAGAGAGAAAAGGATCAGCATTTCCATCCAGACCAAACTGGCTAACCTTATTGTTCCTGCCACACCCTTTTATACTCTCCTGCTTTCTCCAGGAGGGTGAGGAGCTGCTGCACTCATTGGACACCAGCCATGTAGAGTTGTGCCACTCCGCCCTGCAGCCATGTTCTTTCAGCCCTAGGCAGCAGTTGTGCGAGGAGCGTAAAGTGCTTGAATGGTGGCGACTGCAGGCCTGCCATCACATTCCATGCTAATTATAAAGCACTGTACTTCATACATGACAATGAATAATCTTAGCCAATACCAAGTTTGGGTCTCCAGTGTTGAATCTATTCCAGTATAGAATATTCGCCTCGAGCTACATTCATGTATAAAATTTGTACTTGTGTGGCTAAGCAGAATAGTTACAGAGCCTAAAGGGTGCACACATGAAGTATTAAAGCACATTATTAATCGATTATCAGTAATCAAACAGGAGGAATGCAAAAGCAGGAATGCAAAAGCATAAAAGGCAGTTACATTTTACCATTCTGTCTATAAAACCTGATAAGAAACACCAAACCCCTCTATGGGAATATTGCAAACTATGGCCAGTGTTCTAGTGATAAATAGAGCGCCAAACTTAACTGTCATAACATTTTGAATTGGGTTGAAGATGTTTCTGAAAATATTGGTGAGGCTTTACATGATGTTGACAGTGATGAGAGCATGTTGTAGTCAGTTCTAGAAGCTGTCAAATTTCATCCTTATCAGCAGCCGCCTGCTGGACAAGGACAACGTGGTCAACACTTTTGATTGCTCTAGTCCTCATTACCATCGATATCAGATTCTAACCCACTGAACCAATCTAACACCTGAGTAGGTTTGGACATGCCATTCTCATTAACACAGATTAGGAAATGATGTGTAAATAAAATAGGAAATACATAAATAACTAAACATGCTGGAATCAGTAAAAATGTAAAAGTGAGAGTGTTTAAAAGGTGCAGTAAATGATAATAATATAATGTGATTTTTTTATTGACTGTTTGATACTTTAAGAAATAATTGAAGGCATTTTTAACCTAACTCTATAATCAGTTTGCATTCAGTTAAACTGTATATTTTACTCACTAGACTAATTGGCATGTTAATGACTTGTCATTATGGAGATTTCATAGCTAAGTTGCCTTTGAATGCTTAGAGTGGAACATACCATTTCATTACATATGGAGAATGTCTCATTCTTTATGATTACTTGCACTGATGGTATTTTTGAAAACCAAAGATTTATTGGTTGGAAATGTCTGTAAATATAGACTGAATTTCATAGAGGATTTCAAAATTAAATTATCTTACATCATGATAGTTTTACAGAAATACCATCATTGCAGCTTATAAAGCATCCCAGACAATCCCAGATTATTGCAGCAAATTCAAAACTCTTTTTAAAAATCCATTCTTGAACTTATTGATTTATAGTTGCATTATTTCTCATGCTCATGTGATTTAAATGTTCATGTAACTTGTCATGTCATAGTGTGCAGTCAATTCAGTTTTGCTGTAGAATTAGTTTCAGTGTAAGAAATGAATGACCTCGAAAATGGTTATATGTTAACTCTCTCAGCAGGATTGGGTCAGGTGCATACTGAATTCAGAATAACACCACTCAAATGTAAAATCTACTGCTTTGAAACGTTTTTGCTTCCTCTTTTTTAAATTTCATTTTTAGTGTATGGTATTATTTAATTTGTAGTGAATAAATTTGTCTAACTGAATGTTGAAAAAAAAATTTGACAGCTTTTAGATTTCTTTTAGATTTCTTGGTACATCTATTTCTACATCTGATTCTGTTGCACATTTATATTTCTGGGTAGCTTTACAAGATAAAAGATTGTACTAATTTAGTAATTGCAAATGCAATTTAAATTAAAACACAAATTCTAGTTAAATTGTTGCTCTTTCGGCTGCTCCTGTTAGGGGTTGCCACCGCAGATCATTGGTCTACGTATTTGATTTTGCACAGTTTTTACACCGAATGCCCTTCCTGACGCAACCCTTCCCAATTTTATCCGGGCTTGGGACCGGCACTGAGACTGCATGCAACCCCAGTAGCTAGGGTTGGTTCCCTGGCTGGGAATCAAACCCAGGCTGCAGTGGTGAGAGCGCTGTGGCCTACCCACTAGTCCTCCAGGGACCCACAAATTCAAGTTAAATTAACCACGTTAATATTATGTCTTTGATATTGGAATATCTTTCAATTTACTCTGATATTAAATTATTATAACTAAAATTATTGGTGCAATAAAAAAAGTAAATGAATGTATAAAAAAGAGATGTGCATATAATAGAAAATATGTTGACTTATTCAACCTACTGAAGTAAAAAAAAAAAAAAAGAAAGAAAAAGAAAAAAAGGAAGTAACATTAAAATGCAAAAGTGAGACTTGAAACATGACAAAAGTAATTATTGAAAAAATTGGTTGTACTTCCATTCATTCCAGACCACCAAAGTGGTTTCCATCAGAACCAGCTGAGTTTTCCCCTTTGTATGTGTCCTTGCCAAGTACTAATAGCAAAGACATCATCTTGTGACTGTGGATTCACATGTGTATCCTAAAGAAAACAGTAGCAAAAAGTAAAACATTAGAACTACCATCACTAGTGGTACGCCTCAGTGCACTCTGTCTGAAGGTGCAGATTTAAAAATAGAAAGATTACAAAAATCAAAGTAGTCACGCTACTCGGCATCTTGTTGAAGCGTTGAGAAAGTGTATTCAAAGATGGTGTGTCAGTATTGGTGACAAGAACATACCCCAAAGCATTGGTCAAGGGAGCATTTCACCTTCAAGTTATTAGGTGTTCTCTCTGCATAAAAATAAATGCTTCATAATGCAGCTATGAAATAAAAATGACAGATTACATCCTGTTTTTTTAGGGAGAACTGTCTCAGTCCTGTTCTCATGATGCAGTTCAGCGACCCCTGTCATATTGACCAGCCACTCCCTAATGAGCCTTTTCTCACTGGCTGCACTGTAATGTCTTTATCTGCTCCTTACCTTGGTAACACACCATAGTGTTGACAGCACCTGACACACCAGGCTCAGTGAACATACTGTTTAAGCAAATACCGACGAGAATGTGATCAATGGCATCAATGGTGATCAGTGTCTACAATGGATCAGGGACTTACATTACACACAGACTAATGATTAAGTTAAATAAAAATTAAGTACACATACATTTGAAGGTGTATTTTTTCTATTTTACTGGACTTTCTTAAGAAGATTAAAGCTTTGTTTTGTTAATGCTAATGTAATTAAGAATATTTCAGCACTGACAGCAGCACATTACCATCCATTTATTATTTGTCCATCTTATGGCAAAGGCGTTTCCAATTTCACCTCATTTGCGCCCCATCCATTGGCTGGAGAATTTGTGTGTTAAGAAGAATGTCAGTGTTCTTGACATTTCAGACTTATTATTATGAATTATCCTGTTATCATTATTAAATTAATTATCTAGTTCATTATTAATACTGTCATTTCTTTATTATGGGCTTCTTTTTGTCATCATGTCTAATGTATTTTCTGCAAATGTGAAACAGTAGATGAGAGAAGATGATGCACATTAAATTGTGTATTCTTTTCCTCCCTAGTTCTTGCTGTTTACTGAGAGAATGGATATTGCATGCGCTGAAGACAAATGTGATGTGGTAAAAAGATGGACCTGTGGAAATACTGTATATGCCTCTGTAATAGCCTGAAACTTATGGTTGAATAACCTTGGATATTAACATGACTAATTAAATTAGCCCTAGTTTGACTTAAACGTGCTGTATAATTCCTTTTTAATACCTTTTGTACTCATTAATAAAATCTTATAAATATGAATTTGTTTTTTCTGCCTCTTCATGTGCAGTAAATAATAATACAGCAGTATAGAAACTGAATAAAGCAATGATGAGCTCAAAGATATAGATGTGTGTGACATTTGTCGCCTGTATCCGACTAGCTTTCACCCCACAGATATGACTAAAGAAAACTTCCTGATAGTGCTAATCTTGCTAATGATAAATCAAGCCTCGTACAGTAATGTATTACATTACATTACTGTATAAGTACAGTACTAAATTATATTCTGGGGGAGCATATATTTTATATTTTTGTTTTGCAATTATTTTTTGAAGAAAAAAAACGATACAAACAGAATGTCAATATTTTAAAAAATGTGAATTTTGATAAGAACTGCTTTGTTACATTTTAATGATTTTATTAAATGAGTGATTACACATACACCAAACAGCCATAACATTAAAATCATTAATTTTGTGTAGGTCCCCCTTGTGCTGCCAAAACAGTTCAGACTCATCTATGCATGGACTCCACAAGACCTCTGAAGGTGTGGTGTTGTATCTGGCTCCAGGACGTTAGAAGCACATCCGAGGGGAAGCTTCATGGATCAAACTTACCACAGATGCTCAATCGGATTGAGATCTGGGGAATTTAGAGGCCATGTCAACACATTCAATTCTTTGTCATGGTCCTCAAACCATTCCTGAACAATTTTTTGCAGTGGCAGGGCGCATTACCCTGCTGAAAGCGGCCACTGCTATTAGGGAATACCGCTGCCATGAAGGGATGTACTTGGTCTGCAACAATGTTTAGGAAGTTGGTATGTGTCAAAGTAACATCCACACGTTCTGACACCTTTGTGTCAAAGCTAGCATTAACTTTTTCATCAATTTGTGCTACAGTAGCTTTTCTGGAGTTTGGAACAGATGGGCTAGACTTTGCTCCCCATGCGCATCAGTGAGCCTTGGGCGCCCATCCCAATTAAGAAACCATTATTATTCAACAGCCATGTTTTCTTTTAAATATACATTGCAGTTTAGCAGTGCGGTATCATACAATAATAAACCAGACTACAACACTAATTGTTTTGTTTTTCGCTCACTTATGTGCTCAGACATATGATGTAGCTGTTCCTCTTTCAATAAAGGTGGTTGATATCAAGCTTAAAGGTGCACTATCACCACCTACTGGACTAGATTATAAACAGTGTTGCTGCTTCTGTGTGTTGCTTGGCAATCATTCAAAGAATGATTATTTGTTATCAGTAAATTGTTGCATTTTTTGTTGCTGTGTGGTTATTTTATGAAACCTTGCCAGGTATATGTAGTAACCATTTTAGAAAAGCAATAAGCCCCACAAGGCCATTGTTTACAGTGATATTTATTAATTAATTTATTTATTTATTTATTTATTTATTATTTTTGAAATTTTGTCCAGAAGAAAAAATGAAATCAAATTCATATATTCATGAAATAAAATTACTGTTTTTCAATGCTTTAAAATGTTTTATTTTTCAGCAAAAAAAAAAAAAAAAAAAAAAAAAAAACAATTTTAATTAAAATTTTTTATTTTTATTTTTAAATTTTTTTTTTT
>CM040978.1:23773101-23819418 GCA_022985145.1 Pangasius djambal
AACAAGCAGGAACTGAAGACAGTTGCAGTAGAGGCCTGGCAGAGCATCACCAGGGATGAAACCCAGCGTCTGGTGATGTCTATGCGTTCCAGACTTCAGGCTGTAATTGACTGCAAAGGATTTGCAACCAAGTATTAAAAAAGTGAAAGTTTGATTTATGATTATAATTCTGTCCCATTACTTTTGGTCCCTTAACAAGGGGGAGGCACATAAGCAAACTGTTGTAATTCCTACACCGTTCACCTGATTTGGATGTAAATACCTCAAATTAAAGCTGACAGTCTGCAGTTAAAGCACATCTTGTTCGTTTCATTTGAAATCCATTGTGGTGGTATATAGAGCCAAAAATGTTAGAATTGTGTCGATGTCCCAATATTTATGGACCTGACTGTATTACATGCACTGTATATATCATATACAGTATTTTATGTAATTTATACTCATTCACAGTTATAGTTAATAGGGTGACATGTCAACATTTATTTATTTATTTATTTATTTTGGAGCTCTTTTCTTCATTTGACCAGAGACACACCCTAAGACACACTTTCAGTTCTGCATCCTGCTGACAGACCTGCTGACCTCGTTATGATGTGTGTAGAAAATAGATTTATGTTTTCTGGTTTTATGGTTTTATGTGTATAGCACACTCAGATCCCTGAGCAGTATTTGATATTTAAAATATATAAAATATTTTAAAATATATTAGCTTTTTATCTACTCAAATATAATGTGTACTTTCTTCAGCTGTGATAGCTTTTTTTTTTTTTATCAAAATGAAAACTAAAACAGAAACTGGAGTGACAGAATTAATTCGCTCTTACTGAAGTCAAAGGTCACATTGTTTCCAGTGAAATCTATTTATGCCATCTTTGCAACCTTTGTTGAGAATGTTTTGTCATCATGTACTAAAAAGGCTTTAGCACATTCTGAGAGTGGGTAGGAGTAGTAATTTGCCCATCAAAATTTTTTACCTTTAGTGGCAGCTGTCTGAAAGTTTATATGAGCTCAAAGTCGAGAAAACTCTATTGTGCAAACATGTATGTTAGCTATTGTACATTCCCTATAAAGAAGTTCATGTTCATGAGCATGCACTGTGACAGTTTTACTCCTTCAGCCCTCCCTCTCTGCTTCGGTGACATCAGAGAGTAGTTGAATGTATAACCTACCCACAAGAATGCAAGAGTGCAAGGCAAAGGAGCTTGTGAGACACAGGAGTCTTTCTTCCACTCTAGGCCTCCACATAGCAAAAGGAAGGCAAAGGACTTAACTTAAGCAGTGTTCAGATGAACATATGGATAAAAGACAAACCTTGCATGGTGTCAGCATCAGGCAGGATGTGAGGAGGGTTGTATGATGGGAGGGAAAACATCTGGACCTTGTGTGTACAAAGATGGTAAGGTCAGAGCTTTGATGGTGTTTGTGGCTTCCTGAGAAATAAGATGCTGTTGTGGTGTACAGTTTTCAGTTACATGTACCCTGCTTACATGGAGTCAAGAGTAGCTTTCTCAGCATATGCCGCTTCCGTTCAACTTTCTGTACTACTGCACTGATGTGACTGACATTTTTATTTGTGAATGTGGTGAGAAACTTCTTTTCTAACTCATGTAGCAAATAACAGATGGGTAGAAGTAAAATATGTATGTGTCCAAGGACTATGAGGATGTGTATGTAAAGCCTTGTTGTTAAATATTCATTCCTTTAGGTTTATTTGCCGACATTTAAGAGGCTTAAGTTGTTTACAGGACAATATACTCTATTTGTATAATTTATGTAAATTTAAGTAAATAGGAGATTATTATAAAAATAGGAGATTATAAGTATGTAAACTGGCCACTTGTAAATTGAGAGCAGTTAGTATTTTAATATAACTCAAAGGCCTTTTCCCTTTGTGTAAACATTGCCTTAATCGGTTTAAGAGTAGCAAATGATGTAATTGTTTCAGAAGGCTAGTCATTTATGTGCATAGCTCCAAACAGCTTACATAACAGCTTTGACCACCTTTACCATTATCTGCCATTATATATGCACACATACACAAAACACAAAAAAATAGCTTGTGTAAGTAATACAGTTAGTCAGTTAGTTAAATTTTTAAGCCCCAACCTGGCTTTATGTGTGGTTTAGACAGGTTTCCTGTTTACTATTCTGAAGAAGCTAGAATTAGCAAAGTATGAAATTGAACATTTATAAAAGCATATGGCACTGGGGTAAAATTAAGACAGCTTCTGGCAGTCTAATGCACTTATCCTCCTTATTTTTCTTAGATCATTGCCTAGGAGAAGGTGAATTACCCTTTGGTTGTCATAAGGAAATAAGACTTGTATATGATGTAACCTATGACACAAATTAAGCAGCCAGGCAAATGAATAATTTGCGGATAGGATGCAAAGGGTGAACCCTGACCTAGAAAATGCGCCAACTTGGATTGGGGAAAATAATTCATTACGCCTTATTAAAATATCACTGACTTTTCCTAGAAATTTATGACACAATCCCATCCTTTTGAACAAAAGCAGGACAGTCCATCATGACCTTCTATCCCTTTAAGGGAATAAACTAGATCAGTCCTTATTAATATTCATGGCTCCTTTTTAACATGTTATTCAGAGTGGTTAACCTCCTTGAGCAGAGCACTCAGACAGACTCTTTCCTATAGGTTTAGGCTAAATGTGAGATTTAACAGAGGGTTGAAGACTAGGGGAAGTGTTGCTCACTGAGTATACTGCCAACTGCTTGTGTGACATGATTTCCCAACAGTATTATACTTTTTGTTTTAAAGTGTTTACTTTTTGTAAATTGTTTTTTGCATTTAAAAAAGTGTTTTCTAACCTAACACCATTATAAGCTTGGCTCAAATTATTTAATAGACAATAATGACCATCTTTAAACATCTTCATTGTACAGGGATTTTTATGATGTTGTTTATGTATTACCATAGATGTGTATTATTATTATTATATTTATTTAAATGAATTATAAAACACTCAAAATAGTTATGTATACAATATACAAATATGCAATTTCATTGCTATAACATCAAAAGAAAATCAATGAGATTACTAAGTAGCACCAATTTTAGCTTAAAGTAGCTCCAATATTAACCTGTCTACACCATTTCCTGTCTCACTGCAGAAATCCTATCATTTCTTGGAGAGTCAAAGCCGAAGGGACTAATCTGCAGGTGGAAGCTTGTTTTTGCATGTTTCTGAGCTGGACACAACGCAGCTACTGTCTCCACTGTCATTCATATTAGAATCTTCTGTGATTTCAGAGGTAGACTTCACATAACAATGCTCTGGTATTCAAAGCATTTACCAGAGATAAATGTGCATTTGGTTTGTGTTTGGTTTTAGGGTCGAGCATTCCACAGCTGGCCATCCCTCATTCAATAATGCTGAAATTAACTAATTAGAAGAGCCTACAAGAGAGAAGAAAAGCTTGCCATTTCTATGGTGAGCAAAGCTGAGATCTTATCCAGAAGAAGTGGTATAAACATCTGGCCATTTACTACAAAGGATATTTCTGGTTGGATCTGCATATGACCTCCTGAGAGCCAAGGCTCTTGTTCAACCATGAAGGAGCAGATTGCTGAATTCTTCAATGCTTTTTGGATGCTTATGATCACCAAACACAATGAGGGAATTTACAACACAGTGTGTGTTGTTGTGCTCTTTTTGCTGCCTCTACTTGTTTTTTTCACTTCCCTGGTTGTTTGTTGTCACTGCTGCTCGTCCCTTTGTAGAGGATGCCACTGTTGCTGTTGTAGAGATTCTGCCACACTCACAGGGACACAGGGTGAAAAGAGGAAGAAAAAAAAGAAGAATGGTGGCCAGAATGAGGAGGACTTGTGGATTTCAGTCAAAACGGACCCCTTGTCTCCAGATAGACTGGCCCTTACCATTGTGTAGTTGGGACATGATCTGTTTCAAAGTACGGCTTGGATATTTATATATGAATAGCTCATATATAAGTTACATTACTTAATAGTATGTCAAGCCAACTGGATGTATTATAGTATTGAAGACTGGAATGAGTTTAGTCATCCTGTCTAAGAACTACTAGACATTTAGAATTACTTTCCTAGATTAACTTAATTTTATGAAACTTCATTTAAAAAAGCAAGGATTATGTGAAAGGGATAAAAAAGGTACAAAGCTAATCCTTTCCTTAACCCTAAACTTTGCTGCAAATTAAGATAATTGTTTGTGCAATAGAGGTGGACTTCCCTTTCTTATTTCTAAATACAACACTGCTGACAGTGCAAAGAGGAAAGAACTTCCTGAACGTTCAAGTAAGGCACTTCTGTTACCTCTGTAAGAAATAAATGCTGTAAAAATGTAAAGATGTTTTAACACCTTTTGTTAAATTCATTTTCATATACTGTGAAAGAATAAGAATAGTGATTTTACCACTCAAATGTTTTTGCTCTGCCATTCAGTGTGGCCCATAATTTGTGATTAAATTGGCTTGTCTTCCAATGAGGCAACCTAGAGTTGAAATCATGACGCATATGAATAATGAGAAGGTACAGAAGGAGAGAAGGTACATTTTGAATTTATGGGCTAACACTGAGGGAAAGCAGTTGAATTAGCATGAGCATGTTAATTTCAGGTGTGTGTGATTATGAATTTACTTATGCAGCATGTTTTTTGCTTTCTCTATACTGTTGATGTATGGAAATGAATACAGTCCTGTGTCTTGTTTTTAACCTAATTAAAATAAAGATGCTGTATGTTTCTATTTTCTGTTTATATAAGATTTTCTCTTGTTATCATAGCAACTCTTCTTGCATATGTTGCTGTACAATTTGGACAGGATGTTCTCATATACCTTCTCAGACTTCTCAGTACATCAGTTTTCTCAAATGAATCCTACTGCCCTAGGAACCCTAGGTGCATCTATTTTATTCACTAACATTGAACAACAGCTCTACACATAAACATGTCTTTTCCTCTAGATACGCAGGCAGTAAGTGAGTGCGTATTTCCAAACATGAAGTCGTTTTCTCTCAAAGCACCAGACACTGTGTGATGGTATAACCTGGGCTGTTAAAGTAACTAATCCAACAACGAGTCAGCTTCCCCCACTAAAACAAGCACTCCTTCTACTACAAGCGCTTCTGCTACTGCAGGAGAAGTGGAAAAACACAATGCCAATCTGGTGAGAGAAGAGTGAGACTGGCTTGATGAAACTGTTTGAATTATATACACTAAAATTTGCACCCAGCAAGGAAGCCTTGCCTATTTCCTGTATTACTTAATTTTACGTCATTACTTCTAACCGTTTTTTTTTTTTTTTTTTTTTTTTTAAAGAGGAAGCCATGCATGTCATTCTTTGCAGGAAACTGTTACCTATTCAAACGTTGCACTGTTTCATAACATAAAGAACACAATTGCCTTTAATATCTGCAGTCTATTCATCATGACTATGCCGTACTGCCTCTAAAGGTGGAAAACTCTGAAGGGCAGCTTTTTGTAGCAGTCAGAAGAAAACAGTCATTTGGAAAGCATTTCAATGCTACAGGAAAAACAGCAAAAATTTCCCTGTGCTGTATCATTTACACTTCACTTAGCCTGAAGTAATTTCAAAATGCAAGTGAATGCAGATGCACAAACTCTATGCTACCTGCCAGTAACATAAACCTATGAAACCTTTATTTCAGAGAACTTATATTCTGCAGCACTAATTTGGGTAGTTTTATTAATTTTAGTCACAACTACTATTACAAAATATTGTGTTAATAAAGTTTGTACAACAATTTTTTTTTTGGTAAACTCACACCATTGCTGCTGTCATATAGTAATAATGATTCACTGAATCATGGCACTAAGTTCAGTTGGCAAATGACTGTTTCACATCATTATAATAAAGACAAATATCAAAATATGTTTTATTTCAAGTACTTTTATTTCTGTGAGATCACTTTATAGTACTGTCCTACAGTACATATCCAAACTGTTAACATTACAAGCCTAATACATACTATACAGCATTTAGGTCTAGAATGTAAAAGTAATCATTGCAGTAGATATTATTAAAAAAGAAAAAAAGGGGAAAAAACTCTCAAATCTATAAGACATCATTCCGTACTGCACACTGGAATAATTGTAAAAAATGAGGAAATGGTGATAAAATGAACTTATAACGTGTGAATTTTAATTATATAGCTAATTTACAGTTTATATGCCCCTTGTATTATGAATGAATCATTGGGACTGTATATAATCACTTAACACTTTGAAAATTGGCCAACTATACCACAGCTGTTTAGGGAATGATCCCATAATCTTACACTGTACAAGTTGCTACATCAGACAAATATGATAAAATATTGATTTTTTTTTATTTGACCTTTTGACATTTTTGTAAGATAAAGCGATACAGTTGTACAATATCTGTAATTATATCTGTATCAATATCTGTAATCTGTAAAGGCCAGTTGTCACCCATATATTTTTTAATGAGATAATATATGATATTTTGATTAATCACAATTTCTACTTTCTTTGTGTCATTTCACTTTGCAGTATAATGATCATTAGGCAGCTGCTCTTCTCCTGAGTGATCTCTTCTTTCGGCTAGCTGTGTTCACTGGGCGGATCTTAATCTCTGTATAGTCCAGGGACAAGAGGTGGCCCTTCCATGGCTTCCAGTTCACCCCCTAGTGGTAAAGGTTCAGGAGAAATTCAAATTTAGCCTCCTAATGATATTCAAATGAAGTGAAAATCATGGTCACGTTCTTACTTATTTCTCAACTAAATGATGCTTCTACTTTGTCTAAGTAAAGTCAGTTAAAATTGGGTTATATCCTGGAAGATGGGTGCATACATCTGATGAAGAAAAAAAAAAAAAACTCTGTAAGAGAACCGGAGCTGTTATGATCTCCAAGGAGGCTTCACCAACTACTAATTTGTAATTAGTACAAATACTAATACTAATTGCAAATCATTTTGAAACCAATGTTTTTCAGAAAAAAAGAAGTACTCAAAAAAAGACTTTTTAAAAAAAAAAAGGTAGTAAAATAAAATTATACTGCTCAAAATCTTCCTTGATATATTTATTTCACGTATATCCTTAAAGCCAGTGTATATAAAGAAATACACAAATTTAACTGTGATAGTTTAAATATATGTGCGCATTTGCTACAAACATGCATGCAAGATTGAATTTGATTTTTCTGAGGGCTCTTGATCACATCTGAGAATATCTGAGGATTCCATATATATTATAAAGAAGTTAGTTAATTTTGCAACAATATACTGCATGTGATTTTCAGATGGGACATTCCAGAATAAGAGTACATTTTCTGTCCCAACCACAAATTTTCATAGAATAGATGCTCAGAGTACAGAATAAAATACTGGTTGAGTACAAAAATGTTATCTTTAAATAAAATACAAATAAAATGTTTTAAAATATTGATTAAAATTCAGGTACACTATCTAAATTAGGCGCTTTTTTAATTGTCCTGTCTAGTTAATGGCCAAATTACAAGTCAAATATTATAGATAAAATAAGTGTAAAATAAATCTTTCTTTTCTTCCATGGTATGGTTGATTTAAGTGTCTTTTAATTGTGTAAAAAAATAAATAATTTATGAATTTATTTTAAATAATAATAATAATTTAGCATTTCATGTGTGTCCCACATTTTTTACTCAACCCTGTTACTGAAAGTCATATAGCCTGATGAAAGAGACAGAAAAACAATAGGTCACACTACAAACAGGAAATTACATCATCAAGACGTTTGCTAACAGCATGGCCTGAAGACAGGCAGGTGCCCTCTTCTTTTTCTTTATTTTTATCATTCTTTTAGCATTGGTTGCCTACTTCCATCTTAGCAACTCAACCCTGTTACTACCGCTATCAGTGTAAAAAGGTACTTACTTCAAGGTTTTCGTTTTTTATTTATTAAATGTGACAGTGATATTTCATTCCTATATTAGTATCTTTCCTTGAAAAATGCTAATATTAACATGAGTGCACAGCCCTGTTACCTGCCACCCTGTTATCATTTTTTGAGTAGCAGGGTTGCGCAACAGTAACAGGGTTGCACCCTTTTCAGTTTTCTTAAAAGAGGTCTATCTTTATAAAGACATTAAAAGGAAAGGAAAAGGAAAGGTAATAGAGTAGCTGGTGGGAATACAAAGAGCGTTGGAAGTTGCTTAGACACAGTTGCATGATTTATAGTTTTACTCATCTTTTTTAGACCAGTAAAATATTTTAATATAAACTCAATATATACAGAATTCTGGGCCACCACTTATCGCTGCTGAAAAGCAGAGGCGTTATCGTGCCAGGCATAATGCAGGTGAATAGAGGAGACAGGAGTATCTCAAAAGAGAGAGAGAAAAGTGGAGATGAGATGTAGAAGTGGGATAGAAGAGAACAATCTGAGTGAGAGAGAGAGGCATGCCCAGAGAAAGAAATGGAGGAACATGTTTAATGCAACAGTCAAATATTAGAGCACACTATAAAAACATTGTTTTCTGAATACTTGCTGCAACAATCTGCAATTCTGCAATAAGTATGCTCATTATTTATTTTACTACTATGCCAACCCATCCACAATTATCATTACATTATTTATTACATACTTGAAAAATCATAATTGTAAAACAAATAAAACTGTGTATATTAGCTTACCATTCTAACTGCATCTGAGATGTTACATTTGAAATGGTTGTGTAACTAACTAAGCAGTTATATGTGTTGTAGACAATGTCAATGTGGAAGGAAATAGAGAAAAATTAGCTGATAGAGAAAAATTACACAGGGAATTAAGGGAACTACAGGGGCAGGTGAAGAATGCAGAGCAACGCAGAGATAAATACAGAAAGTGGGTCCAATGTTTGAAAATTGGCCATCTATCTCCGAAAACCAAAGTCAACAAACTATTTAAAGCACCCTCACATGCTTCCCAAGAGAGAACCCTTTTGTTCCGTACAGCAGTGGAAGTACATTCCAAATATGACAGAACTAAAAGTGAAAGTTACACAGATAATAGCAAGAATAATCACTGGTAAAATCCTGAAGAAATACAGGCTGCAGAGATTAGCAGAAAAGGTCTTAGGATTTACAAGTACAGAGACATAAAAATATGTGCAGGTACCAGAGGAAGAAACATGAGGGGATTGCTGGCAGACTGATGTCTAGGATCAGGTCTTTTTTGTATGTGATGATGTTAGCAGAATCACCACAGGCAGAAAGCAAACAGTAACCAAACAAACAGGAAAATGCAGAAAAGATTCCTGTTGGATTCAATGAGGAACCTGCACATGAAGTGTCTGGCTGAGCATAAATGACCTGAATATGTCTTACTCCCTGTTTTGCACACTTCTTCCCTACTGGGTTGTGCACCCCACATTGGCAGACCATGAAACATGTAAGGACGACCAGCAAAAGTAATGTGTCCATGCAACTCTGTTACTGTATGCAACCCTGTTACTCTGCGTTCAACTACATTATTGTAGTTGTATTGTAGGAATTTTTACAGTATTGTTCTTTAAATAATTTAAATGTTTACATACAAAATATTTCAAGAAAAATCTAGAATTAAATACTGAAATGTAAATTGTAAGCTGCTCTAAAAGAAACAAAAAAAACTTTAATCAGATATTAAGTGATTATTTCATGGAAATATGATATTTCTTTAAACCATGATAATGAATTTAATTGAAACAAGGTTTTTAATTATAATTTTTCAGGTTCCCCAATATTGGTAACAGGGTTGGGTCAAGGTCAACACATAAACTAAAACATCTCAAAAAAAAAAGATCTTTTATGCCTGAGCTGGACAAATACATTTTTCTGAAGGTTTATGATCTCTTTTCTTAAAATACGTAACAGAAAATGTGAACTAAATTAAAGTATTAATGCCTAAATTGTCCTACAATTCTGGATTGTCCCAGCTACAAGTGAGTTTTAAATTTAAACCTTACATTTATATTTTGTTAGTGAAAAGCCATCCCATATTTCAACACCAATCAGGAATCACTAGAAAGAATATTTTGCTACTGTCATGCCAGGTCAATCACTTGACAACAAACCCCTATATTTTCTATTTGTCTTATTTCTCTTTATTTTCTATTTGTCTTAAGTTATATACCCCTATCTACCTTAAAGCAAATTTTTATTTTATGCTGTATGAAAGGATTGCAGAACTCAGAGTGTTTGTTACCCGCACACAGATGAAGTTTCTGGTGTGAGGGTTTATAAATGTGGATAGCTTCAGGGCACTGAAGTTCCTCTCCCTCTGTCAGGGATGTTCAACTCCAGTTCTGGGTAATACAGGGGATTACTCTACTCAAAAACACCTCATTTAGTTCACCAGCTTCAGGGTTTGTGATTATGGTAATTACCTAACTGGACAACAGCTGTCCAGTTCTGGATTTGTGCATCCCTGCTCCATATTATCACATTCTCCTTTTATCCCTTACAGTTTTGGAGGCAATACTGTTTTGATGGTGCCCTCTGCTGGCCATCAACCTACATGTGTATT
Organism: Pangasius djambal; assembly: GCA_022985145.1. Classification (NCBI taxonomy): domain Eukaryota; kingdom Metazoa; phylum Chordata; class Actinopteri; order Siluriformes; family Pangasiidae; genus Pangasius; species Pangasius djambal. The sequence continues at coordinate 23,783,608 of CM040978.1, forward strand.
TAAATGCTGAGCCGCAAATATCAGTGTCTCAGTATGCCAAAGACTACACAAAGTAAACCACAGACTGCACAATTCCTCAACATGAAACATTTCTCTTCCTTTGAAAAGGTATTGGTTAGCTAAAGCTTACCATGCTGTGTCTGTTGTCCTCAAATTTGCCATTTAAGTTGGCTAAGTGGCAATTTTTGTACCACCAGGCACCGTGGTGTGTGAAAGCGCAGTTACCCAGGGCGATGTCATTGTCTGAGTCTATAGTAGTGAAAGGTCTGCCCTGGTGGTAAGACATGGCATCACCTATGGCAAAAAGAGGTTATTAACAAGTAATGTATTATATTCTGTAATTTACACCAGACATAAGAAGAGGTTTGTATTTATTTTCTGGCTACATTTTTCTTCCCTACCTGCGTTTCCTCTGTAATTGCCAATAGTGAGTTTAAATTTCTGCTTAGCTGATCCTACTTTGAAGTCATCATAGATAGCGTGAGCACGCTCGCTTCCCAGGCCCAGATCGAAGCGCACTTCATAATGTGTGCTTGTGTTGGTTAGTGCATGAATGTTCTCCAGGCCTAGATAATACAACACAACACAGTTACAGTGTCTGATATTAAACCGCAGCCCTTTTTTTGTTTTTCTTGCTTCTTCCCAAGCACAACCCAGAAAAATTACAGTATATGATACCATAAGTATCACAAATGTCATCAGTCAGTCCCTGTATGAAATTACAGTATCTTTTTGTGCCTAGCTCTCCCCTAACAGGTATGATAGTAAGTTTGAATGTGACTTTCATATCAATGCAAAATGTAGATTTGAAGATTTTAATTGTAGATTTATTTTCCACTACCAAGCCAGAATTCATCAGTCAGTTCCCCAAAGCCTTGCATATATTGTCTCCATCGCTTCATGAAGTCTAGCTTGCCAGTGTTGCGTCTCTGAAAGACCTTGGTTAGGAAAGAGAGAGAGAGAGAGAGAGAGAGAGAGAGAGAACCAAAGACAATCTCAAGAAACAGATTTTCATCTATTGCCACTTTATATATTTAGGATCATGCATAATGGGAAAATTTGTGCAATCTATAAAAGATGCATGAATTATAATGAGATTCAATTCTCACTGAACTGTCCTCTTCTTATCAGGCATGAGCTTTTTATATTTGTACCTCTTCAGACAATACATTAACTTACAATCCAGCCACCACCATCTGTGGTCATGTCGCAGTACACCTGCATTGACTTATTGCGGTCATTGGCCACGTAGATATTGTAAACTCCACTCTCCATCTTTCCATTCTTCATGATCTGTGTGCAGTCCATAGGGAAGGGATAGGCTGCTCCTACTGCAAAGACCCAAAATAGCATTGAAAATGTAAAAATGACTGCAATAAAAAAAAACACACATCATAAGTAAAAACAATTATTCTAATTCACCACACTCTATTTTTACTTGAGTGCTATAAAACATAACATGCTGGTTTTATCCTTTGCTTATTATGGTCTCATTTTTGTTCTTCACTTACTAGGGCCTCAGCAAAAAAGACCCTAAACATAAAATGCAGGTAACTCAGTCGGTAAAAACTATGTTGCTAGTAAATTGAAATGGTTAATTTCTTTCATTTTAATTACATAATACAAGTGATTCATCTATTCAATACATCTATGCACCTTACTACTATAATAAAGGTATAGGTGTGTTACTTTACCAGTGACAAATATGGTCTCCACCACTTTACTCCTCTTTGAGCCTCTGTAGGCAATCAGAGTGACAATATGCTTCTTCCCTGTGTCCAGACCAGATAGGCTAAATCTGGTATCTCCTGCAACAAGGTTCTTCTCAACAGTCTGAAAAAAATGGAGCATTGCATATGGATGTCGTACTGTTTACCATTATGGTTGCAACAAAATGCTGTTCAATACAGAAGATGTGGGAAATATGATATATGATAAGATGTAAAAGTATATGTAAATATGTAGCAGTCCACATACCTGCATACTATTGTCATCAGGCCTGTAACTAAGAATGTAGCCATCGATGTGAGCCTGAGGAGGTTTCCAGGTTAGATCTGCTGAATCCCTCTTAACATCAATAGCTTTCAGATTCTTTGGAGCATCAATTTCTGAAAATACCAAGAAAAAGTTGAAGTTTACTATTGTCTGCTTTTCAAAGGAGAGTCAATAATGTAGGGAACTGGACATGACAAGACAAGAGTATGTCCAAGACTACAAATTTGTAGTCACAGTTCTCCACATTTGCATTCTACAGACCGTTTCTATGTTTATTTCACAACTCAGTTCAGGTGTCAGTTTTTTAGATTTACCATCTGTTACCAGGTAATAATTTAAGTAATGTTATAATCCTGTCCACAATATTTGTCCTGTCCACAGTAGGTGCTAACTACTCTGACCCTCTGACTCTCTGACCACCCCCACCACCACCACCACCACTTACCCAGGACCTGCACCAGTCACCTGTGCAGCATTATCCTATGCTCTCATACCTCATACAGCATTGGACTGTAAACTACCTCTTCTGACACTTTAACTTTGTCACTTTAAACAGTCTGATAAGCTCTTTGCGCTACTCACTTTACATCTGCACTGTTTGCACTCTATCTGTTGTGCCTTGTAGATCTACATTTATACTATATTTATATGTATCCATTTGTATTTTTACATCCTTTTTTGTGTGTTATCTGTATGCACCTAGGGTCTGAGAGTAACGTAATTTCATAATTTATTTATAGATCATATTCTTTGGCAAAAATAGTATATTGTACTATAAATAGTATATGTATATTTTCTGCACCTTAGATTTAGAGATTTGTGCAATATAAAGCATATACTGTATAAAGTATATTCCAATTATCAGTTTGTTAAAATGGCATGACAATGTATGTTTTAACAAGGTATAAGTAATGTAAGAAAGAGCAAATTGTCCAAATTTTCCAAATGTATTAAATGTCAAATACCAAATTCCAGTGAGGTACTAATCAATCTTAACCCATTTGATATAGAAATTATGTTTCAGAAATCCACAGAAGGAGAATCATGTCTGAAAATCTGAATCTGGATTAGAGAGATTCTGAGATTAAGATCCAATTTAAAACCAATTATAACTATGGATAGAGGGAGTTTTTTTAGTTGATCCTTAAATATTAAGGCTAGTCAACTATAATTTACTGCAAAAATAGGATTCAGTCCTTTTTTATATCGTCTGTCTTATGATTATGGGCAAAAAAAAAATAACCTGAGGATTTTCCAAGAGAACTGCAAGAAAAATTTCAGAAAGCTGTCTCAGTTTCTGTTGTAGCTTTCCTGCTGGAGCAAGAGCCCTTGATGGCCCAGGCATAGACTGTATATACAACTCCTGGCCTCAGACCAGTGAACTGGTAGGAGGTGCTGTCTGCTCCCACTCACACCTCATCACTGGAGCCACCAGCAGAGCTGTAGCTCAGTATGTAGCCATCTATTTCTGCTTGGACTCTGTCCCATGACACCATCACTAAGTCCTCCATCACATCTCTGACCACGAGATTAGTAGGTGCATCTAGTTCTAAGAAGCCAGCTGTAGAACATTTTAGTGCACTGTAGGTCTATATTAGTACCATGTTGTGATATCTTATCAGTAGAAAGAAAAAGCTTTACGTTTAACCAAATGGCTGTAATTCTGGAACATGTACTTTAGGGAAAATATTGGAAAGTCAATACTTGAATGTTTTTTAGCTGCACCGCAAGTCTACAGCATTTTTCCTTAGAAATGTAATACACATGACACTTCTTATAAATAATCTTACAGTTAATCCCTTTGTTCAAATGACATGATAATTTGCAATGTTTTTGGACAGAGGTAAGAAGAATACAAAAGACTGCAATTTTTGACCAACTGGTTGAGATGTCAAGCTAAAAATTCCAGGGTAATTATATGGGTGGTTTACCAAAAATCTTCACATTTAATTTGGAGACTGAATGTTTTAGAAATCCATGGACTCCATAGCATGAACCAGAATCTCACTCATGAATCAGAAGATAAAGAAAATTATGTAAGACACTTAATAACCTGTCTCAGTTTCTGTTGTAGCTTTTCTGCTGGAGCGAGAGCCCTTAATGGCCCAGACGTAGACTGTATATGAAACTCCTGGCTTCAGACCAGTGAACTGGTAGGAGGTGCTGTCTGCTTCCACTCGCACCTCATCACTGGAGCCATCAGCAGAGCTGTAGCTCAGTATGTAGCCATCTATTTCTGCTTGGACTCTGTCCCATGACACCATCGCTGAGTCCTCCGTCACTTCTTGGACCAAGAGATTAGTAGGTGCATCTAGTTCTGAAAAAAGCGTTTATAGCATGTTAAAGATGATGCAGAATCTGGCATTTTTAACTTTTATGTTTCTTTCCATAGTGATATAGCATTTAGCCAGCATATATTTTAGCAGGCATTCAACCAAAAGGAAGGAATTTTGGAGTTGGAATGAAAATAATGACCCACCAACTGAGTCTTGAGATTAAAGAGATGTCAAGATTAATGAACTACAGATGTCTGTTTGTGTTTTATCTTTGCACATTAAGGTTGTTCTCTAGAGTTTAAAGAGGAAACAGTAACAGTTATATATGTATATGTATATATATATTTTACAGCCTATACTGGAATCTCTTGTCAATTAATTTTGAGTCCAGGATTTATTGCCTTTTTACTCAGCACCAAGCTCTTAAACAAAATTATGGCATATTGCCAAGTCATAGCTTAGCATAGTAGGCCATAATAAGTCACTCTGGATAAGGCCATCTTCCAAATGCCATAAATGTACATGTAGAGCAGTTTAGTGCTATGTGGTACTGTTTTAAAAAGCTATTTGTACATTTCTTGTAGAAAGCTTGCAGCTTATATTTTGTCTGTATTTTCTATAGTCTATTAAATGTACTACATTTTAGAAATGTAGCATTTAACTGGGTACTTTGCTGCTTTCAAACTTTACTTTAAACTTTAAAACTTTAAACTTTTTTTTATTGTACTGAAATTTATCCTAGTCACAAGAATAGAGCAGGAAACCTTTTTCTAAATAATAAGGAGCATTAAGCACTACAAGCCTTTTCCCAATTATACTACAGTCAAGCTTTTTTAAAATTGCTTTTAATGATCTCTCTCTCTCTCTCTCTCTCTCTCTCTCTATATATATATATATATATATATATATATATATATATATATATATATATATATATATATATATATATATATATATATACACACACACACACCGATCAGCCATAACATTATGACCACTGACAGGTGAAGTGAATAATATTGATTATCTTACAACAGCACCTGTCCAGGGTTAGGCAGCAAGTGACCAGTCAGTTCTCGAAGTTGATGTGTTGGAAATAGGAAAAATGGGCAAGCGTAAGGATTAGAGAGACTTTGGCAATGGCTAAATTGTGATGGCTGGGTCAGAGCATCTTTAAAACAGCAGGCCTTGTGGGGTGTTCCTGGTATGCAGTGGTTAGTACCTACCAAAAGTGGTCCAAGGAAGGACAACCGGTGAACTAGCGACAGGGTCATGGGTGCCCAAGGCTCACTGATGCGCATGGGGAGTAAAGGCTTGTCCGTCTGGACTGATCCCACAGAAGAGCTATTGTAGCACAAATAGCTAAAAATGTAAAGCTGGCTATGATAGAAAGGTGTCAGAACACAGTGTATCGCAGCTTGCTGCGTATGGGGCTGTGTAGCCACAGACCTGTCAGAGTGCCCATGCTGACCTCTGTCCACTGCCAGAAGTGCCTACAATGGACAGGTGAGCATCAGAACTGGACCACGGAGCAATGGAAGAAGGTGGCCTGGTCCAATAAATCACATTTTCTTTTATATCATGTGGAAGGCCGGGTGCGTGTGCATCGTTTACCTGGGGAAGAGATGGTACCAGCATGCACTATGGGAAGAACGCAAGCTGGCGGAGGCAGTGTGATGCACTGGGCATTGTTCTGCTGGGAAACTTTGGGTCCTGGCATTCATGTGGATGCTATTTTGACACATACCACCTACCTACACATTGTTGCAGACCAGGTACACCCCTTCATGCCAACGGTATTCCCTCACGGAAGTGACCTCTTTCGGCAGGATAACGCGCCCTGCCACACTGTCAAAATTGTTCAGGAATGGTTCGAGGAACATGACAAAGAGTTCAAGGTGTCGACTTGGCCTCCAAATTCCCCAGATCTCGATCCAGTCGAACATCTGCAGGGTGTGCTGGCCATCAAGTCCGATCCATGGAGGCCCCACCTTGCAACTTACAGGACTTAAAGGATCTGCTGTCCTTTAAGTCTGTCTTTGTGCCAGATACCACAGCACACCTTCACAGATCTAGAGGAGTCCATGCCTCGATGGGTCAGGGCTGTTTTGGCAGCAATAGTGGGACCAACACAATATTAGGCAGGTGGTCAAAATGTTATGGCTGATTATCTGATTATCCAATCAGACTACATTAAAATTTAAATATGTAACGCTTTACAGTATTATTTTGGCCCTCTGCTCCATTCAAAAGTTTATTATGAATATGTGTCTGCTGTAAGTGATATAAGTTGGGGGGAAAATTACATTTGCAATAGTTATCTTTTAGTTAGATAATACAATTGTGTGACTTGAACTAAAGTCTTAATTGAATTAGAATTTTTAATGTTTGTTTTAATTTCAAAAATACCTCACTTAACTGTTCAAAGCATGGAACAGTAAATTCAAGTAAAAATAACATGCAGTAGCTTAGTATTAAAGTATTTTCCCTCAGCCTTGTGTGAGAGTCACAACACACACATACGCCCATGCACGTGTGTGTGTGTGTGTGTGTGTGTGTGTCATGTGGGAGCAAAAGGAAAGAAAAACACTAGAACTTCTGCACCTCAAGGGCTTCTATTCCCTGTTCTCAGATCCATGAGGCACCCTGCCATTTGAGTTATGAGACCAGTCAACATCTGTTTCACTTATCTTCTTTCCAAACATTGAATGAACCCCACAGGAAGACCTACCACTGATTGAATCTGTACCATCTGGTCCCTGTGACTTATTGCTCACATATAATATCACAGCAATAAACTTACTGAATTCTCAAATCTTAACACTTATGGCATAATGGCAATTACAAGAAGGTAACCATAAGAAGAACTGTAATATAGACTATATACATAGCTTATACTGTAGGGTTAGCTGATAATGAATGTAAGCATCTGTATGGTGTAGGGTCAGCTGATAATGAACTTAAGCATCTTAAGCTTTATAGATAGCACATGAGAGATCACTTCTGCTATCTTGAGGATACCATTTTAAGGTCAGAAGTGTAAATAACAAAAAGTATAACAATTCTTCAAATAGCAAATGATATTGTATAGTGTGACCTCACTTAGCTGTTAAATAAATAGTTGTCTTTTTAATTTGTGAGCTTTTATCCAGCTTAGCTCATGTGTATACAATTGCAACATGCTGTCATATTTACTAAGAATGAAGAATTGAAGGACAGCTCAAGCTCACTGGCAGAGACAGAAATATTAAAAGCTGCACAGGTGAATTCCAGTATAATACTAATCAAGTTTCACAACAAAATAGCAGGATCAAGCAGGAAATAGCAAGGAGATAAACATAAGATAAAGTCCTATTCATTTAGCAACAAGGAATTATAGAGGAAAAGTGAACTCTTTTAAAAGAGTAAACCGAAGATTTAAAACGACAGCTGAAAAAAAAAACAGCTCACACAAGCTATTCCTATTTACATAGATGTAAAGAGATGAAAGAACTATAAAGAGCTCCCTCAGCATAGGAAACCAGCAAGGAAAAACTGAGAGAGGAACAGTTTACCCGTCTCAGCCTCAGTAGAGCTCTTCTTGCTCAAACGGGAACCCTTGTAGGCCCAGATGAAGATGGTGTACAGAACCCCAGGTTTCAGTGATGTGAGCTGGTAGGACGTGGCATCTACTCCCACTTGGATCTCCTGTCTGGAGCCTTCAGCAGAGCTATAGGTCAGTATGTAGCCATCAATCTCAGCACGGACCTTCTCCCACATCACAGTCACTGTGGTCTCAGTTATGTTCCTAGTGACCAGGTTGTTCGGAGAATCAATGTCTAGACGAGAAAGGGTTTATGTTAGTTTTGAGAAAATAAACCCTTGTAAGTGAAATCACATTTTTTAAATGATTGCTTGATTTCCTATAGTTATGCTTTTTTGTGTACATCATTTTATTCAGCTCAAAGATTGATTTAGACTTCATTCAAGGAATAAGCATTATTATAACACAATTATTTTATTCAGATGTTGTTCACATTCAAAAGACACATTTTGACAGTCAAATCACGAAGGCCATCAAGTTTTTAATGTTGAAACTGACCAGATCCTGTATCTTAAAAGAAAAAAAGAAACTGAATGGATTGTGTGAGCAGCTAGGTTTACCAGAGCTGAGTGAGCACTGGCATGAACCACAAGAGGAAGTGAGAAAGTATGCAAAAGCTATCATCATTTGGGAAATTCCTCTGTGACTTAAACAAGGTCAGTGCCATGCTATCTGCTATAAAATTGATACATTGTGCATTCCAAAAACAGTGAGATCACCATCCCTCAAAGCTTCTTGTTATTACACCCTTTTTGTTTTTCTTTTTTTTTTTGAGTTGCCTTGATTTGTGATATGGTGTGGAATACAAAAAATGCACATCAGACTGCAAAAAGTAGCATCAAACCAATGGAATGCCAACTTTTTCCTTCCAATTCATTGGCTGGGTTAATGCTACCACTGTGTATCATACCTGCTGTTTTATTTGCAAACAACCTGCCAAAACCTGCACTTTATAAGAATAAAGCTTGCAGAATGATGAGCTGATTATACCTTTAACTGTCTTATGTTTAATTGTACGGTGAAATAAGCAGCATCAGATTTTTTGCTGGACAAATCTCTCAAGGTCTAGCCAAGTTTCAGCAGGGGCAGGGAGTGGGGATGGAGGAGAGCTCAAATGTCTCCCTGGTATAGTGAGGCAGAAGAGTGCAACAGGGCTTGTGGCTTTCACTATATGGAAAACACATTTAAGTACAGTTTACTTTGGGTTATGAGTTTGTATGTTGCTAATGTACAGTGAAGGTTGCAGCACATATGATGTGACTAATGAGTGCCATTAATTGGGTGTGTTACTATTGTTATATGAAGTGTCCCGCACTTTATGTAGAGATGAGTAGAATTTTGTCCATGAGTGGAATGTACAATGTTAAGAAACTTTTACCACACATTATATTTACCCTAGAATGCACAGGCTCAGGAGGCATGGATTTCATTAAATTACTTTCTATGTTAATGAGCTTAACCCTAAGTTAACTCATTTAGAGACATCTTAAATTATGCCTGAATCTAGAGTTGTGGGTTTTGCCTATGTTATGGGCATCCAAATTATTCAAAAGCTAACTATCAGTCCATCCTTCAGATGGACCGGGTGTGTTGTGAGTAGAATAAAACAGTGCAGTAGACCTTCAGGAATGAAACTGAGAACCTCTGCACTCTCTACAGTATCCTCACCGATCTATCCACGAAAGTTTTTATGAAGTCAATGGCCTGACACTCTCTCTGACTTGTAATGCCTCTGCCTCATTTTAGGATTTTAAAAAGTGAAATGTTTTCATATTGTGTATTGTTTTGTGCCTTTCTAGTCCCAGATGTGACTAGAAATTCAACTAAAGTCAGCTAAACATCGCAGGCTTTATGAGCTGCATCACAGAGAAGCTGAGCCTCGACAAGCCATTTTGTCACATGTAGAAGACTGCTGGCTATGTTGAGAGTAGTAAAAAGGAGCATTATTTCAAAACTCAACTGAGGAAATGAAAAATGCAGGTTAACTTAAGTCTCTATAATGGCAGCTAGAGCCATCAGGGGCAGGAAGTGGTCCAGTCTGAGACTTAAAGTTTGAGTAAGATCAAATTTTGCACAGTAATTCACTGTGACATTTGCAAGTGAAAAAACTTATATAAGTTTTTTAAGTTATATAAACTTCTTCATGTTATATAATTTACCATTATCTACATTCGATAGGAAAAAACCCTTCTGAAGCTCACTGTGATTGTTTCTAGAATGTCACAGACTTTTACATTTTTTCCTTGACTTATGTATACATGTGTTCTGAATAATATCAACAGTAACAAACATTTCTTATGGAAATTTGTTTATATATGTATATACATATTTTTGTCTATTGGTTTTTGGTGGCTAATAGTAGGCAGTTTGGCTGAAAAAATGTGTATGTGAATTTGTTGCCTTCAAAATATGAAATATTAAGGACTATGAAAATTTGAAAAGTGTTAAGTGAAATTCACTCTCACAGCATTCATTAAAATACATTATTTTAAGTGTTTTTATAATGGCCCAAAATTATTATTATATTATTATTTTAAAAAAAATAGCAAGAGAACATGGGAAAAAAAACAAAATGTTGACTCAAGATTTCTTTCTTTCTTTTTTCCCCCTGCTGTGGTTTTAGGATTAGTCTTTAAAGCACGTGTGGGGGTCACATGGTTACAAAGATCAAGAAAGAACACAGAGATGGTTAACCTCAGAATGAAAACTATTTATGTTGAGCTTGGGGCTATGAGTACAAAGGAGCTATCAATGGGACAACAAGCACTAACCTAACACCTTTTCAAGAACACACATCAACTGAATCACACAGTCTAATTTAAACACTCACTTGACAATTTAAATTTATTTTACTAAATTAAACAACTTCGTACACTGTACACTGAGTAGTGCTTCAGTATCAGCAATAATTAAGCCTCATAGGATAAATAATGGGAATTATGGGACACTGATGGGACAAGTTTCATATATAGTACAATGAGCATAGAGAAGTATTTGTTTGCTCCTATATTCAAAAGAAAATGATGGATTTGAGTCAGTGATTGAAATATATGACAATAAGCCTTTAGTATTATCAATATTTTCACATTTGAAATATTTAATTCTTTGCTATAACTCTGCTATTTAGTTTAGACTACCAATATATTTTCTCCAACTTTTGTCAGATATGCGTGGAGAAACGGTTAATTGCCAGTAGATGAAGTGAGTTGTAAGTATTTTCCATACTAGGAATATCGAGAAAACATTCTTGTGATTACTAGCAACTACTGAAAATACATCACTGTTGTTTTATTTATTTATTATCATAAGTCAAACATGCCAGTAAAGTATTCATATTACCAGAAATGTCAGTCAAGCCTCTAAGCATAAAATCGTTTGTTTCAAAGCACAACCTTTTACCTATATCATTGTGGAAATGTATGTGTTCAAATGAGCACATTGCTGTGACTACAGGCCTGAACATTTTCCGCAGATCTCCCATAACTGGTCAGAAAGTCGTACCCCTAGTGTTACTCAGAATTATGTGTTGCTCTTAGACTTGTGTGTAAGAGCGGCACATATTTGAATAACCTTGGGTAAAGTAAAAAAGGGGGTAAAAAAGGTTGGAGGTGGGTTTCCTTGGTCAAGAAAGCTATTTAATTGATTTATGGCAACAAGAAAAATATTAGTAATAAACTTTGCTGTGAAGGATAAACAACGACTGAACATTAAACTTGGTGAAAAGGGAGCATTGGACGGTAGCCTACAAACTGAAATTCAGTAAATTCAAGTTTCATTCTAGAATACAAACTACTATTTAAAACAAAAAACTCAATCTGTTAGAAATGGTTTAACTAAGAATGGTTTAATGGTGTTTAATGGTTTAATGGTGAAGTTCCCGTAGTTAAGTACACTTGAAAATGTAAAGGTGTTGAAGAAGGGAAAGGTTAACCTCACATTCAGGCTTTGATGCATAATCCAGAATAAAGTTGGTATAGAATTTAAAAAATTAATGGCATACTGTGCATGGTATAGGGGAGAGTCAGAACAACTTTTACAGCTTTTGCTTGAGTTTAATTACTCAACAATAAATTACTCAGCAATGATTACAGACTTAATATTTCCCACATTACACCATGCACATGTTTACTTCTTTAATCATTGTGCAAGTTTTCTTGTCAGAGAGATTTTCCATTTATTTTTTTTATTAGTAACAATGATGGATTGATATACAGTTACTATATCTGATTATAAGTCAGATTATATACTAGATACTGATTATAAATGTATGATTAAAATAAGGATAGCATATTTGAAAACATGTGTTGATTGCAATTCAGTTTGTGTGTTTCTTTTCTGTCTCAGACCTGTCACCTTTTGCGCCTCTGAATCAGTTTTATTCTGTATATTTATACCAGGTGCTACAATTATACTGCAGGCCAAACAGACAGTGTGTCACAGTCTTGCAAACAGAAGCAGCATGCACAAACTCTGAAAACTACACTAACAGCTAGTGTAGAGATGTGTTCACAACAGCACAGCTTTCAGTTATTGAACAAAGTAATATTCGAAACATACTTTTCATTGTTTTTCCTTTTTACCTATGTAGCAGAAATTTGTTTCATCAGCTCTACTTACCCTGTTTTAAAAATTCCAATAGCTTAATGCTCCACACCTGGAAGTCATATTTCCTGTGATATCATCTCTCCCATTCAGATTTCCACTTAATGGTGTTGTCATACTGGTATATCACTGCATTCTATAATGGTTTGACTATGTCTTTAGCATTTCTGGGTTTTGTGTGTTTGTTTGTAAGATATAACACTCCTCCAGTTGAGAATATTACCTAACCAACTAACCTGTGACTCCTGTGGCATGGGATGGTTTGCCCTCATTGCTTCCTTTGATGGCCTGCACTGTTATCTGGTACTCAGTGCCTGGGTTAAGACCTGCAAACAACAATTCAGTTAATTTGCCCATAAATATAAAAACACAGCATTGCCACTCACTCAATGCCCTCACACTCAGTGTTTACTCAATGCCCCATGTACCTCAGAGAGTAATGTGATCTATTTAAAAAATATGAAATGCTTGTTAAAGTCTTTTAAAATATAAAGACAAAGCTGCACTGCTAACTCCAAGTTTGCCAACACAGAAAGTGGTAACATTTCAGGTCAGGGATGAGTCCGGGTAATTTTATAAGAGTCAGGGTATGTGTTTCTTCTTCTAAAAGAAGTTTACCTATAATGGTGTGCACAGTCCTAGCCTCCTGGCTCCTGGCTACGTTTTCCAGCTCCTCTTGGCCATCTGGACTGGCATGACGTAGTTTAAAGTAATCCACCTCTGTTTCTGGGTTCTGCCAGTCCACCTGGATAGAGTCCTCTGTCTGACCAAGCACACGAACACCTTCTACACCCGACAAATCTGCACCAGCACACAATATAAGAACTGCTACTCACAAAAATTATACTGCAGGCCAAACACTGCAAATAGTCTGAAACTTAAAATATGCTGCTTATTATTCAATCGCAGTGTAACTGTGACAGTATATAAGGTTACAGTACAGTGTATACTTTTGTTGATTTCAAGGTGTAAAGAAGTAAACACAACCTCTGCAGCAAACTATTTAAAAATATATATCTTTCTGCAAATATTATTACACAGTTACTTTGAAAAGAATCGTGGCATGTGCAAAAGTTTGGACACCCTACTAAGTCAGTACTTAGTAACACCACCTCCTAACAGAGCATAATATATCCACATATCCACATGCTTAACAGTTTGCAAGGAATTCTTTTCTACAACCGCCTTCTGTGGCCAAAGAGTTACATTTTTACGTCATCAGTCAGTACTTGTTTCTCAAATGCCTCTGGCTTATCTAGATGTTTTACCTATATTAGACTTTCATTTTTGTGATGAGGTTGCAGGTAAGGTTTCCTTCTGCTTATTTTTCCATGCAGATCATGTTTGTGCAAGCAACGCTGCAGAGTAGAACAGTGCACCACCAGTGTCAACTAAACCTTCCTGCACGTTGCTGCAAAGGTTGTTTTTACTTCAAAAATTAGTAAAATATGTAATTTGGCTAGGGTATACTAACTTTGCATACAATTGTATGTCATTGAATGAAAAAACTGCAGAGCAGAAAATTCTTAAGTTCTTTTTACTTGTTGTGGCTGTGATGTGGGCTGATTCACTGCTGATACCCTTGATGACAGCTTGTACTTGCACAATATAGGTAACTCCAGGTTTGAGGCCTATGATCAAGTAGGAATTTTCAGTGTTGGGAACACGGATCTCCTGAATGGCTCCCTCATTTCCATAAGGATAGTAGGAGAGCAGGTAGTACTCGGCTTTATTTACATGTTCCCACTCCACCAGCAGGGACACATCAGTCACCCTGATCACACGAAGGTCTTTTAGACCCAGTACTGTAGAGACACACAGTTTTTCATGTTAAAAATCAATTTTACTATATGTTAAACATGGTGCAAAACTAATCTCCTGTAGAGTTCATTGTGGAAAAGTGAAAATAATAATAATAATACATTTTTAAAATGCTCCACCAAAGTATTATAATTAATTACTTCATGACCCAGTGGAGGTATCAGAATAATTTTTTTTTTTTTTAATTTAATTTGCGTAAACTCTGTGGTAGTTCATTTAACATTTCCGATAACCATTTCATACATTTCATACTTACCATTACTTGAGATTTCTGGTGTGTATATGTGATGGAAGGCCAAAAGACATTTTTCTCTTCAACTCTCAATTTTTTTTTGCCCTCCATATTTGTGCCTCTCACAGACACCTCCCCATTTTCTTCCCTCTTTCACCATTGTTATAAACTATCTTACCTTAAGTAAACATGCTTCTTAATTTGCAGTTCTCCAAGAATCTTGACTAGCAGCTGGTCTTGTTATTAAGTTTTTCTCTAGTCACAGCGTGGTCACTAACCAAGATATGTCCATCAGTAGTAATGGAATACAAGCCACATCTCATCAAAAAGGATAAATGTGATGGTAGTGGTTAACATTAACAGATATATACATATAATATATACATCCATACAGTCAGACACACAGAGTTTCAGCAAGGTTTCCACATAGAGATTACTAACTGTCTTACTGGAGTAAAAAAAAAAAAAAGTGAAGTGTAGAAACCCAGGAAATGAAAAAACACTTGGGGAATAGATGCAGAGTGAAAGCGCGAGTCCAAATAGATGCTCAGAAAACCATATTAACCAGGAAAGAATTCACAGCAGGTTTGGACATTGTTCCACATGGTGAAAGGTCAGGAAGTCAATGTTTTCCTTTGGTTTAGCAGGAGCCTTTTCATTTAGTGGCAGTTAATACTCCTGCCTCATTCCAGCATCTGCCAGTAACAATTTCACCTTTAAATAATAACCCACAAAAGGCCTCTGGGATAAATAAATTACGATTTAATGACTTTGGAGAAGGCATAATGCAAGAAAATGTGCAGCACATTCTGACAAATGAATAACAAAACATAGCAAAATTGTATCCGAGCGTCAAAAAAGGTAACAAATACAGAACATTTATTTAAAGAACTATAAAGAATATTTTTGCAGAAGACTGACTTCTGTAGTCTGAACCAGATCATGCATTTTTGGACTAAAGACATATCATTCTCATTACGGTATCCCCCAGTTCTCTTAAGTACAACAAAATGTCACCATCTGAAGTTAGGTCTTGTTTACACAGCCCCAGTAATTATATGTAGTAAGTGATCTAAAGTCTGCACATCTGCACACTTTTGATCTGGCACAATGAAATCCTGCATGACCTTAGAATAAACCTCTCCCCGATTCCCTTTTGATAATCCCACCGATGATGAGGGATATAAAACCAATGTAATTTATTCTCACCCCCAGGGCATATATACGTAAGCCACCTTTGCATGATGTGGCTTCAAATTCCCTGCTCACATGAAATTGGTTCAGTGCGTTTGGTCTCCCTGAGTGCTTCTGCAAATATTTACCAATTTTGTAGACATTAATTTTAAAACAGCTACAATATAAATCATTATATGGCAAAGGTTTCAGAGGTCATGTGAACAACTGCTCGGCTGTACTGTTAGCAATATGAATACTGAAACGATAACATTGATTAGTACCATGCATATGGTGTGCTACAATGCTGCAGTAGTGCAAGGAAAAAAAAATCACTGGTAAATGATTGACAGGTCACATCACATACCATTCTAGCTCCATTAGTGTCATGTGCTTGAAATTACAGCTCAGCTTGCAATTTAGCTGGTGCCGCACTGATTTATGGTATGCTTGGTCTTCACTCATATGGACTCAATTATGATGTCTTACCTAAAAGTGTTAACATGAACAATATATCCTTCTCTATATATATATATATATTCTATATATCTCTATTCTATATATCCTTCTCTAGATTCATGCCATTCACAATATTATTTTTTGAAGATCACATATCAGTGCATTCCTACCCTGAGGCACTCTATCCTTATGAAGGGAAAAAGTTGGACCAATAGAGTTAAGTGCAGGGAGGACAGTTGAGTCCTGCTACTGAAAAATGCTGCTTTTGATATTCATGAAGGTACCAGGAAGCAATTATACTGTACAATTACCTCAAATTGTATGTGCGTTTACATTTGCATTGTGTTTAACTTAAAAGAATTTTGCACTTCTGTAGCACATGCAGGAATTCCTCATACGCTCTAAGATGATATTAACATATTGTGGTGTACCATGATCACACATTTTATAATTAATTCCACAATCAACTGAGCCTTCAAACTATGTACCATGCTGAATTTGCTTAACTCTATTGCCCATGGGTTGAGAGATTTTATTCAGATTTCTGTAAAGCTGCTTTGTGACAATGTCCATTCATTCATTCATTCATTCATTCATCTTCTGTAATTGTTTAATCCTGGTCAGTTTCATGGTCGGCCAATCCTCGGAACACTGGGTGCATGGCGGGAGAATTCATCCCGGATGGGACACCAGTCCATCATAGGACACCATAAATACACACAAGGTATGTAATGTCTCTGGACAGTATTATTTTTCAACTATTACTTTCAACTACTGTTAAACTTTTACTGTTTTCAAATGTTATAAACATAAATATATCACAATCTTACCACTTTTATGCTTCAGATTTTTTTTTCTTTTAGCAGCTTTTATGTCATTGATATTTATGATATTTATGATATTTAGATTGAATTTTTGCTTCTCATCCATGATCCACATAAAACTGCTATATTCAAGTTAGGTTGAATCACTAATTATTACTATTCTTAATATGTACCTAGTGCTCTGAATGTACAATAGATATAGCCACTTGAGTTTTAGTCACAGATTTAGCTATTCCTTGCATTTTTATTGGCTGTGTTTGGTCATGCAGACTGCCATTAAAATATAACTGTGTTGAATAGTTCACCCTATGAGGAACTTAAAATGAGATACACCTGGGTTTCGTTTGAATTTTTTAAAATTCAGCCATTTTAGTAACCCAGTTTAGTGCCCAGTGGAAACGTTCTATTAGACACTGATGCATTACATACAGCCAACTGCCAAACCTTTAAATATGAAAGAGATACATACTCCTAATAACATATTCAACAATCTTAGGTAAGAATGATCAGATATCTGAAATCACCAACTGCAAATATTCTTGAAGAAACCTTACCCATAGAGCAGTCATTTCCGAAAAAGCCCTCGTCACAGAGACACTGTCCATCGATGCAGCGGCCATTCTCTTTGCAGTCACTTGGGCATTTCTGCATGCTGCAGGTGTCTCCAGAGAAGCCCTCAAAGCACACACACTTGCCATCCACGCAGTGGCCCTTGTCATTGCAGTCATCAGGACATGTGAGCAGGCCACAGTCATGGCCCATGTAACCAGTGTGGCAAATGCATCGTCCATCTACACAGTAGCCATTATCATTACAATTATCCGGGCAGGTGGAGACGGAGCAGTCTGGACCCTTCCAGCCTGCATCACATTTGCAGCTGCAAGTGTTGTGCTGGTATACACCATGGCCACTACAGCTTGTGTCTGCACCTAGTAGAATGCAGGTCACTTGCATGAAATATGGAGATTAACTGGCAGAACATCAACTTGCAATGTATACAGATGATATTAGATCATGGTGTAATAGTTTTTGTAGTTTTTCCCTCTACAGCAATGATCAACTCTTTTGTTTAATAAAAGTAGATCAGTAGAATATATATGTATACATTTTAATCAGAAAATATAAATTCCACTATGCTCAACAAGTGGATTAGAGGTACAGTATATGTGGCTAAACACTTCATAAAAAGAGGGACACAACAATTTATTCTTTTCAGGTGTTCTTGTTAGAGAACATGGTCTCCTGAATCAGTTGCACTGTTGGCATGTGAACTAATACCTGAGCTTCCTCTGCAGCAGCCCTGAGCACACTGGGACTTCAGGTAGGTAACCTCCTCCTCCAAACCATTGACACGGTACAGCAGGGATTTGAATTCCTCTGAATCAGCGCAATTGCAGCTAGATGATGGAAACTTAATGTTGTGCTTGAAAACAATGTCTTTCTCCCCATCCACCATCATGATCTGACCCTCTGATGCTTGGTCCTGGGAAGGCAAAACTGCCTGCTGGTCCTGCTTACAACCAGAGTCAATCCTGTACACATGGCTAAATGTGACTGCTTTCTCAGACTCTTCTGCCTGTGTAACAAGTGAGACTACACCCAGCATCCCAAACAGGAGCAACCAGAGCCAATTTAGCCTAGGAAGCATGGCCTGTGAAAGAAACACATAAACAATTTCCCATGGACATCCATGTGGAAATTCAGAGATAGACCATACACTGGACCATATTCTCACTGGAATGCTTTTGGTTTTGGTCTCTTTCAAGCAGAGACCATGCCTTGTTACATGCACAATAAAGTAGGATGGTTGATCCAGACATTTCATTATGTTTAATGTGGTTAAGGTTATTTTACTTGAGAAATACCTCATCTTGCAATAAGAACTGAGCAACCCTGTGCTTGGCTGGCATATTCCATCTTAACCTTTTATTATACAACCACAGCCACAAGAGCTTTTAAAGAAGCATGGAGCCCTTTCTTAGTGAATGATTTCTAAGAACAGTGATGTCATCCAAAATCCTCACACAAACATGGAATATATTAGTATAGTATTTAAAGAATATTTTATTAAAAAAGAAAAATCACAAGAAAAGATCTTGTACTAATATGTGCAACATTTAAGAAACATTTTTCCCATAGCAGTGTACTGACCCTATTTTAAAAAGGCGAAATGCAAAGCCTATTTGAATATATAGAATATAAGCACATTTAACTCTATAAAATAAAAGACACAGTGAAAGGTAAAAAAAAAAAAAAAAAAAAAAAAAAAAAAAAAAAAAAAAAAAAAAAAAAAAAAAAAAAAAAAAAAAAAAAAAAAAAAAAAAAAAAAAAAAAAAAAAAAAAAAAAAAAAAAAAAAAAAAAAAAACACTTAAAATGCATTTTAAAACATACATGAGCATTAACTGCTTATTCTGTAAGTATAAGCAGAAGTAGCCCAGTTTGCCACTGAAACTACATAAGAGAACATGTCCTTGTGGGCCTATGGGGCCCCAAGGCAAGGGTCTATAAGCCCTTTGAGAAATCCTTTTACCAGTATGATAATAAATAAAGACAAACTTGTAATACATGGTAAAATATACTAACTAGGGTTGCATAGTAAAATAGAATGTAATTATTGCACAATACCTAATAATGGCAACATGCATAATACAATAGTCTTTCCATCACTAATTTATTGCGGTATTTGTTTTTATCATTGAGGCATTTTAGGAGCTGATCAAAGTGTGGTGCAGCTGTGAGATGGCAAAAAACTCAAAAAGTGTGGTCTTAGCATTCCTGATGGACAGAAGACAAAATGTGCGCATGCATATTCTGGAATTGCACATGATTGCCCAAGCAAATGCAAAACATCAGCACTGGTTTGTAATTTAAAATAGGACTTTCCTTCCCAAATATGGAGATGTGGAGGTTCATTTAAAAGGAAATGAAAATTCAAGAAGATTCCACTTCCTTATAGATTTCTCATCTGGTCACATAATGAGAATAGTTTTCCAGTAGATCCCAATTTCACTGTAATTTATAACACATTTTCCTGAATTGCTTCTCATAATTAATGTTCTACCTATCTGGAGACACAGTATTTCACTAATGTGATGATTCCACCATGAAACATTTATAGTCTGTACTGCATTTGAAGTTGAGAGCCATCCAGTACTGTTTCAAATTAGGAGGAGGAGGAGGAGTATACAACTGAGCTGATTGCATATCTGGAGTCCACATCACATCCTACCACCTGCACATCAGAACTTACAATGACCAATCAGACGAACTGTTTATTGCTCCCTCTCAGCAGTTTTTATTTGATGCTCCCAATCCGCTGTCTTTTATTTCTCCCACAGAGGGATCACTTGAGACCTGCCAGTTTTTCTCAGTCCCCACTAATCGACAAAAGACTAGCTGCCAGCATGAAAGCCTTTCCTGAACCTCTGTCCTAAAGTGGTTCACACAAATATAATCATAATAGCAACAGTAACCTGTGTTCAGAGGGTCACTATACTGGCACCCTCAATCGTAATTTACTTAATTTATCTTTCCCGTTGCTGAGTGCACTAAGGACACAATGCATGAGTTCAGCAAAGCCGGACACATTTCTTTTGAGGGAGGTTGCCCTGTTGGTGCCTGCTCTTGTAATTTGCCCACGATGGTCTCAGGCTCCCTCCAGGGTCAGAGAGCCACTGGAGAGCTGCATATAGACCACATTCCAGCCCTGAATAATCACACTTCAGTCTCACACATATGTCAACAAGCTACAAAATACTAAACCCTATGTAAGGTAATGGCAGTGTGCCGGTTAACACCTACACTGAGGTCAGTGGAGATACAGACAGTAAAATGGACAGCTATTTTGATGTATCTCCACACAGCAGCAAACCATCGACTCTCATATAAGGTGATGAGGAAAAGAGTAGATTCACAACCAGCACTGGGGTTGCAATCTCCTCGTATTTCTTGGATAGGTCCGAGGGAGGATCAAGAGCATTCTCTGAGAAAAAGTGATTGGCAGAAGAGAGATGAGAAGGAAAGATCCACACTGTGTGTCCCCCTTGTCTCTTTAGATATATGAAGCATCAAACCAAAAACAGTCTGTTCTATTGCTTTTCGAAGCAGAACTTGGGTCTTGTTGTTAAGCCAGATGAGGGTCTTGGTGATCTGGGAAAATGCCACTAGGCAGTTTAAAAGCAACTACAAAGATTTTACACTGGTGCATTTCCTCTCTGGTCTTCCAGAGCTGAAAGAGCTCTTTATTTTCAGCAGGAGCTGAAAGTAATTATGCTAGTGTATGGGCATTATATTCCCTGCTAAGCCTGTAACACTGGGGACTTAACCACAACTTTCTTGATAAAGTTACCGAACCCCAAAATCATCCAGTTAGCCCAACACAAAGCATATGCACTATATTTTTCTCAGAGCTGAGAATACAATGCTGCATTCTAGATACTAACACAATTTTCAGCCTCTTGTATTTTCTTGCAATCAGAAAGGAAATGCACTGGTGCAAAATCTGAAGTTAAACCAGCAAGCTTATATTCTAGATTTCTACAGACTAAAAAAGAAAAGGGCATTTGGGGGAGAGCATCAAAAGATTTTAATGCATGTTTCACTGGTCAGTGCTTAGACATCTTTTAAATAACGCCATAACTCAGAAATGCTTGTGGTCATGTTTGAAGGAAATACAACTTCTTTTTAATGGTACATAATTTAACAAACCCAAAATCTACAACATTGATGTAGCTCTTCACTGATGTAATGTATGGTACACTGAGGTGTATATATTAGGCTGTCCACTCAGACATGAAGGAGCACAGAAATGTCCTTGCTTAGTGTTTGAATTCCAGTATGTAAATCTTTCCACATTCTTCATTTTTCATGCCCACATGTTTTATAGTCAGGTGCAAATAGAAACATAGTAGAAATGTTCTGAGGAACATTATCTTTTTGAGCACTATGGTCACACTGAAGTTGATTCTGCTGCTTCCCCTTACAATGATACAGTGATAGGACCAATAATTTATGATGTTTTATGATTTTGCCCTCTAATCTATGGGATACAGTGATAAAAATGAGCCATACTCTAGGACCACAGTGGACAACAGAAGCGACAAGAAGAAGTGAAAATATCCAAAATTCCACTCATTATATAAGCAGTCAGCTTTAGACAAATCACACTGTCATATGAATTTTGTTTAAAATAATAAACAGCATGGAAAGTGTATAAACAGTATAGAAAGTGTAAAGCATATTATTCATGCATTACATTCATCAGCTTCCATGTTTAATTGAAATTTGACCTAAAACTGGCTAATAACATTATTATACCATTAAAAAAAAAGTAATCTCCTCATCCACAGTACCAAAAACAGAAATGAAAATAGCCATACCGCTGTAGTTATTTCTCTGAATGTCCCTCCTCAGTCTGCCTGAGCACAAAAATCTCTTACTGTCACTCAAGATGCCTTGCAGTGAGCACCTGTCGAGGAGCTCTGACTTGGCCCTCCTGAGCAGTGTTGCAGCGAGTCTTCCAGCTCCAAAAAAAAACCCTCACACAGTTTAAATGAGCAGCCTTGAGCCAATAGGCACCCTGGGCGTTCCTCTCTCTATAGCTCAGGGATCACAGAGGGAGATAATGTGAGGCATTGCACAACTCAAAATTGTCTGGAACGAATCGTTTCTCCAAACATTACTTTAACAAAACAACCCCCCACTCCCACTGCCCACGCTACCTCCCTTGCAGGTCATTTTCCATATACATCATTTTTCAGGTTTGCTGATGTACAGTAGCCACAAATTTTTATGTATTTCTATTCCAGGCACTGCGATATGTAAGGAAACCCAGAGGAACACAGCCAAAATCAACAGAACCCTAACCTTCTTAAGGAGGTTTGAACACACTACTGAGCTAAGCATTCATGAGAAGGTGGCCATATTTCCACACAGTCTCTCATGACAAAAAAAAAAAAAAAAGACATTTATTGTAATTCACCTTTTGTTTCAAAAACTGCTAATGTGCAGTGGTAACACTGAATTCAGTGGTCTTTAAGAGATGATCTTCAAAAGGATGCTGAAAATGTTTCAAATGCCATCTCTCAATAAATGAAAAATTACAAAGCACAATGAAACACTGAAAGAAAATCAGGATTCTTACAAGGGCAGTTGAACAACAATAATCCCAAATAACTAATCACTAATGCATATCAGACCATGCTGTACAACATCACAGCATTAAAAGACAAAGCTAGGATTCTAGGAGTCAATAAATCTAAATCAATGAAATGCACACATTGAAAACACATTATGAAAAGTTCTCCCTAGTTCTTGTATTTAAAAATATTGCAAAATAAAAACCAGTGAAAGACTGTTGTAACTGTTATGTCCACATGTTTTCTTTATGTTTCTTTATGTTGTTTGTCTCTAAATACCTTTGGTGTTGAGTTACACAGGCCAAGGTCACAGATGGAATTGTTGTAACTTGAGACCACAAAAGGTGTGAAGGTTTTTTTTTTTTAAGAGGAATTCAGTCTTACTCACAGACTGAGAATTGTTTCCTGATATAGATGGACAGAATGTGATCATTATCAAGTCTAATTATAGGTGCATAATACTTTCTTTCCCAACATCAACAACCTTTTTTTCAATGTTGCAATGTCTCATTTGTTGGGCTAAATACAAGCACGTACCCTGTAAAGTGTTTGGTGCATGAATTTCTCTTTAAATGTTTGGATACTTTTTGGATACCTTGTGGCATGAAAATGCAATAAATTAGAACAGAAGAAAGAGGAAAATTACTGTGTGGTGGAAACGCCGTTTACCAAGCTTTCAAAGGAAGGCATACTTTTTCTAGATTATTCAATCAGAAAAGAAATTAAATACAACCTAACCTGCTGAAACTCAGTGTAGGACTTCAAGGCTCTTGCTAGTTGTAATGCTACTTACTTTGCCAATCCACAGTCAGGCATTATTCCACTCACAGTTAACATCTGACTAACATCTGACACTGCACAAAAATAATGGGTGTTAAACTGCACTTTTTTTTATTTTAACACTTAACTAATCTTTAATTATTTTTATTTAATTATTCAACTCTTTTAGTATATATCTGGGTAGCCAGTACTTTTATCTATTATTCAGGTCAAATCTATTAAACTTAATTATGTGTATCAAAATACCTTCCGACTTCCTTGTACTAAACTATGTCTGAATTTGAATGGAAAGATGGACATTTTATTGTAATAAATGTATTTTAATGTAAATTGTAGAAGTAGAATTTTACAGCATTCCATTTGACAGTTACTTGCTGTAAATCTACAGTACATAATATTTAAGTAAGTAAATAATATAGTAAGTATCTTCTGCACTGTGAATGTGCATGTGCGAGTATGTGGGGGATCCAAAGGCTGTGCAGCAGAAATGTAGCATGGCATAAACCCGACTTATGACTTCCTTAGGTCAAAGGCTCAGCAAGAGCTTGTGCATGCAAAGAAAGGGGTACACTGCAATAATGAACCTGCAGGAGATCCTGGGAAGAGGGGATGTTAGGTACTTTTTTGTATTTGCAGAAAGCAATTGATACCATCTTTCACCTATTTCTTTAAGCTGCTCTTTACCAGAAACTTCAAAGTGCTGGTTCCAGCCTGGTGAAAATAAAGCACAGAAACTGTACTTCTAAAGCCCCCTTTCATGAAGAAATGAAGGAAGAAAATACATAGTATACTGTTAGTATGAACTAAGACTTTCCATCAGCAGACTTTCATTTTGATTTCATCCCAAAGTAAACATATTAAAGAAATTATATGGAAAGATACTGGACTTGATTATTCCTGTATCAGAGGTCAAGCCCTCAACAGAGAACAAAGAGATGCAATGTTCCAAACCCATGTTTTATTTCAGATATTCTGCTCAGTTATCCATCTAGACTATTCCTGAAGCATGAACTGCAGAAGAATCTGAAACGGCTACAAAGAAATATGCTTCCAGTAAGGGTCCTTAAAAACAAAGCCTGATATAAGAGGGGAAAGGGTTGGTTTAGCAGTTATAGGTTTTCTATAGGTATACAAACTTCCTTTGTATAAAATCCAGTTTAACCAATCATTTTCTATACATTTCCTAAACATTTTAGTTGCTGTCATGAAAAACCAAAGCACCTACATAAAGATTATTTAGAAATCTGTCTACTGATTGTGTCCCAGGGGCTCTTGTCATCTTGTTAATCCTGTTAATGCTCAGCTTTGGACAGGTCAAACCCTGTTTTTTTTTTTTGGTTTTTTTTTAAAGTAACATGTGCTTGTAATGATGTGGTCTTTATCCAAAAGAAAAGGTTAATAGAGCTATGTGAAAGGGGAGAAACAGTGTGGAACATTACACTGAGATCACAGGCTGGAGAGCAACCATATGCAAAAAAAAAATGTGTAAATCTTTATTTATTTAGTCATTTTAATTTATGGGTAAAACTATGCAATTTCAGGCTGTGACAACAGTTCTGGTATTCTATATGTAGTAAGTTACTCAAAGAATTACATAAATGTGGGTCATGAACTGACATGTAGGGACATGCATTTAGTGTGACAGTTCAAAGCAGGAAAATGTGTGCTACAACCAGGTCAGTATGGGCAACCTTTAAATTCAGAACAAAAGGCATTCTTCACATTCATGCCATCCTTGCCACTCAGGCTTATGTGGCTCTGATGTCTATTAAACTACATCTGGGACAGGGACAATGTGTTCTATAAGGTTTGGCAATGTATTTGACTGCACTTTAATTATATATACTAATCATTCAATTCAGAAGCATCCACATACTGTTCATTATGACAGTGCATTTTTTGCTTTCATTTCATTGATAGATCACATTTTTTGCTTTTTAACCATTATAGTGGTTATATTCTATGGCAGTTTACACATCAAATTGATGTATAGTATGTTCCACAGGAATTCTTTTCTTCTTATAGCACTGACTTATAAAATAAAATTCTCTACAAGTCTAAACTTTATATTTGATCCTAGACAGTTGAGCCAATGTGCAAGGAAAATTTAACAAAAGGTCTTGTATTAAGACCTATCTATTTCTTTTCTTTTGGTAATGATGGCTTGTTAGACTGTGGATCTTATCCAAAAGAAATGGTAAACAGCCATTCAAAGAGAAAGAAAATGATTATAACTATAGTTTTAGAAATATCATAACCTGGCATAAAGTAGAGCAATTATATGAAAATTCTCACTGAAATAATTGCTGTATGTGCAAAATTTAATTTTAAATACATATCATTAAGCATTTGAGTAAGTAATTAATTTTTAGCACCACAGATATAAGAAAACAGTTGATGCCATTCTGCTAGGTGCCATGTTCAATCTACATGTTTACAAAGAGATGTGAGTCTACTCTGAAAAAAAAAAATCAGCTGTTACTTTCAGCTGCAACTCTTCAACCAATCTGGATTGGGGTTCCTTGAGGGACTCTAAGGAATGAAAATGGTCCAGGAGAACAAATACTGTCTAAATTATTTGGGAGCAGTCTTAATGTCAAGTTGGACTAAAGTGATGATTAACCAGTATGAGCACTAACAGTCTTGAGTATGCATTTCACTACTGCTGAGAAATTTAAGTTTGCTATGGACTAAATATGTATGTAATATAATTATAGGACATAGTCATATTTTAATTCGCATAACAGGAATCACCAATAACATAATTATAAATGATAATTACATCGAATCACAAAGTACATGTTTTCTTTACCTTTACAACATCTCTACATCATATTATCTACATCATGACAACTCTGGGTACTCAATTGAAACTTTACAAGTACTCCCAAAAAAGCAACGTGCTTAATGTCAAGTCACTAAATTAGTATCCTCAACTGTAAAATCACCTAGCTACCGGCTGAATCATTGCCCCAAGTCCCACTTAATGTTGCTGGTAAAATAAAGTACATGCATTGTTAGAGCTTTTACCTCTTTCCAAGTATCCAAGTATTGCTATATGCCATCATTTTTTAGAGAAAATCTTATTTGCCAGTCTAAATTCAGTTCAAGTTAATGTTCTCTTCTCTTCAATGCTCTCAATGTCCGCTTCTTGTTGTTCTCTCATATACAGAGAATATAATCAATTACACTATATAGCCAAAAGTATGTGGATGCCCATGAACCCCATATGTGTTCCTTCCCCAAACTTTTGTCACAAAGGTGGAATCACATGATTGTCTAGAATGTCTTTGTTTGCTGTAGCATTAAGAATTCCCTTCACTGGAACTAATGGGCCCAGGCCTGTTCCAGCATGATAATGCCCCTGTGCACAAAGCAAGGAACATGAAGACATGGTTTGCCAAGTTTGGTTTGGAAGAATTCAAGTGACCTGTACAGAGCCCTGACCTCAACCCCACTGAACAAACTTCTGGGATGTACTGGAACACTGACTGCATGCCAGGCCTCCTCACACGACACCAACGGCTGACCTCGCTAATTCTCTTGTGGTTGAAGGAGCACAAAAAGATGGGAAATATAAAGCTATGTGATCATCACATAATTTAAGAAATCCAGTTCACAGCACCACTGCACATACATAAAATATTAGAAAGAAATAAACCAAAATTGTGAGCTAATGCAAGAGGCCTTTTGATAATAATTATTGGATTATTACATTATTACAAATCAGGATGCATCACATTGCAACCATGGGCAAAGATTTGAATGCACGACATGCTCCTGACTCAGATCAGGTTGCCCAGAACTACAGGCACATTGGTCACATAACAGATCATAAGCAAAATGCATTGATGTAGTGCTTTGCCTTTGAGGACAACCAAGTGCATATTGATCCTTAAATTGGTAACTACCCAGCTAACAACTTTTGGTTAGCAGTACATTTTCTGAACATTATGGTTCTTCTCGTTCAAAAACGTTAAGTCTATTATCTAGGTTTTCTGAGAATATTGTTTATGTTTTTAGATTTTTAAACATTACCACAGTGTTGATGCAATGTTAGCATTAACATCTCCATAATGTTAGATTCTGTAAACTCTGTGAAGCAATACAGCATATACTTCTATAACATTGCAGGAACATTTATTTTGGAATGTTGAATGTCTTAGAACCTATTAAATACTCAGATCAATGAGAAAACAGGATCATCATTATAAGAACTGTAATAGTTTTACTGAGTTTTAATAATGTTTTCTGTTAGCTGGGTAAATTAAAAGCCAGAAAAGAAGATGGAAAAACAAGAATTAGAGTCACAATGCTTGGGTTCACCTCTGTACCACTTTTCTCATACACTGATACCAAAGTTTATTTAGAGAATTGCCAGAGGAGAATCTGCAGTTAAACTGTTTTTCCCATTCACTACATGTATAATTCTACTTTAAGATAAGTAAGTTAAAATTACAAGAATGTAGTTTTTAAAAAAACACAGATATAAAGGACACATCGTTAATTAAAAAATATTAGTTAGAGTTATATATATGAAAGTTCTAAGAAGTGCTATGACCTCTAACCCCACCCCTTCCTTAAACATTCAAAGCCATTCCTGTGGGATGGGAATTATTACATCTTTATAGGACTTTTATTGGTGAATGATAGCTTGATTTTGCAAAAACTGCAAAGTGGAAATGCATATGTGTGCGTATAATATAGTAATTTTAACATACATAGACTCAAAAAAAAACTAGTAGAGTACAAAGGTCCTATTACAATAAATAATAATTATATAAGGTCCTAATATTACTTCTTTGTGGGCAAATGTATACAGTGCACTTCCTTCTAACCTTGGTGGTCCCACTGAATGATTTCACAGATGTTGTTGAAAATGCACAGAATCCCAGTGCTGCCTTTCCATATTGTCTTGCCATTTTTGGATCTTGCCATACTGTCTTGCCATCTTTTCCTCAGTTTTACAGGATTAACATTTATGGCTGGAAAATACAATTGGCTGAAATGCATAGCTGTGAAAATTCTCACTTCCTCAGATATTTCTTGATTTAACAGAAAAAAAACATGCTTAAGAATGGCACAATCCAAAAACTGATAAAGCTTCTTGGCCAGTCTTTGTTCTGTGGTGTTAGTAATGTAAAAATCTTTTTAAAAATTAGATCAAACCAGTAACACAAAACTGTAGCATGTAAAAGATTTAATTATTATTATTAACTCCATCAAAGAAGACTATCTGGTCAATTATTGTTAACAATCTGAGAAGGTGGAATGTAAAGGACAGATAACCTAGATGTCTCCTGTCATATTGACCCATACATGTCCTCAAGGGAAGGTGAAGCAGCTGTACTCAGGTATCAGAACATTACAAGGGTCATTAAGCCCTTGAACTCAGGTCAAAACAGGACTTCATTTTATAGCCTGAAGCTATAAGCTGAAGCTGCAGTGACCAAAAATCTAATCTAATAATCACAAACATGCACTGAAATTATGCATATAGGGCAGGTGCTGGGAAGATTTTTTAAATATTTAAGAAAATTCAAATAATGTAAGTAATTTTCAGCAGCTCACTAAATATATACACAACTAAAATACAAGAAAAAAATTTTAAATGGTAAAAACAAATAATTCAAAGTGTCTTGAAGTCTCTAATTAGCAAATCTAGAAGAAAAGAACTTTCCTTAGTTTTTTGATGAATAGAGATGATTTTCTTTTCTGTGGAATAATCCTACTGAGTGCTTTGTGTTCAAAATATATGTAATACATGTACAAAAATAAAACTGAATTAATGTACAGCAAAGTGCAATTCACTATTCATCACTGTTCATGTTATTTTATCTGTTTAATTCAATTCAATTGAATTCAACTTTATTGTCATTATACCAATACAAGCTGCTGAAAATATGTATTAAAAAACACTAACAGGCTACTTCTTTGGTGCGAGACGATGCAAAGACAGTTGGTTGCTGGTGTGACCAGTTTGACAACCAGCGGATAGAAACTGTTCTTGAATCTGGTGGTTCTGGCTTGGATGTTCTGGTGCCTCTTTCCAGATAGTAGCATTTATTTATGGTCATACATTTTTAACCGTGTGTCCAAAATTTAAAATCCATGGGTTGAGATGAATTCATTGCACCCTATGATGTGCACCCAATTTCTGTCTAATTAGATTTTCTGCCATCTTGGATTTTATCAAAAACTTTTTTCAATACTTCTCCTACAAATTCTGTTCAATCATCACCAAATTTGGCATATATCTTCTTCAAAGGAAGCCTCACAAAAATTATTTAAAAACCTCTGAATACTCCAAACAGTTTGTCCATAATGGGCCAATGAATCTGACAGTGAAGCCGCCAAACAGGAAGTGAGGCTGTATCTCAGAGGCTGTATCTGTGCACTGACACAAAACTTGGTAGGCATCTTCAGGACCATGACATGAGGCTATGCAACAAATTTCATGACAGCAACACTTACTAGTCAAAAGTTACAATAACATGCCGAAGATGCTTCCATCTAAGTGCTATTTATGCTACTCCTTCTCCACATTTTGTCCAAACTTCACCAAATTTGGCTCACATTATCATGAGACCTATCTAAACAACTGTCTACTGCCATTCTAGTAATTCATTGTGCTATTACGCAGACAACACATGACTGACAGGTTTTAATATCAAATAGTATTTTTACTGAGTAATTTTCAATAAAGAAAGAAACACAGTATAAGACAGATATAAGTTTGGTGCAGATACTTGCACAAAGTTGTGAAAAAAAAGACCCAGACTGATGAGAAAAAAACATAAATAGTTGTTTTTAAATTGCAAGGAGGAAAAAAAAATTCAGGTCAGAGCAGTAGCAATCACAACCACAGGTCAAAGTAGCAACAGACAACACCACAGGCCACAGCAGTAGCAGCAGCTGCAGCAGCAATGCCACCCTGCTGCCCATTTGTTCATCTAGACCTTTCCTCCTACAGTGGTCAAAACATACACATCATGAGTAAGACTACAAATCGCTCCTGAATCCCTTTGCCTAAAGTTATATTTCTGCTTTCTTGTGATTGTTTAGGCAACAGTTATAACATGTCTGTGAATGTGCAGCTCACAAAGTATGGGTGCTTGGCCCCCAAAAATGCTGCTTGCAGGTTTCATTATTATTATTATTATTATTATTATTATTATTATTATTAGGGGGCCAAGCACCGATTAATTATTAATTTGTTAATTAATTAATTAACGAACATACATTATTTGAAAATATTTCTACTGAAAAGAAAAACTGGAATTGGAAAATGTCTATTTTACAAAAAAAAAAGGGTGTATTTCCTTCCATATCAAGCATAACACAGAATGTCAATAAGGCTACAGAAAAAATATGTCTGATACAGTTGGGTCCATAAGTATTTGGACAGTGACATGATTTTCGTAATTTTGTACACCACCACAATGGATTTGATATGAAGCAATTAAGATGTGATTTAAGTGTAGACTTTCAGCTTTAATTGAAGGGGTTTAAAAAATATACTGCATAACTGTTTAGGAATTATAGCCATTTTTATTGGAGAAAACTCAGCATTTGGTGATGTTCATGGGTTCCAGACTTCAGACAGTCATTGACTGCAAAGGACTTGCATCCAAGTATTAAAAACAGTCCTTATATTTTTAATTATGTTAGTTTGTCCAATTAATTTTGAGCCTGTGATTCCTAAACGGTTAATGCAATATTTTTGCTGAAAGTCACATCTTGACATGCTTTATTTCAAATCCATTGTAGTGTTGTACAAAATCAAAAATCATGAACATTGTCTCACTGTCTAAATATTAATGGACCTGACTGTATATTCAGGTAATAATTCATTTTCCTTGGTTTATATTCCTAGCACACATACAACAGTTCATGTCCAGTAATTAGTTAAAGTATTTCATTTTGAAAATAGCACACTTATTTCCATAATGATACAATAACCAGAAATGCAATTATAAATGTCATCAAAATATATAATAGTCCATGTGATGTCTAAATATTTTCTTTAATTCAAGCAGCATGTGATGATCAAATTATTTCAATAGTAATGAGAGATGCAGAGAGCTGTGGTTTTAAAAGCTTGAGATTAACAAAAAAAAAAAAAAAAAGCATGCAATGTTTTTCATTCATGTTCTAAAGACCAAGAGAGCACTGAACACTTGAGAGTGTAACAGTGGAGTAGAGTATAGAGCATGACAATAACAAAAATCCATAAAAATCAGATGACAATAATAATAACAAAATCTCTCTCTGTGTCTGTTATATAACATTTGGCTACATATGGCTTGTTGGCAGTTTACCCAGCCTGTGCAACAAAGTGGCCCTTGTCTGGAGTTAAACGTACCTCTCTGGTGACTTAACATTGTTTAAAGGGTGATTTCCTGAACTTTATGTGGCATTATTGTATACAGGGATGAATACGTAGACATGCAGACATATTTAAGGCCAGGAAGAAGCTCCATGGGTGAATAAGCAGCTGATTTATAGCACTTTACTGTAAAATGACTACCTAAAATCTCAAATAAACAAATGACTCCTTAAAAAGCTTTTAGTAAAAGTTATGGGGAAAATTTTTAAATGACACTAAACAGTATGTTATATACATACAAATGTTACTACAAATAAAGTTTGTCACAGCTCTGCCATATTTCTGAACAGACCAGCATAAGGTTGAAATAAATCTAAACTCAATATAGTATAAGAACTTGCGCTTCTTTGAAGTGTGCCTGCTATGGATTTAAAGCTGTTGAGTGTGTGAGTTTCTTTAGATTTTTAAAGATTAAATTTGGATGGCACTGATGATGAATGGCTCTTGGCACATGCCTACACAATATTAATTTTGATTGTAACATTATAACACCACATTAGAAGGGTAAAGAATGTTAATATAAATGTTAGGATGTATGTGGCAAAATATTTTATTCATGCTAATAAATTTATTTATATAAAATTTATATAAATGCATTTATTCATTTGGCAGACACTTTTATACACAGCAATTTACTATTGATGTACAGTGCCATGTGACCCACCTTAAACATTTACCTCATTTGGCTTATGTTTTTATTCAAAGCATCTTAAAATTGAGACAGGATACAAATGAGCACATGAGTGTTAAGGTCCTTGCTCAAGGGTCTTTGGCAGCTTGGCACGACACTTTAACACCTTAACCACTGAGCTACCATTGCCACTGAACTGTTAGTATTTTTTTCCACATTTTGTAGTGTTACAATTTGGAACGTAATGGACTTAACTCGGATTATAAGTCACGAATCTAAACAAAATAATAAAACTAAAGTGGAGGGGAAATGAAGTGGAGTGGTTAAGAAAGACTCTGAATATATTAGAATAGACTAGATAGGCCATTTCAAGGTTGGAGTGGAAGAACTCAAGTTTGGATGCCTTAGGCGGCATTAGCAATCCCCCAACACTGTCGTTAGAGCCCTTACAGCGGGACGAATGGGTGACAACTCAGTGGCATAATTGCAAAAAATCGCAGTTAACGCTAAGGCTAACCCATGGGAACACCACTCCTTTCCATTTCACGTTTAACAGGTTTGCTCTCCTCAGTGAAGCACCCGCTGAGAAACCCGAAAGTGCTCTGGTTATAGGAGACTCTATCTTATAGTATGTGAAATTAGCTAGGACTTTAAGGGGAACCAGCAGCTTTAGTTAGGTGTATACTGGGAGCCAAGGCACCGGACATAGCAGGTAATCTTAGGGTCTTAGGAAAGGATAAGTTTTCAAAGGTAGTTTTTCATGTAGGAGTTAATAACAAACGCCTTCATCAGTCGGAGGTTACTAAGAGTAACATTGTAGAGGTGTGTAAATTAGTGAAGGTGATGTCCAATGCAGTAGTATGCTCTGGCCCCATCCCAATGTGGCATGGTGATGTAGCTTACAGCAGGTTATGGTTGCTGAACTGCTAGATGTCCAGGTAGTACTCTGAAAACAATATGGGCTTTATAGATAATTGGAGTAGTTTTGAGGGTGTTACCGGCCTCAGACCTAAAGGATATTGGGGCCGGCAGCAAAGGGCACACAGGCAGTTGAACACTGTGTACCTGTTAAACAATAAAAGAGACAAACAATATTAGTGTCTTTCTCTGGGTGCATCAGTTTAATACAGAGACTACATCCAGGAGAAAACTAATCTCTTTTAATTCTTACTGGAGCGCTCAAGCGCCATCTATTGGTGTGGTGGCCGTCTCACATGTTGAATTCTATTAGTCAAGTTCATTCTATTTAAAAAAAAAAAAAAGGGGGGGGGGGTCTGTTTTCAATAAATATTCATAGCATTTCTTAACCCTTTACAAGGGTAAGGCTGGCCTGTTATGGCAGGATGGTATCCATTCCACTTGCAAAGGTGCTGATCTCATTTCTTGCAGCATACCACATAGGCTCAGAACAGGCCTAGTTAATCGGTGACAATCCAGAGCCAAGGCCAGGGAGCAGACAAGCAGGCTAAACGGACTATCTGCTAGCTGCACTGAGTCATCACTCAGGTTCCATCATATTGAGACTGTGTCTGTTCCCAAGCTACACAAAAACGTAGAAATATTCAGAGAGTTTGTTTTAGTAACCTAATTAACATAAAAATTAGATCATACAGCGAGAGTGAGAGGTGATCACCTTTGATCTGAAGCTAGGACTGTTAAATATTAGATCTCTTACATCTAAATCATTTATTGTTAATGAAGCTAATACTGAACAGGAGTTTAATGTACTGTGTTTAACAGAAACATAGATTAAACCAAATGAGTTTGTAGCATTAAATGAAGCTAGTCCTCCTGGATACAGTTATATACATCAGCCCCGTCTAACTGGCAAAAGAGGAGGTGATGCAGACATTTATAATGATAATCTAGACATCACATAAAAACCTAGACATAAATTCAACACTTTGAAGTTCTTTATACATTTTTACATAACATATGTAGCCACAAAAAATAAGTCTACCCAGTCAATTCTGCTAATTATTATTTACAGACCCCCAGGGCTGTATTCTGAATTCCTTTGTGAATTTGCAGATTTCATCTCAAATCTTGCATGTTTCTTTAGACAAAGTATTAATTGTTGGAGACTTTAATATTCATTTTCATAATCTGGAAGACCCTCTGAGAACAGCAGTTGTGTCCATTCTAGACTCAGTAGGGGTTAATCAGAACGTAATAGTGGTGGTCACATTCTTGATCTAATACTAACATTAGGATTAAATATAGAAAATATAGTCACATTTCTACAGTCTGAAGTTATCAGATCATTATCTCATCTCTTTTAAATTATGCCTTAGTCATAATATATGCACACTGCCATGCTGCTGCATCAAACGCACATTCATGGCAGCTACTGCACAGGGTTTTATCAATAATCTCCCAGAGTTATCAACTATGATTAGATCAAAATCTGACCCCGCAGAACTTGATCAGGCAACTGAATACTTAGAGTCAACATTCCACTACATTGTAGATAAGGTAGCTTAAAAGAAAAATAATTAGAGAGAAAAAAACTATCACCCTGGTATAATGATCACACACGCACCTTAAAACAGACCACTCTAAAATTAGAATGTAAATGGAGTCAAACTAAATTGGTATTATTTCAAACAGCATGGAAGGAGAGCCTCCAGAGCTATCGAAAATCTCTTAGTGCTTCAATCAGTGTATCTCTCCACCCTAATAAACAGAATAACAGCACAAAAATAATCCTAGATT
The DNA here is from genome assembly GCA_022985145.1 of Pangasius djambal. Taxonomy (NCBI): domain Eukaryota; kingdom Metazoa; phylum Chordata; class Actinopteri; order Siluriformes; family Pangasiidae; genus Pangasius; species Pangasius djambal. Next base: position 23,819,226 of record CM040978.1, read on the forward strand.
CCTATGTAATACACTGCCCTCCAAAAGTTTGGAAACGCCTGAACAAAATAGGGTTTTTGGGCAATATCAGCATAAATCCTCTTTAGTTAGTGACCATTTTGCATTGATAATAAGGGACAACACTAGGCATCCGAGCAGTCAGTTTATTCAAACATTGACTTGATATATTACTCCAAGCCTCCTGGAGGATTGC